>JANBXF010000001.1:0-1200000 GCA_024271885.1 Wenyingozyma ramenticola
CACCCACACACACACCCACACACCACACCCACACACCCACACCCACACCCACACACCCACACCCACACACCCACACCCACACACCACACACCCACACCCACACCCACACCCCACACCCACACCCACACACCCACACACCCACACACACCCACACCCACACCCACACACCCCACACACCCACACACCCACACCCACATCGGGCCGTGCTGGTGCTACTCTCTTGCTCACTTTTTTTCTTTCCTTGCCCCTCACTCTTCTTCTGCCCCTATTTCAATCAAAACAAACTACCTTGCTTTCTTTAACCAACAACTGCCCTTCTCTAATACTGTACTTTCAAATATTATAATTATTAACTATACTTACAATGTGATCCATAAATTTAATATTACAAATAACTAATCAACTCTATTCTAACTACCTACCACAGCATCAATCGTCACATAACATCCTCACACCAACAAAATAAAAAACTAGATACCCGCCACTAACTATTCTATTCTTTATCATCACTTTCAATCCATCTTAACTCTCTAGATTCTCTTCCTTTCTCAACATTAAACACTCCATATAACTCTTCTTTATTCTCCTTCCAGCTTACTAAGTTTTCAATCCGGTCAACTACTTCATTTTCTCTATCTTCTAACATCTACCTCTGCAACACCGCCCATATTACTTCCTATATTCTTCATCAGTAGTTTCAATTATTACTATTTCATCCATTCAATAATCTCTTACGATTCCCTCATTATCTTCTTACTCCATATTATCATAAAATCTAACTTAAAAATCTTTATATAATCTTCAGTACAGCATATTACTTATCTTATATCTATAATACGGACCGCAACAATATTGACTTCTTCTGAACTTAATACAACTGATTACTTTCTTTTATTCTTCATACCTCTCATATTTCCATACATTTGCAAACATTCAAACGTTAACTTCACCGATTACCAACTTAGTTCATTTAAATGGCTCATGTTTCTAAATTACTGTCAATCCTACATTTCTAACTGCTACTTAACAAATCATTTTTTTCCATATAAACAACATGTTGATAAAAAATACTTCTTGCCCCACCTTATTGTTAACTTCAAATAATTTACCATCTAACTCTCATTAGCATCATCAACACCTAACTTCTAACAAATATTTCATTCTTTTCACTATACATTAATCTCACTCACTCCTACATTTCTTTCCCGTACTATTCTTTCATTATCAATTTCAATCAGTACTAATTGACTTAAATAGCTTTCTATCTTTCTTCCTTTCTTTCCTTAAGTATTATAATACCAACTTATCTCCCTACCTCCCTAAATGGGTACTCACAAACTTTACTTCTTAATTGGGCACTCATCCGAAAATAGAAAGTCACCTTCCTAATTAGTTCGAGAAAAACAAACACCCCGAATCTAGAGAAAAACACTCCGGATCTCAAATAAACACTTGTCTCAATTTCCCTTACCCCGCCCGAATTTCCTCATACAATTCCTTTCCTCATCGTCATCAATCATCAATCTATAAGTTAACCCATTGATCTTCATATCTTTTCCATACAACTCAAATACTTTCAGGAATTCCTAATAACAGATTGTGAATCAATCTACTAAAAATCAAAAAAAATAGAACTTTATTCAATGGCGAAAGTAATATATAAATATAAAGATAAATAAAAAATGAACTGAAAAGAATTACTTTCTAACAGCTTCCCATAGTTCGATAGCTTCAGCTGGGGCAAGTGCTAAGATATCTGCAATATATTTTTGAGCATCCAATTCTTTCTCAGCAGACCAAGTTTGATATTCTTCCTCGTTATTGATTGGTCTTTCAGCTTGGGGAGTTATTCTATAACAATGTCTTGTTTGTGCTTCATCCCAGTCAATTGTAGCAGAGTGAAAAACTCTTCTATTATCCCAAATGACAACTGTACCTTCCTCCCATTTTGCTCTTAGTTGAAGATCTAAAGAAGTTTCAATGTGTTCAATGAGAAATGTCAATAAAGCATCACTTTCTTCCTGTTTCAATCCCACAACTCTTCTGGAAAATTGACGTTGAACAAACAACATCTTTTTCTTCAAAACCGGATGCCATCTGACTAATGGATGAATATTATCAACTGGTTCTCTTCTTTGGATACCACCAAGAATAGAAGACGCATTTGCTTGATCTCTGGAGGTATGAGCAACTTGAAGGCCATCAATTAACTTTTGAAGAGTTGGAGATAATCTTTCGTAAGCTTCTATGGCATCTGAGAAAATGGTATCACCACCACTTGCAGGAGTTTGTAACATAGTAAACACAGTCAAACCAGGTGGCTGTAACTCATAAGTGACATCAGAATGGAATGCAACATTATTGATACGATGTGCAAATGCCCTTTTATGATCATTTGGACCCGTCTTTCTGTAAACAATGTGGAACTCTGGGTAGCCAGTTGGAGCACCAGAAGTTGGGTGAATATGTAATGGACCGTAATAAGAACCCCACTTTTTAGCAAACTCTAGACCCTTATCTTTGAAATCCTGATTCCTCAAGATGACAACACCACGTTGAGCAACTAGAAGTGCTAAATCATCTTTTGCCCTTGGGGATAATTGAGATAAAGAAATACCCGATTTAATTTCAGTTCCAAATTTTGGAGTGACTTCTGTATACTCAATAGGACCAATTGACTCTTCGAATAGATTTTTGAACTCGTTATCACCAAACAAACCACGATCAACATGCTTGAAAGGTAGAATTTTAGGATATTTTTGCAATGGGTCCCATGCTGGAAGGAACTCTGGATGATTTACTTCGTCTCTTTCTTTCTTCGAAACTGTGAAAACATCATCTTTCCCTCCTTCTTTAGCTTTAGGTAAATAGAGATCAATTCTATTCTTTACAAATGACATATTTAGAATTTGCTTTGTAAGTATTCTTTTATTTGCTATTCTCTAACTTTACTTCAACTGGGTATATTACTTAGTTTTATAGTTGTCCAGCAATTCCTTTCGTCAACAAATCAGCTAACTTACATGAGGTGATTTGTCCACAAAATCTCATTGTGTGGGACTCGGGTTCTGATTCACATACATCAACGCCACACACAAAGATAAGATAAAATGTGTAACAACCTATATCAATCAATCTATATATATATGATCTCATTGTTTACAAATACTTATCTGAGTGCACGTGACTATGGCCATTCCCCACAATGGCATCAGCATGTTCAGATAGCGATCCATGACAAAAAGGTTGGTGGGCTTTGATCAAGAGATTAGTACAATTTACTTCCTTTTACAAGATACCACAACTTTCAAATACTTTTTGAATCTTATCGTGCTCTTGAAATATGTATAACTATGGAGCCTTCACGAAAAAGTTACAACCTTGGATGACGATCACAGTATTGAAACGTGTTAGAAGCATATGTGAACTAAATACAGCTGGTTCCCCATAAAGCAGTATAGTGATCTCTTTGTTCAGTGTAATAAGCTTTTGACGGTTCAAACTCCTCAAATCCAGAATCCAACAATGTGAATCTTATCAAACTCTTCCCAGGGAATGATTCGGGTTTTGTCATGATGGTACAACCACACTTACTACAAAAGTACTTTATCTTCGGTAAACCACTTTCAGTTTTGGTAATAGCATATCCTTTCAAGCACTTATTTTTGTCATCAATGACAACATCCTCCCCATTGAAGATAGCCATCAATTGACCCAAATGCCCAGAGTTTTTCCTACAATCGGGGCAAAAGCAAGAAATCACAGTCTCAGGAGATTTTGAAATCTCAAAGGATATCTCACCACAAATACATGATCCTTTGGACATTTTGTTCTAGTTTTGTAAAATATCAATTTGGGACAATCTAATTGAATTGATCAAAAAGGAAAGTCTTCATTAGAGGCGAATAATACAATTGGTTGTACAGAAAATTTATATTGTGTAAGGGCAATTTTGATTCCCCTCCTTGATTCTCAATTCGTTAATTTAGTCGATCGGCGCATCTCTAAATACCAACCCTGATATATATATTTAAGGTTTTAGATAACAATCATGCTCTATCATGATCTGTTAAGGCGTGTGCCAGGGTTATATATATTGACTATTTCTTTAGTTCGATACATATATATATATATATCAATCAGATATCTAATTAGTATCTGCTTTGTCTTCGATTAAAAAACAATCAACTCATGATTATTGGATTAATTATATCACTTTTGGTTTCCAATGCATTTGATTAGACACACTCAATATTTTCAATGAACAGGATTATCCAGAGATCTTAAGAGGCTAGCTTGGGGGTATTTTCAGCATCAGTCAATCAGGGGACAAGATCTTTGGAGTGTATCCGTTTCCCCACATTCAGCGAATGTATACACCTTTGCATATACACATCGGTGCAGGCATCTATTTAAGCAGGGTTATTTGTATTCATAACTGTAATACTCCGGAAAATGCACATCGTAGGACTACAAAATATCTTAGATCTAGTTCCTGCTGGTATAAAAGAGACTTATACTAGGCCAATTGAAATCTTTAATATCAAAGTTTATGCTAACTTTGAACAAAAAATATTGATATTACTCAGTTTCAAATGATCTTGTTCGCACTCCTTTGTAAAAATCAGAGATATGCTTCCTCTCTGTATAACATTCATATGCAAAATCAGCTAACCATTTACAGTTTTCATTGAGCGTTAAACTTTTGTAAATATTGGCGAATATCTCCTGTTTAGTTGATGGATCCATACTCTTGAACCCACCATAATGATCAAAAATTGAATCGCTTATGTTCATCAGTTTTGGTAGTATGAATTTTGAATTGGAATTCGTATCAACGTGCTGTAACTCTTTCAACAATCTTTCAATGTCTTTTGAATTATCTGGGAACAAAGTGGCAATATATTTATGGATCCATTTGAATGATGTCCTTCTCTTGATTAAACCTTTTTTTATCTCTTGAATTTCCTCTTCTGTGAACGAAGGAGCAAGAGAAAGACATTCAATTATCACTTCAACTGTTATGTGATTGATTTCAAAGTTGGAATCAAAATCCGGTTTTAGCTTACCGGCTTCAAAATACTGTGGGAAGATAGCTAAGAGGCCTTTGATTAGCCTGTACCACCAGCCATTCAAATCAGTTTGAAAAGATAAGGGTCCCGCATCGATAACTGTATATCTAATTGCAGTTTGAATCACATAATCTGGTGAAAATGATAATGTATTACCTGTTGAAACATACATGCCTGATGGACGACAGATATTTGAGATAAAGAGAGTTTGCATCCGGTTTTTCAGAATATTTTGGAATCTGCTTTCAAAACGTTTTTTCCCTCCTCTCGAAGGTACAAACCTTTTGAATTGAGTTGCATTTTTTTGATGTTTTCACTTATCCTAACATTAATTACTATCATTATCCCAATACAATCAGGCATACTTGTTGAAAATGTCAAATCACGGTAGTTTTAAGGATATAGAGGCATCTAGGCCTGACTTCGACTCATCAAAATCTTTTAAGTACACGAAAACAGTTGATCCAGATTGGAAACCTGGCAGCGGAGCAAATGAGGATTCATGGAAGACACATAAGAAAATAGAAATTGATCCATATGGTGAAAATAGAACTGCTGGGGATAATTACAAGATGCTGATAAGTGCTATCACTCCTCGTCCAATTGGGTTTGTATCGACTGTCAGCACAAATGGTATCAGAAATTTATCTCCATTCTCCTACTTTAGTTTAGTTCATCATGATCCTCCCATTTTCTCTGTTAGTTTTAGTGGTTCAAAAGAGAACCCAAAAGACACCTGCAAAAATTTAATTGAAACCAAGGAATGTGCCATTAATATTATTAGTGAATGGTTTGTCGAGGCTGCCAATTATTCTTGCATAAACGCACCAAGAGATGTTGACGAATGGGAATTGAGTGGGCTGACTCCTCTTCCTTCTTCTATAGTGAAAGCACCCCATGTTGCAGAGAGCGCATTTTCAGCTGAATGTAAACTGATTGCAGTTCACGATTGGGTTTCTAAGACGGATCCAAATAAAAGTACTGGCACATTATGCCTTATTGAAGCCATGAAATTTCATGTTAGAGAAGATGTAATTAATTCCGATTTGAATCAAATCGATTTCGTCAAACTAAAACCAATTTCAAGGTTGGGTGGAATTTCATATTGTAGATCTACGGAAGGGTTTGAGTTGCCAAGACCAGTATACAGCAATGAGGCTGAGGCTAAAGAGGAAACTACCAAAACGCAGACATGATCCTCAAGATTTGTTACGAATATGGGAGAAGTCACCGAGTCTTTTGGATTATGTATTATATACAGTAGTGTATTAAAAACCTTTATGATAAATTGGGTCCTTTATGTCAGGTCTGAATATGATTTTTCTTGCTTTATGATTATTAAATAACTCATATCCTTTGGGAGCGTCAACTAAAGGCAATTCAAGATCAACAAAACCTTTCAACTGATCTGCAACTTGTTTGAACACTTCAACAGCTTCATCAAATAATGAGTAACAAGGGCATCTACCGAATTGCAATGTGATATTTTTCATATAGCAATCAAGTCCATTGAATGGGAAGTCCTCATGTTGATAGCCAATTGATGATATTACCCCTCCACATCTAACAGCTTTGAAACTCAAATCTAATGCATCTTTGGATCCGACGATCTCCAAGACACCATCTGCACCTCTACCATCAGTCACATCCTTCATAATTTGTTCAACGTTATCTGTTGTTAAGTTTAAGGGAATAGCCCCTAACTTCTTTGCCCACCCCAATCTTTCTTCGACAGAGTCAACAGCATAAATAGTTTCTATCCCTTTGGCCTTTGCGATTGCAATGGAACATAAACCAACAGGTCCACATCCTAATTGCAAAACAGTCATTCCGGATATTTGCTTAGTTGAGAATTTTTCAATTAAATTCTTAACACCGTAAAATGCAGTTGGAAATATATCAGCTAATAATACCACTTCAGCATCTGCAATGCCTTCTGGTGTATGTTTCAAAGTGGTGTCAGCCAGTGGCACCCTGCAGTATTCCGCTTGAAATCCGTCAAATCCAGAGGTTCCAAATACAAAAGATTTGGTACACTTTGAGGAAACTCCATTATTGCAGTAGAAGCAATCCCCACATTGAGTTGTAAATATTGATAATACTTCGTCGCCAATTTTAAATCCCTTCACATCAGCACCTAAAGCAACTACTGTAGAAACTGATTCATGACCCATAATATAACCCGCTTTGGGTTTTGTGGATCCACGGAAAGGATGTAAATCAGATCCACAAAGACATGCTGCTTTAATCTTTACAATTGCATCTGTAGGTTCAATGATTTGAGGAAGTGGTTTATCTTCAATTCTTATATCATGTGGACCATGAAAAACCAAAGCTTTCATTGACTTTTGAGTATCATAAGTAGTTCCTGTCATTGTTATATGTTTGATTATTTTGAATCCGTAAAACCCATAAAGATCTCTGGAGAAGCTGTTGAAAAATCATAAGTTGATTTATAAGTTTCCCCTCCAAGTTCGAGGCGCGTAGGTGACAATACGTTCCGCTAGGAGAAATTACCCGATTTGGAAGGTGAGTTAATATTCTATTTATTTATTATTTAGCGTTCTTCTATTAATATTTGATTTTCTACTTGCGTATTGTTATTCTTTCAAGAGAAGAAAGATGAATATGCAGACAATGCTGGCGCACCACCTAAATGGACATATAAGACATTGGATCCCTGGGCGAAGAAGTCTTCTTTAACCAAACTGATTAGACCTTGCATTGATTTACCTTCATATACTGGATCAGTCAATACACCTTCTGTTTGACCACATAATTTTATAGCCTCAATTGTACCTTCATTTGGGATACCATAACAAGGATAGGCAAAACGGGTATCCAAATAAACATCCTCTTCTGTTAATTGAGTCTTCAATCCAATCAAATCACCGGTACTTTGGGCAATTCTCAATACCTGTTCTTTTGTCTTCTCAGGAGTGAAGGAGGCATCTATACCGATAACATCTTTTTGTCTACCGTATTGGGCCATACCAGCAATGATACCGGCAAAAGATGAACCAGTTACAGCACAAACAATAATCTTGTCAAACTTGATACCTAATGCCTTCTCTTGCTCGATCACTTCATCGGCAAAACCGACAAATCCTAAACCACCAAATTTATGCTCAGAACATCCGGCTGGAATAGCATAAGGTTTGTTACCATTTGCAACCAACTCTGCTAATGTATCCTTATAGGACTGTCTAATACCAATGTCGAATCCATCTGGAACAAGCTTCACTTCTGCACCCATTATTCTTGACAATTCAATATTGCCAACTTTATCATAATTCGAGACCTCGGCTTCGGGAATTGGGACCCAGTTTTCCTGAACTAGAACACATTTCAATCCGAGATGAGCTGCAGTAGCAGCCACCATCCTTGTCTGGTTGGATTGAATACCACCAATTGAAACTAATGTATCATAATTTCCTGCAAGAATATCTGGCACTATGTACTCAAGTTTTCGTAATTTATTACCACCAAAAGCTAAACCCGAATTGCAATCTTCTCTCTTAGCATATAAATTGACTTTCCCTCCCAGAACCTTGGATAAGTTCTTGAAAGCAGAGATTGGCGAAGGACCAAATGTGAGAGGATATTTTTTGAAGCTAGCCAACATACTCATATAAGATGACGGATCGTAGAAAGAAGTGAAAGGCATTTATATGAAAAGAAATTGATAGAACTTTAAGGTTGAAAAATAAAGACCCTTTATCTCAGAAAGATAAGGTTTTGAAACCTCGACTTCAAATGCCGCGGAGTGGATTTCCTATTAGGGTCAATAAAATGAGTCAGTCAAGATTCGGTTTCTCGGTTATATAGATACAGCTATTTCAATAGGAATATATATATCTATGTTCGAATAAATCCTAGTCATATTTGCTAGTTGAGCATACATTTACTTTGTTGAGCAGCATGTCTTTTGAGGTACCAGAGTCTAACAAGGATATTGTCACTCGTCCTAGCGAAGCTTATTTCAATCAAGATGTGCCCTTAACGAGGAGAGTTAGACATCAAAATGATATACCATTGAAAAATTTAGGGAATCACACTCTTGTCTTGGACGTCACCGTAGATCAACAAAATAACATTGATGAACCCACTAACTCTATAGATACCACAAGCACCGTTGTAGATCCACTCAATGATGAGGTCGATGTTGATGACGAGGAAAATTATCCCGATGGTGGTATCAGAGCTTACACAGTTTTATTAGGAGCATTTCTTGGATTTACAGCAGATTTTGGATTGGTTAATTCAATTGGTGCTGTTCAATCATACATTGGCAAACATCAATTGGTAAACTACTCAAGCTCTACTACTGCCTGGATTTTCTCCATTTTCATGTTTTTTTCATACGTGGGAGGAATTTTATCTGGAGTACTATTTGACGAATATGGTGTTCGAATTCCATTTATTATGGGATCTATTTTTTTGTTTATTGGACTTTTTGTTACAGGAAACTGTTCAAATGTTGAAGGTTTCGTATTAGCATTTGGTGTCCTTTCTGGGATAGGATGTGCTCTTTGTATGAATCCCTTAAGTGGTGTTATATCGCATTGGTTCAGAAAGAAGAGAGCCATGGCATTTGGACTGAGCACACTAGGTGGAAGTTTGGGAGGTATAGTTTTTCCTCTTGTTCTGAACAACCTATATTCTAACCTCGGGTTTAGATGGGCCATGAGAATCTTATCTTTCTTCTGCTTAGGCCTTTTGATTATCTCTTTCGTCTTGATCAAAGAACGATTATCGTCGCCTAGAGTAGTATTCAATCTTTCTGATGAGCCAATAACAAAAGGGGAAAAAATCAAAAAATATTCAACTCATTTATTCGGACTTTTGAAAATGTCAATTGATTTCAAAGCGTTCAAAGATCCAAAATTTCTCTGGTGTACAATCGCAGCATCGCTAAGTGAACTTTCGTTGGTATGTGCAATGACATATTATGGGTCTTATGTCATGTTTATTGGCTATTCTGAAAGTAGTTCTTATACCATGTTGACCATAATCAATGCAGTTGGAGTGGTGGGAAGATATTTTCCGGGACTTTTGGCAGACAAATTTGGACCATATAACGTGATGATTGTAATGATTTTTGGTGTTGCTTTATCAGTGTTAGCGCTTTGGTTAGGGATTGTTTCTACTTTGAAATCTGAGAAGGCGCTGTACAGTTTTGCTGTTGTATTTGGCCTATTCTCTAGTTCTGTTTTGAGTCTTTCTCCTGTTTGCTGTGGAGCCATATCTCCAACAAGAGATTTCGGTAAGAGATACGCTTCAATGTATTTGATAGCAGGATTTGTTTTCTTGATAGGAATTCCTATTGCTGGTGCTATAATTGGCGAAGAGTCGAATAAGAGCTACGAATACTTCATAGCATATACAGGTGGTTTGGCACTTTTAGCCGATATATCTTGGATTATTTCAAGATTTTACATAGTTGGATGGAATCTCAATAAGAGGGTATAGTCATTTAGAGGGTATTTAATATATGATTATGATGATTTATGAAAAGAGTAAGGTAAAAAATAAATAAATGAATAAGCAAAAGTCAGGCAGAATTGATACAGAAATCATGATTGCGTTATGTGAATCTTACAGTATCCATTGCTTTGCGTAAATCTGTGACATCATCTGCATAAAATAGTGCCTTTCCCGTGTCTCTACCAAATTGAATTTTATTACTGGGCAGAAAGGGATCAAAATTATCTATCCGACTGTAAAAGTATTCAATTTCCTTCACATTTTCCTCTTCACTTTCTCTATAAGTAGCGATCTCTACTCTTCGATCATTATACCAAGGAACAAAAGGAGCACATGGTTCGATAATCACCTCAGATAATGGGTTTATTGAATTATTATACAGAGATTTTGTGTTGATACCCGGGTTCTGTTCAACAGAAACTTTAGGCGAAGGGTTTGAAGGATTAGAACCAACAAAAGGTGTGGTGTTATTCTCTTTCCTAATCACATGCACTAAAGATGAAGGAAGGGGAAGCTTTGAGATAATGTACCCATCGAGTGTTATAGCATAGAGAAAATCTTTATCCATAGCAATTAAAAACTGTTCGTTCATCTTTGGCAAAAGAGATTGAGAACACAATGCAATTGATTTAGCCCCTAAAGATGAAATAACCCAAGAGGTTCCAGAGGGATTAATACCTTCATCATTGAAATTAGATGAGTCGAAATGTTTTGATGAATGACGTCTCCCTTTCCTTTCTGATTTGCCTAGTCTCAATTCTTCTGACTCATTTACAAAACAGTGAATGGAGCCACTCAACTTACTTAGCAAAATGATGGATCTATTAGCCTTTGACCAAACGATGTCTTGAACAATGGCTGATCTTCTTCCCCTTCTGAAAGTTTCCAGCAATCTAATCTCAGTTTCAAATCTACTGTAATCCCATATAAAGATATCATCCCCTCTTGAAGTAGTAGTAGAAATCAGAAGGTCATAAGGAGATAATGAAACATTTGAACATCCATCAGGCGGAGAAAATGAAGCCAAAGGACATTCATTTTTCAAATCCAGGATAATGACGTAGTTAGAATTCCAACTCAGAGTATTCAAAACCTTCGTTATTACCTCTTTGAGGTTTTTAGAAGTAAGAAGTTTTTCCTTTTGTTTCGACGATGCCTCATTACCATCTCCATCTTGATCAGAATAAAATAAGCTTTTAACTTTTGAGTGAGACGCTTCCCCAATCAATACAGCTCCATCTATTGCACTTTTAGAAAGATTCTTCCAAACCTTTTTAGCCAGAGTGTTGGGTCTTGAGAGCGACAATGGGGTTAATCCTGCATAGTCAGGAAGATCACCAGATAATTTATAATCAGAAGTAGATTTACCTACAGGAGAATCATAATCAGTTTTAATATTAGTCCCTGTGCTTTTTTGAGTTCTTAAAATTTCCTTACAGTGCTCATTAGAACTGCCATCTTTAGACGCTTTGAACTCATTTATCGGTTTTCTTTTGTTAACAGTTTTAATCTTTTGACGAAACACATCTGACTCGGCAGAATTATATACCAAAAAGCTACCCTGGAGATCAAAAATAGGCCTGTAGTCATGAATTCTGCATCGGAGGTTCAAGTTTAGTCTCTCAAGTGTCTCAATACTGAAAATATCCAAATTTCCAAGAGCATCACCAATGGTAAAATAACTAGATGAATACTTGACTTGGTAGTTCATCTCAGCAAATGCACTATTGATCTCTATTTTTTGCTCACCAACATCAATTCTTCCAGTAGTATCAATTCTCATTGTAGTATCAATAACTTTGTGAGTATAATATTGAGTTGATGCTTCGCTGGTAATAGCTTCATTGGACAAAGAAGATTTTAAATCCAGAGTAAACACTTCCCATGTGATATTATAGTTCCCAGGATTGTTGGGACAGTTGAAAGCAATCAAATACTTACGTTGTCCAACTTTCCTGTTGCAAGATATTGGCTCAACCAGCATTACTTCATTGCTTAATTTGAAATCGGCTATCAAGTGCAAGTTACCATCTGGAGAAGAGCGGGTAGTATTTTTATTAAATTCACTCCAGTCCCAAAGCTGAAGACTTTTTTCAGGCACATAGGTGATCAACTCTCCATTTTTCAAAAGTTTTGTAGTCATTCTATTGTCAGAAGTAATCCCAGTGACGTCATTCAAGTTGTTATTAGGATACTGTGTATCAGAAACTTTAGATTTAACCTTTGTCCATAATGAGCTTGTATTACTAACATTACGAGTGGGATTCAACGATCTAAATGTGGTTTTAGTGGTAGTGGTTAGTAAGGAGAGTAGATCAACATTGAAGGATTTCTGAATTCCTTGGTTTGGTTTATGAATACATACTGACCAACAATCACGGAAGACTGCCCTGAGTTAGAATACATTGCTGAGGGTGACAACATATGTAGACTGGGGTATACAAGGTATGGTCCGAGTCCGAATGTATTTATATGAAGGTTAATAGGTAATCTTGAACAACACTGGTAGATATTTGGCTCTCTTCTATTTAATGAATTATACGCAAAGAAAATTTGTTTATAGAATTGACTAGAATTGGGATATATCAAAAGTGCATCAACGTGTTTATAAACACTTCTTGCCCGCCTGTCTCTCTTATCTTATCGGGGCAACCAAAGAAAAGGCTAGCACAGCCATATAAATCTCTAAAATTTCTTCTGCCATTTTGCTCTCTGTGTCACCAGCAGAGGAGAAACACGAAAAAGTTCGTAGGCGAAGATGGTGTCGAGGGCCATCGATCGATGGATGGGATGAATATTTACGAAAAGGATAGATCGATCATTTATAATAATCACATACTCCTCACTGAAAAGAAGAACTCTATCAAGTCAGTATCTAACCTAAGCATACACATTTGTTCTCATGTCTTCTGCAATTCAATTACTCAATCCGAAGGCTGAGTCTATTAGGCGTGCGCAGGCCTTGCAGGTAAATATTTCTGCTGCTCAAGGTTTACAAAGTGTTCTTAGTACCAACTTGGGCCCAAAGGGTACTCTCAAAATGTTGGTTGATGGTGCTGGTAGTATCAAAATCACAAAAGATGGTGCTGTATTATTGAAAGAGATGCAGATTCAGAGTCCTACCGCTGTTATGATTGCAAGAGCTGCCTCTGCTCAAGATGAAATCACAGGTGATGGTACTACTACCGTTGTATTATTAGTTGGTGAATTACTCAAACAAGCAGAAAGATACACATCCGAAGGAGTTCACCCAAGAGTCATTACTGATGGGTTCGAAACTGCAAGAGAATTAGTTTTGGAATATTTGAATGATTTCGTCACTAAACCAGAGATAAGCCGTGAATTATTATTACAAGTTGCAAGATCTTCTTTATCCACTAAAATCAGTCCAGATCTTACAGATGTACTATCTCCAATTGTCACAGATGCAGTCCTCAGTGTACAAGATAAAGATGATCCATCAAAGTTGGATCTTTATATGATTGAAATAATGTCCATGATGCATGAATCTGCTAAGGATACTCAATTCATCAAAGGTTTAGTATTAGATCATGGTGCTAGGCATCCAGATATGCCAAGAAGAGTTGAAAACGCTTATGTTTTAATTTTGAATGTATCTTTAGAATATGAAAAGACAGAAGTTAATTCTGGATTCTATTATTCTTCAGCTGAACAAAGAGAAAAATTGGTAGCTTCTGAAAGAAAATTTGTAGATGATAAAATCCAAAAGATTGTAGATCTTAAAAATGAAGTATGTGGTTTAGGATCAGATAAAGGTTTTGTTATCATAAATCAAAAGGGTATTGATCCAATGTCATTAGATATTTTAGCAAAGAATAATATTTTAGCATTGAGAAGAGCTAAGAGACGTAATATGGAGAGATTACAATTAGTCTGTGGAGGTGAAGCTCAAAATTCGGTAGATGATTTATCACCATCAATCTTGGGATATTCAGGTTTAGTTTATGAACAAACAATTGGCGAGGAAAAGTTTACATTTGTCACAGAAAATAATAATCCAAAATCTTCAACCATTTTAATCAAAGGTGCTACTAATCATGTTGTTCAGCAAACAAAAGATGCTGTTAGAGATGGCTTAAGAGCTGTCGCTAACGTCGTTAAAGATAAATCATTGGTACCAGGAGCTGGTGCTTTCTTTTTAAGTGCATCCAACTATTTATTAGAGAATAAAGCTTCAAAAGGTCGTAACAAGCCTGGTGTAAAATCATTTGCTGAAGCTTTATTGGTAGTTCCAAAGACTTTAGCTACAAATGCAGGGTTGGATGCTTTAGAGACTATAGGTAATTGTCAAGATGAAATCGATGAAGGTAACGTTGTTGGTATAGATTTGAACTCCGGAGAACCAATGGATCCAACTGTTGAAGGTGTATGGGATTCATTCAGAGTTATTAGAAATGCCATTGCTTCTGCTACAGGAATTGCATCTAATTTATTATTGTGTGACGAATTATTGAAAGCAGGTAAATCTTCTTTGAAGCAAGGTCCTCCAGGTCAATGATGATGGTGTCCCGGATGTGGCCCTGATTAATACATATATACATAGCTTATTTATACAATATAATCTTAATACCTCAAATTTTGGAAATCTTAGTAAACTCCCAAAGACTAAAGCAGTAATACTGAAAGGTCGACCACGTCGATAAAAAATCACCAAAAAAAAGGACTAAAACAGTAACACTATTTTTTCTTCTAAAAAGGTCGATCACGTCGATAGTCAAGTAGCCGAGGCAGAGAAGAAGAAAAAAATAGTAAGATGACAATTTCGAGGCCTGCTATTGGCTGAGAGAGCACAATAACTAATGAACCCTTCGCATGTATATAACTGTTAATACATACAATAGAGCGGATCTATTATTTTTTTTATCTAGTTATTATTTCCGCTTCGAACTTTTCAAGGTAAATTGTATGAAACCATTTGTAGATTAAGTCCGATTGCCAGTAGCATGATCATGCAATGGAGGTGATTGACATCCACTTATCCCTCGAATACCATTTCAGTAATTAGCTTCTGTGTAAATTTCCACAATTTTTTAGAACAATGTAAACGTTCTGAATCTGCAGTATATAGGTGCATTTATCAATTTTGTCTCTCGAGTAATATAAATGATGTATATGAACTAATACATGCATTTCTCTTCACTCATATATTCTAGAGGATTAGAAATAGTAGATTAATTTTTTTGTCACATATAAAATTTGTACAATACTCTCATATATTGTCCCATCATCATTTGGTCATCTTTCTGATCTATACTTCATTTTTTTTTCCTGTCTTTAGCGTCGTTTTGTTTTTAGAATTGTTCATCTCCTCTAATTTCTAGCATCGTTTTGTTTCTAGAATTGTTCATCTTTCCTGCTTATTAGATACCCGATCAGCATCCCCAATACCTTTACAGCTTCAATCTATCCAGATATCATATTTAGAAGTTTGTACTCCATTTTAATTCAGCGACAACTTTGAGCATATTTTGTCACTCCATTGATTCACCTATTCGGTATCATTTATTCCAATCCTCCTTTAATTGAATACTGTGACTTTCACGACTGTCTTACTCTCTTTTTTTGGCACGGAATATACCTTTTGAACCTTCAACTATTGCATTACCGTCTTTCTCATAGTCCAAATGATTATGAGCATATCGAGACCTTCTATAATATCGCCACAAGACCCAAGCATATCAAATATAACGCAGAAAACACATCTTATGGAAAACAAGGAAAGTCTGTCAAAGTGTATATCTCCTTCACCTGATTTAGCCACTGCTTCTGTATCGGCTATACCTTCAACATTTTCATCTCCTCTTCTTTCTTCATCTTCTCCACTACCATCACTATCCGAAACCAATACATGCGGGAACTGTGGAACTTCGAAGACTCCATTATGGAGAAGAACGGCAGATGGTTTACTTACGTGTAATGCTTGTGGGTTGTACTATAAAGCAAATAACTCACACAGACCAGTCAATTTGAAAAGACCACCTACAGTGGTGCCCATTTCTGTTCGAGATTTACAAAGTGGTTCTTGCGAAGGAGATGGCAAATGTAATGGAACTGGTGGAACTTCCAGTTGCAAAGGTTGTCCAGCTTTCAACAATAGGGTTTTAGTTCCTAACAAAGATACAGTTTCAGTTACAAGAAGGGACGGGAGTCCGACGTCTGAAAATCAACATTTACATCCAGGTGAAATTGATGAAGCTGCTGATTCATTGGCAGTTGCATGTTCAAATTGTGGTACCACAGTAACCCCTCTTTGGAGAAGAGACGGAGCAGGGAACAATATATGTAACGCATGTGGCTTATACTACAAAATGCATGGTAGTCATCGTCCGGTTGTTATGAAAAAAGCTACTATAAAAAGAAGGAAAAGAACTCTTAACGCCGCTGATAGTCCTATCATGAAAGAGGTTTCTATTGATGCCACCGCTACAAAGAAGAAGAAGAAGAAAGTAAAGCCCAATAGATTAAGCTCGCCAGTTACCATCGTGGTGGATCTCATGAGTACCACTGAAAATAATGTTGATACAAATGTCACCACTCCCTCGCCACAGGGTAAAACTGAGGGGCCCATGAATACCAACAGCAATACATCTCCATTGACACCAGTAACTATGAATAGACCTACTTTAGTCAACCCAAACATCAAACTACCTGGTTTCTCAACTTCAATCAATCATCATGTACCAATACTCTCAAACTCATCTTCAAATAGAATCCCATTCCAACTTCCCCGACCAGAAACCTCCTCATATCTTCCTCAAAATATGACACATCAACATAATACTTTACCACCTCTGCGTTACATAGAAAATTCTTCGATTAATCGAAACTTTTCAAAAATCCAAGAGACGTCCCCCAGCCCTAATAACACACCACCAGCAATAGATTTTACATCAACTTTCATGAGATCGCAAGAAGCTATTCCCTCTTCTTCCCTTTCGTTCGGTCATACCATTGGTGAGAAAGATAGTCACGCAAATGTAGGAATAAAAGTGAAGGCAGAAGATAATGAGAACTCTAGCAGAAGCAATTCTTCAAAGATGTCAGTTAGCCTACTTTTGAACACTACGAATAACCGTGAATAAATTAACAAATAGAGTTCATGTATTGATTTGATTACGGAATATTTCAGAGCGCTTTCACCATTATTAGGTAATCTAAATACAAAATCTACTCAAATAGAACGCTCATCAATATATATAATAGTAATAATCATATATACCATTATGATCTATATACAATTATAATAAAGGAAATGGTTTACTGAAGTCTTGATGAGTATCTAACAGTCATTCCATTCAGATGTACTCGAGGCACAGCCATGTGCGGCTCCCTCACTGTTAAATCTATTTTTAGTAAACATCTGTCAGATCATGATGTAAACATATTCATAAGCCTTGTTTATCAACCGTTTGATCTATCAGGCTGACCTTCAATAACAAAGCTAGCCAAGATGTACATTATTGGGCATACTTTCAATGAACACTTAGATTGAATATATGATGAGTCTTTCCCCATAGCTCAACATTTTCTTCTTCTATACTGTTAGGAACCACTTTTCTGGTTCCTATATTTTTTGTATTTCGCTCTTCTGTTATTCAACTCAATCACTAATCTACAATGTCCAGATCAAATCCGTTTTTGGAATCTGATTCAGAAACAGAATCAAACATTTGGGAATCCGAATCCCTTTCAAAAGAAGAATATACTCAAGATGGTCATGTATTTGATGTTAATGATAAGGCTATTCATGAAAAACAATTTCCAAGCAAACCATCTCCAGTTTTGTTGAGTCCATACTCCAGAACTAAAAAGGACGAGACAGAAACTTTCCATGATGAAAGATATTCGTATGCCAGCTCTCAATCTGCTGGCCCTTTATATGCTCCAGAAGACAGCGACAAGGAAAATGACAAATATGTGCAATATTATGATGAAACTTTAAATAAAGACACCTTTATGACATTTCAAAGGCGTGCTTCAAATGACAATATTCCAAACTATGATTTGGGAGCCATAGATATTCAACCTGATCAGGCTTTTGAGTCAAATATCACCAGCTTTGGAACGAAAAAAGTGCAGCCGTTGAATGGTGACCATTTTATTTTTGATTATAGCATTCCTGATAAGCTGTTAGATCATGTGCCTGTCAACTTGAGAAAATTCAACGAATTCAAATCATTAAGATATCATGCAATAACAACTGAGCCCAATGACCCACACTTGAATGATTACATAGAGAATTACCCTTTAAGACCAAAAGTCTACACCCAACCAAGAGAAACTGAATTGTTAATAGTGATTACCATGTATAACGAAGATGACGTGGAGTTGGCGAGAACTTTGAAAGGTGTTTTTGAAAATATAAATATGATGAGACAACTATCTGAAAATCCAGATGTTCATCCGTTTGGAAATGATTCATGGCAAAAGATTGTTGTTGCAATTGTAAGTGATGGTAAGAATAAAATAAACAGTAGAACAAAAGCATTGTTAACTGCACTAGGATGTTTTCAAGAAGGTTTAATGCAACAAAAGGTGAACGATCAAGACGTAAAAGCTCACTTGTTTGAGTACACTACTACATTAGGCATAGGGGGCTATGACAAGAAAGGAACCAAGCAAGAAATTCCACTAATTGGCAATGATACGGGCTTGGCCGTTCAAATAATGTTTTTGCTTAAAGAGGAAAACAAACAAAAAATCAACTCGCACAGATGGGCATTCAACTTTTTATGTCCTATTCTTAACCCAAAGGTTGTTTGCCTTTTGGATGTCGGAACTGAGCCTGGATATAGTTCTCTTTATAAACTTTGGACTGCTTTCAAAGATCCACAAGTTGCTGGTGCATGTGGTGAAATACGAGTGTTATTGGGTTCAGATTATCACTTACGTTCCGATGACAGCGTGGCTGGAAAGTTTTGGAAGTACATCAACCAAAGAGGATCAGATTTGTTTTTGGTACTGAAAAATCCGCTAGTTGCAGCTCAAAATTTTGAATATAAAATGTCTAACATATTGGACAAGCCAACTGAATCTGCATTTGGATTCATTTCAGTTTTGCCAGGTGCATTCAGTGCATATAGATACTCTGCACTTGCAGGTGAGCCTCTGGAAAAGTACTTCTATGGTGAAGATATGAAGGACCCTCTAAACAAAGAACCAGCTGGTGTTTTTGAATCAAATATGTATCTTGCAGAAGATAGAATTCTTTGCTATGAGCTTGTGACCAAAACTAATTGCAGTTATATCTTGAAATACGTTCATGATGCTTATGCCTACACAGATGTTCCTTCAAAACTTCCAGAATTCATTAAACAACGTAGAAGATGGTTGAATGGGTCTTTCTTTGCTTCAGTATACTCTTCAAAACATTTCTTCAGAATCTTTCAATCGAATCATTCCAACTTTAGAAAGTTCGTACTAACCCTGGAAATGATTTACCAATTGATCAACGCGGGCGTGTCTTGGCTCTCGGTCAGTTTCTACTTTATTGTATTCAGAGTATTATCGATAGGGGTAGTCAATGCAGGTTACCAAGTTGGAAATATTCTTGCCATTGTATTTCTATGGATATACATTTTTTTGTTGTGTATGACTTTCATTTTGTCATTCGGTAATAAGCCGGACCATGCAAGGTTCATGTATACTACTGTATTTTACTTTTTTGGAGTTCTGATGCTTTACATGTCTGCTTGTGTCATCCTTATAACGGTTAAATATTTTCAAGTTAACGGAAGTGATCTGACGGACCATTTTGGATCATTTGCAAACATTATATTAGCGATTTTATCAACTTATGCTTTATATGTTTTTGGATCCTTGATATTTGCACAATTTTTTCATTTGATGTTTTGTTTTGCTCAGTACTACTTCTTAAGTCCTGCATATATCAACTTCTTGACCATTTATGCCTTTTGTAATATACATGATATTTCATGGGGTACAAAAGGGGAAACTAAATTGGATTCTCAAAACTCTGTAACCAAAGATTCCACTGGATATGTTTTGTCCAATGAGCTTGAGAATCCAGCAGGTGCATACGATGAAGCCTGTAAGCTTTTACTGACAGAAGTTGAAGAAAAAAAGGTAGTATTGTCCACAAAAGATAAATCTGAAGCTAACTTTGCGAAGGGTAGAACTTATACCGTTATTCTATGGTTACTCTGTAACTTTGCTGTCTTGGTATCTGTTCTACAGACTGGTGGTCTGGATGATTACAAGGATCTGAAAAGTTCCACCAACTCCTCTTCTATTCTCAAACGTGAGATCAACCAGGTTACTGCCAACAGATTTATGACTGTAATTTTGTATCTGGTTGCTATACTGGCACTAATTAGGGTTATAGGTGTTGTCGTCTACAGAATTGGACACTTCAGGGATTCACGTAAATTCCATAAGTCATTGGTATTTTAATTCGCATCAATTAAGATTATACACAGTTTTTCATAATAATACATAATAGTACATAATACAAAGATATTAATATACACTGAACCCGATCAGTCTGCTAAGTGATAAGATAATAAAATAAATAATACCACAGTCATTAGTATACGGAAAAAAAAGTATGCAACGTTTCTTGTCCCCTTCACGAGACGCTTGCTCTCATTTTTATCATTTTCAGTTACCTTTACTGTGCTCTGAGTATTTGAGTATTCAGATTTAAAATCATGTTGAAACAATTGAAAGGAATCCTTATCTGTTATAGTAGAAGAGATTGGAGGTTTTGGAGGCGATTTTAACACCTCAGAATGTTTGTTGTTGTCTTCTAGCTTATCTGATATGTGAGTACTAGTGTCCCCATCAACAGGTTGGTAGTCTTTATTAGTATCGAGTATCTTCGATGTACATTGGTTGTTATTGTCATATATCAAATGGTTCAGTTTAGATAATTTTACCAGTCTTTCTTTTCTCTTTTTGATCTCAGATATTAGAGAATCAGTATGAATGTCAGAGAGATTAATCCTACCCGATATCCTTTCAACACGCGTCTCAAGTTTATGTGGTTCTTCAGTTTCTGGCTCCATAGTTTCTAACTTCTTAGGGTCAGACTCCGGAGACAGGTCTTGTTCAATAAGTTGAGATGAAGTATCTCGACCATGCTTCATGTCGTGTTTTTCAAGCATCTTAGCAATCTTACTGTAGATTCTTGATCTATCCCGTATGAATGTTACAGGTGAATTGG
The DNA here is from genome assembly GCA_024271885.1 of Wenyingozyma ramenticola. Classification (NCBI taxonomy): domain Eukaryota; kingdom Fungi; phylum Ascomycota; class Pichiomycetes; order Pichiales; family Pichiaceae; genus Wenyingozyma; species Wenyingozyma ramenticola. The sequence goes on from JANBXF010000001.1 coordinate 21,766, forward strand.
ATGTGCTATTTAACTTCATTTGAGAATCACTCTGCTTATGTTCTATCTGTTTTGTGGTCGAATTGATATCTAAACCATGATATCGGCTTTCGTTCAAAGCATCTCGTATCCCACTTTTCCTTGGGAAAATGGGACTGCTTTCATTTCGACGGTCACCAGGTTTCTTTGTATCCAAATAGCTCAGTGGCAATGGGTCTCCAATACTCTCCAGAATTATACGTTCATCTTTATCTATTATACGATTCTTCTTGTCTCCAGTATTTGAATATTCATCGTCAATTAATTCTTTAGACTCTTTAGTCGAGAATTCTGTTTGAGAATCTTGTACTTTCTTCAGCAGACTGCTTCTCAACTGGCCACTAAGCTGCCTCTGTGCCATTTGTCATAAATCAGCAGTTATCATCATCTGGATAGGATTACGAATTTAGGTAGATATATTAGTAATTGAATGTGATCAATCATCTAAAATTATTGAGCAACACGTAAGTTCTGCGGGTCTCATATTTGAGCGTCGATCGACTATAAAAAACTACTGCAGGCACATTACGTATCATTACAACTTGAGTTAAATAAGATTACAAATTGAGTTAATACATATAGAGTAATTAAATTAATGATTGACATATAGAGTAAATAGAGCGAATGACAAATTAGAGTAAAATTTGAGCAAAATTAACAAGCAACTATATATCACTTAGCTGAAGATATGAATGAAGTATCTTTCGAAACAAAATAAAAAAGCAACAGGAGGTAACTTTTTGAAGAGGTCTAATTGTTGGTGTACTTACAGTGATCGTAGTTGGCAGAATTTCCATCTTCATCAACTGAATAATTACCCCACCAGTTAGGGAAAGGATTGTTGGTATTTTCACCACCAGCACCAGAAACAGTGAAAGACAAAATGAAGACCATGACTTGTGCACCACCAGTCATGGCAGCAGAGATGATATAGTTGTATTTCTTGAAGAAATGTGGCTTGTACTTTCTTAAGTAAAATTGAGAGAAGATAGCAACAATGAAGTAGGTGGTAATAGATGAGTTAACACCAACACATAACCAACCCATGTACCAGATAAAGATAGGAATGTTAATGTTGTCAATACCCCATTTTGGTCTCAATCTATGTAAAAGGTAGAATGGAATTGGAACACCTAAACCAATAACTAAGGCTAATGGAACAATTTGATAAGTCTTACCGATGGAAAACATGTATTTAGCTAAAGCACCCCAAGCAATACCTTGAGTGTTATATTGTTGAACATTTTGACCAGACCAAATAGCAGTACCTTCAATAGAGAGTAAGATATCTCTCTTTGAATCGACAATAGATTGCATCATAATATAGTTGAAAATAGCACCGACCAAAGTACCAATAAGTTGTGCAGCGAAAGTAGATCTTGGAGAAAGTTTCATGTATTGACCTTGTTTCAGATCTTGCAACATAATGAAAGCTTGAGAGACAGCATTGTAACCGTACAAAGTGAAGTACATGTTACATAATGGATCACCAGGATGCATGTAAGAACCAATCAATTGAACAACAGTTTGCATTTGAGTACCACCGAAACCAAAAATAGCTACTAAACCACCAAGCATAAGAGTTAAGATATAAGCGAAAAAAACAGCAACGAATAACATCCACCATGGTAAACCAGTATGACCTTTATAAGTACAAATTAAAGCAACCATGATAGAAAGAAGTAAACATGCACCATACCACCATTGAGGAACTTCCTTATATTTAAGCATAGCTCTGAAATGGGAGTCATCGTATAGTTCTGGGATTGTACCATCTGGATTGATTCTGGTATCGTATTCAGAAGGTTTCCAAAACTTAAGTTTAGTCTTTAATTGTAAAACGGTTTGTTTAATATTGAGCATCCATTGGAAAGCTGGGGCTAATTCCTTAGAGTGGAACAAATACATGTGGGTAAATGTAGCACCGACAGATAAATTAGTACCAATTAAGTAGATAACATATGTTGGAGTCATGTATGGAATACCTTGTTCCTTTAAGGCAGCTTCGTCCAAATGGTTGTTTTCATCCAATATAAGAGTTTGGTTATAGATTAAGTAGTTACCTGGAGAGGAGTCTTCGTAAAATAAATCTTGTGATAAGAATGGGAAGTTCTTAGCTTTCCAAACGTTACCGTAGTAAACACCAATGAAAACAGAGATACATAAGATATAACCAGCAATGTTGTTGAAAGTAGCGACAATAGGAGTAGTCATTGGGTTAGCAGTAGAAGCGATATAATTCCAATCGAAACAGAAAGAGAAGAAACCTAAACCTTCGTTACCGTTGGTACCTCCAAATAATCTTGAGACAAAAGCAGAGTTTGGAGCAGCAAGACATGGGACAGAAACACCGATAAGCATGACATAGAGATATTCTGGAATGATTTCGAAAAAGAAGAAGATGGTGAAAACAATGTAGAACCATTTGATTTGATCTTTGGTACGACGGGCGTTTCTAACATCGTGTAAAGAATGGATAGTAGAAACTTGAGCAATAATGTTTGGGTAAAACATATCAGTTGGGTATAATAAAGCTTTTCTTAATAAACCACATAAACCATAACCCATCAATTGAGAGGAGAAGACAATGAAAATAGAAATACCACCGTTCAACTCTGAGTTATACCATAATTTTTGAACAGCTAAGACTTCAATGGCTAAAGCACAAGTAGCAGCAGAGGAGGCCATAATAGTAATCAAAACATGTTCTTTTTTATTGAAAGGGAAGGGATTCAAAAATCTACCAACAACAGTTTTTCTTGGAATCAATTTAGACATGGCGTTACCCAAAGTAAAGGCAATAAGCATAAGGAAAATACCGTTAACAAGAATAGTTTGAGGTTTGAAATAGAAAATACATTGTAAAACACCACCAAAAATAGCTAAACCAACACCTAAGAAGACAGATCTGAAAGTCCAAGGATTTAAGTCTGGATCATCAGAAGAATCAATAATTTTTTCAACAATATCCTTATTGGTTTCGAAGATCTCATTTTTCAAATCTTCTTCGTCGATTGGTGAATCATAACTGGAAGTATCACCGCTCTTTTCTTTCTCAGACATGACTTGGACGTTGAGGTCCTTCAAGTCGACTTGCTGAATTGCAATCTCTTGGGATGCAATAGGAGAGATAGGTTGTGGCATCGTCTTTGGCTATTTTTATTATTATTCTATTAATTTTTTCAATGAAAGAATAAATATAACTTATCTAATACCAAAAAAAAAGTTTTTCTTTACTAAAGCAAATGAAAGAAATTTTATTGATTTTTGGAAAAAGGATAACACAAAAGAGAATAGATGATATGAAAAGAGAATATCAGAGTAGATAAAAATTTATACAGAAAGAAGGATTAGAAGGGGAATTGTCAAGGTTTAAAAAGGAGGATCATCCCAAAAGTCAAATGTGAACTGTGGAAGACAAGCGACCACAATTCATGATAGATTACGGATTAGTAGATAATCAACTAAGATAAGTAGAAAAAAGAAAAGTTCCCCAATCAACGGTGGGAAGGGTAAAAACAATAACAAAATTGAAAAATGGAGATAGGTGTAATACGATATGGTGAAGGGAACGCCGAATATTACTTGCATGTCTACTAGAGTGAGAAAACAGTCAATCCATACCGAACATGTTACTCATGACAAGCATTTTTTTAATAAATATGCATGCGGCGTTACTTAAAAAAATTTGAAAAAAAGCAACATTGGCAGGTGGAACCTCCAAAATATTTATGAAGCGGCGGAATTAACGTTGGCGTCGTGGTTAGGCAGAAAGTTTACAGCTAACCGCCGCGTCGGCCGAAGCACAAGCACAGAAGAAAGGGAGTTGACTCTCGTTTATTGAAGATAGTTTACTTCTTTTCTTATATGTGAGTTATTGATTCAAAGTATCTAGATCAGATAACATCTGAAAGTGAGCTGAATAAAACAGGTGATTAGAGGGATACAAAAAAATAATGACGTTGATGCTACGACGATTTTTTTACATAAAACCTTTTTTTGGTTTTGCATCGAGAAGTCTCGTGAAAACAAGCTCTCTCCTGCGTCTGCTCTTGGCAGAGAGAGGGGACGTTTTGACAGCTCTCTGTTTAGATACAAACCGTTTATACTCTTTGTTTGGTCCACTCGAGGAGCTTTCTTGTCGAAGCTTTCATTAAATATACTACTCACCTGGTAGTAGACATATATTGTTTATATATATATATGCTTTCATTGGATGAAACGTGTTTTCGGGTTAGCCCATCACGCTTTTGTTGCTGGCTTGCTTACTTTCTTTTTTTTTTGCTCTTTCCCACATAGACACAATAGATAACATTGTAAAAAGAAATTCACCCACACCGCTCTGCCCTGCTCTATGGCTCTCTCCGTGAAAAAGATATGCAACAAAACAGCGCGGCTCTTTTCAGTTTCAGAGGTCCCGCGGAAGTGCCAGTATGAGTAAGATTGTTCCCCCGGTAAGACTTGTGTTTTTAAAGAAAACCTCGAATGCCAGCAGGGAGAAATGTTACAAATTTTACGGATTAGTGCGAATCAACTTAATCTCATGCTAATACTTTCCTGCAATTTATGCTCGCCTCGGATAAAAATAGATATTCCTGTTTGTTTGTATGTACGTTTGGGCCCCTTCTTATCTGACTAGATAACAAGCGATGAAATAGTTTTATTTAATTGATCTGATTTTAATACTATTATCAACTGGTTGTTATCCTTATCAGCTTTACATTAAGTGTGGGGTAACATAAAACTAGAAAGATTTGAAAAAAAATCACTCAGAACACTGTTCTATGTCAAACGTGTTTCGATTTTCTAGACTAAATTACATAAAAGTTTAAAATGTTCCTTTTGAATTAAACGATTTTACAAGTTGGTGCCACACATTAGTTTGAAGAGTATCATTGTGTGCCTCCTCGCAGGATGTGGAGAACCGATGTTCCTCATCATTATGAGCGAAAATTACACCATGAGGTGTATATGGACAGCTCAACTTTACTACCAAATTTCAAAAAGGTAAAAATAGCAATCTGACAAAGATAAAATTATTTTTCAGTAATCATTGCCTTATTGCTGCCGTCCGTCCAAAATATTTGGCATCTAATTCCGAGGCTTTACGGTTACATAGATCTGAATGTGATGTGCTCTTATCTAGTATTCTTTATCCTGGAGAGTCAATGCCTTGAGTTTCTGTATTGGACTAATGAAGAGTTGCACAGGTTTTGTGATTACGTCGAGCTGTACCTATTTCTGAAGATGATCGGATAACTGGAATAAATAAGATTTTAGTGATGAGGCTGTTATTCATAGGGCTGTAAAGCCTTCCCCCCATATATTCGAAGTCTGACGACTTAAACTGAGTTTATTTTCTTGTTCGTGTGAAGTTTAATATGAACTACGTAATCTTACCAGCTTGAATTAGCAATGAATTTACCGCTCATCTGATTTGATCGTAAATTTCACGACAGCCATCGTGCAGAAATGTCAACATCAGTACCATTTCATAAATATTTACCCGACAGTTACAGAAGGATAGAGAGATAGATAAATATGCCCTTCGTTTGGGACTGCTTTTATTAAATTTGAATTTTATTCACTGCATTATGACGCAATGCCTTCTTTCGACTTCACCATCACATATTGTTATATATATGTGTTTCTCTTATGAAAGGATATCCACAATCTCAAGCCTCGTTATTGCTTACCTTTGAAACTTAGTAATACGTTCGGGGGTCTGACAGTCCTGCGATAAAACTTATCGTTATCGTTATCAATCTTTCTCTTTCTGTACAGTTTCTTGATCTTCATTCATACTTACCGAATCTGAATCATATTTATCAGATCCAATGCAATTCAGTTTGTCAGCTGATCCTTGACCAACGTAAAATCACCATCCATCAACACGACTGTAAGTTATCTTATGATTTTTTCAGTTATTTCATGTACTCACTCTATCACAAGTGATAATCTAAAAACAAGAATGAATTTTATTAAGTAATACTTTTATAGATACATAGCTATTAATAAATGTTAGTTAAATGAAAGAATTTATATAAAATAACAAAAAACACAAAACATTTTGTCCCCTTGATAGAGAAAACCTTATTATCCCCAAACAGACATGTCATTACCCCAAATGTTTTTTGTGAATATTCCTGATGAACTCTTGTAATCCTTCGAAGATTCATTGTTGAAATTTACAAACAAGCTGTTGCTCAAGTTGTTCGAACCGGAATCAAGAGAAGCAAATGGCAGAGTATTTGAAGTAAAAGGAACATCCTTGAGTTTATCAGTTGATGTACCACTAGAACTTGTATCCATTGAAATCCCGGAAAAACTGTTAGTTAATGGGAATGAAGATATTCCATCCTTGGTGATACTGTTATTAGTATTTGAAGTCAATAAACCTAAAGTTTTATCATCAAGGAAGTTTAATGAGTTAAATAGATCAATCTTCGGATTTCCGGTAGACATCGAAGTCTCGAGAGTACCATTAGAGTTTTGAAATGGAACTTGATTAGTAGAAGTACCTGGAAAAATGTTGTTTGAAGATTTAGAGGGAGACGTAGAATAGTTTTCTTGATTCATCACTTGGTTGTTCATAGTAAACGCGTTGGGTGGAATATTCGAATTCAGAGAAAGTGCTGCAAGAGTCGAGTACGAGTTACCAAAACCAGACGTATCACCAGCAAAACCATTTCGTTGAAATGGTGGTTGAGTCGAATTGCTTAACCCGTTACCACCTAAATTAGAAAATACGTTGTTAGAACCTGAAAAACTTGATTGACTACCATTTGATCTTGAGTTTTGTTGTTGATTCAAATAGACACTCGAGTAATTTCCATAACCTTGACCACCATTCATTTGATTTTGTGTTTGTGTTTGATTGTAATTACGATTGTTATTCGTCTTGTTGTAATAACGATTGTTTCCATTGACATTATAATGATAGTTATTTGAATTATGTTGATAATTATGATGATGTGAGTGATTATACCCATATTGATTCCCGTTATACGAACTCATTCTAGCTTGATTTGACCCTTGATGTGAGCGATATAGTTTTATAGCACTATCAATAGCATCCATTTGGGAGCTGAAAGCATCAGACTCTTCATCAAGCAAAGACATTTTGATTAATATATAATAATATGTTTGGTTCTTTTCTCTTTTTTCTGAAACTGATTAACCTTTTGACTTTTTTCAACCTTTGAAAACAAAATTCGAATATGCTTTTATTGTCCTGTATAAAACGAAGTGATGTGAAACCTTGTAAAATCCGCAAAGATAAGTAATGAAAAACAAGTATGAAAGTTAGCAAAAAAGAATGACTGAAAACGAAAATAATAATAACAGAGATTTATAAAACGCAAAAAATACCCACTGGAACGAAACCTGAATTAAAAAAAAAGTATATGATTAAGTTATTCCACAAAAAACAGCTAACTTGAACTACTTGATTCAGTATAGCAAAATAATAAATAAAAGACACACGATGTAAAAAAACCAGAGTTAACAAAAATAATTAGCCATAAAAAACAACCCTAAATAACACGCTTTCGGTGAATAAAATTGGTAATAATAGTACAGTCAGGAATATTAGGTACAATGCAGTACAATGAGAATTGTCTATCAAATTAGTATTCGTTATATATGTGTATAAAGAAATATTCAATCGAACGATAGAGAGGGAAAGACATAAAATTAAAATAAACTCCATCCGAAAACTCGTAGTATGAACTTTCCAGCGAACGAGAGTAAGCGATAAAAAAATTATAGTCGTGGATTTTTTAATAGCCACGTCGATAGACCAGGCTTTAATTTGAATCTGGGGAAGCCTTAACGTGATGGCTCAACTGGAATTGTATCAGAAGTTCACGGTAGTGGTCAATAACACCATTATAGTACTTAACTCTGGACTTGATCTCATTGCACAGATTCAAACAGCCTTCAACACTTTGGCCGAGCATTAGTTTCCATTTGTTTTCAATTTCACATAACCTCGAGACTTTAATCGCCGTCAAAATAACAAAAAATATGGAAAATAGACAGGTGTCATTGGATTTGTATAGTTCGGTTCTATAACACTTGGAAACTATATCAAATAGCTCACTAGTTTCTTTGATAATGGTACAAATTACATCCATGGGAATCTCTAGTGACTTCTTCCATGCAAATGTACCATTTTCTAGAGAGAAATTCAACCGATCTTTATCATCTTCCGCGTCAATCAATCGCAAAAGATCTCTTCGATAGAGCATCACTCTTGAAAACTTGTATGTTATCAAAATAAGATTTCCAAAGGGTTTTTGCTCACAGAGGTACTCCCAACTCTTGAAGGTAAAATGAAGATCTTTTTCTGAAACTGATACAGACTCTTCATACTGCAAACAATTATACAATGATAGAAGAATTGACAACTCTGCAACGGATTTACCATCAAATCCTGAAGCCGCTGGAAGTTCAAGAATATTCCTACACTGATCTAATCGAAGCTCGTCGATAAGACAAGGTCTACCACTAAGAATGCAAAACCATAAATGCGTGAGAGCAAGATGGTTCCATACTCTAAAATTATTGATCCTATCGGGGTGAGATTTTAAGCGAGTACTCAACAGATTCAGATTCATTTCCCTGGTGATAAAATGAATCAAACCATGTCCAGAAAGCTGCCACCCATCAAAATAAAAAAATTTGTAAGATAATGAAAGGGAATATGACGATAATAACAACACCCCTTGTAAGAATTCCTTTGATTGTGGGACTTTGTTCATCGACAAACTCAAAAGCCTATTAATCACGCCTAATATTTCCAAACTCAAGCCTTGCTGCTTTTCAATCAACTCTGAATTATCACAGTGTCTTAATGCGAGTAAGCAGCATACTGCTATCAAAAACGGACAGTTTCCGTCAGTCAATACTTTTAGTTCCTTGTCTCCAAGTGGAAATGATGCCCACGCATCATAATGATCTTTAAATGTTTTGAGTAAACGAATACATGTCACATAATCAATGATCCCAAGCTTCACAATATCATACCTCAAATGCTCATTTTCAATACTCGAATCTGATTTCAAATCATACCCTAATTCCCTCTCGAATCTCAAGCCAACTTTTGAAGAGATAGACGTCAGATCACGGAAAGGTGAAATATTAAAATATAGAGAGTCTAATTGAGATGGATAAGAAAGCTTCTCGGTTGAAGCCTGTGCAGTCTTCCTTGTTGAGTTGTTCTGGCTAGTTTCCAGACTTCTCTGGGAAACCAGCAAATCCATTCGCTGAGAGAGAGATTTTAGTTGAAGATCGATATCTGTTAGAATCTCGGAGGAAGAACTCGAAATTGTTTCAAATTTGCTTCCCTCCTTTTCTGTAACTTTAATGTCAATTGGCGTATGATTATCAGTATCTACTGTAACATTCTGGTACTTGTGCCCTTCATCAATAAATTGAAGCCCAGAAACAGAGCATTTGAGAGATAAATTTTTGCACCTCAAACATGATGAACCTTCAGATAAGTGATAACATCGTGTTTTAGCTTTCCGACACTCGATACAAGCTATCGATGCTTTCCTGAAAGAAGCCTTTCGTTTCTTGGGTGTCTTTACTGATATTCCTAAAGGTGGCATCCTCAAATGGCAGTGCTGTGTATTTAAGCGGAAGGAAGTTTGTCTTCAAAGTATACGTAAAGGACGTATCATACATATTCTCGGCATCATTTATCAATGAACATAGAACGATAGTTATCACGTGCCCACCTAAAATTGTTCGATTACTAAAGCATTTACAGTTTGGAATAAGTATATTAGGTTTCTAGTTATGTATATGGAGACTCACTTGAAGTGGGCAGAATTACTCAACTCTGTGGATTCAAAAATGCTTGAACTAATATATTTAAGTATTTATCACCTTCTATGGTATCTACAGCATCTATTTGAGGTAATCCTTTCCACTTGAAATTTTTCCTTCTATCAACAATAATTTGACCCAGGGATAAGTCACTTTTAGTTTCAACAGCAACGTCTACTTTTTGTGTGGTCATAACACTTTCATCTATGGCATAAGCAACGGCAAGTGAGTCAATTAATGCACAGTAATCACCGTGGCCTCGTCTGCCTAAGAAATCCAAAACACCTATCACAAATTTGGCTTGTGGATTTGCACTTTTTCTCAACAGTTTCTTTTCTTCTGGACCCATAGCAATACATGGCTGGCAGAAAATATCCATTCCAATCGCCGTTAAATTGTAATTTGATTTGAATACGAGGTCTGCTGCTTCTGGATCGACATATATGTTCCATTCACTCACTGGATTGTCACCAGTAGCGTGTAAAGCTTCTACTGAATTGAAACCAAAAGAGCCACCAATAATTATAACTTTTGAAATCTTACTGGATAATTGTGGATCTTTCATAGTTGCAAGAGCCAAGTTTGTAAGTGGTCCGAGCGCAATAAAAGTTATGTCATCTCTATACTCGTTTACTGTATCAATAATCAAGTCCGGCGCATATGTGACAATTGGTGATATAGTTTCCCATCCACTTTCTTCTAATTCTGGCATATTCAAGTCAGCCAACCCATCTGATCCATGGAAAAACGGATCTCTTGGGTACGGACGAGAGAGTGGCTTTTCCGGACCTTGTCCCATAGGTATATCTCTCTTCCCTACTAAAGATAAAACTTTTTTTGCATTTTTGGTACAGGTTGATGCCAATAGATTACCGGAAACAGTTGTTATTGCTTTAACATCTAGCTTATTTGAAGCTAATGCCAACATCAAAGCCGATGAATCATCTATACCTGGATCACAATCTATAATGACTTTTCTTGGAGTTTGAGGAGAATTTATTGTCATAATTTGAAGATAAAATACTGATAACCCAGAAGAGCTTTGAGTAACACAAAGACGTTCAAAGATACGGAGAAATATATTCAGCTGATATTGTTCATCTTATATACCATCTGCTACTGTCGGGATTTCTAAAACCATCGGGAGATCTTGAACAATGAACAGACTGTTACCTAAAGAAAAAAAAAAACTCAAGAGACATGAGGAAACAATCCTCGATAAGGAGCCGTCGTCTTATCGCACTAGAAGCGGAAATTCAACCGTCGGATAACGCGTAAACCTTACTTAACTCCCTCGAAGCCTGCGGTTCAACACCTCTAAAAAGGAATAATGACCGTCGGGATGATATCGCTATTTTTCAGATTTAGTCCGTTTTGTAGGCTTATGTCCTGTTATGCAGTAGCTCTTCCTGGATATAGACCCTGAACCAAATGATATGCAATGGAATACTGAAAAGAGGAAGGTTTGTGATTTTGGAAGAGTGATATATTAAGGAGTCGTTTTCCAAACTTTTGTTGTCGAATCGTATGTTAGACATAGATCGGACTTCTCCTTGTTGTTTAGATCACCAAGTTTTGCGATAATGACATTCCGTCAGAAATTTATACAGCTTATACCAGTTATCACCGCAGCCATTAATGGTTGTACCATGGGTGTTGATCAGTCGATGATGACAAATTTAAACATTATTGATCAGTACATTGACTATTTCGATTTAGATTCCAATATGGAAGGTTTATTCTCAGCTGCTATCAATATCGGATCTGTGGTTGGTGGATTTTTTGCTTCGCAGTTAATCGATATGAGAATGGTAGGAAGAAAAGGAGGTATTTTGATTAGTTCTTTGGTTACTTTTGTTGGTGTTGCTTTACAAACTGCCGCTCAAAACAGAGCTATGTTTATTATTGGAAGGATAATTATCGGTATAGCTGTTACACTTAATGCAGTTGCAGCTCCAACTTACGTTGCAGAAATGGCGACCGCAGAAAAGAGAGGCTTGTTAGTAGGTATCTATATGTCTGTATGGTATTTTGCTGCTATTATTACCACTGGTATCGCTTTAGGAACTTATACCAATTCCGGAAGTTGGTCTTGGAGAGGGATCTCATTATGGCAAATTACTCCATCTGTATTGGCTTTGCCATTACTTCCTTTCATCCCAGAAACCCCCAGATTCTTGATTCACACTCACCAAGACGAAGCTGCTATGGAAGTTCTCATCAAATACCACGGTAATGGGGAGAAGACTCCATTAGTTGTTGCTGAGTTCGAAGAAATCAAGGAAGTTTTGAGATACGAGGAAGAAGCAAAAATTGGATGGACTGATATGTTGAAATCAAAAGGTAACAGAAAGAGAATGTGGATCATCTTTTGGATGGGTGTATTTTCCCAATTATGTGGTACAAACATCTCGGGAACTTACTTGGGTGATTTCTTAACCAACGCTGGTATTTCTTCAACGAGAAAGCAAATTGTTATCAATCTTACCATTCAAATAGTGAACTTATTCTTTGCGGTTGCCGGTTCTTGGCTTACCGATGGAATCGGAAGAGTAAGAATTCTTCTTTGGACAACTATCGTCATGTGTGCCTGTTTATTATTAATGGGAGGATTACAAAAACTCTACAGTGATGGTAGCAACGGTAGTGGTACTAATGCTTTGATTTTCTTGGTTTATTTATTCTCTGCTACTTATGCTTTTGGTTTTACTCCTCTTTGTGTTTCTTATCCAGTTGAAATTGTTAACTATGCTCTTAGAACAAAAGGTATGGCTTTTTCTCAGATAGTGACCTTTGGTTTTGGGTTCTTCAACCAGTATGTTACCCCTATTGCCCTAGATGCAATTTCTTGGAAATTCTATATGATTAACGGTTGTTACAATGTAGTTCAAGCTGCTATTATCTACTTCACTTTTGTTGAAACAAAAGGTCGTACTTTAGAGGAGATTGATGAGATTTTTGACGGAACTTTACATACGTCAGTTAGAATTGGTGATGTTCGTACTTTCAATCCTTCTAATAAGGAAGACCCTGTCGAGATCACCTGTGTCAATTATGACTCTAAATCTGAAGGTGAAAACTAAATCTATAAATGACAATCATCTTGATGTTATTATAAACTTGGTTCATCAATTATCGCTTTCTTCGTTTTTGTTTTGCTGTGCCATATAATATATAATATTTAACTAATTTAATACAGACTTGTATTCACGAAAAGGATAATCATCAATATAAGCTTAAGACTTGTTAACTATATGTGCCAGTTCGCCTTTGGTTATTATTCCTTGTAATCTTTGTCCTTGTCCTGTATGGTGAACAAATATCACGGGGATTTTCAATCTATCGAATAAGGTATAAGCTGTCAACACAGTTAGATCTCCATTAACTGTTAGATCAGTTTTGTCCAGAAAATCATTGAAAGAGACTTTGGTGGTAGTAAAGTTGATTGATATAAAGCTCACCAAAGTGTTCATCGATACAATCTCTTCCAATCTTAATTTTGTAATTTCTCTCATGAGATCACAATGACTAATATATCCAATTAATGTGTCCGACCTTCTGTCCTTTAGAATTGGATAAAATATTTGATGTTCTCCTATGTCTTCAGGATTCCTTAATAGCTCGTTATATATATCCTGAAGACTCGTGTCCTCTTCTTCATAGAAAACAATCAACTCTGAAAGTGGCTTAAGAATCTCTTTACATGTGATCATTGAAAGTTCAGGCATAGCAAGCTCATCTAGATTTTCTAACAAAAAGGACTTCTTGGGGGATGTAAATACTAACCATTGATCATAGATGGATCTATCTGAAAATAGGTCATTCACAAATCTTGCAAACAAAACTCCTACCATAATCGGTAGAACGTAAGTGAGTGCACCTGTGAGTTCAAACTGAAGAACGACAGAAGTAACGCTCATCTTAGTGACACCAGTAAAAAAGGACCCAGCACCAACAACTGCGTATGATGCGGGTGAAATGCATTGTGAATTTTCATTACAGTTCAAGAACATCTTCAGCTCAGGAAACGAAGACTGAAAGTGCTGAAAGAGAACACCCATAAATCTCCCCATTGATGCCCCAATAACCAAAGTAGGTGTCATTATTCCACCAGGTACATAGCATCCATAAGAGTATGCAGCAAATAAAAACGCTTGAATCGTTGTAAATAGCAGCAACGCTACCATCTTGGTTGGGAATCCATCATTGGACTGATACTTGCACAGAGAATCACTTGTTTCATTTTGGTTACAATCCATAAACAAAACTTCTAGTAAGTCAAACATTGGAATAGATGTAGTGCTAAACACATATGATGCTGTAACGGAGATGAATACTACCACTAATACTTCGGTCGTACGTGCTTTGAATAACGTTTTTGGATCGGTTATCTTAGAATAATGACTTTCTCTAAGTTTCGCAAAATGCATGTTAAGTCTGTTGAAGTAAATGCCAAACAAACCTCCCATTAAACCCAACAATAGAAAAGGAAATACCTCAATAAATATCCAATTGTTTTCCTTGCTGACTTCAAATGACTCGCTTACCCTCAGTTGTCCGAATGGATTGAACAATTGCAAAATACTTACACTAATGGTTGAGCAGACGAAGGCATTCCATATCAGTTTTTCTGATGGGAAATAACTTGATATTTGTTCAAGACAAAACATAACACCTGCTATTGGGGCATTAAATGCCACAGCTATACCAGATGCGACACTTGAGAAGAGCAATTCTCTTCTGATTGCTTCATTATTATGAATATACGATATTTTTTTCAAAAAAAAGTCTGTGATACCACCTGAAATATGAGCTAGTGGGCCGTCCAAACCGACCCACATTCCACTAGCAACAATAGCTACCAAACTAAGTATTTTGTTGATGATAACTTTATGGTCATATAAACCGTTTATCACGAGCCCCGAGAGCAAAAGTTTTGTCTCGGGTATACCATTGTTTCTGATGTAATAATTCTTTGAAGCAATAATTCCTCCAATCAATGCGCATAGTAATGAAAGCACCAAGACCAAGATTAGCGTATTAATTATATCAAAAAATGAACCTGAGTTTGTAAATGGAAGAAATACTCTTGTCCAACTCTTCCAATTATTACATTGTTCAGCGGAAGTGAATAATCCTTCTTCACACATGCCATATTTCCAATCGTGGAGAATGACAGACGAAAAATCCATGCAGATTGCTAGTGCACCAACACCACAACTGGATGAGATTAGTATTAACCACCTAGAATTTGTATGTATCAATTGCTGAATCTTGGAGGAATGGTTTCTTCTTTCTTTATTGTATCTCCTAAATAAATCGTATTCGTAAGTCCAGTCTATGTCGGTAGAGTCTTCGTAGCTCTTCCTGTTGAGCTTATCCTTTACAACAGCGTTCTCATTGTCATTCACGAATCTATCTTGACTGGAGGATTGACGATCTGTAACTTTTATAGTACTCGTTGGGGATATTATTGGAATTCTTCCAAACCTGACATTGTCCCGCAATGCATCTATTCGTAGACTCTCCATTGTGGCTATTTCTTCGCCAGCTTGACACTGTTGTCAAGAAAATTATTTGAAATAGCATCCTCAGGGACACCCACATACATATACAATTCTATCTTGAATCATTTTCTCACTTCATTCCTTTCGAGGTGTTCAGATGTTTTCCCCACATGTTAATAAATATTACATGATTGGGTTTACATGCTTTCTTGCTTGTCAGTTACAGTTATAAACTTGTCAAATTTATTTATATTCTCTGAATCCTCAAAGGGGAGTCATAGAGGTTTTTATATAATTATAAACAGGATCGGAGTCAATAGAGTATACAGTAAGAGCTCTAATTTGGTCATTGGAAATAACGTTTCTAAGTCTTTTATCTCTCTTGTACCAAAGTTTTATTAAATAAACCATTTCATCTTGAAGAACCTTAATTGAGTTTGGGAATAGTTCAAAAGTCGAGCTTTCCACCATATCTTTAAATGTATAATACAATTTGCTGTGAGAAACCCCACATTTAATGAATGTGTCAATGATCAACCCAGATGACGGTAAGAGATCGGAAAATTCGCCGCTGTATAAATACTTCGCCAACAATTGGAAAGTTTCAGCAATTGGGAAAAGGATTTCAGTGTCACTCAATCTTGAACCTATGAGGACGAACTTATTCGTAATGAAACTGTAGAATGGTTCATTGTTCTTCTGGTTCAATACCTCATACTGAACTCTCCATTTGTTGAATAATGATTCCCACTCTGATAGGATATCTTCTGAATTTCTATGGTCTGAAATCTTGAAAATAACTAGTGACAATTCGAAATAACCTAATGGATCTACATAGTCATTGAATAAGTCACTAATAGTAAGAATTTGGCCATTCAATTGTAAAATCAATTTGACCTTGGTTTCTTGATTGATTCTATCATCATTATCGATTGTTAATAGTAATTCATCTTGAATATTTGCTGCCTCAATCAAATCAACTATTTCGCTTCCTAATGAAATCATTTCTTGTTGTCGATTTGGAGGACAAGTACAATTACAAAATCCATTGGCTCTGGACAATAACTGGATCCTATTGGCAAGATCAATTTCAAAAGAGCTCAAAGCTAATTCCAAAAGAATTCTGGCCGCAGCCAAGTAATTCTCATGGCGGGAATAGTATATCCATAGAAGTTTTGCCATATCAATATCACTGGAAGCGCTGTCTTGCAAGAACTCTAATATATATGGTGTATCTATATCCAAAAGACGTTCGCTTATACCTTGATTAACAAACCATTTGTAGAATTCGTAGTGAAATAATCTATCATGATAATTATAACAAACTTCATAACTCAAATCACTTAGTTGGGAGTATTTAGTTACTACTTCACCATTTGCACTGTATACAACGTTGTTTGAAAAGTGGTTTGATGTTGCATTGGCAACACTATCGAATGCCTTTCTGTCAATATCTATCAAAATATCAAAGACCAGAGAATAAAGTTGGATTCTTCTTTCATATGCCTGTTTTTTAGGGTCATTAGTCGCAGTAACATTATCATTCAAAGCATCATTCGCCGTTTCATTGAATTGTAACGATATTTTAGCTGAGTCTCCACTATTGGCCACATTAAGCAAAAATTCGATGGACCCAGGATAAAAGTCCAATTGAACCATCAAATTAACAGCATCTTTGATAATATCGAGGCTCAAAGAATCACTGGCATTCTCCAATACAACGACGGCAGCTTGTAGAAATTTCAATTTCAAATCTGTATCTTTATCAGAAATGTCTTGGGCTTTCTTCAAACTCTCCATGGCTTTAAAAATTAAAACATCTCCAGCAGAACAGAATGAGCCACATTTTTCTTGTAAAGTGCCTGCAATAAATTCAACTGAATTGCGTGATGCTATGCTTCTGTTGATAATAGCTGATAATACCTCTTTGATAACAGCTCTGACATTTGGGTCACTAGAAGTAAAGAAGTCGCTGAAAGTCAAGCAACTTAAATCAAGTTGAGCTTGTAATGGGATGAATGATATTATTTCAGAGAAGTTTTTGGAGGAATTCAGAGAGTCGTCGCCATCATCCAGTAAAATAGCCAAAAATGATAACCCCTCTTTCATATTCTTCAATAATTTCATGATACCATTGAAACCAATATGTTCTGCTTGGAAACGAACTTCGTTCTCTTTGGAATTGGCATTAGAGGAGGAACTGTAGTTGAGACTGTGATTTGGAGTAGATAATCCTGGAATACTCTTTTGATTCAATTCGAAGAAATTGATTATAGGCAACAGGGAACATAAAAAGTATTCTATATCAGACTTCTTTAAGTTGACTCCTGTCAATAAAGTCTTTGGATTCTTTAAACCACTAAGAGAAGAAGGAACAATATAACCATCCTTACCATAAGTAGCTTTGGCATCAATTTGGAATACATCTTTATTCCAAAACTCTCTAACCAATCTTGAGATTAATAGGATCGAAGAGTTGAAACGGTCGCTTAACTCGACGTTATCAATAATGGGAACCAGATTCTTATTCAATTTAGAATCTTGACCACCTGATATATAGAAATTAGTGGCTAAGTTCTTGGAGACATCTGACTTTCTATATTTACAAGCAAGATAAAGGGCAGTAGAACATGCTTCAACGGAGCCATACTTGGATGCAATTTCCTTGAAAGTTTTCTCCTCTAACGAATCTTCTAAGATCATATCTGGAGTTCTGTACATGTAAATATGAATACCAGAATTAGTCAACACTGCTATCTCCAGCGGCTGTTTGATGTATTGAGATGCAAAAACGTTACAATATCCTTCTGGTTTTTCTGTAGCATTGAAGGTTGGGGTCAATTGAACAATTTCTTTGATTGTGCTTGGGTCTAAATCCAAAAATTCAAAATCTTCGATATATTGGAAAGTTTCTTTCATTACACCATAGTCAGGTGTTGAAACAAAGAAACTGCTAGCTGTCGCACCAAAATAAATACCAGGTGAGACAATCAATGCTTTATTCAAGTTTTGTAACAGAGTAGATGATTCCTGGGATTGTTTCAACTTTTGAGGAATATTAGTATTGTTATTTAGGTAAGTTGAACCTGTCTTCAGACTAGTCTTTGTAATGGATTTGTTGGTTCCGTTGGACGATAATATTTCATTTGTATTAATGTAACCTTGTTCCTTTTCACGTTGTTCAGCCTTGAGCTTTTCTATCTCTTCAAAGTATTCTTTCGTTGGGGGAGGAAATTTAACAAAAGATGCATTCAATAGCAATCTGTTATTTGAAGTCAACCGATTTGTAGGATGAAGAGAGCTAAAATCTACATTTGTATTTCCATTGATATATATACGGCAACCCATGTTCGTAATTGCAATGAGGAAATTTTTGTTGTTTTCCTGAGAAGGAACAATACTGATACTAACGATTTTTAATGTATTTCTATTAAGTAAAGGTGATTGATAACTTGTAGAAACAGTTGACAAATCTTTCAAGATAGCTAACGGACTCTTCGTCACACAAGTTCCTAATTCCGCTTTTTTGTCAACGATATTCAGTCTATAAGCCCTTATGATGGATTTAGAAGATAGTGTGTATAATATTCCCCTACTTTGATCGATCTCCAATTGTACAATTACTTCACTTTTGGACGCCAATTGGGCGGTAGCAGCAGCCAACGCTGATGCTGAGGTGGATGTAGATGATTGTTTAGAGCCATTAGCTGTCGTATCATTGGAAGTAGTAGAAGATGATAATAAGTTGAAACCTGGAATTTTGCTGAATAGATTAGTACCAGGTAAAACTGAGGTCAAGCTTGTACGAGTAAGACATTCTTTAGAACAAGTTCTTTGAAACCATTCTCCTGCATTTGAGTAAGATAATCTCCATATGTTCTCCGAGTCTCCAACACAAGTGAAAAATATGTCATTTGTTTTTTCATATGCAACAATTTTGTTGACGTACAATCCTTGAGCTGAAACAGACATATCCAAATTAGCAATTTCCAAACTTGAACCAGTATACTCAATGGCTAATATGTGAATATGAGAAGAAGTAGAAACAATTAGTAGATAATTAACTGAGTCAACAAAGATGTTTGGCTTAGGTTTTACTAAATGAACAGTTAAGATAGAATGCTGGAATTCATCAATTGTGAAATACTCTTGCTCTAACCCAACAGCTTGATAGTTCCAAATGAACAATTTGTTATCAACAGTCAACCAAGCTTTTTTGATCTCTGGAAACAATCCCATTGTTGAAATTGAATCAATATTGCTGTAACTTTGTAAGATTTTATCAGGTATACTATAAACATTTGTCTTTTCGAATCTTGAAAAAGTTCCAAGATCCTCATTGACATCGTTTGGTTTATAGTTATAATTATCGACTAAATAGTTCGTAAATACGTCATATAAAGCCGGTGTTAGATCATCTTTGGTAATGGCGTTTGAAATAGACTGAGACCCAAGTTGAGTAGGAGAAGTTGTAGATAAAGATGGTAACACTATACTATTTGATCTCTCGAGATATTTATCAACGAATGTACGAGGTTTGATTAATGGACTTGGATTCAATTGAGACATCATGTACAGCTTATTTTGCAATGGATTATTATCAATGTCAGTTCTGAACATACTGTTTGTAGATTGAGCAGCTGATTGATTGTTTGAACGCAAATTTCTAAGAGCCCTTTGTTTTTGCAATTCTGATCTCTCTAATTTTGAGATTTCATTCACACTTGATTTGGGATCCGGTTGGGATCCAAATCCCAAAACCTGACCATACCCAGTAGACATAATTGAATGATTTGAACTAGTGGAGATCAAACAAACTGTTGTGAAATGATGGAATCAGTAGTTAGAATTGTAATCAAACTTGTTCAAACTTCATTTATTCGTCCTACTTAAAACAAACCTGACATTAAACTGCTTTGTTTACTCAATTCGCAAGATTTTTTTCGAGGGGGGTAAGTTTTATGTCACAACAATATTCGATGTTGTGAATGAATTTGTGCTCAAAATTAATCATTGATATGCGTCTATAATGTATTGGATAAATATATATAATATACAGAGTTGAATCTATTTATAGCCTATGAATTTCATTAATGGGTTGATACGGCAGAAGCGGGAAAGGTGGGGGAAAAAGAAATTAAGCTTCAATCAAAGGTTGGTATTTTTGGAAAACGTCATCAATGGCTTGTAAAATTTCAGCCTTTCTCTTATCATCAATCCAAGATCCATGAACACCATTGGCAGCGATTTTACACCAGGTTTTCAAATCGAAACCAAATCTAGTGTGAACGGTAACGTAGTTATCTAAGATGTAACCACCGAAATATGCCGGATCATCTGAGTTGATTGAGAAAGGAACATTAGCGTCTAACCATTGTTGAATTGGTAATTCTGAGACATCTTTAACAACTTGTAATTTGACATTTGATAATGGACATAAAGATAATAATGTTTGGTTTTCAGCTAATCTCTTGATTAATTCTGGATCTTTAATGGAATTGACACCATGATCAATTCTGGAGACGTTCAATAAATCTAAAGAGGTGAGGATATAATCTGGACCACCTTCTTCACCTGCATGAGCAGTTAATCCAACATCTGGGAATCTTTCTTTTAAAGTCTTGTAACAATCTTCAAACAATTCAGGTGGAAATGGCTTTTCAGCGGAATCTAAACCTAAACCATGAATCCAACCTTTTTCGTAAAATTCATGAGCAGAATCGATAGTAGATAAACCATCTTTAGCTGGGAGATGTCTTAAGAGACACATGATTAACTTTGTAGTGATACCTAATTCAGCTTCAGCTTTATCGGCAGCTCTCTTGAAACCACTGACAACAGTTTCAAATGGGATACCTCTTTCAACGTGACCTTGTGGGTCGAAGAAAGTTTCAGCGTGATGTAAGCCATCAGCTTTAGCTTTTTGGAAATAAGCCCATGCTAATTCGAAGAAATCTTCTTCTTTGATCAAAACACCCATACCAATATAGTAGAAATCTAAAAAGTCTTGGAGATCTTTGAATTGATCATATCTAGTTTGTAAGGCTTCAACAGTTTTTGGGAATTGTTCTGGTAAAGTGATGTTGTTTCTTTTAGCTAATGGAAAAAGTAAATCAGGGCCTAAAGTACCTTCAAGATGAACATGATGTTCACATTTCGGTAATTCCTTGAGGAAATTGTGCATGTGTTCTGAGCATTCGTACTTAGCCATTGTGTGATTTTTACTTCTGTGTATGATTTCTGGATGACTATCAGTAACACTGGCGGATCAACAAGAAGGAAGAAGGAGATGATATATTATATATAGAGATATGGTTTTGCAACACATGCAAGACACAAAAAAAAAATTAATCTAAAGCGCTAAGCTCGTTTCTTTTTTTTCTCAGTTTTTCCGCTGTGATTATAATTAATTTTATTTTTATTTTGCCTTGTGCCGTTCACGGCTACATTGACACGCATTTTGTGACAATGCCTGTTTCGCCGGTCTTCCCACTCGGAGTTTTGTTATTTGCCTAGTTTGGTACCTGTTGTTCCAAATACATATGTACATGGTGTAATTTTATCATATCTGATAGCGATTAGGACACTCCAGATTCGCAGAGAATGTGTATATTTGTTGCGAAGGGCGTGAGATCTCTCTGCACCATCTTTTCTTTGGTAACTGATGAAAAGAGGTAAACGTTTTACATTAAAAATTTAATTTTTCTTAGTGTTCGCTGAACTTATACAACATTAGTTTGTTGTGGGGAAATTGAATTATTTTGAGTAAGGATTATGTCTTTCTTCATAAGGAAACTGCCCATATATATTTACCACTATACTATCTATGTTGCTAAATTTAGGTAATAACGAGTTCACTTGCGATGTCACAGGTACAGAAAAAATATTAACGACATACTTGAAAAAACGAAACACCCGTGCACAGATCACGAAAAACAATAAATAAATACTTCATAATAATTTTCAAATAGTGGCAAACTATACAGTATATCTTTCTGTTGACGTGATATTGATGGAAGAAAGAACCTTGTTCGTTCAGGGATATGTCATTTTGAAGTATAGTGATCAAGAGTCGACTGTCATCTATTTGAAAGATGGTGATAAAAGGTAGGTTTTCGAAGAAACCACCAGAGCCAAAACAACCTAATTTGAAATCACCTACATCTCAAGTTGATAAGATCGCTTCTTTGACTAAAAAGCCTCAATGTGACAGAGCATTAGAGATTTTACACGAGCTCGCAAAAGTGACAGCTCCTATAATGCGACAGTATAATTTCAAAGTTGGTCTTTTATGTGAATTCTTTCCTCGTGATGCCAATTTATTGGGTTTGAATGTTAATGGTGGAACAAAGATATGTATAAGACTAAGGCCTGCAAACAATGAAAACTGGTTTCTACCGATGAAAGATTTAATAGGTACCATGTTACATGAGCTGACTCATAATCGATTTGGGCCTCATGATAATAAATTTTATGGATTATTAGACGAGTTAACTGATAAATTCAATGATATTCAGGTTAGAGGTTCATTAGCTAGTACTGGTTTCGTTTCAATCAATAATATTTTGGGAACACGGAATGCAGTTCCTGGAAATCTAAGGGAACAAAGGGTTAAGAAGCTAAGTGAAGTAAAATACGTTGCCACGGTTAAGAAACTGGGTACCTCATTAGACAGAGATACGATTAAGAGTAATAAGAAAAAATCAATGAGAGATCTGATATTAGAGGCTACAGAGAGAAGAATCAAAGATAGTAAATGGTGCCGAGGGGAAATTGAAGAATTAGAGAGTCGGAAACAGAGTAATGAGGATGAGCTTACAATTGTGAAAGTTGAAGATCTAGAAGAAGAAGAAGAGGAGGAAGAAGAAGAAGAAAAGAAAGAATCGATGGAAGAAGAAAAGGAGAGTGATGGAAGCGAAAAGAAAATAACTTCTAGTGATAAACAGCCCGCAGATAGAGTGACCAGGAAGATTATTGAATTGTTGTCCGATGGTGAAGACGAAGTAGAAGCAGAAGCAAAAACAACCAATCCCAAGAAGAAGATCAAAAAGAGCATCGAAATTATTGAAATTGATTAAGAGATTAAACTAGCATAGATTAGATAAGAGCCGATTAGATAAGCTTTAGGCTCATCAAATGTTTACAGATGCGACGCGACGTCGACTCAAAGTACGTACCTTTTCCCAAAGAGGCAGGAGCGTTTCCCGATTCGTTTGCAGCCACTGATTGGCCGAGACTTTTTTTCTGGGCTGGCCTGCTGCTTTCGGTTGTCTGTTTTCAGAATTCTTCTTTCAGAGAACTTTTCCACCTACAGTCCGTCTTTGCCGAGCCGTTTTTCAATATTTACATTTTTCTCTCCCAGGACCAAGCAGAGGCAGGCATTTGCTGTTCTTAATTGATATGAGTAATTCATTCGTTAGATGAACTGTACTCTTGTAAAATAGAAAAAGGAATATTGAGGGTAGTTATTATTGATATATAAGTTGTTATTATATAATGTAATATGGTAAACATATAAAAAAATAAAAAAGTTCCAAAAAAGACATTGAGAGTTCAATCTCAAATTATTTCTGGTCTATAATAGTAATTAGATGAAAGGTATATTGTTCAACCGAATATCTTGGATATTAATGCTTACATTAGATCAACAGATTGGTACCAATTGATCTAAAGTATGCTTTTAGTACGTTTTTTGTTATATTCTATTTGTAAATTCTTAATAGAATTTTGTTTTGGTTAAATGTAAAAAAAGAAATTGTGAAGGGGAATTGTGTAATAATGACAAGTTGAAGATGTGATACATCTTTTAAACTTATAATAATAACATACCAACAACAGCAGCACCGGCAGCAAAAATACCACCAACTTGAACATCGTTGTAAGCACCAGCACCAACTGAAGCGTTTTTAACTACAGTGGTAGTAGTATCGTGCTTAGTTTTGTCGAATCTACCATACTTGTGGGTACCGGTAGAAGAAGAAGTAGAAGATTTCTTAGTCTTGTCGAATCTACCGTACTTGTGAGTTCCAGTAGAAGAAGAAGTAGAAGATTTCTTAGTCTTATCGAATCTACCGTACTTGTGGGTACCAGTAGAAGAAGAAGTAGAAGATTTCTTAGTCTTATCGAATCTACCGTACTTGTGAGTACCAGTGGAAGAAGAAGTTGATGATTTCTTAGTCTTGTCGAATCTACCGTACTTGTGGGTACCGGTTGAAGTTGAAGTAGAAGCCTTTTTGGTCTTGTCGAATCTACCGTATTTGTGGGTAGTTGCGGTAGCACCAGTAACGGTAACAGTGACAACGTTTTGGGCTTCTTCTTCAGCCAAAACAGATACTGCATTCAATGCAACAAAAGTTGATAAAATTGAAACAAGCTTCATGTTGAAAAAGATTCAGGTGATTTCAATTGGATAAACTGGTTAAAATAGTGAATGAACTTTATGAGTGAATTAAATAAAGATGAATCTTCAAGTATGAGTGTATACACAAAAATTCGGTTTAGTTAATCTATCAGTCTATTTGAAGCAACTATGCAATCTTAATGAATCAACCAGAGTATTCAATTAGTGACTTGAAAAAAGGAAGAAAAAAATTACAAGAATAACAACAGAAACAGTAACAGTACAGTTTACATTATTAAAATTACTTTACTGTATGCGAAATTATCCATCCTCATCCACTCTCATTTTTCCTCTCATCTACACTTTTTCGCACAACAATCAATAATCGCTCCTAATCTCGCTATACTCGCCTTGCGGAATCGATGCGAGAATTAATTCATGAGAAAAACAGCCGCTTCGGGAAGGAATTGTAAACAGTGGCTGGTTGGTTGGTGCCGAGGACCCGTGGTTTTAGTGAGTGTTAGGTTATGGTGACAATCGGTGATGGGACAGTACGTTATGTGTTGTACCTACGTTATATAGGAGTATCTATATATGTTCTTATATATATATATATATAGGGGTATGCGAGGGGTGAGATTATTGACCAAAGTCGGAGTAGGGGAATAAACTAAATAAACAGATAAATAAATAAGTGATAAATTAAAAAAGTAAAACTTTAAACTACCAAAAAATATACAGAGTAATAAATTAAAAAGGGGAGAGAGGAGAGAGGAGGAGGAAAAGAGAGAGAGAGAGAGAGGTAAAAATTGAGTAAAAGAGTTATTCAAAAAAGGGGAATATAAAGATATAAAATGACTATTATTAAAAATGGGTAAAAAATTAATAAAATGAGTAAAATGAGTAAAATGAGTAAAATGACTGAAAAATGACTAAAAGATTAAAAAATAGAGAGGAAGGAGAGAGGCAAAAGAGGGAAAGAGAAATATGGGCAAAAATTGAAAATATGATCATCATAACCAAGCGAAATAAAATAACAAAGATAATTCAAAGAATACCATACCAGATTTAATTAAAATTATATCCACCAGGTTGAATATTTTGTTGATCAAAACCAAAATTGAAAGCTTCTCCAGTTTGACCTGGTTGAAGATTAGAAGCATTGAAATCTTCTTCTGCATCACCTGCAAAATAAGTTTCAACAATTTGATAAGCTTTATCATAGATTTTTTCATTATCATTGCTTTGACATTCGAAAATCTTTTCAGCTCCACCTGCATCTTCAATATAGATGGCATTATTGTTAACTGGAGAACCAGTACTTTCTTTTTCTAATTCACCAACCTTTAAGATGTTTTCCAAAGCATCCAATGTAACTTCAATAACTTTATTATCAGCAATTGATAGTAAATCACATAATGGTCTAATACAACCTTGATTGACTAAATATTTGACTTGTTCAGGTCTACTCAAACCACCAGATGAAGCGTTTGATATTGCCCAACAAGCTTCTTTCTTTGTTTTATAATCACCTTTTTCTAACAATCTAATAATTTGTGGAATTAAATTAGAATCAATAACAGCTTGAATTTGATCAGAGTTACCAGCAGTAATATTTGAAACAGTCCAACAAGCTTCCTTTCTGATGGATTCCTTTGGAGATTTTAATAATGGACCTAAAGCTTGTAAAACACCAGCATTTATAACAATTTGAGTTTGCATATCATCACCAGTAACAATATTACCAATGGCTCTTAAAGCTGGAGTTTGAACTAAAGTTGAATCATGACCTAATAATTCGACCAATCTCTTTGGAATTCTTGCATCAACAACTGATTGAATAGCTTCAGATGTACCATCTGAAAGATATGAAATAGCCCAACAAGCATCAATTAATGTTTCAACATCAACAGAATAAATAAGTTTAGCCAAAGTTGGTAATGCATGTTTAACTATTTGCCAATCAGGTTGAGGATTTTTACCTCTACAAAGATTTGATAAAGTCCATGTAGCAGTTCTTATTAATGACATCTTTGAAGACATAAATAAAGATAATACAGGATCCATAGCATTACAACTTAACACATAATCTCTATAAGCAGTTGAATCACCAGCAACATTCCCTAAAGCCCAAATAGCTTGTTCTTTGACTTCAACTGAGTTGGAATATAATAATTTAACGAATAATGGAACTGCATTAGCATCAACAACAACTTTAGTTTGACTTGAATTACCAGATGCAATATTAGTAAGACCCCAAGCAGCTTCTAATTGTAAAATTTCAGGACCATTACGCATTAATTCAACAAATCTTGGTACAACACCACTTTCGATAACTAAATCAATTGGTGGATTAATTTCTTTTGATAAAATTTGTCTAAACTTGATTGCTGCATCTAATTGAGTATCCAAATCATTTGACATTATACCTTGAACCATGTTTGGTAATTCGGCTTGGAGTTGTCTTAAGAATGCCTTTTCTTGATCATCGTTTTGTGAATTATTTTCATCTTCATCATCAGAATCTAATAGTTGATTAGAATTAGTGTTATCGGCAAAATTTCTTCTCTTAGTTAATAATTCTTCTCTTTTTTGCTTTCTTAATTCCACTTGTTGAGTCGCACGTCTATTTCTCATCTCTTCCTGTTGGAATCTATTCTTGTTTTTGAAAGTAGATTTCCTATATTCAGGAATATACTTTGAAGTGGCGTCAGAATCCATGATTGATTTATTATTATTATTATTATTATTATTATTATTAGGAATCCTAGGAGTGGAATGTGTAACTATGAGCTCTTCTTGTTTATCTGAATTTAATTGAATAATCAGACGATAGATACGCTTTAAGGAAAAAAAATATGTTCTCGTTCCAAAGTGATATCTGTAATATTAATTTAAACTTGAATGAATCTAAGTCGATCGATGTGTATAGTGATACAAACACTGGATAGATCTAGAAATGAAGCCAATTTTCCACGAATAAAAGATAGGATGGCAATAAAATAACCAAAAGTATATAAAACCGCAACACACAGTTATAGTAGGGCAAAAACTTTCAACTTATGCGATGTCTCAATTTTTATTTCTATTTCTTCTTTTCCTTCTTAAAAATGTTCTCTTTTTCTCTTTTGCCATTTTTTTTGATTGTCGCATTGCCTTTGGTGGCGGGGGTTAATGGCTGGTGCCGGATAGAGGTGCAAGGATGCACAATAATACGTGGCTGGTGGATTTCCCAAGGGAAGAGGGGCTACGCTACAACAAGTGGGGTGGGGTTCTGCTGGGCTGGTATAGTTGATTCAGGCCAGGGGAGAGAAGAAGTTGCATTG
Organism: Wenyingozyma ramenticola; assembly: GCA_024271885.1. Lineage (NCBI taxonomy): Eukaryota > Fungi > Ascomycota > Pichiomycetes > Pichiales > Pichiaceae > Wenyingozyma > Wenyingozyma ramenticola. The sequence goes on from JANBXF010000001.1 coordinate 49,794, forward strand.
AAGAGAACGAAGGTCTTGGTGAAAAACAGCTGAAGTATACAGACATATAAATACTTCCAAACTTGTTCAATGCTCAGACTATATCAGGGCCCTAGAGGATTGTCCTCACTGATATCTTCTAAAAACTTCCTTTTACCCCACACTAGTTTATTGATCCATAGAAGACCCCTACATAACACCAGTTTCGTACGAGCTGAAGAGATCAAAGTAGGTAGACCAGATGAACCTTTCACTGTATATCCAGGAGAAAAACTGAAAGCCAGGGTCCATGGATCCTATTTTGCAAAGACACTCGATCCAAAATACAGATTGGGAAACGTTCAAATGTACTTTCAGCCCGATTGTCAAGCATATGCATTATCTAAAAGAGCTACAATAATATTCGCAATTGCTGGATGGATATTTTCACAGGCAATGGCAAATTCAGGATTTGTATTACCGTTTTTCTACAATGCCGTGGCCTTCTTTGCACTGATACCTTATCCAACTTTACAGTTCCTTTCAAGACCTGTTGTATCTAGAATTTGGAGACTTTACGATACTTCTAAACCCCAGACATTGGAAAATTTAGTCGATGATGAAACACTTATTTTTGAAAGAATTGACTGGAGAGGTGGTAACGCCTTCAATGAGCTGATAAAAGTCAATACCCTAAGACTACCCAAACCCGAAGAGAAAAGATTTGGATGGGTCACACTTGTGAGTGAGGATCCTGTAACTAAGACTGTGAAATATTTCTACGTGAAAGACGATGTTTATGGGATGAATATGCAACGGATATGGTCAATAGCTGAACGTAATAGTGGAGTTGATAATGGAAGAAACTTTTTCAAATATTAGCTACTTTTCAGGAAAATATTCAACAAATTATAGAACCTATTCATTTTATTTTTTTCTCCTTAGAAAAATCATTCATGTATTTCGTATGAATATATATATATAAATATAGATTAAATGGGCCATTTCGTTCCAAAGATAGTATAAACAAGAGATTCACACATCATGTTCACCGCAGATCTGTAGAAGTAGTAGGTGGGATATTTTGAAATACACCGCCTTAGTTAGATCTCACTGAGTATATTTCAGATATTTCATCGTTTTTTTGGTTGGTTCTTTATCTCTCAGATAGAATAAGTTGTGAATCAGATCACAGTGGAGAGAAGTAATAGTACAATGAAGGTGGTGATACAGAAAGTGAAATCTGCTTCAGTTACAGTTGACAGTAAAGTCATATCAGCAATCAACAAAGGTTTGATGCTATTAGTTGGTATATCAACTGAAGATACAGCTGAAGATGTCAGCAAGATGGCTAATAAAATATTGAAATTAAGAATTTTTGAAGATCATTCTACCTCAGCCGATACAAAGACTGAATGGAAGGGAAAACCATGGCAAAAATCAATTGTTGATCTTCCAGAATGTCAAATTCTATCAGTTTCTCAATTCACATTGTATGGTAATATTAATAAAGGTTCGAAACCCGATTTCCACAAAGCTCAGAAGGGTCATCTTGCTGTTGAGTTATACGAGTCATTTTTGAAACTTCTAAAGGATGGTGTAGGTGAAGACAATGTCAAAGATGGTAAATTTGGTGCTATGATGGATGTTGCATTAGTAAATGATGGACCAGTTACTATTGTATGGGATACTAAAAATAAATAAATCTTGTAGATCTATGACATATTTAGAGATAAACTAACTTTCTAATTTTATAATATATTTTGATACGTTCATTATATATTTCTATAAAAACATTCAGTCCCTGTCCTTTCTCCTGAAAAATCTTAAAGGAGACATTGTTCTTGCAGGAGAAAAGTCCTTGATTCTAGATCTACTAGCACTTGCACTTCTCTCACGAGGGCTCATAGTACCCCCTCTTTTGAATCTAGAGCTTCTTTCGGTATCAGCCAATTGATCTGAAAATGTATAATAATTGGCCAATTTGTCTTTAAATTTATCACGAGGATTAAGCAAGTCACCACTAGAATGCATAGAGTCAAGATCTAGATCACTAGCACCCGTGTCATTTGTACTTGAAGTACGAGACAATGGTGACCTGCTACTACTTCTAGAACTCTTGGGCTCTAAATTAACACCTTCATACAATGGATTTATTACCACTACAGGAATATTTGCATATTGTAAACAATGCTTCGACATGGATTTCGAAGCGATTAAATTTTTGAAACCTGTTTTTTGTATACCTCGTGTACCAACAATTAACGCCACTGGATCATAATCACGAATAGCTTTCTTAATCATTTCTGGTACTTTACCTACGGAGAATTCCATAACTATAGCAATAGCCTTATCACTTTTGTTGAATCTCGTTATATCCTCTATTATTTTATTTGCATGCTTTTTATATTCCTTCTTGTAAACTGAATTATAATCTTCCAATGGTACTACTCTTAAACACACGAGAGTATCACCATCGGTTATCATCTCATCAATTGCCCATTTAAGAGCGTTCAATGAGCTTTCATTTTCATCATAACCGACCAAGAAAGTTCTTGAAGTTCTTTGGAATCTATAGTTTGTATGCTTGTATTGTAAAGTAAATGCTAGAGTTTCATAAATACTACTACTATCATTTGTGAAAGTATCAAATGCTACTCTTTTCTTCAAACCAGAAGATTTGGGTGATGGAATAGTTTCACTTCCAGAACTCTCTACTGGTTTTAGAGCAGGTGGAGAAAGCAATAACTCCGAGTTCAAAGAACTTGTACTAGTCATATTGGAAGCTGATATCAGGGGACTATCTAGTGGGGTTATCGTTGGTGACATCATTAGTCTTTCGTCCAACATAGAATCAGTATAATCTTCAAGCTGGTATAGTGAAGCATTGAACAATGTATTTCTCTTTGCTTCAGGTGAGACATCGCTGTCCTGTTCCCTCACAGCTTTCACAGGGGCCTTTACAGCTTCTATACTTGCAGCCTTTTTAAATTTTTCCTCTTTGTCCAGAGAAGTTTCAATATCTTCACTGTCTTCAGCTATGGTTTCCAGATCCAACTCAGCAATACTTTCACTAAGGTTATCTTCATCCTCTGATGATTCTAAATTCTCTGACAGACTTGGTAACATAGACGGTTTCGGGAGGAAAGAGATACCAGATCCTTTACCACCTCCACCAATACTACCACTCAAGTTGGAACTCTTATCGTTGTTATTATCGTTCTTTTTGTTCTTATTATCCACGTTATCCTCATTGTTACCTGGGACTTTAGAGTTCGGACTTCCGGGTGTCACAGGAGGTTGAGACTTCAAACCCATTATGTAGTGTAGCTACGCGATACAAGCAGACAATAATGACTTGAAATTTAGCAATAACAACAAGGACAATCTGACTTTATAAATGTCTTATCACTGAAATCTTTGGCACATGGTGGATTGTTGATGTGCTCCATTTCACCTTCTTCATTGGGAATACATGAGCGATAAGGCAGAGCGAGATTCACAGTGCATCAATTGAGCTAATTACGAGACGTCACCGACCTTACGCCTTGCGTCGCCACTTGCACGTGACTTTTACCAATCCACCCAAAATTTTGGTGCTTATACGCTATCTAGTGCGGTGTTTTTTTTTTTTGAAGTATGATCACCCCTTACTTCATCTTCATTTTCTTCTTGAACCTATTCATATACCCGTGATTGTTTATTTCAGAACTGTAAGGATACATTTCTCTATAGTGCACGTTCAACATGTGTCGTTTCCTCATATTCAAGGGCACAGAACCCATATTACTCTCAAAATTACTCACGAGACCTGCTCATTCGATCATTAACCAGTCATTTGATTCAAGATTGAGATTAGATACAAGAAGGCCAATTAACGGAGATGGGTTCGGACTCGGTTACTATACATTAGACGAACAAGATCAAGACATTGAACATAATTCTGAAACACACAATACCTCTAAAAAGGGTGAATGTGGCTGCCCAAGTAACGAATGTGAAGAGGGTCCATGTTTATACAAGGCTATAACGCCGGCCTGGAACAACTTAAACCTTCAAAGATTAGCTGAGAAGACAAAGTCCAAAATGATTTTTGCTCATGTTAGAGCCTCAACATATGGTGTTTTGAGTGAGACAAATTGTCATCCTTTCACTTATCACAATCTTATGTTCATGCATAACGGTGGAATTACCTATTTCTCAAAGATCAAAAGAAGATTGGTTGAACATATTGAAGACGAATATTTCCTACAAATTCAAGGTTCTACAGACTCTGAATGTTCATTTGCTTTATTCTTGGATACACTAAAGAAACTTGGCGCTGATCCTAAAGATCCAAAGGGTAACTTCGGACACAACATTTTAAGACAGGCATTAGTTCAAACTATTCAACTTATCAAAGAATGGATTAACGATTTAAATTTGGAGAATCCAGAACCATCATTACTCAATTTTGCTGTTACAGATGGTGAGACAGTGATAGTATCACGTTATATCAGTTCAAAAACTGATGAAGCAGCTTCTCTCTACTTCAGTAGTGGCTCTAAATTTATTGAATACGCTCCAGGTCAATTTAGAATGGAAAGATTAGATCGTTCACAAAACATCATTATGGTTGCATCCGAACCTTTGACATTTGAAAGAGGTGACTGGATTTCCGTCCCAACTAATTCCACTCTCACAATCAAGAATCAAACAGTGCTATTACATCCAATTATCGATGAGTTCTATCAAGATGATACCTCGGCCTTTAGAGATCCTCACTTCGCAGAATCCAAGGGTCTTATGGGTTCAGTACCACTTTCCGAAGTTGTTGACAGCGACTTGCCTCCACTTGATAGAGAAGGTAGACATAGAGCTGTTGCTGTTATGTAAATTATGTACAGCTAAATATTTATTGGGGTTTCGATATATAGACAGTTCTACAGAATGTCTTAATACATGGATATAGTTAATTACCTCGCCTTGCAAAAATATCAAGAGTTCACACTCCAACCCTCTACCGAGACTTCACTGCGGCCGTTTTTTTTTTCCATGTCAATGTAATATCTTTAAAGGAAGAAGAGACCTTGAAAAGATCTCCTGGAAGCTGGTAATACACTGTAACTGTTTCGATCAACTTTAGCATTGAAACTTTGTCACATACCACAGATTTTGGATTTGTTTGTATTCAGTTGTATTCAGATTGTGAGTGCCCCCTTGAGAAGCAAATAAAGGTTACCTAGATCAACACATTTTAGATCTACATACAAAGGTTATAAAGACACAAGATGAGTAACCCTTTCCTTCCCCCACCCCAAAAGTCTCCATCAGAGATGACTCAAGAAGAGGCTGCAGAAGTAGGTGCTCAACAGATTATGGCATTTATGCAATCATGTCCTGGTAAAACTGCTATGAGTGGTGTATCAGGTTTCTTCCTTGGTGGTTTCTTTGGTTTGTTCATGGCATCCATGTCATATGATGTACCTTTAGGAACCACAGGTGTGAACCATATCTCAGATTTACCTTTGAAACAACAGATGAAGCTTCAGTTTTCAGATATGGGTAGAAGAACATGGTCAAGTGCAAAGAACTTTGGATACATTGGTATGATTTTCTCTGGTGTTGAATGTTCAGTAGAAAGCTTTAGAGCTAAAAATGATATCTATAATGGGGTAGCAGCAGGTTGTATAACGGGTGGTGGTCTTGCATTGAAGAGTGGTCCCCAGGCAGCTTTGATTGGTTGTGCTGGTTTTGCAGCTTTTTCAACTGCCATTGATTTATATATGAGAATGGATAACGGAAAACCTCCAGCTAATGATTACGATGATTGATTGAAAAGCAACATAAAACACCATACCTCATTACCACTTCACTAAACTGCCCTGCTTGCTAGTTTCCACATTTTACGATTTAAATTAACGCCGAAAATAATATTTCATACATAATAACTTTTGATTAATTAAAACTCTTGTATAAAACACACACATGAATTGAATATATATACATAACACATACTTCACCGATTGATTCAATTACTTAGGCCCCATAGGAGGCACCTTTGAGTCCATAGTTTCTTCTAAATGCTCTTTGACGAATACTACCCACTAGTTTAAGGATAAGATACGTAACACAGCCTAAAAACCTGAAAAGCGCCATAAACGCAACTAACCACAATATTACAGTCAAATAAACTGAAACCCTTGTATCTGGCAAATAGATATCTTTCGACGTATCATTTGGAGTAAACTGGTATAACCCACCAGTCTCAGTGACCAAAGCAACAACAATAAAATTAGAACACATCCATAATAAAACAGTCATGGATCTTATAAACGCAAAGTAGAACGCATCTTCTTCTTCCAAATTTCTTGGTGAATTGTTTTCGATTTCTCTGGCCATAAGCTCATTCATTATCTTCTTATAAGCATTATCAATTTGAAACTTTGTGGTTGGGATCACAATCTCAAGTTCACCGTCTTTTGACGCAGTTTTAGCAACACCTAAATCACTTTTCTCGTCAGTTCCTTTTGTACCCCAGGAGATATCATGTATGTTACAAAAAGCATAAATGTTCAAGACATTGATGTAAGCAGGACTAAGAAGTAAGTATTGGACAAATGAAGTAAACATGTGGAAAGGCTCAAGGAATATGAATGATCCTATGAAATACAATGCATATGTAGACATAGTGGCAATAATTAGATCTCTAAATCGAGTCTCTGTAAATACCACCTTGAATGAAAAATTATCCTTATATTCATTGTAAATTTCTTCAATAGATCTAACACTCATATAAACAGCAGCAAAGATCATATAACACATAAGAATGGCAAAGAAAGAAACGATTACGAGATAGAATTTCTTTGTTCCTTTCGGTTTATTACCAAATGATAAAACAAACGTCGTCACTAGGGATGCCATGTAAAGCCAAAGAAAACAAACCGATAATATATTCCCTGGAGCAAAGTCAGCATCTGGTTCCGCAAGGTATACAGTAAGAATTCTGAAAACAAGAAAGTAAGAGCCTAGAGAAAACCAGGAAACTAACAAATTTAATAATTGATAAAGAAATTGAATGTGCAGTAATATTTTTCTAAAAAGTGAATGTGACGTTCCCCAAACTTTATAGAAATGGAAAATGGAGTAAGCAGCAGCAAAGAAAGAACCATTCAACCATCTTCTTCTTTGCGAAATGAAATCATGAAGTTCTTCGGGGACATCAGTAGAGGCACTTGCCGTGCTAACATATTTCAATAACCACTCACAATTTTTCTTTGCAATCAATTCGAAACATAAGATACGATCTTCTGCAAGATACATATTTGCATTGAATATACCTCCATCGTTGGTTTTGTTCAAGTCTTCACCCTTCAAATATTTGTCTAAAGGAGCACCCAATAATGCCTGATACCTATATGCACTGAAAGCACCCGGCAACACAGTGACAAATCCAAACACGGATTCCATTGGTTTATCCAAAATATTGGATATTTTATACTCAAAATTTTGAGCGGCAATCAAAGGATTCAGCAGTAGTTTACCACCTTTACCCAAACTTGCTTTAATCTCACCACATGCACCAGCAATTCTTGGATCTTTGAAAGCTTTCCATAATTTGTATATCGATTTATTAGTAGGTTCTGTACCCACATCTACTAATATAACCACATTTGGATTCAAAACGGGGCCAAATGCTTCAAATGCCCAGCTATGAGAGTTGATCTTTTGCTGATTATTTTCCTTAAGACAGAACACCATCTGGATAGGAATTTGATTATCTGTTGTAAGTTTGACATGGTCACCTTCAACAGAGGAGATACCAACCATTGTAGTATATTCATAGATATGACTAACGACTTTATCGTCATTGACTTTATCTTTGGCGAATCCTTCTTGGTAAACACCTAATGCACCCAATAAGGCTTTTGACTTAGGATGAATTTTTGATCTACCATCACTTACAATAACAACAACAACTTTCTGCCACGCATCCCTACCCCATGTAGTGGAACGATCTAACGAGTATAGGTATCTTATATTCTTGAATATACCTTTGAGAGTCCTGGCTAAATGGACATCAGATTCGTTATACATGGTGACAACAATCATCAATTCTGTTTCTCTCGGTTGAGAGTAAAATTTTTGTCTTAACGAAAAATTCTTTCTTACGAATTCAGATGGTTCACAAGTACAAGCTTGGAATCTCATGAAAAGGAATTCTCGATCTTTTTCAGACAATGGTGTTTTGTATTTACTCAACAAGACATCTGATACGGGACAATCAAGAATCAGATTACCATTGACCATACGAACTTGCCTTGCGGCTATATTTTCATTCTCTTCTTCATCAAAAGGAGCCTCTTCCATATCTACCGGATGAATAGGCGCTTCTCTCCGCTGTAGAAAAGGTTCCTGCTGCGTGTATTCATCTTCATATTCAACACCTTCTCTGCTTTGCATATCATCGTAGTTGCCATCAACAAATGGATTATAAAGTCTATCATATGTATTAACAGGATAATATGAGTTATCAATAACAGGGAAGGGAACAAATTGAGCTTGATTGTCTTCATCATTATCGAATTGGTATCCTCCAAAAACCGATGAAGAAAAATCATGGTCAGAAGTGAACTTCATTTTATATGGTCCCTGTTGTTGAACAGGGTACGCTTGTGATGTAGTTTCTAAAAATGGGTTCTCTTCGAACGATTCATCACTACCTTCAAATATGTTATTTTCATTTCTATAGGCTCGACTTGAATCATCATATTTTTCTCTATAGGACCTTGTGGGGGATGGTGAGTGATTCGAATTCAAGAACTCCCTGGAAGAATATCTTGAGGGTGCAGCAGCTTTTGGGTATTTAAGGAACTGATTTGAGTCCCTCCTTTCAGCGGGAGGGTGTAAAAAACTTTCCGTAGTTTGGTTAGGAGGCACCCGGAGTCTATTTGCTTGTGGCGACTGATGTGATTGTTGAACAGAGGGAAAACCGCCTGGGGAATATTGCATATATGAATCTGGAACATAACTTCTAGGCATGGGTTTCATATTAATAGACTCATCTGGTTCCCCCAGATGTATGATTTCTTCAGCTTCATTGCGACGACTTTGATTGTCAGAGGGAAAACCAGACATGTTGTAATTATGGTCGTTGTTGGAGTAACCCTGATCACGTCTGGATCGTCCGTGAGACATGTTGAAATAGGAAACTGTGATATTTATATAGATTGGTATGCCAGAATATGCAATCACACAATCCACAATCCAATAGTTGCCAAACTCGTTTAACCTTCTCAGAATTGTTCCAGACTTGCCTCAGAGCTGCTCCAGAGTTGAGACCAAAAATAGCCAGCCCAGCAGACACGGAAAAGTAAACACAGATCAAAACCACCTTTACATCGGCGGCGCGTTCCGTCTTTTCGTGTAAGACGATCGACGCAAGCACTTGGATTTGCAATGATTTCTCCTTGACTGGGGTGGTTGATCCTCTCTCGGCCACGGCTGCAGGAGAGGATAGGAAGATACGATCTATGCCAATATTACTGGATGCAACAATTGGAGTGCTTATCGACCAGTGATACATGTAAGTAAGTGCCTTTCATTATCTACCTGCAATTGAGTAGCCGTAGTGCACCCGGAGAAACAAAAATTGAATCTCCTAGACCGGAAAATCTCAACAGCCCCAAACAAGAGAGATAGCCCTTATTTACCAGATTCCACGATTTTATAGATAAGCTTACATGCAAACCGGGAAATGTCATTCTCTAATTATCCCTTCAATAACACTGATTCCAGTAAACAAGTGGAACAGCAAGACGTTGCATCACAGCGTGCTTTATATCTACGAGAAATATCTAGCCCTTTTGAAAACAGTCAAGGTTCTATTTCAACAAATATCAAATCACATCTCTCCACAGTACCTGCTAGTAGTTCTGATAACATTACCAGTACAAGTACCGTTACTACGAATGAAGCTGCTAAAACAAACACCAATACCGCATCACCTTCCAATGGAACATCTGATGCTGCTGTTGATAAAAAATTGAAACCAGGCTTCAAACAGAATTCAGCTTTCTCCTCATTTCCATTACTTTCCAGCACATCGCTAAGTGGAGCAGATGATCCTGCATATAAGTATCCAATGGCTCCACCTCCTATGGTTTATTGCTCCAATAAACAGCCGTTATTAGAGTTTGCAAAACTATTTGCAAATATACACGGATATAAACTTGTCACGGTAAAGAATGATAATAAGCGTTGTATTCTTCGATGTACAAAACATAATTCGAAAGAGCATCAGAGCATGGATTCAAATAACGGCGATGATGGACAAGAGAATAATGATAAAACTTCATGTGATTTTCGTATTGAGATTCAACTGAAGAAAAGGAAAAATTTATGGCTTTTGAAACCTCTGTCTACAACCCATAATCACACAGATATGATTTCTCTGCCGCATATATTCTCAGGGTATATGAGATCACGCCAACTCTCAAAAGCAAGCAGGGAACCCATTATGGTAGATAATTTTTGCCAATGCTCCGATCATGTTTCTTGTGCATTTGAAGAGAATTTTCACTGCTTACCAAAGTTGTTTAGTACTACACCAGATAAGGTCTTATCTGAGGTAAGAGATGGCGGGATAAGAATACTGAATGATGTTACGAAGAACTTGCCTGACATTGATATCAATTTCAAGGAAGTAATACCTAGCCTGTCAAACATGCATCCTGCTGTTATCGAAAAGTCTCCTGGTAAAGAATCGACTGTACAAAATAATACTGATTCCTCAGTTCAGCCACAGCAAGAAAAAATACCCGCAAACAATACTGAACCATTATCGCCCACTCTGTTAAATGATGCGTTTACCAGAAACATGAATTATGATTTATTAGATGATACTCCGGGCCCATCTAGTAAGAAAACGGAGCTGTCGACCCCAGATGTTTCAATTATTCCAAGCACAGGTAATTCTAATAATCTGAATTTCAAATTGGTTATACATTTTTGTATTAATCATTTGAGTGTCTTGTTAGAGCTGCAAAACTTTATTATTCTCAAGAATAACGAATGTTTAGATTACTCAGGATTGGAATATTCCTTTGTGCCTTTAACGAGAGATCAGATGATGAGGACTATTTTACAAAGGTCACACGATAGTACAGAGAATATGTATGTAGACTCGTTCATCATTGATATATATAACTTGTCTGATAAGAGTTCTCCAAGTCTTATAGAGTCAAACATAGTTACAGTTTACAACTATGATGAAATGTTCAATGTCATAAGATCATTTAATAGGTTTCTCAAAGATACCATCAAGCAAAAACTTAACGTCAATCTCGCAGAGTCGTTTATGTGAAAACTATATTTAGTCAAACTCACAAATATATATAGACTTCTATAAATAATATTAATCATCATTCATCGATGTAGTCTTCATGAACTTCCTTCAAGTCACTGTAAAAAAAGTCATCGTTATAATCTTCATCGTCACTGTTCAAGGATGCAGTTATCTGTATTTGAAATTTATCATTTAGCAAGTTGAATATGGACGAGGCAATTAGTCCAATTTCTATGCTGCCATTATCATTCATCGTTCGCAGAAAAGTCTTGAAGTCCACAGATAGAGTGCTTAACTTGAATATTACCTCGTCATTATCTTCATCTTTGACTAAATTCGGGCTCAAACAAGCTAATTGTAGTTTCAAAGTCTCTAGAAACTCGAAGAGAAACGCATCGAACTCTTTATCCAAAAACAAATCCTGACAATTGAGCAGAAGCTTCAATATCAAACCCCATGCTTGAAAACAGCTGTAATTGTTTAGAATGACTCCCAACAAAAAGCTCACCTTCAATTCAGTGATAACGGACTCAATCAGAGCTGAGCTATCTTTGCCATATTTATCCAAAACTATCCATGTTTTATCAAGATGATCTTTCGTTATTTGCTCAATGGTAGCCCCAGGTCGCACAGTTCTTTTGAAATCAATCACAGTGAATTTCAATTGGTTTAGCTTTTCAGTATGCAGCTGCCCAAATTTTTCTTTGAAATTTTTATTATTTGATTCTGAATCTTTTATAAACCTCTCTAACTCTTCAACCTCATGTTGAGTAGAGTCCTCAGTTGAAATTGGACTGGTTGCCTTACTGGCTAGATTCCTGCTCTGGGATGGGGTCTCCGTGATTTTTGAAATAGTCGGTACACTCAGGGAACTAACAAGCTTTACCCACGAAGCATAACTAATTTCCCCTTCATTTTTATACTTCATGAAGTTTATCATATATGGATAGCTCTCAGGCAAAGAATTCAAATGCCTCGAATGATCAATGGAAGTTACACCATCTTCTTGATCAGCAAGTGTATTCTTTCCTGAAGTTGGATGCCCATCTTTATCAATAATATAGTCAATTTGAAAGACGTTTGCGTTATCTTCACCAGGACTTATTACTAACAAATCACCATCTCTTAATTCCACAAACCTACCGCTTCTTGTATTTGCCACAACGTCCGTTATATGGATAAGATGGATTCCATTTGGTATCAATTTGATTCCTCGTAACCGATTTGAAGTTTGACCATGTCCGAAAAACAGAAAATCTATACCCAATGCCAGTGACTCCGGCAGATCGCCAGCAATTGATATAGTTGCAGAGTCTGCAGGTGTATATCCCATCACTGCTATCCTTAGAGCTTCCACACGATATCACAAGCATCCATCTATAACTAACATCATACTTTGAATCTACTCGAGTTTAAAATAAATTTAAATCACGTGCTCAAAAGATCTAAAGTTAAGTTTTTCATCTGCAATGAACATGCCGATAACTATTAGAAGTACTGAAAGACTTTTAATCACTGTTATTTATTCATAGCTTGACAACACAACCAGGGGACACTGCAGTTGAAGAGTCTTACTTTCAAATATGCTGAGGAAATTGAAGTGTGGGCTTGAAATCCATGCTCAGTTGAATACCACCCATAAATTATTTTCCCTTTCACCTTCTTCAAGACCTTCAAGATCAGCACTAACGACGTCTCAGATCGTCAAACCAAATACCAGAATATCTTTTTTTGATATTGGTATTCCAGGAACTCAACCAAAGCTCAACAAGGAAGCTTTGTTATACGCTTTGAAGACTGCAGTGGCTTTGAACTGTACAATTCATCCAGTCTCATCATTTGACAGGAAACATTATTTCTATGGAGATCAGCCATTAGGTTATCAAATAACGCAGCATTATCACCCAATAGCAAACAATGGGCATCTGAATTTAAGCCCCAGATATGATGATGGGGTCACTACAGATAAAAAAATTTGTATTCAACAGATTCAAATTGAACAAGACACAGGTAAGAGTTTATATAAGTTAGCCACCAATATTGCTCAAGTAGATTTCAATAGAGGTAATACCCCATTGATTGAGATGGTTACCGACCCAGATTTCAGCACAGTAGAAGAAGTGAAAGCATTTGTTAAGAAGTTACAGAACACTTTGGTAACCATAGGAGTATGTACAGGTGAGTTGGAGACAGGTGCAATGAGAGTTGATGTCAATATATCTGTTGATGATAATGCAAGAATAGAGTTGAAAAATTTACCCACTACATCAGCCATTACACATGCTATTCGTTACGAATATGAAAGACAATGTAAAATATTAGATGAAGGTGGGAAGATAGATATAGTAGAGACAAGAGGGTGGGACGGAAAGAAAACCGTTAAATTAAGATCCAAAGAAAGCTCGGTTGATTACAGATACATGCCAGATCCTGAATTACCACACGTGAATCTTGATGTCGACGATCTTGTATTAAACATTAAAAAGAATTTACCACCTTCATGTGACGATAAATTAGAATCATTACTGAGTGCTCCACATAATCTCAAATTAAGAGATGCATCAATACTTATAGCCGACCCTCAATTATTAGAGTACTATGAAGAGTTGTTTGAATCGACTGAACCAAAGAACTCAGAGAATTGGAAGAATCCCATAAACTGGATCACACACGAATTAGTCGGGGCCTTATCAAAACTTGGCATCTCGTTTGATAAATCAGTTTTAGATGTCAAAGTATTAGCTCAACTTATCAAACTTGTTGAAGAGAATAACGTATCGAGAAATAATGCCAAACTCATTCTTCTGCATTTGTTATCCAATCCAGAAGACCAACTTCAATCTGTCGAAACTCTAGCCAAGGAGTTTGATATGTTCAACGAATCGAACGAAGATAGCACAGAACTCAACGAAAATCTCTTGAAGGTTGTCCAACAAATTATACAAGAAAATCCAAAAGCTGTAAATGAGATAGTAAATCAAGGCAAGCATGGTAGAGTGAATTTCTTATTAGGCAAATGTATGCAAGCCACAGGACGCAAAATCAAGGCTACTGTATTAGATGACATTATCAAGAAGGAATTGGGTTTGAAAAACTGAACATAGAGACATGTAACATCTACATAGTATACTGTAGATAAAATCACTTTTGAAGATTGTATAACGAATAGTGGTTTTCGAATTTCATATAAATCAGGTTATTGATAATATATGTAAAATGATAGATAAAGGCGAAACAAACTATAAAAATAGTCAATATAATTAAACTAATGATAAATAATAATAATAATAATAAACAATACTAATAGATAAAGAGGTACGATAAACTACAAACCTTGCCTCTGTCAACCCTTGGAGGCCCATTCCAAAAAACTAAGAAATAAAAAAAAGTAATCAATACTTGCTGGCAGACTTTAGAGACCGGTGCTACTCTTCAGTTAAGTCGCCTTCACCAAATGTGTTTTCACCGGAATATAAGATGTACAAAAATCCATCTTCATCTTTGTTTTCCTTGTAGATTGTACTCATGAGAGCAGCAGTTGGAGGTAAGACATCGTTCACAAAAATGAAGATAGCTTGTTCGGATGGAAGTTGTAATCTCTTTCTGATAACGTAAACAAATTGTCCAACAGTTAATTCACCTGGAACTAAATATTTACGCTTATCTATTTCCGGGATATCTGATTCACCTACCTTTTCACAAATAACAGGAACTCTGTCATAATATTTAGACAAGATTCTTGTTGATTCTGCTAATCTGTTGGCTATATTCAATAAAAAACAAGTAGAATGAGTTAGTAAACTAATCCGATTATGAGCAAAAAAAAACACGGTATAAAGTTGCTTAAGCGTACATACCAAATGTGTGGTCGTTTTTGAATTGGGAAATCATAGTGGCTTTTTCAAGATCGTTAATTAATATGATAGTCTAGTTTGTTGTACCTATTACCTTCCCAGCAAAAAGGGGCCTCAAGAATAATACATTAAAAAAAAATCAATAATAATATAATTCTTGTTATCTACGGAAGGCTACATGTAGATAAGGCTACAACCCCAATTTTGTGAATGAGGGTAGGATAGATAAGAAAATTGTTAGTAACAATACGTTTCCTTGTTGAATAGAGAGACAGCCTCTTCTACGTATGTACACATACCCTAACTTGATGGTCAGATACAGTCAATTGATTGATTAACTTAGAATAAAAAGAGAATACAACTTAGAAAGACAGCAGGCGCAAAAAGCAGTTAATTATATGTAGATAAACAAACAAAGCCAAATTGGGGACGAAGGCGTCACTGCTCGCAAAATGTGACGAGTCGCAAATCTGATAAGCCGCGACAGCTGCACCTGTTGTTATGTTTATCTTTCTTTTGTTTACATAATTTAGTTGTTAGCTTTTTATTTGCACCTGTGCAGCCAATATGTCATTTACACTACTTATATTAAATAATTCAAGTCAAGTATACCCTATAATGGGCCAAAGGAAAATTCGATCACCGACTGTGGTTGTTTTGGGTTGCCGAATGAGACTCTACCGATTTTCTTGGATAAATCCATAATTAGCGAGTAACATGTAAGAACTGTAGCCTTTGAGCCTTGCTTGGAAATATCTGGATGTCTGTTGATAGCCAAAGGTAGATTATCCTCATTTTTCAGGATTGTCAAATACTTCTCGTAATTTGGGGCAATTGAATGATTCTTCACCAAATATTCGTTCATGATGTCATACCTTGGGAAAGAATCTTGCAAATTATTACTATATTTGACACCCTTTGGAGGCATGAGACAATGATTAGTATGTGTTAAAATTTCATCTTTGGGTAGAAGGTAAGACATTGAGTCCAATGGTGATGTCTCAACTGACACGGCGCTGGTTGCATCACCAATAAGAATATGAGAAACTGCAGATACACCTAAACGTTTCATTTCTGCAATTGCCTTTTCCTTTGTATCATATCTTAGTATTATTCTTCTGATTAGAGTACACGGTATCTTAGAAGTATCAAGATCTTGAGCATACAAAGCATTGACAACGATACCAACACCATGTTCATTCATTCCTGTTTGTCCCAGAAGACCAGCTTCAGCAATAACTTTACACCTAGGAACCGATTTATCAGATGGATAAATATTCAAAAACACTATATTATCCAAAATCTCTTCTTGCCAGTCCCAATTTTGACCGATCCATTGATCTCCATGGAAATTTTCAGAAAATGAGGAACATCCATCAACCGAATCGGTGACATTGGATTTTTTAGTTTTATCAAAAGCTGCACCAGCCAAACCAATTTCATAACGTGAATTAAGAATTAAGATATCAAGTATATCACGTTTGGAACCATCAGCAATACCTTGAATTTCTTCCAGGAGAAAAGGCGCTTTCTCTTGTAAAGTTGTCTTAAACAATTCAGCAAGTGGTTTCAACTCATCCCATGATTTATCCAACCATTCTTTGTTGAATTTAGTATACGTCTTGATATTGTTCTCAATATTTTGCTTTGCTGCTTTTCCATGAGCTAATCCGATCTATAATATGATAGAAATTATCATCAGTTAGTAGGAGCTCAACTATAATAAAAATGAAATTTCAACTTACTTCGTATGGGGTACCATAACAATCAATAACAACGACCATCCTTGTCTTCCCAAAAAGTCACCTAATATTGCAGACTTCTTTTGATCATGTAAAGACATCATTAAAGGAGAAAGAACAGCAGTATTATGAAGTAAAACAAACTTGTATCAATGAGAAATTCTCCACGGATAACGAAATCAACAATAGGTAACAAATCCGCGTGGAGAAAGGGCTCCTCCCGATGAAGCACTTGAATGCGAGATAACCACAGGGCCACAGCTTGTGCGGCGCGTACTTACACTTCAGCATATTTATCTAATATTACATTATATTCGTTAAGATTTATATATAAGCTATTTACAAGTTAACCATATTCCCATATTATTTATCTAAGTAGATATTTCGAACTCAAAGTTTGATTGAATTTATCACCAACTAAGTTGAGAGTAGGGAAACAAACAAATTGAACTTCCTTCACCAAATCAGAGCTTGGTGCATTTGGATAAACCAAATCATTTGCATGCGTTAGTGGATTGAGATTCGTGTTCAACAATATTGGTAAGTTCTTGAAATCCTTTGACTCAAAAGTCTTCAGAAGTCCACTATTTGTGCCAAGATCAAGTAAGCCCGCGTGTCTCTTTGGATCATAAGTATCAAAATAGTAATATTTCATAGGCTTTATAAGATTTTCGGCTCTATAAAACTTATCATTAAAATTGACTTTGAACTGGAACCAAATTCTGTTATCATACAATGTCCAGTTCGACCATTCACTATCTGGGTTCGACTCAACTGGTTTAATGAGTTTCACCAATTCAGTGGTCCTTGGATTTTCTCTAGAAACTGTAATATGAATTTCTTTCTTACCAACGGGGATTTTTGCCTGAATCTTACAATTCAAGAGTGAGAAATTTTTAACAATGGTGTTATCATTTTTACCACCTTCATTTGTGAGCATCTCTCTCAATGACTCTGCAAGGGAAAATGTACCATTGACCGTAAATGATGCATCCTTTGAGTCTATTGTGGTATATCCGTAATGATAATTAAGAACAGGAGAAATTTTTTCAATCGACTGAAACAGTAATTTGTTGATATCTATATTCAAATATCTATCAAATTGAGATTGGTTTAGAATAATCTTCAATTTCAATCTTCTTGAATCAAGAATCAAAGCATTCGAGTTTTTCAATTCTGTTCCCAACAGTTCGACATTATTATCGATGATTGTATTAACCAACCTCACATTGTTCAGTGACTCTGTCAATTTCTCTTTTGTTAACAATGGTGGTAACGTTGATTGATTTTCGTTATTGATGATATGCTTTCTTACCCAGTTTCTGAAGGTCAAGGAGGGGTCTTTATTTGTTGGATCTTCAAACCATTTGATATCATTTGTCTCACAGTAGTCGTAGATTTCATTTTTCGTTACATTCAATAGGGGTCTAACAACTGATAGATTGCTCGATTCTGGTTGATATAGATTCTTTAAAGGAAACTTTGATTTGAAGTTCATTGCATTTAATCCAAATAAAGTTGATCTCATATTCAATCTGAGCAAGAATGTTTCTAATTGATCATCATAATGATGTCCAGTCAGTAAGTGATCTATTTGATTATCAATACAATATTTTTGAATGACTTCGTATCGTTTGTTTCGGGCAGCTTCTTCGATCTTACCATTTTCTGATTCACTCAAGTCCTCTAATGGAAGAATCTCATTATCAATTTCTAATTTGTTTAGTTCTGAACTCACAGCTCCTGCTTCTCTCGTAGATTCTTCTCTCAATTTATGATCGATAATTAAACCAATGATTCTAAGATTATTGTGATTATCATGTTGTGATTTGTATTTTCTAACCAAATTTGCCAGTGCCATTGAATCAACACCACCTGATACAGCAACAGCAATCTTCAGGATATTATGCGGTTTATTCAAGATTGGCAACAGCTGATTCAAAACAGGTAATACTTTCCTTTCGACTGATGATACTAACGACATGCCTTATCTTTGATTTCTGCTATTTTGTTTTTTTTTATTTTTCCTAAATATTTTATCGATGAACAGATATCATTGGATATATTGAAATGGAGAAAAGGAAGGATATTGATGGTTTAAATAGGGACAATATCTATAGATGCAAAAGAAATGGGTCAGATGCCAGTATCAGTGATATAACGGAGTTAATTAACTCTTGTATGGATAGAACAAGTGTAACAGATGTTAAAACTTTTGAAATATTTCTATGAGGGAAACTCGGTGTAAAGAGTTCCACCTTCGCACTATACAATTTATTATGTAAGATGATTTAGTGGGGTGTCATTTGAGTGGATGGTAAGCGTAAACAAATGTATAGAATTTGATTGTTAAAGTGGTTTGCCCAGTGGTATGACATTGATTATGCATTGAAGAAAGTATCAATTCCCTTGTCTTATGCACTCTTGTACATATCTTTCATGCTCTTTCTCGTATGTAAGGTCGCCTGATCCTTCACTCCACTTTCTCCTCGCAAGGCTGAAACGTATAGAGTTCTTAATAGATGTTTAGCATGCATGAGTCATTCGAAAAAAGACTAACGGATAATTGAACTTACGTTCCATAATCCAGCTAGTATTTGGGTACATTTAACTCTGTATACTTTCCTAAATTGAAATAAAATCGTCTTGAAAAAGCAAAAAGAAAGTAATCTATCGCAAGCATATGTAACTCACTTCAGATAAACCTATGAATCATCTTCATCATCCGCCTTATTCCTTCTAGAGTTCTCCATTTCAAAAGATAAACTGGACGAAATGAATATTGAAGCTTGTAAGTTGGCAAATTTTTTTATCTTGTCATGTTTCTTAACTATTCTATTTGATAAAAGATCAGACATGTTCAATAAGTTGTTGTTTAATTGACTTAATTCTGAGTTCAATCTTTTCAGTTGTGATTCTTGCATTCTCGTGTATTGGTTACTATGATAAGAAATCGTTACAGTCAATAGTTTATCTTCTAGTAACTAACTAATCGTACATATGTATAGACAATTGATCAAATGTACGAGATCAAAACAAACAAACAAACAAACAAACAAACAAACAAACGAAGACACGACTTTGCTGTGTACAGAAGTTTAGCATCGTGCGCGACACAATAATTTAAACTAGTTATTATGTAGTAGGAGCAAATAGAAAACCGGGGAAATGTAAGAAAAGAGGAAAATAACAAGGGTCCACTATGATAAGTCAACTATGGTACGATATATCGATTATTAGAACGGATCCTGCGAACTGTTGAAAATACACAGGGAAAGCTTCCGCAAACATGTTCGGGGAAAATGGGGAAATACAAACTAAATCATGAAATACGAGACAAAGGGAAATAGTGAAACTCGTTTAACATGAAAACAAACAGTCAATGCCAATGAGCGTAGAGTAAAGTGTCATCAAATAAAGTTTGTACTTAGGTTGGTTTACTATCAAAATTAACACCTGTAAAGAAATAAACCAAGAAAAAAAAAAACTAATCGGGAAATAAACAAGAAATGAGATATTTACTAAATAATTTCCACTTGGTTCCTCTCACTCCCGGTTTCGCACTTGAATCTTTGTTGATTTTTCATTTTATTTATCCAAACAGAGTGACTTCGAGTGTCTTTCCCTTGTATAAATTTTTAATATTGAAGGCAATACGTAAACATAGTAACATCTGGTGGTCGATCATGTTTTGCATTACACGACGGCGTAATACACGTATCAAATGAATTAGATAATTATATATATATACCCGATAACCAAATCCATATAAATCCGGGAAAAAACGGGCTGTAACCGAGAAGCTCATAATGAATCATTTAAGAGGTTTTCTCCGAACCGATTTTGTGTAATTTTTTTTTTTGCAAATTAGTCGTGTTTGTGAATGTAAAGCATGACTATACTTCAGATATACGTGGTAAGACAACTACCTCTTCTTAAATTTCACTATGAGACCCAGTATATGTATACGTTTCGTTTAAACGTACTCATTCTTCCACGGATCAGACAAGAAAAGAGGATAAATTTCAAAATTTACACTATGATGATTCATAGGGTGTGGAACAGACAAGCAGCACACCCCCTCTCTTCCCAGTAAATCCCCTTTAAAAACGAGAATTGTAAGCGCTGGCACCCCAAAAATTACGCTGCGCTGCGCTCGTTTCTCAGCTAATTTCCTCGCTTTGGGCTTTCTCGTTGAGGCTAGCTAGCAGACTCGATTTATATGGTGGTATTGTAATCGTAAATATAACAATACATATTTTTCTAGAGTTTGTTTCCCTGTTTTACCTTGTTTTTCTTGATAAAATTCTTTTAATTATCATTATCATTCTTGTTACGCTTACTATTATCTATCTTCAAACATATCACGATCACTTACTATTAAATGAGACCAATCGCTTTATTTCAGTAACTAGATCAATAACAAAATTCCAATTTTTCTCTCTCTGCCGTCGACTATGTCTTCCATACAAGATTCTTCTGCGCAGAATTTCAATGGCATCGAGAACACTACAAATAAGATAGATTCGGATAAATCACACAATGTTACCACTAATAATATTGACACCACTATGACTTCAACTTCCAGTTCTGCTATCAATGATACAAATCCAACAGTGAAGGAACATATAGTACAGTCAAATTCTTCATCTCAAAAAGATGTTGCCGCTAGTAATAATATTACATACGCTGCTGCTGCTTCCGAGACAGCACCCCTACTACAAACTTCTGAAATTTTTTCAAAAATAAACAAAGAAGATAAAACAAGTACTTCAATCTTGAGTAGTCTGGGGAATAAACAATTTGACGTGAAGAATACTGGTATTCAACAACCCAAGTCATTATTACCTGTTTCAAACTCACAACAGTCAGAAAATTTCCAACAATCACAACATCAGCAACCACCCCATCCCGGAACGGAAACGAAATCGTCGAAAATATCATCTGATAATAACACTTCTAATATCACCCCTATACCTAACAATCAACAGATTCATACACAATCTTTGCATCCAATAGCTATGAAACCAAGGTTAAAACCAAAGCCAATAGCTATAGCTCCGGCTCCTAG
The DNA here is from genome assembly GCA_024271885.1 of Wenyingozyma ramenticola. Classification (NCBI taxonomy): domain Eukaryota; kingdom Fungi; phylum Ascomycota; class Pichiomycetes; order Pichiales; family Pichiaceae; genus Wenyingozyma; species Wenyingozyma ramenticola. The sequence continues at coordinate 71,745 of JANBXF010000001.1, forward strand.
TGGAAACGAGGATTCAAATATTACTAACACAAATATAAATATGAAATCAATACCTTTGAGTAGGAAATTAAGTACAATGACAAACCATGACTCAATAGAATCCAACCCGTCTAAAAATACAATGAATTCTAATAGACCGAAGAGTAGTACAGTGAATATGAATAGTGGAATCAATAACAATAACACGAACATATCATCATCCTCATCTACCACCAATTCTACTGCTAACACACAACAGAAGAAGAAGAAATCAATAATATATTCCCAGATTCATTCGAACATAAATTTTCAATCAAATGATTTACAAAATCAGTTATTCAATCTATCTAAGGAAAATGTCAACTTGAAGAAAATTTTGAATAAATTAAACAATGAGATCAATGTTTTGAAATCATCCGCACCAGCAACCGCAAATACAAGTAACGAATCATTTAAAACTACTTCATCGTCTCCATCTTTATCTGATATCTCTCCAATTCTTCAAACAAATGAAGTCAAGGTGAAAAAGGAAGATTCAAATATATTTTCCGATAACAATAATATTACCACCAAGTATACCATAGCACCTGCTGGCTCAGAATTGGCAACAAGCAACAAAATCATCAATGATAATAACAAACCTACTCCTTCTTCTTCATTATCATCTTCTATTTCCTTATCTTCATCATTATCTATGACAACCGCAGATTCACCTTCTCCTTCTTTTACTGCTCCAATAAAGATGAACGAATCCATGACTTTAAATTCCAGATCTGCTTCGATTTCAACGATTTCATCTATCAATTCTTCTCCTCCACTTGCTGCTTCTTCTTTAAGTAACAATCTCAGTTCAAGTGCAAAGATTAGAAGATCAAATGATAACGTTAATAGTAGGAATTTATCAGTCTCTCCTATTTTACCACAATCATCGTTACCATTAACTGCTACATCCCCTTCCCCAACATCTACTGCAGCCACTGCGTTATCTCCATCTGCTATTCCACCTTTACATATGACAACTTCAAATCTAAGCCAGATATACCAGACTACGACTTCCAATACAATGAATACTATGAATACAACGACGACAAATCCAACGACTACAGCAATCTCGACGCCAATATCTATGTCTGCATCCCCATCAAAGTCCGATTTGTTGAATTTGGATTATTACCAATCCGATGGTTTCCAATTGTCGAATGATTCAAACAGAGATTCTTATAATAGCAGCCTCGGTGTTGTGCCAGATGAGCTATATGCTTCACAACCAAGTGTTAAATTGCCAATGAAAAGAAAGATAGTGACCGACACTACTTCAATGCATTTAGATCACTTTATTGGTTTGAATCATGATAATATTCAACCATTTTACTTGTCTCCAAAGGATTTAATCTTGAACCACACTCCGAATGATGCTACTGCCAATAACAATATCAACAGCAAGAAAAACAATGATAATGAACCTTCCGCTGCAACTTCAACCCCTTCATCTTCTACGCCAAAAGGTAAAGGAAAATCGACCAAGGGAAAATCTAAGAACTCTCAAAAGAACAATTCTACTGATTTATCCAGTATTACTACTCCAAGTTTACTTTCCATTGCTACGCCACCATCGTTATTAGATCTTAATAAGACTATAAAGCCCAAAAAATCTACAAAATCAACAAAAGCAAAGAAGAACAATAACGCTTCTACTCCAAAATGTTCAACTTGTGGTTCTTCAAAGTCATGTGTTTGTAATAACGTTTCGATGTTTTCCAAAACAGGATTTTCAACCAACTTGACAAGTCCAACAGTTTTACAATCTGCTTCAATGTCACAATCGAACTCACAAAGTTCACAAAACCAATCAAGTTTATTAACAAGTGGATTATTATTAAACAACTTAAATGAATTCAACTCTTCATTTATTGAATTTGATTCTTCTCCCAATATCTACAATAACTCATTGCTCTCCGGTGGAATGAATAGTAGCATGTTGCTTATGAACACTAATGACTCTTCAGTGACTAATAGTACAATTGTTAGTGGCTGGACTTCGAATACATTGACTGGCAATAATGTTCCTTTTGGTTCTGTTGCAAATAATAATAACAACGCCAATAATGATAAAATTGATAAGAATGTTACGAATGTCCAAAGAACCTTGAGTTCAAATAATAACTTTCTTGATTTTAGATTCGATGATAATGACGATTTAATGATGTATTAGGTTTTTTTTTTTTTGGTATAATAAATTTATAGAGATAGATAGATATAGACGTACCAGACATCTGGTACCTCTTTGGTTTTGCGTACAGAATCCCTTAATTATGTAACTATATACCCTGAAAAGATATTCAATGAAAATAGCCAATGTTTATGAAAAGACTATAATACAAAGTAAAATAAAGTTTTTGTAACTAAAATGAATTTATTGATAAAGGAATATGTAATTGAATGTATTTAAATATAAATGTGAAAGTCGGAATCGATAGATGAATAATCTCTTTATAATAAAGCCAAGTAAGTACCGGCAACAGCGGTGAATCCTAAAACGGCGTAACCTGTAGTGTAAACATGCTTGACAGTTAAGAACTTACCAGAATCCCAAGCTAAATGTCTGAAACCATTGGCAATATGGAAAGCGAATGGGAATGAAGCGATAGCTTTACCAATGATCTTAGCAGCAACTGGTAAACCAGCTACTAAACTGACTAAAGTAGCAGAGTCAAAAGGTATACCTAATAATGATGAAAAAGCATATGTACAAGTTAAACCGTAAAAACCAGCAGCTAGACCAACACCAGTTATTCTGTGGAATGAGGAGACGATCCAAGTTAATTGTGGTTCATAAATGGTTAAATGTGGAGAACAAGGTCTGTTCTTTCTTTGTGCAACTAAGACTGTTTGTTCATCAGATGAAGAAACTTTAACGGTTGATAAGACTCTGATAGCTTGTTGTTGTCTTAATAATACAGATCTACTGCTGTTTGTTAAGTTTGGTAAAAGAGCTCTAGAGCCACGTAATCCTAATCCTACTCTTGCGTACATCTTGAATATGTTTAGTTTGCGGAATTTATAGTACTACGAAACACAAGTATACTTGATAACAGTGATCAAATTAATATTTAACTATTTACTAGTATAATTTCTAGAACCAACACCAACTGTGTCCCCCATCTTTTCCCTCTCAGCCAAAAAATTGATTTTCTCACACAATTTCTCGTCTCCGTTGCGCTTTCCGGCTCCTTCAATTCGAATTTCAGCCAATGAGAGCAGAGAGTATTGTAATTTGAGAGGTGGTTTTCTTATAGTTGCAACTATTTCACTTTTTCATACTGAAATATATGTGGATCATCCTACTTCAACTAGACGTAAGGTAGCTGAGAAAGTATCAGATTTTGTTAGTATCTGGAGACAATTCAGTATTTCACCCTTAGAGTATTGAAATACTGGTGTCTCGGATATTTGTGGCTCATATTTCCGTGTTTTTCCATTAAGAGTGCGAAGTGAACCACATTACATACCACTGTTTTAGTATCTCCAACATTCCTTTTTACACTCTTTTTACCCAAGGTTACTGCTAAAGTTTTCATAAAACGATAATTAAATTATATTAAAGCAGGAAAGTGTCAAACTAATTATTTAAATGATTATATATGAACAAATGAATGACTAGAGATAAAAACAAAAGATCTTTAAAAGTTTATCATTGAGTTTCTAAAACGTAAATACAAACACCAGGTTGTAGATATTGAAATAACAAAGAAGCAAAGCAAGCGATTAATTTAACACCAGAATTTGTAAAGTCTGTAGTAGAGTGGCTTGGAAGCGATGTAAGCTCTTTCTTCGGCTAATTCTTGTTTCAATAATTCAATATCTAATTCTCTTCTACCAGTATCGATATCGATTTCATGGTTTCTGAAGAATAATGTGAAATCTCTCTTCCAGACCATGTAGAAAATGTAGAAAGCGATTAAGACAGGAACGGTTAAGTAAGATTGGAAGAAATCGTTAGCGTTAGCAGCGACACCAATTGGGAAAAGAGCAACCCAGAATTGAGCAATTAAAATCAAAACGTTCATTAAGACACCGAAGCATGAACCAATGACACCAACTTGGGAAGTGAAAGCCAATTCATCGGTGTTTCTACCTTGGTAAGCCAAGACTTGTCTGAATCTAATGTGACAAGCACAGATAGAAGCCCAAGTGAAGATAGAGGATAAACCAGATAAGGCCAACATCCAGTTGAAAACGGTTGCTTCATTCTTAGATGCAGATAAGTAACATAATAAACCAAAGATAAGAGATATTATAATACCGACTAATGGTCTACCAGATCTGTCAATGTAACCGAAGATCTTTGGAGCAAAACCTTGTTGTGCTAATGAAGCAATGGATCTTGAGGAACCAAAGACAGAGGAGTTACCAACAGATAAGACGGAAATCATAATAACAACGTTCATAACAGATGGTAAACCAGAGATACCACCATTCTTAATGGCAATAACGAATGGAGAAGCAGAAGCATCGGCAGAGGAGGTACCTAATAATCTGTCATCAGTGTATGGAACCAATAAACCGATTAAAGTTAAAGAGATAATGTAGAATAAGGTAATTCTCCAGAAAACTTGTTTGGTGGCAGTTGGTAAAGACTTTCTTGGGTTAGCGGTTTCAGCAGCGGCTAAACCACATAATTCGGTACCACCGAATGAGAAAGCAGAAGTAACAAAGACAGAACAAACACCTTTGAAACCATCAGCAAAAGCACCTGGTTCATGCCAGTAAAGGCCACCTAAGTAACCACCTTTTGGACCACCACCACAGGTTAAAGTAATACCTAAGATGATAAAACCACAAACAGCAATAACTTTGATGATAGAGAAGACGAATTCGGCTTCACCATAACCTCTAACACCGAAGAAATTAATAACAAGAACAACAACATAGAAAATTGTAACCCAAGCAGCAGAACTAATAGAACTATTCCAGAACTTAATAGTAATGGAAGCAGCGACTAATTCTAAAGGTAAAACAACTAACCATTGTAAAGTATAATTCCAAGCCATACAGAAACCCCATGGTAAGGAGATGAATTTAGAGTTATATTGAACAAAAGAACCAGAGATAGGGAAAGTAACAGCCAATTCACCAAGAGCTTGAACGGTACAGTACAACATAGCACCAGTTAAAATCCAGGCAATAATTAAAGCAGCTGGACCACCGGTATGTAAAGCAGAACCAGAACCAACGAATAAACCAGTACCAATGGAACCACCAATGGCAATCATTTGTAAATGTCTATTTTTTAAAGATCTTTTCAAAGGACTTCTTGCGGCAAGAATATTAGCCTTTTCAATTTCAGAAAGATTTGGGTCGATATCATCTAAACCATCCATTGGTTTAAAAGTATCGGCGAATCTACCATACCAGGTGGTTGGCTCCTTGGTAGTGGTAGCTGGAACGGAAGTTTCATGAACTGGTGAAACAGACGATTCAACGTCACCTTTAAATTCTTCTTTAGACATATTGAATTATGTATATAAGGATAGGTTTATGAAGAACTAAGATGAAGAAGGAAAGGGAGAAAGAAAGAAAAAGGAAATAATCAGTTTATGTATAGAAGAAATAAGTGAATGGAAAAAGGAAAATGAAAAGATACTTATATTCGAAAAAGAAAAGGAAGTACTCTTATCTAAATGATAAGATAGTAAGAGAGAAGAAAGTGGGTGATTGAAAAGACGTTGATTGACTATGAGCTTGACACCAATCGCCAACATAAAAGCAAGACAAAAGTACCAATTAGGCTTGATACGGAGAGCCACAAAAAAAAATAATTAAAGTTTCTTTATCGTATGCAGCATTTTCTCGAAGTGGTACGAAAAAGAAACAACAGATAGGTGGCATTAGAAATTGGTCTGAAATTTGCTGCATTGTCGTCTTTTTCTCTCTCCTTTATTGTGAGAATCTAATCATTAGTAATTATTGTAGCCCATAACTAGACCCCTAAGAAACCTTCTTGAGCATATTATGTAAAGTGTCTTTCCAAAAGCTCTATTCAATTCAAACAAAGTTAATTACTGAACTTTCTAGGCACTGCAAACAAGTATTACAAAAAAAAAAAAACGGAATAAGCTGACATGGAAATTTTGACTGTGTTGCAGCAGTGTACCGGAAAGATTAGATTGAAGCAGAGATAAAGTTCAGTTACTGGGCAGTCAGAGGCTATAATTCTGATACCAACTTTCCAAGGCATCGTATCATGTTTACAATTACGCCATCGAAAGGTTTTTAGAGTTCCCCAGTAAGTTCAAGATATCGTGATACGGTACATAGAGAGAGCGGGTCTAGTGAGATTAACTAGGCAAGGCACAAAGGCATAGGAGGGCCCACAGTAAATATTTGACATCATGCAGAATCAGTAAGATAACGCTTTTATGGCAGCATGTCAGACGGGGTTACCCGTGTATAGATGGCGTCTTTCGCGCTGTATTGCCGTTTAACTGGTTTGGGCCATGTGCCATGTGTATGGCATTTGTGCTCTTCCTTCGATTGGTTAGCGGATGTGCTTCGTTTTCCTTTATGCGATCTATTGTTATTCTTCTAAAGTCGTCTCGAGAATAATAAATAAGACGAAAGCTAGCTCATACTACCTTTCGAGTCATGAGTTGAATTGAGCGGTTTCTTTAAGCACAGTGACAGATCTTTGAACTTTTCAAAAGGGGTTTATGTATATGTACGATGATTAGAGGGTGTGAACGGGTTCATGATTCAGTAGCAATAAACATTGGACATGTGCAAATCTATCTTAAAACTATTGAGAATGTGAAAGACATGTGGCTTCGCTTTGGGAAAGCCGTGTATGATCTGCCTGATATGTGAAAGAATATAATAATAAGCTTACGGTCAATTTTATGTAAACCTCGAGAAATCGGGAGGGAAAAACATCACATAACAATATAGCCGCGGCTATTGTAATTGCACCTTCATGTTCCAAAATGGTGGTATTTTCGCAGATTCTTGCCAGAAATGCTATTGCATAGTGAAATTTTTTTACCCCAGAGCACAAAGTGATGATTCAATTTAGATTATCATAATGCCTTTAAGTTAGTTCACATGCCTGCCTTATTCCGCTGTATAGTGAATTGAAGATCACTACTATGTTCTGGTATTGATAAAGCAGAGGCGGATACAATTATCTACATGGATAATTTGCCCCAATGTATATTTAGAGTTATTACATGAAGATGATTGCTTCCTTGGCTCTGTTCGAAGTAATCTATCTTCTTATCGTATCAATCTTGTAATGCCTTTCCACACCGCTGGTGGTACCAAATATGTAGTAGATTTGAAATCGGAGCGATTCGACTTTGGTACGGTATTTATTTCGTATTCGAATGAAATTTCTCAGTAAGAGTATACATATATCATCATTTCAAGTGTACCAAGAGTTGAAACTGGTTCAATGACTAGATATTCAATCAATTGTTTTCATTCTGATCAATTGAATTGAGATGATTGAATTGAACAAATTACCTCTTCATGCCGCTTGTCTCAAATCTTAATATATATATATGTATTATCGTAACCTTCGATCTAATTTCGTCATATGGTAACCAATGTCAATCTATGCATTACACCATCTAGTTCTTCGTGTTTTGTTTTACTTTTTTGATTTCTCGTTTCTTTGAAACACTAAATACAGGAATTTTTATTGTTATTACTTATATATTGTCACCAAGATTATTTTCCTAAGCTTGAGTTTCCTCTGCTTTTGGTGGTTCTTCTTGCATCAATTGTTCAGTATTGATCTTATAATCACCATTTTCTGATTGGATGATCAAACCTTGAGATAATAATCTTTGGAACATATCCTGTGGGACCCAACCTTTAGTAGCATAGAATGGTTGAGATGCAAAATCCATCTGGAATTCACTAAATTCATTCATAAATTCTTCTAATTTAGCTTCATCTTCATAGTTCAATGGACAATCAACATCTTTTACTATATTACTAGATCTATATTGTGCCCATATTTGGGTCAAATCTAATAAACTATTTTTGACGTATAGGTAATCCTTTGGATGAGAATTGGTTAAGATTGCAAGATATGGAGCTTTTAATAATTTGATACTGATAGCACCCATCAATTCCTTTTCTCTGTTGTTTAAAGAGAGATCCCAATAGAATTGATTTCTTGTCTTATAGAACATAAACTCATATTGTTGTTTCTCAAGTTCATCCAAATTATCATAATTTTCAACATCTTGACTTAAATCAAAGATCTTTGGACCGGTATAACTGACAAATTGAGGAGTACTACTCAATAAGAATGGTTTGATTGATGTACTTTCGAAATCCAAAAGGTATAAATCTTCACCGTTTTGCTTAATTACATTCATTGGATCTAAATCAGGATGACTTAAATTAGCCTTGATCAATCTTTGATAATGTGGAATACCACTATCAGAATCCAAGTTGAAAAGATCGTTATTGATTTTCAATAAATCTTGATAAACTTCAATTGATTTCAAAATAGTATCTTTATCACCGAATTCTTCTACATTATAATTACTATCACTCTCTAGTAAGGATAACTTACTTTGTAAATTGATGATTTCTAATTTGGTCAAATCTTCCATGATTTTAAGTGGTTCGTCTAATTTCCAAGGACCTACAAATGGTTCGATATCACTTGGCTTCAAACCAAGTTTACCCTTGTAGTATTGTCTCTCGGTGGTAGGACCAACAACCCATCTACCTTTCAAAGCTTCATCAGTTTCACCATTGTAAGCTTCTTCACCCTCTGATCCAATGATTGCAGAATCTGGACAATCTTCTTTGAAATATAATGAACCAAACTTATTAAAATCAACAGAGATCAATTTTTCATTGAAATCAGCTAATGGTTCAATAACAGACATCAAATTGCTCTTAGAGTTTGGTTCATTGATAGCACCTTGTAATAATGGGTTCCATGATCTCATTAAAAGATCACCTTCTTTATATTCCATCAAGATAAATGGAGTCTTTAATGCGTTATCATAAGATCCACTGTAAGCGATAACTTTTGGAACTTTCAAACCTAATTTAGATTCGGCAAAATCCATAGTAGCTGCTTCTGATTGAACTTTACGAGTGGTAAAGTATTCAGAATCTAATCTATATGGAATTCTTAATACGAATGATTTTTCTTCTAAACCTTTGACTGTAATCTTGTAGATACGATGATGTTTTCCTTCATGAATGGAAACAATTTGTGAAATATTTTCAAATTTGAATTCTTTCAAATCACCTAATAATGACAAGTTCTTAGAAATAACATTAACTTTACCATCATCAATCTTGATCAAATGCTTACCTTGGTCTGAACTTAATTTGAATAATTCATCAGTGGCTTCATTTAAACCTTGGATTGAGAAAACAGTCTTTCTCTTTGCCTTTTCGGCCTTGTCGTTACGTAACCAAGTACCCCAAGTATAGCTGAAGATAGCTTCTCTTTGTGGATCATTTTCATCTGTGATCTTAGTGAATACTTCTTCTGGTTGTTTGGAAGTGGATTGAAGTCTCTTTGAAATAAAACTCATGGATGGTGAAGCTACTCTGGAAACCATTGGTCTCAAAGAACGGGCACTCAGTGCCAATTTAGAGGCTCTAGACAACATTGTTCTTATAGCTATTTTGTATTCTTGGTACTGAAACTACAGAGATGTTTGAAATCTGAAACACTAATCTAAATCATTTTTCAAGTAACCAACCCATTGTGACTTCAAATGCTGGAGAATATAAGAAAAAGATAAAAGTCGAGATGCAAATAGTCGGCGCCGTCGTAGCACATGCACTGCCTTTCTGATCTCAAAATTTCCCCAAAAGTTGATGTGATATTCTACAAGGGTTCAAAAGTTGACAAGGTTGTGTGTTTGTTAGTATGTATATTGTAATAATCATAGTCAATTCAATAGATTTAATACTGATTTAAAATGTTGCAAACACAAATTAGAAGAGAAAGGACTTCTGATAGAGTCACAGAACTTCAGTCTGAGACTTTGATCAATTCCATACTTTCTATGTCCTTTGGATGTATAGCTTATCTACGTGGATTTTTTGATGATGATCATTTTGATGATAAAACGTTTCAAGCAGAAATGAGCAAAGGCCGTGACATCAATGGAGCAGCTATCAAAAATGACTATATCAAATTGAAGGCATTGAAGAGAGGAAAGAGTAAAGAAGCAGATTCGTTATTAGATTGGTTAGAAAAATCATGTTTTGAATCAATCAAGTTGAAGTATTTGGAGAAGATCTGCTTATGTATCTTATTAGACGAAACTAAACCCAATGAGATTTATGAAAGTTATGTCTTTGAGATTAAGTATTTTGGTAACTCAACTAAATTGAATACCATTGGATTGAATTGGGATATTGATGAAAAAACGAGTATGACAAATATTAGAAAATCAATTCAACATTTGATGAGACAATTTATCGTTGTCACACAAACTTTGCCTTTATTACCAGGGAAATCGTATTTATCAATGAGATTGCTATTTAATGACAAAACACCAATGGAATTTCAACCTAATGATTTTTTCGATTGTTCCAACTCCAAAACTGAATTTGGATTCAGGATCCCAAAGAATGATAGAATCGATTATATTTCATGCGGACAAGTTGAATCTAAGTATCATAAATTTCAGTCCCAAATCATGTCAATGCCAGATTTCAACACTGAAACTACTATTGGATTCAAATTTGTTAATCCTTTGTTTTATCCATTTGGTTCCAGCGATACCAATGATAAGATTGATGATACTAATAATAGCAACAGTGATGAGTTCTCGCCAATCACCAAGACTTTGGGAAATATTGTACACCCAAATGATGAAAATATTATGATTGAAAACACACAAAAATTAACTCTTTCAAATATGGAAGATAATAATCCTGCTATTACCGATAAGAATTCAATTAATCTTTGTGAATGTGGAACTCATACTAATTTGCATTATTCTCCATTGATTGCGTGTGGCAGATGCCATATTCTCAAGCACAAGATTTGCTATGGTATATTCCCATTGAGTCATACAAAACCTTTTGTGAAATGTGTTTCATGCTATAATACTGATTTGCTTACCGAAGATAAGATTTCAAAAGTCAAGGTTTTGATGAACATAAGAAAGATTTTTAAACTTTTCACTAGTTTCTTGCTACCTTTTAGAGTCACAATTAGTGACTTTGCTTCTTTATTGGGTTATACCACACCTACTTCAGATATCTATGAATTGATTGTTATGTCTCTCAATGTTTTGCTTAAAGAGAAATTATTAGTTCTTCACGAGCACCCTATTCAAATGATGTTACAAAAGGAGTCTAATGCAACTACAAGTGTTTTAAACACTCCACCTAATTCTACTGCTACAGATGCTAATAATGGGGCTAAAAATGAATTACTCAAGGGATCATATTACATCAATTTTGATATCGAGACACATACAAAAGTTTATGGTGATCAAGATTATTTTGGTAAAAGGGTATATATGTCATATATGCCACACATTCCTTATAAGCAAATACACTCAATGTATAAGGTTAATCGTAGATTCATCAAGAGAAGAAGAGAGTATTATATTGATTTAGATTTCCAAAAATGTGGTATTTTACCAGATGTTGGTGAGAGTAGTGCTATTTCCGAAGATAGAGATATAGGAAAGAATATACTTAGTAGTTCTAGGTCGTCCACACTCGTTGAAGAGAATAACAGGCAACAACAAGAATCTAATATCTTAGTATTTGATTCCAACTTTTCTCAATTTACGGATTTTAACGATGTAATTGAAGATGATATTAATAATGATACATCCGATTTCAAGAGAAGAAAGGTTTCACAATCACAAAATACAGTTGAAACTTTTCTCAACTGAATGGTTATATAAATTAGCTAAATATATATTGCAAAGTAACGTGAGAGCTAAATAATTTTGTCATATTTTGAATCTTTGTAAAAATCAACTGCCAATAAAGCAGCGCCAATTTGATTTGTGAAATTGAAAAACCCAAAAGCCAAGGGTAATGGAGTAGATTCTAATAAATTACAAATGAATGCAAATCCAATAAAAGCACCTCTTTGTTCTTTATCGACGTATTTAATTTGAGAATCTCTTAATTGTTGAAGAGTGAAATATCTAGATTGAGAGTTCAAACCTCTTTGGTTCAATTCATCTAAAGTCTTACAAAAAGGGCCAATTATAGGTAATGAGTAAACAATCAAATCTCTAGTGACTCTTATTGTTATTGTTGGTAATGTGTATATTGGGAATTTGATCCATTCCTCAGTGATATAATCACCGAATTGCAAGGGGACTTTTCTTTTCATTTTCCCAGGAACAACAAGTGTATACAATCCTTCATTGCAAAGAATAATATCAAACAAGTTGTTCATTGGTTGTGGTATAAGATAATTAGAAAGAATATAATTAGTTATGAAATTTGCCTCTTGTAAAGTGATGTTAAAACCTAAGATAAGTCCTACTGGTGGGCCACAACATAAGACTGAAGTAGATACATTAAAAGGGAATAATAAACCAAAAACGCTTATCAATACCGTTAATTGGATAATCAAACTTGGGATGATTGTTTTCAAGTACAAAGGCCATAATCTTGGATTGTTGAAGAAATATCTTATACCCTACTTAGTTTGTTAGTGTTTGAACAGCTTGAAAAGGTAATTGGTATGGTCATACGAGAAATGGATAGGTATAAGAGCCAGAAGAGAATAATCCTTGGATTGTGAGTGCGGGAGAATTGACGTATAAACTAATACGTTGACGGATACTATCAGCCACTTGATTCATTATAGTTTTTAATTGATTGAGTAAGAATGAGTAAGGATGAATAGGAATGAATATGATATAAAGACAAGACAAAAATCATGTTAAAAGTTACATTTTGGTGAATTTGATATCACGTGAGGGGTTAGTGAATTATTCCCCACTGATTTAGTCGAATGATTACCGGATTAACAATTTAGTTTATTAAGGTACATAATGGAAAATTAACTATGAATGAAAAGAGGATATATATGAATGAATGCATATAGGGATGATAATATGTTTTTGTTTCTAATGAATATGATTAATCTAATCGAATAAACCGAAACCCATGTCATCATCGGATTCTTCTTTTTCTTCAACAGCAGCTTCAGCAGCGGCTTCTGGAGCAGCAGCAGAAGCACCAGCAGCTGGAGCAGCAGCGGCAGAACCAGATGGAACAGAAGATAATTTCTCTAAACCTTCAGCAATTAATTCATCAGCGGATTTACCGTCTAATTCAGAGATTAATTTGTCTAATTTTTCAGATTCGACTTCAATTGAGACTGATTCTAAAACTTTGGTAACATCAGCAGCAGATGGGGCAGCGTTACCAGCTTGGACTAATAATAAGTAGGCGGCTAAGTACTTCACTGTATTAAGGGTAATTAGTTAGTATTTGTAAAATAGGTTGTGTTATACATTCATGTTGTCTCTGTGGTCATTTAATATGATTTTTGGTGTGATTATATTTAGTTTAATATTAGTGGTTGGAACTGAAGATGATAATTGCATAAATCGTAGTAATTGTTGTTATGAGCATAGATAAGTATCATATTGATAGTTGTAGTAATCAACAATATTATTAGATGTAATGGTTCATGATAATAATTCAACTATGGCTATTTGAATAATAATTCGATATGATACTCAGAGAGTCAATAATGATATAAGTGGTTGTAAAGATAATAAGAGACAACAAATGGATGTAAGGATAGGGTGATATGGCTAGAACATACTTGTATATGTGTGTCTATATGTGAATTATGTAGAAAATCTATATGAAACCTCTGTATACAGTGTTACTACTGATAAATTAACCAGTATCAAAATTTCAACCACTGATGCTCACCACCCTGACGAGTGAATATTTCATCACCGCAGTGCTCGACTCGACTGTATTAGTCTTTCCCTTACTACTATTCACTCTCGTTCACTGGCCCACTGTAGGTATTAGAATCGGGGAGTAGGTGAAGAGCGGTGTGAGTGTGGGGTGTGGTATGGTGGTGTGTGGTGTTCTCAATTATATAAGTATTATTTTATTACTGCTACTGCCACCAAGTGCACAGAAGAGCAGTCACACTAGCCGCTAACGTCTCGCGCACAGAAAATCAGAGAGGAAAATAAATTATATAATACCCCGCACACCACTAACAAACAAATAATTTTCAGTCAATTTTTTTCATCCTGGCATCCATAGTGAGAAAGAGAAAGAAAGTTTGGATTGTGAGACTGTGAGTGTGAGAGTGAGAGAGTTTGATACCATACTGTTGGTTGATTTATTATTATACAGTTGAATTATTTGTTGATTAAATTTACCTGTTTTATTTGAATCTTACTACTATCAATATCAATCTAATAGATAATCCATATAATCATGTCTGAAGTAACTGATAGAAAGAAGAGAGTTTTAAAGTCTTTCTCATTCAAAGGTGTTGAATTAAACAACTTATTAGAATTAAGCAATGAAGATTTTGCCAAATTATGTCATGCTAGAGTTAGAAGAAGATTTTCAAGAGGTTTAGACAACAAACCAATGGGTCTTATCAAGAAATTAAGAGCTGCTAAATTAGCTACTCCAGCTAACGAAAAACCAGCTGTCGTTAAGACTCATTTAAGAAATATGATTGTTGTTCCAGAAATGATTGGTTCAGTCGTTGGTATTTACAATGGTAAATCTTTCATCACCGTTGAAATTAAACCAGAAATGGTTGGTCACTACTTAGGTGAATTCTCCATCACTTATAACCCAGTTCAACATGGTAAAGCTGCTCATGGTTCTAAATTAAAATTATATTAGGTTCATGGAATTTATTTATAACTCTTAATTTAATAATATAAAATATAAAATTTAGTTTATTTGTTTATCAATTTGGCATTTGTTATTCATTAGTTCATTCACTCGTCATCAAGTTTACCAATTACTCAATTATCCAACTATTCAAGTCAAATTACAGAATTACAAAATTACAATACTACGCGTATAACAGTAGTGAAGTGAAGTGAGTGAATGAATTACAAATGTACAAGTAAAATAGTAAAATAAAGTAAATCGTAATTCTTATATATATATATAACTATATCATTCTTTTCATTTGTAATAAATCATTTTGAATTTCTTCATTTGAACATGAATTTAAATCATTTAATGAACTAGGTAATCCATTTTGATTTAATTGTATATTTTTCAAATAACTTAATTCTAAATAGTTCAAATTTCTCTTATTAATCAATTCATTCAAATTCTCTATTTGATTGATATTTTCACTTGTTATACTATTGTTAAATTGATAATATTCAGGTAACTGTAATGTAAGATTATCCATATTCCTCCTTTCTTTATTAATTTCATACCAATTCCCAGTAATTTGACAGATTTCTTCGTTTTTCAAATCTTGACAATCTTTTATAAATTGTTGATGTATTGCTACCCTTTTTGCCCTAGTTTCATTATCAATACTTTTCAATTTGTATTTTTCATAATTACTAAATTTTGTTATCTTTTTTTCAAAATTTTCATCAACTATTTTGTAAAATTTGATATAATCTGGATGTTTACTACTTTCACATAATTTTAACTCGAATTCTAATTTATTCAATTGTGTTTCATATAATAAGTCTTTTAATTTGGCAAATTCAACTTCAATGTCTTTTAATTCCTCTAATGCTTCTATTCTCTTATTATCTTCTTCTTGTAATTTCTCTTTATCCTCTTCATCTTTCTCTTTATCTTCTTCATCATCCCCTTCTTCTCCTTCTCTTTCCTCTTCTTCTTCTTCTTCCTCCTCCTCTGCATCTTCCTCTACTTCTGCCTCTTCGATATCTCCTTCTTCTTCCGCAGCTACTTCTTCCTCTTCTTCTTCACCTCCTGCAGCAACACCTGCGTCATCTTCTTCATCCTCTGCTGCTGCTTCTCCTTCTCGTATACCTTGTTGTAATTTTATCCTCTTGGTATCCCTATCTTTCTCTTCATCCTTCTCTTCAACTTCTCTACTTCTTGATCTACCATTAACCAACTCATGATCATCTCCACTTTGAGCAAGCTTATCTAAATCGGATTCATCTTGAATTCCTTCCATTTTATCTGTTTCTTCTTCTGATGACTCCACACTATTATTATCTTTTCCCTTTTCTTTCCTAAGATTCTTACTATTACCTCTGATTCTATCCTTATTACCCCTATTAGCAATCACTGGGGATGAACGTTTTGAAGTACCGAAAGGCATTAATTATTAAATTTGATAAATCAATTACCTACACCTACTCAACAACTGATAAGAAATAAATAAACAAATAGATGAACAATTTATTCTATCTAACTTGATTACAATACCAGTACTACTACAATACACCTTTGCTGATCACCTGAACAGTAGAATAACCAACTTATGTATCTGATCTAGTAGAAAAACTCTGTTCTGTTTCTGTTTTTAATCTAACACACTTAACGTTCCTGTTCCTGTCCTGTCTCTTTCTCTCTCTCTCTTTCCTCTCTTTCTCCCTCTCTTTGCTAATCTCACAGTCCTTTTACCGAGGCTGTGCTATAGGTTTTTTTTCTACCTGCGGCTTCTTTTCATTCTCCTATTTAGGCAATTCTTACGAAGCCGCAAATAAAAATTTTAAAAATATCTAGTTTTTTTTCTTTCATTGATTTAGAGCTATAAAGGAATACAGTTTTATTTGGTGTATTGTATAAGGTTACTCTATTTTAATTACACAACCACATATCTAAAATGGCCTTATTTGGAAGTACTGAAAGAACAGGTCTTGGTGGTCTTTTCTCTAAGCCTTCTGCTATTGATAGCAGAGAATTAATGGCTCAGAAAGTCAGAACAACTGTTGAAATACCTGAAGATCTTCAAGAAAGAAGAGCTAATGCCATTGCTGCTGCTTCTATTCCACAAGAGTTGCCTACAAAGATAAATGCTCCAAAGCAAGAAAAACCAAAGAAAAGAAAGAGATCTGATGATGATAATGAGAATCTTGAAGATGATTATATTAATAAATTATTAGATGAATCAGAAGAGAAATCAGGTACTAAATCAGAAGATAAAGATGACAGTAATAGCGATAGCGATAGTGATAGTGATAATGAAAACGATAATGAAAGCGATAAAAAGGAACAATCTACTCAACAAGCAGAACAGATAGATTTCAAAGCTTCAGAATTAGACAAAGCTGAACGTACTTTATTCATTGGTAATGTTCCATTATCAACAATGTCAGACAAGAAAATAACCAAAAAATTCAAGAAAATCTTCAGTGAATATGGTAAATTAGAATCAATTAGATTCAGATCAATTGGTTTCAATTCAAATTTACCACGTAAATTCGCATATATTACAAAATCATTCAAAGATGAAAATAAAGATGAAATTGTTAATTCATATGTCGTATTCAAAGAGAAGACAGAATCATTAAAGGCTTCAAAAGCATTAAACGGTCATATCTTCTTAGATCATCATTTAAGAGTAGATCATTTGACTCATCCTTTGAAACAAGATAATAAAAAATCTATATTTATTGGTAATTTGGAATTCGAAGAAAAAGAAGAAGCTTTATGGAAATATTTCAATGAAAAACTTATTGATTCAAATGAAGAGATTAAAAACGTTATTGAAAACGTTAGAATTATCAGAGATCCAAAGACTAATTTCGGTAAAGGTTTCGCTATAGTACAATTCATCGATTCAATCTATGTTGATAAATCATTATTATTAAACAATAAAGAATTATCAACTTCAGGAAGACCAGTAAAGAGAAGATTGAGAATTCAAAGATGCAAAAACAATCAAAATCAATCATCATCTTCAAGATTTGGTAATGATTCCAGATTAAACGAAAAGCAAAGAACTATAATAGGTAGAGGTAAGAAAGTCTTAAATAAAGCTGATAGATCAACAATTGGTAGAACTATCGTTGAAGGTTACAGAGCTAAGAAAGGTGATAGTGTTAAAGGTATCAAAAACGGTATTGGTGCCAAAAGAGCTCCTTCCGGTAAGAAACCAAGACATCAAGGTGGTAGAGTAGCTAAGAGAGCCAAGGCTCATAGAAACGAAGTCTCCACTAAACAGAAATAAATATTTTAAAATAAATAAATACAACATTTTAGGGCATAAATACAACAACATGTAATTCCATTTTCCGAATAGACGCGTCGTTATGCGTCAAGCCACGCGACTATCCTAATTAAGGCTTAAAACGGGTAGGGCTCGCCTTATCTTGCCCCCTCCTTCCTATATTTAAAGTGTGGATTTCCTCCTATCTCCCACTATCTCCTGTCTTTCAGTTATTTACTTACTAAACAAACAACAACTAACAAATGGGTAACCAAACTTCAAAGCCTACAAAGCAACCAACTTACACTTACTGCAAACCATCTGATTCCTTAACTGGTTCAGATGAATTAGTCACTAAATTACAAAGCTTATTAATCTCATCTGAGACAGCCAGAGCTAATTCAGAAGATGATAACGACGACTTAGATAACCCTATTGAAATTACTAATTTACAATCATGGGAATCTGAGTTACTCAGTGATCCAAAGAATCAATTAGCTTTGAACTGTTTCACAGGAAACGATATCACCACTATTATCGCTAATACTCAAAAGATCAATGCTAATAATATCGATTTGTTTAATCAATCAGTTACTCTTGCAGGTGGTCCAATTACAGATCAAAAATCTTCTGGAAGATGTTGGATCTTTGCATCAACTAATGTCTTTAAAGAATTCATTAAGTCCAAATATAAGCTGGAAGATTTCCAATTCTCTCAAAACTATCTTTTCTTCTATGATAAATTAGAGAAATGTAATTATTTCTTGAACAATATTTTAGATTGTAATGATGAAGAAATTGACTCAAGATTAGTCCAATTCCTCTTACAAATCCCAATCAATGACGGTGGTCAATGGGATATGATTGTTAATTTAGTCAATAAATATGGTTTGGTTCCACATGATGCTTATCCAGATTCTGCTTCTTCTATTTCTTCTTCAAGATTAAACTATTTAATAACTAACAAATTAAGAGAATATGCTTTAATCTTAAGAAACTTATCCAAAACTGAAAAATTCCAATCAACTTCAATTGCTGAAGTTAAAAAATCCATGTTAAAGGAAATTTTCAATATCTTAACTTTAACTCTTGGTGTTGCACCAAAACCAGATTCTGAACTTAAATGGGAATTTAAAGATAAATTCGGCAACTATCACTCAATTACAACTACCCCTGTTGGCTTCTATAAAGACTTATTAGGTTTCAAAGCTGAAGATTACTTCTCATTGATCAATGATCCAAGAAACACTTACAATCAATTATACACAGTTGATAAATTGAATAATATTGAAGGTGGTAAACCAATTGAATACGTGAATACTAAGATTGAAAAATTGAAAGAAGTTGCAATCGCTATGATTCAAAACAACGAACCTGTTTTCTTTGGTTGTGATGTTGGTAAATTTGAGGATTCTAAATTAGGTTTATTAGATACAGAATCTTGGAATTATGAACTTGGTTTCAATACTAAATTGAACATTAATAAGACAGAAAGGGTTTTAACTGGATCTTCTCAAATGACTCATGCAATGGTCTTAACCGCTGTTCATTTAGTAGATGGTAAACCAATAAGATGGAAAGTTGAGAATTCATGGGGTCCAGAATTTGGTCACAAAGGTTATTTTGTTATGACTGATAAATGGTTTGAAGAATACGTTTTCCAAATTGTTACTTCTGCTCAATATGCTCCAAAGAAATTAGTCGATATCTGGAGAACAAAAGATTACAAAATCTTACCTTATTATGATCCAATGGGTGCTTTAGCTTACACCATGTGATTTATTTAGTTCATTTCATTAGTTTTATTATCATAACTTTATTTCCTTTTAGTCGGTCCATTTGATATGGTTCAATTGTTTTTTTACATCAAAGTGTCATTTTTTTCTTAATATTTTATATATTTATCTATTTTTTAGTTTTTATTAAATCAATAAAGGTATAAACTGTCTACACAACCAAACCCAGCGGCAACACCACCTTCATTTGAGGAACTTGTCTTTGATCTTAATAAATGACCGGAAATTTCATTATTGAAAATTTTACCTGAATCTTCATCGAATAAGAGAGAACCAAATACACCTAATTCACTAATAATCCCACTATCTTGTATTAATTGATCATTTCTTAGTATTAAATTATCATGAATAGGTGGATTTATCAATTCCATAAGAATGTAACCTGCTCTTTCTTCCTTTGTTAATTTCTTCAAGAAATCAGGAATATTCTCTTTATAAATATTATTACCTCCTCCTTCTCTTTGTGGTTTCAATACAAAGTTCTCTGGTTTGGATAATGCTAATTCATATGCTTCAAGTCCCTCTGGTGTATCATCCAATGGATAAATCTTAACGAAAGTAGACTTCAACTCACTTTTTGCTTCTTTGGAAATTTTACTAGATGGTAAAAATTTATCAAGTACTTCATCATTAGTCAATAATTGTTGAATCTTTTTAGCTCCTGATAATTGAACTAATAAAGAAGGACATTTTATAGCCAATGTAGTCTCCAATAATTCTCTACAATTCCAAGTCTCTTCATTAGCAAATTCTTGTGGTCCATAAGCAGATCTGTAATATACAACTGAAACTTCTTGTCCTTGATAATATAATTTTTTACTAGTTTCATCAATTTCAACTATCTTTGTAACATTTGGTAAGTCTACTCTTTTAGAAGTGATTCCATATCTTTCAAATAATTCAAATTCGACAGCTCTTTGATCAAATGCATTACGTTCATTTGGTTGAACAATGAATAGGACTATAGTTTTAGCATCTTTTTTAGTATGATGAGATTCATAATAAGAAACACCATGGTATAATCCCCTTGCTAATAATGCAGCTGAATCAGAGACGATAACTGATTCACGATCATAATAAAGTTCGTTCTTGTTATACAATCCTTTATCATTCAAAAACCTATGCAATTTACCAACTTTTGTAGATAATCCACCGAATGAAACACTTACGGTATTGAATTCGACTTGTTTTATCGAATCTGTTTTCAAATCAAGCATATAGTCTGATCTGAATAAACCAAGTGATACCGGTTGAACTATACCTATCTTTTTAGCTTTGAGATAAGTCTCATATAATTTACCAGTAAATTCAGAGTCAAATACTGATAATTCTTCAAGTATCTGGGTCAACCATTTTCTTTCAATAATAATATTTGCATATAAGGAATTGAAATCTTTACAAATACTAATGGATTTATCAAATTGGGTACGTGGGAAAGGTGTTGGGAATAATGTAACAGGAGCAACATTTGGTTGATATTTTTCAAAATCTGGAGGATAAATTATTAATCCATTACTCAATGACCATTGTTGTAGATCATTGATCAATTCTGTTTGTTCATCTGTTGATAACTTAGGAAATTCTTTAGGTCCTTCTGACATCCTGACTTACTTGACTTAAACCTGCTTATTTATACCCCAACAAGAATGAATCGTTACCTTCACTGAAAAAGATTACTAATGAACTAAAAAAAGCACTCGAGATCCCTTTACGAATATTCTTTCCTCTTTCAACATTTGCGCGATAAGACTAGTTGATTATTTAATATCACCACAGTTGACTAATTAAGTAATAATTCGATCATTGAATATGCTATTTTTTAATATAAACTATAAACTATGGAAATACAAAACTGTAAGTGAACAGAAGAGCCCAATGTCTTCTGTGTGTACTGAAAGAAAAAGAAACAAACCAGTTACCAGATAAATCAAAAAAACAAGAACAAAAACCACACTAAAACCGATTACCATAACATATTTATATACATACAACTTTTTTTTTCTTTTATCGTCAGATCATTGGAAAATCTAATGTTTTTCCTTTGGTTTCAAAGACCACCATCCCAATGTCAATAAGGCAAATACACCGAAGAATGTCTTGTCTTTTGAACTAATTTCTTCATCACTTGAACCGGTCTTATCACCGGCTTTATCAGTGATGATACTTCCACCTTGAGCAACTGGAGCTTTTGAATCTTCACCGATTTCAACTTTTGTAGTCACTGGTTTAGAAGTATCGTGTGCGTCAGCTTGTTTCAAAGAAGCCTTGGTACTCAAAGAAAGAACTTTCATTGGTGGTCTTCCATCTGGTTCTGGGAATGGGTTTTGTGGAACTTTGAAAAAATCAATTGTGGACTTATCACCTTTGGCCAATGTGCTTGCTGTAGTACTAATTGGTCTTGTTTGTTCAACTGAAGTTTCAGCGACAGCGCTTGTAGTATTCTTCTTGACTGCTGCTTTCTTGGCAGGTGTCTTTTTTGTAGAAGTAGTAGGTCTTTTAGTGACAGCTTCCCTTTTCACAGAAGTAGTTGAGAAAGAAGAAGCTTGTTGTTGAGATTCAAATGCAGATATTCTTTGAACTAGATCAATTTTCTTACCTGAAACTTTCAAACCTCTTTTCTTACATTCAAGTTTTAAACCTTGAACATTCATAGAACTGATCTTGGATTGACTACTGAAATCTGAATCCAATAATATGGTTTGTTTCTTTGAAGTGTGATGAACATCTCTTTTGAAAAATGATCTAAATCTACTTACTGATGAATCGATTTGATAATCACCATGACGACCAATATTGATATCGTCTAATGTTGATCTCTTAGCGTTGTAAACTATCGTATTGATTGGTTTGCTACTGTAATAACGAGATGTTACTTTTGATTCAACAGCAGTTCTCGTTGCTGCTTCAACGGATTGATTATATGCGGCTCTTAAAGTGGGTAATGATTTAGCACCTCTTAACATTTTTTGCAAAGTTTAATAATTGAATTGAATACTGTATTGAGAAAATATGAAGTGTAAAACACCGATAAGGATATATATATATCTATTCAAATGTGGAGTAGTAAACCCAGATCATCCGATAGAGAAAAATTAAATTAAAGATGGCTTGAAGCATCCAGCTAGATCTCTCATTCTTAATTGGATTTCCTATTTGGGCAATTTGTAAACACTGGCAATTAATTACTACCATTTATTTAGTTATATGTTTTTAATTGTATATATGGGTATATATTGTTCATTAATTAAGTATCTGTATAGGGAATTTGTTATAGATTCCCAACTGTAAAACTTCTTGCAGTTCACTAGACCATAAGTCCTGAGATCCCATGATCTTATTAAGGTCATCAAAACTTGTTTGATTGGTGATTATACATAGTCTGATTAAAGCTTCATTCTTCTTCTTTGCACGTAAAAGTTTACCACTACTTGTTTCTCTTAATCCACCAGATTGTTGAGCATAAGTCACTGCATTCTTTAGACAAATGTTGTAATTTTTACAAAGAGTTTCATGCGATGAAATGGCTTGTTCATTTTGTAATTGACTTCTTTGAACATCGATATCTGCTCTTTCAATTAGAATTGATGATAATTGAGATATTAATTGAGACGTCCTTTCATTTTGATTGAATTTTTGTTTCCGTAATTCATCTAATTCGGCTTTTGTAATATCGTGACAAGTCTTGAACAATGTAGAAATTCTTGATAATACTTTCCAGTTAGTATCATCACCTATATTAACTCCAATCTCCTCGTATTTACCAAGAAGGGTTCTATAACTTTCTGCCTCTAACAAAGTTTTCTCTAATACCTGTGATTGGTCATGGATTTCAATACCATTTCCCCATATTTGTTCGAGTTGTGTGAAGTCCTCAGCCTGTGATGCTAGAAAATTGACTTTGGTGATATTCAATTTGTCTATATCAGAATATGATAATTGTAAGTCTTCTTCCTGTTCTTGTATGACTATCTCCTTATTTGGAGGATATTCTTGAATCAAATTTTCAATGACAAACTCTAATTTCGGGACATAATCTGATATTTCCTTGGTAATCAATTGATATTGATCTTTATTCAAAGCTGCTTCATATGATGCAGTGAACAATCCATATATATTTATTGAAGTCTCTAATACTATTGATGGAGTCATTGGTTCCTGTGTTGCATTATGACTTATCAATAAATCTGTTTGTCTTTCCAATACTCTGAACAACAAGTCTCTTGCCTTGATAGTATAAGTGATTATTGATTGAAAATAGTCTGTATCTTCTTTGTTTCCCTTCGCCAAATCTTCAATATATTCGGTATAGCATAACCCAGCATTGAAGAATAAATCTGTCCATTGAATTTCATCATTTGAAGTAGCATCAATCGAATTATAGAAATCAATCGTTGTTTCAAAATAACGAACTATATAATTTAAATTTTGAACAACTGCAGATTCTTGTCCATTCAAAGCATCTTCACAACTTGTAAACTCAGAAAACCGTATTCCCTCAGCTTTGATGTAATTGTTGTAAACTGAGAATAATAAACTTGAAATATTGTATCTAGCTTCATAATGCATTGGATTTTTAGTAATACATTGTAAATAATATGAATAAGCTCTTTGATATGCACGCAAGGCCTTAACAACATCGGAAGAAAGCCATCTATCCCCCGATATCTCTTCTTCTAGAGCCTTGTCAAAGATATCATCATCACTAGCTTCATTATTCTCCCTTACTCTTTGCTTTTCTTGTTGCTGTTGCAATAGTTTGCGTGGTAGCTTAAACCCTTTTGCCTCGCCTTCTTTATAAATACAAAATGATAACTAGTTAGTACAGTGATATTGTTTCTAATCTTGATGTATTCAGAATACGTACTCTTCATGGGTTGGTGTCTGTCTTTACCCAAATTTTCTTCAACTAGACGCTAATCAACTAAGTAACAAACCAACTAACTGACAATCAATCAATCAACTAATTCCGAACCAAATATAAGTCCCAGTAGCGAAGAGTGAAAATTCATGAACAATAAATCCGACTCGTGTGGCGGTGGGTGAATGAGCTAAAGAAGCCCGGTGGAAACGGAAATGATTGGAATTTGTGAATTTAGACTTGTTCAGTGCTGTAGATAATCTGGACTATATTTGTCATACCTATAATGTACTGATAACTATATGCTATAGTGCAATATTATCGGTGTAGATGTGATAATACACATTCTTCCGGCTCCATGGGACTAAAACAGATGCACCAGTCGTCGTCGCGTGGCTTTTTTGGGGTTTTCGTTCCCGTCTTTCTTTTCGTGTCTGTTTCTAGAAGGAAAGGTCTGGTGATTTATCGATTGATTTATCATTGATTAACCGACGGGAGGGTTTTCAGTGTGATATAAAGAGGCAACTGTTCCTGAAAATACTAGCATAGTCACAATGTCGTTTCGTTTTGCTGCGAAGAATCTCCAGAAAGATTCTTTCCAGGCCCAATCTCCTAAGAAAGTCTCAACATACGCGCTATTGCTTTCGTACAACTTGAGAGGCCAACAAATGAATGTAACTCAAGTCTTTGTTACTGATTTTACTACGCCTCCTGAAACTTTCCCCATTGTGTCTTATCCTAACAGATTCACAATCAATGGTTGTGTAATTAGGGATGAGGAAGTATTTTCTGTTGATGCTTACAATGATAACGGGATGAAAAAATTATTGAATGCTTTAATTCATACAACTTCATGTGAGATACCACAACCAACTGCGAATGCATTCGACAAGTTGAAATATGAGTTGGTAATATGTGAAATAGATGCAATGGGAAAACGTTATAACGAAACTATTGATCTTCAAAAAACACAGTTTAAAATTCTTAATGAACAAGATTGTCTTCTTCTTGTACGATCAAAGGATAAGCTATTTATTGACCTCTTAAAAAGGATTGAAAAAAGGATACCAGAGAGTGAAAGAGCGAATTTGGAAAGAAGAATTGGGTTTTCAAAACTAATGCAAAGGCTTTCCAAGTCGAACAGAAGAAATGTTGACGTTAATAGTAATGATCTATTGACATCTAAACCTAATCAATCATTCAATAGCACTCAGAGTAATAATAGCTTTAATAATAGCGATAATCGTTCTATTACCCCTAAGAAAAGACAAATTGATGACGCTTATGTTGATACTGTTAGTATTAAAAAAGAATTTCTTCCAGATCGTGAAATGGTCAGTTCAGAAGATGAAGACGTGGGAAACGAAATTGAATTTTATGATGCTTCTGATGCTTTAATTCATACAGAAGTAATTGTTAATCCTCATAAAGATGAGGAATTCAGAAGAGGATTACAAAACCAATTGGGTTTCAACGATCGTCGTTATTCTCCACCTGTTCAAGAAACTTCATATATGCAAACTTCGGTGTCAAACCTTAGTTCGAGATCAAACACTTTCACTTCAGAGACAAGTTTCGGTAAAGTTATAAGCAAGTATTCGAAACTGGAGGGTCATCATAAGGTGAACCTAAGATTTGTTGGATTTGAACCTTATGGAAGTGAATTACCATTCGATGACTTCAACCAATACGAAATTTCTCCTTCGATCAGATTGTATTTCACAAATGGTGCAGAGAGTCCATCCAAAGATATTTCAGGATTGGTAACAGAATACTTGGTTCTTGAATTCGACAACTACAGACCCCTTTTGAAAATGTTCGGGATAAGAAGTATTGAAGCTGCAATTTACGATGAACAAGGCGGATTACGTGAGAAACTAAAGAACGCCAGTATGAGACCTGTTTCTGCTTCCATCACTATCACGAATATCGGAACAGGAAAGTTCCCCAAATGGACTGTAGCAGAAGAAAACGCTAAACCTATTTATTAGAAACACTAAAAACGCGGGGGAGATGGACTTAATTATGGCAAATCTTAGACGACGCGTCTAGGAAATGCACGCGTCGCAAATCAATTTCTGATTTTACAGGTGAAATTTGGTACCCTTTGAATCTATTAACCCCGAGTAGGACCTATCTAAATGAAATTGTATGTATGCTTGTTTACTTTAATATACCACAATGGCAAAGGCAAAAGTAGAGTAAGTTATGTTTTTTAGTAAATGAAACATTCAGTCTTGGGTTACTAACAATCGATTTTTTTTGCCTTTTTTTTTTTCCTATCAGCAAAATGGTTTCCAAATCTTTTGAATTTATAAGAGAGACGAAATATCCAACTAAGAAATTTGGAGCTCATGTTGGAATGGGAGGAGGTATTTATAACGCCGTGACTAATGCTATGAACGTTGGGTGTAATAGTTTTGCATTATTTTTGAAAAATCCAAAAAGATGGGTATCTCCAATGATCAGTGATGAAGATGCTAAAAAATTCAAAGAATTATGTGAAGAATTCAAATTCAATCCAAGGACTGATGTATTACCCCATGGTTCATATTTTATCAATCTTGCGAATCCAGACCCTGAAAAGGAAACTACTTCATTGAACTCATTCATTGATGACTTAACCCGTTGTGAGAAATTGAATATTGGATTGTATAATTTCCATCCTGGTTCATCTTTGAACTCAGATCATGAAGTTTCATTAGAGAGATTAGCTAAAAATATCAATATTGCCATTGAGAAGACAAATTTTGTTAAAATTGTGATTGAGAATATGGCAGGTCATGGGAACTTAATCGGAGGTAAATTAGAAGAAATCGCCAGAGTTATATCTTTGATTGAAGATAAAAGTAGAGTTGGTGTATGTATTGATACATGTCATACATTTGCAGCAGGTTACGATATCACCGATGAGGTAAAATGGAAAGAATTTTGGGACGAATTTGATACTTTAATAGGTTTCAAATACTTATCTGCATTACATATAAATGATTCTAAAGCTCCTTTAGGAGGAAATAGAGATTTACATCAAAGATTAGGGTATGGATTTATAGGATTAGAGTGTTTTAGATTACTTGCGAATGATTCGAGATTTGAGAACATCCCATTAATACTTGAAGTTCCAACAGATGATCCTAAGAGTGATGCTGCTTTTGGTGAAGATATCAAATTGTTAGAATGGCTTGTAGGTAAATCAAAAGATGATCCAGAGTATATTAAGAAAAGTGAAGAATTACAAGCAAAAGGTGCTAAAGAGAGGAAAGAGCAATTGGATAAATTTGAGAAAAAAACAGTCAAACGTCAACGTGATGCTGAAAAGAAAGGTAAAAATGATATTGCATCGATGTTAACAAAAGCTAAAAAACCAAAAACCGAATAGATAACTTTTGTTTTAGTTAGTTGTATAATTAAGTATATTTAAAAAAAATTCGGAATTAATTGTATTTAAGGTATTAAATTAAATAAATAAAAAAAATATATAAATAGAAAGCAAATCATTAGCCATAAATTATTTCATTCTTGGTTTTTTTTTTTTTATAAAAAAGTCGTTTCATTAATGTGGTGTGGAATATTATATATAAATTAAGCGCTGGAAGTGGATGGAATCATTTCATACAAATATTTGTTAGATCTGGTAATTGAGTCGTCATTATTGTTATTGAATAATTTGGATTTGATTTTATCAATTGAATTCTTGAAAATTTTGGTAAAACCTTGAGAATTTCTATTCAAGAATCTATTCATTGAAGATGATTTACCTTGACTCATTCTGAAATAATCGATATTGAATTTGGTTAAATCTATTTGAGAATCATCTAAAGCAGAAGCACTTGATTCAATATCGTATTGATGTGTGGTAGGAGTAGTAGTAGTAGTATCACTGATTCCTGATGATAAATTAGTAGGACCGACATTGTGATAGTAGAATAAAGAATTAGTAGGTTCAACAAATGAGACTCTCCAATTCTTTAATCTTAATGAATTCAGTACAACGGTAACTGAAGAAGAAGCCATTGCAGCACCTGCAAACATTGGATGCATAGTAATACCAAATGGAATAATTAATAAACCCATGGCAACAGGAAGTAAGATAAGGTTATAAACCATAGCAAAGAAGAAGTTAGATTTGATACTTTTAAAAGTAGCTTTTGAAATTGATAATGCTGCAACAACACCACCAATACCACCCGAATATAACGTATCACTTGAAGTTAATAATTGATCACCATTGTCATCTAATTCGTCATCTCCTAATTCAATACCATTAGCTTCGGCAACTTGATAATCGTATAGAGTAGTTGTTCCGGTAGACTCGGTTGGTAATCTTTCGGAGGATAAAAGAACGATATCAGCAGCGTCAATGGCAATATCAGTACCTGTAGCAATAGCAATACCTAAATCAGCTTGCATTAAAGCAGGCGCATCATTGATACCATCACCAACAAATGCAACTTTCAAGTTCAATTTATCTTGTAAAGTTTGAACAAATTTAATTTTTTCATCTGGTTTAGCTTCAGATAAAACATTTGATAATGGGATACCAACTTGATTAGCAATGTATTTAGCAGTTTTAGCATTATCACCTGTTACCATACCAACTGAATAACCCATGTATAATAAAGTAGCAATAGTTCTCTTAACATCTTTCTTCAATGAATCAGCTAATTCAACATATCCAATATATTCCTCATTGATTAGGATATGAGAAACAGATGAAATTTGTTCTTTACCGTCAATTTCGTTCAAACAATCAGTGAAATCTTGTAAATTGTTAATCTTACAACCAACTGCCATCTTAGAATTACCAATTTTAACAGAAAGCTTGTTTTGACTCTTATCAACAATAGTAGCGTTGATTCCAACACCAACGATTGTATCAATATCTATAACTTCAGAGATCAAACTATCTTGATTTCCCAATTTACGAGTTGCATAATTGGTAATTGCTTTACCAACTGGATGTTCACTATTTTTTTCAATTGTTTGCAAGATATTCCATATGAGTAAATCATTATTATAAATCTTAGAATTTGGTATGAATTTATAATTGATCAATTTCATTTTCCCCTTGGTGAGAGTACCTGTCTTATCGAATACTACACAATTGATACTGTTACCGTGTTCTAAGACTTCGCCACCTTTGATTAAGATACCATTGGTAGCACCAACACCAGTACCAACCATAATAGCAGTTGGAGCTGCTAAACCTAAAGCACAAGGGCAAGCAACGACAACAACAGATATGGCAACTTGTACAACTCTCGATAATTGTATTTGAGTTGGATCTTCTTTATTCTTGAAAAAACTTGCAATTTCATTGATTGGTACACATGAAACGTACGTATACCAGCCAATAAAAGTACAAAATGAGAGTATGATAATTGTTGGTACGAATTTAGAAGCAATACGATCTGCGAATCTTTGAATTGGAATCTTAGAAACTTGAGCATCACGAACTAATTTAACAATTTTTTGTAATTGAGTATTTTCACCTAATTTTTCAACTTTCATATAAAGAGTAGATGTGGTATTTACAGAACCACCAATTAAATTCGAGTTAACAGTCTTCATTACAGGTCTTGATTCACCTGTTAATAAAGATTCATCAACTTCAGAACGACCAAATATACAAACACCATCTGTTGGGATTCTTGAACCTGGCAATACAACAACTACGTCATTCTTCTGTAATAAATCAATACTTATTGTCTTTTGAGGTAAATTAGCAACATCTCCTTTCAATAATTTTTCTTTTGTTTCATATGAAGTTTCATCGATAATTGTACAAGATGAAGGGGTAAGTGATAACAATTTAGATAAAGCAGTTGAAGTAGATCCTTTTGATTTACTTTCGACCCATTTTCCAATACTCACAAACAAGAATAACATTGCTGCGGTATCGAATAAAACATCAGGTACGTATTCAAATGAACTGAAAGCACATACAACCATAGAACTTACAGAGTAAACGTATAAAGTTGTAGTTGAGATTGAAATCAATAAATCCATTGATCCACTTTTATGTTTTAAACCTTTATATGAATTGATATAAAATCTTCTACCTAAGAAAAATTGAATATAAGTTGATATTACAAATTCAATCAAGATTTCTAAATAGATATTATGAGCGATTTTTATCGGTTTATGTTTATGATTTTTGAAAAGCATATTGAACATTGGTAAAATATGTCCCAGGAAGAACACAGGGAGTCCAAATATAGCTAATCTGAAAAAAGTTGACTTCCAATATTGAATATCTTTAACTTTTGACAATAATTCCATTTGTGAAGTATTATCCAATGCATTATTAATAACGGCATCAAATCCGCAATCTTCAATAGAAGTGATTATATCTCTTATCCCAATGACATCAGAATCAAATTCGATATGTGCTGTTTCTGTAACCAAAGCAACATTACACGATATTATACCGTTCAATTTAGAGACTTGATTTTCAATTGAATTTGAACAACTAGAACAAGTCATACCAAAAATTCGTAAATTCACTTGTTCAAAATCACTTTTTTTTCTGTAACCATCATTGTCACTCTGATTATTTAAATCAATAGTCTCGGTCTTTATTATACTACAATCGAATCCACAATCTTCTACTGTTTCTTTGATCAAATCTGGTGAGATTTTATCCAAATGTGTAATTATCCCATTTTCAGTCAAAAGGGAAACTGTGACATTGAGTACACCATCCAAATTTTCCAGTTGTTGAGTTATAGAGCTGACACATGAACCACATGTCATTCCACCTATACTCACCTCGGTTCTATATGTTTTTGGTGTTGGTGTTGTTGAATCTCTATTGATCATCATCAGCTGATCTTCGGTTTTAACCAATTGACAATCAAACCCACAATCTTCTATAGATTCTATTATGGCTTTAACGTCAACCAATTCATCGTTATACTCTATCACCCCCGTCTCAGTGAGCAAACTTATAGTGCATTTGAAATCTTGATCTAATTTAGAGAAATTCTTTTCAAGAATCGACGTTATTGAACTCACACAGGAGCCACATGTCATTCCTCCGATAACTACCGTCGTTATTTTCAGCATTTCTCCTGCTACTATTTGATAAAATGGATGAAGGCAATAGATAGGTATTTAATAAAAAATGTTTATGGCGAATTAGCACACTATATAAGTGTTTGAAGTAGTATGTATACAAGTTGAATTAGAAATAAAGAAAGGGGTAAGAACGGAACTTGAGTGAAAAGGATTACACCAAGAAATTATTAATATTTTTAGCTTTTATTCAATGGGCTCGCCCCAGCGGCTTTGGGCAAAAGAAGGAAAGAGAAAAGAAATAACCGTGCTTGTGCTGAGCTCAGCGGCTGGCTGTGCTGCTGGCTGTGCTACGCCTGCGGGTTTAATCTTTTTGATCTATCTACAGTTTGTATTAATTAACTAAATTATTTACTTCTTGTCGTCGCTGCTTTCATATACACTCAGTAAATCAACTACACGTGAGTCTCCAGAAAACTCACGACACCATTCATTTTGACGATCTTTACCGGTTTGAACCCATTTAGAAGGCCAATCGGATTCTTCTTCTATACAACGATCTAAATCTTCAATTTTCATTGGTCTGTATTGTTTCTTGACAACATTTGCAGTATTTTCAGATATAATTCTTGCTTGATCTCTCTTATTATAAAATCTGTAAATTCTTTGAGGTGTATTGAAAAAACCTAACATATTGTAATTTCTAACCACTGTAACTGGTTGAATAAAGAAATAAGGTATACCATTTGAGTCTTTTAAATTACTCAAGTCTTGTAAATCTAATTCAGGTGCTAATGCTTGTTCTTTATATTGTTTTGGTAAGATATAAGGTTTAGTAACAGGTGGGATTTCCTTTTTCTTCTTTTCTGCTTCTTTTTCTGCGGCTTCAGCTTTTTTAGCTGCTTCTTTAGCTTCTTCAGTTTCTCTTTCAACTTGATCTGGATGTTTTAAAGATCCATCATCTGAATTATTACCCTTATTTTTATTATCGGTTTTATCAGGTTGAATGTTATATTCAATCATATCATATTCTTCTTTACTTGGTTTAGTTAAAGGACCTAATAAACCTTCATGAACTCCATGTATATATTCTTTATAAGCACCTCTACCAATACAAATAATACCACCTGAATCTCTTGGATTTTCAAATTCTGCATCTTGATATTTTATCTTTGGATCAATTTCATGTTCAAAATTTAATCCTAAAAATGGGAATTTTGTAAAATTTATACCTAATAAATCCTTTGGTGAATATAATTCTGATACTTTTTTATCTGGATGTGGATCATTTTCAATTTTAGTTTCTTGTCTTATTGGATTGATTGGTGGAATTGGAACTGATCCCATCTTGAGTATAGAGTCTTTAACTTCATCTTGTTCCTTTGGTGCTTCATCTATAATCACTTCTTCAACTTTATCTTCAACAATTCCAGCTTTATTTCTACGAATTTTTCTAATTTCTTCAGCAACTGCAAATCTAATATCACCTTGTCTTTCCTCTGTAAAAATTTCAAAATCTAAACCAGCTGAATTCAAGATTGGTTTAACATATTTTCTAAAATATCTTAAACCTTCAGCAAGGTAATCACTTGGTGGAGGAACAACATAAATTCTTAATTTTCTTGGTTTATAATCTAATGGTAAGATGATTTCACTATAAGGTTTAACTTCTTCAACGTAATGTTTTCTTATCTGAGATTGCTCGTATTTATCATATGCAATACCACCTAGGGCAACTGAAGCAACGGATAAGAAAATAGTCCAATTTCTAGAAGGTAATCTAAGTCTTTTAATACCCATTGCTTGTAATGCAGGATTCGTGAAACCTTTAGATTCGGTTTTGGCATTATTTATCTTTGGTTGATTGGAAGAACCAGCATCCACATCTGGTTTTGGTGGTATAGGCTCAGACATCCTTGAATTCCCTTGTAGTAAGTATACTGTAGACTATACTGTATATATGTATTGTATCTATCTACTTACAAACTACCACTTTTCAATTATGTCAAGTACTATCTATCAAAGAATTTTTTGATCAGCGAGGAAAAATTTAGAAATGTTATTGGTCATACTGTTTTAGTTTATTGATTATACATATATATTATTAAGAAGAAATAGGTGTTTGTTCTTTAGTTGCTAAACTAGAATTTAAGTTATCATCTTGTTCATCTACACCATCATAAGATTCCGCAAATTTCAAATCACCTTCAAAACTTGAAGATAAGAAATCAGTAGATATATCCTTGAAAAATTTCAAATCCTGGTTTGTGTAATAATTTTCTTTCAAGAATTCCAATAGTATACTGCGTATATTTGCCAATTTAGAATCATGTTTGTAAAGTTCAGGATTTTTCAGTATTATTGATGTTACTTTCACCAAAGTCGAGGTTCTTAATGAGATCTTAGATAAATTATTTGGTAATTGATTTATAAGATTTGATATCTTGTTTTCAATTTCAGATATTTGTGATGTTGTTAATTCTGATAATTTGATTCTTTTTGATTGAATTGATTCGTTATCTGATTTTGAAGAGGAGATTAAAAGTGTTTTTTGTAAATAAATCCTTAATTCAGTTGATATATTATTTGTCAATTCAACAGATTTAGCTAATAAATTAGAATTTTCAAAATTTGATGATGAAATTTCAATAGATATTAAATTTTTGAAATTTTTTGTATCTTCTTCTGAATCCAAACCCCAATCAGGATCTTCTTCTTCTTCTTCAATTTCAAGTTTTGGTTTTGGTTTTGGTTTAGGTTTAGATTTTACCTTTTGTGTCTGCTTTGTTTCTTTATTATTATTTTCTTCAATTTTCACTTTTGTTTTCTTACCTTCTTTTGTATCCTTCTTCTTTGGTTTCTTCTTACCTTCTTCTTCTTTAACACTACTCTTTCTCTTTTTAGTTTCTTTTGGGTCGGCTGATTTCTTACCCCTCTTTGGTTTCTCTTCAATTGGTTCTTCAATAACTTCATCAGGTTTACCGAAAGATCCAAACTCAATAAACTCATCCAATGGTAAATCTTTCTTAGTCAATAAATAAGCTTGAACCAATGCATTTTTTTTTTTCTTTGGTATAAAAGTTTCATTTAAATCTTCACCTTTTTTCTTCAAGAATTCATTTATTGTATCTAAAGTTAATTTTTGCAAATCTTTAACATTCGTCCATACGTAATTATCATCTCCTAAGAACTTCACACAAACCACATCATCTGAATCATCACTTGCTGGTTGTTTTCTACCTTTTGATGATTTCAATCTTAATAATTTAATCTTATCTGGTATTTTATCAATTGGTATAATTCTTGAAGGCCATAATGGGAATCCTTTAACTTTAGTCAATACTAAATCACCTGGATTGAATGACATTATGTTAATATATGATTGATATAAGTAATGATCTAATGAATGAATAAAATAAGTACGTGCCTGTTATATATATATACATTACATGTACTGTACTGTACTGTACTGTACGCGAAGTGAAAGTATGTATGTATACGGGTTATTGATTTTTCACAACATTATTAGCTGTCGTGGATGTGTATATATATATATAATATTTAGTCTCTCTAAAGAGTTAAAATGATTGGTGTATTGAGCTAAGTAAAGTAAAGTAAAGGAAAGGGTGTATTTAAGTGAAGTGTAGTGTAGTTTAATGGTTAGTTAGTGGTTGATGGTTGAATAAACCAGTCTGACTTGAATAATATCATTATACTAATAACTTACTTACTTTACTTACCTCTTATTACTGATTGAATTCAATTGAATAAAAGAATAATTTTTAAACAATCAAATCCAATCAAATCCAATCAAATCAAGAATATAATAATTACCATGAACTTACTTCAATAATAAATTTAAATTTAAGAAATTTAAGTTTATCAAGCAAATTATTTAATCACATGACAACATCGTTCGATGTTGTATTAATTTAATTTAATTTATTTAATTTAATTTACATCATTCTTATTATTATAACTTATCATTATAATTTAACTATCAATATAAGTTACTTTGTTCGAAGTCAAGAATTACCAAACAATATACTTAAATATAAGTATAACCAATTAAATTGTAATATAACTAACGGTTTAATATATTCATCATTTTGTATATGAATATAAAGAGAATGTATATAATGTAATAAGCGGCTGGCTCTATTTACCGAGATCCCGACCGAGAATATTTATTTTGAAATCCGAGGTAAATAGAGTAATCAGTTTAAAGAGGGGAAAACTAAAGAGAGATAGATAGCGAACGAGCGGGTGGGTGGGTTAACTTATACAAATTACGTAATTACTTACTCGTATTAGTAGTAAAAGCCGGACGGAGTCTGGGTCTGGGTGAGTGAGTCTAACCAATTAAAAGTCGCGAAATGCTATGAACTAAGATAAATACCTCATATTAAGTAATTTTTCATACCGAATTTGGTTTGCAGTAGCAGTTTATCTCTGTGCCGACTTAACCGATTGTTTATTTAAGTTAAGTGAAAAATTAAGTAATTAAGTAAGTAAGTAAGTAAAGTAAAGTAAAGTAAAGTAAAGTAAATAACGCTTTATCCATAATTAACCGTTTAATTAATTAATTAATTAATCAATCAATCAATTAGAATCAATAAATATCATTCAATTTCCTATAGTTCCAAGTTTTCAAATCAACTTACTTTATATTCACTTGAGTATATATTTTTTTTATAATTTATTTATCTATATATTATTATTATTAACAATTGAGTATAGTATGTATTGATTAACTACCTACCAAATTCGGTTATAAGAAAAGAGTATCCGAAACAAACCGTCCGTCTGTCTGCTTAAACTCGGCAAGCGAGAATTTCACAAACCAGAGCAGCCAGACCAGCAGACCAGCCAATTTATTCAGCGAGAGAGCGAGCGAGCGTTAAATTGGAAAAATAGTGAACAATTTGAGGCAGTTTGTTTTGTGCAGTTTGTGCATCCAACAATTCCCATTTATTTTATTTATACTACTCTTTTTCTTCTAATTTATCTATTACTTTTTACTTGTTTGTTTATTTGTTTCTTTTCTTTCAATTATACTAACTAACTAATAAAACCAATTAGTATTATAATAATATAATTTAATAATAAAATAAAATGCTTCCAGCTGGTGTTATCTTAGTCTTCTGTTTAATCTTTGTTATTGCTGTTGTTGTTGCTTCTTTAGTTTTACTTAAGAAGTTTAAGAAATAAACAACTTAACTTAACTTAGTTAAACACTTATCGGCATGCTTAAAACTAATTGATTTAATTCAATTATACCAAAACTAATTATTGATTGATTAATTTTTCATTTTACCTACCCACTTACTATATTAAAAGAGACAGACAGACAGACAGACAGAAAAAAAAACTTTCCACTCCCCCCCATCCAATTGTATATTCTTTTTTTTTATTATTATTACAATTTACATTCCACTTAACAACTAATATTTCCAATTACTTTAACTAATGATAACTAATTTCCTTTTTTTTTTTTACTTTTACTCCTCAACTTTTT
The DNA here is from genome assembly GCA_024271885.1 of Wenyingozyma ramenticola. Taxonomy (NCBI): domain Eukaryota; kingdom Fungi; phylum Ascomycota; class Pichiomycetes; order Pichiales; family Pichiaceae; genus Wenyingozyma; species Wenyingozyma ramenticola. Next base: position 109,040 of record JANBXF010000001.1, read on the forward strand.
ATTTTTACTATTTTACAACGTGATTGATTATTTACATTTTTGATGCTTTTATTACTTATTATTATCATTGATTGATTGATTGACTTTTTTTTACTCATTGTGATTGATTGGTTTAATTACAAGTTAATTAATTAATTAATTAATTGATAATTTTAATTTAATTTGAAATCTGATTACTAAAAGATAACTTCTGAACAATACCTTATTATTAATTTATTCCCATTGATTGATTGATTGAATTAATAATATCAAGTTATTTTACTTTACTTTACTTTACTTATCAGCTTTTATTAATAAAAGACAAAAAAAATCTAAAAAATCTTAAAAAAATATAAAAAATTTTAAAAAAATCTTATTATAAGATAAAAATTTATTCTTATATAACTATGTGTAGTTATTTTTACTTAATAGACCGATTGATTGATTGATTGATTACTTGATTAAATAACTTATACCCTATATACTATACTATACTATACTATACTATACTGTACTTACCTAAACTCGGATAGTTGCCGTATTTGTTGTTTGTTTTGTTTTGGTTTCTTGGAAATTTGTTTCTGTGCACGACTTTGACTGGGCGGGCGTCGATCGTCTTAGTTTTTTTAATAAGTTGACTAAAAGCATTGACTGATTACGTAATCTGGTTTTTATTAGTTATTTTAACTATGGAAAGGGGGGGGGAGTTGCCACGCTGTTAGGTGTGTCTGGGTGGGAGTGGGTGGAGGGTAGTGGGTATTGGGTAGTGGGTATTGGGTATAGTTTATATGGTTATATATAATAGTTGTATATATATATATATATAAGTAACTAACAAACCTTATCTATATAATTACCGTAATAAACCAATTGAAATAGGAAATAAATAAAAAAGCCAGTTAAACAAAAGTAACCAGCAATAAATAAATAATTTACAATCTTTCTCAATTTCTCATTCATTAAAAAATTACTTAATTTGATTTTTTTACTATATTAAGTTGTTTTTCCACTTTTGTTGGTAATTTCCTCTTTTATATATAGAATTTACTCAATTTGAGTTTTTATGTTTATTGTTTGTTAGTTTGTTTTGATTAATTATTATTTTATTATTTTATTTGATTAATTGATTTGATTGTATTTGAACTAACTTAATCAATTGAATACATATAATAAACTTAATTGATTGATTGATTGATTTATACATAAAAGTATGTTACTATGTTACTATCCCCCCCTTTGATTTGTTTACTTATTACTAACTAGTTTAACTAACAACCAAAGATGTCCGATTTATCAGGTATTAAATTCGATGGAGATGCTCCACAATCAACTGGAACTGAACAACAACCACACGCACAAAATAATCAACCAATTGTTGAGACTGGTTTAACTGGTGGTGATGATGACGATGATGATGATGATGCTGGTGATGGTAAAGGGGGTAAGAAATCATCTAATACTGCTAGAGAAAGACGTAAAATTGAAATTAGATTTATTCAAGAAAAATCAAGAAGACATATTACTTTTTCAAAGAGAAAAGCAGGTATTATGAAAAAAGCATATGAATTATCTGTCTTGACTGGTACTCAAGTTTTATTATTAGTTGTTTCTGAAACTGGTTTAGTATATACTTTTACTACTCCAAAATTACAACCTTTAGTTACTAAACCTGAAGGTAAAAATTTAATTCAAGCTTGTTTAAATGCTCCTGAAGAACAATCAAATGAAGACGATGAAGATGATCAATCAATACCTCCTCAACAGCAACACGCACCACAGCAACCACCTCAACAACAGCAAGCACCACCACCACCACCACAACAACAACAACCCCCTCAACAACAGCAAGCACCACCACCTCAACAACATCCTTCTCAATTACCACCACCACCAAATCAACCACAAGGTCACCCTGGTCAACCAAATTATGGTTTACCACAAGGTAATCATAACCCTGCTTATCTTAATCCAAATGATCCTTATTATATGAATTATAATAATGGTAATCAAAGTTATCAATAGTTAGTTTACTTAAACTAATAACATCAAAACTTTTTTATTATTACTTTTTTATTACTCTTCTACCACTTTATTACCTCTTACATTCTTTTATTTCTGTGTTTTTATAGTTTTGTATGTATTTTATTTTATTTTATCTATCAAACATTCGAATATATTATATATTCTTAATCTTATTTATTTAAACTAATTCTCAATTAGGAAAGCGGATATCTCAAATAATCCCTTTGAAAACTTTCCTCATTTGTAATTATTTTTTCTGATAAGCTAGCTAGCTGTCCGCCGTTTTATATATATATATATATATATATACATGCCCATATATATATATGCCTTATCCCATTCCCATTTCTTATTCAACTAACACACACATTTATAGAGTGGAGACTGGGTTATAGAGGCAAACAATGACAGTAGGTTCAAAAGGAGAGATATCAGTATTAGTAACAGACACACCCCATCCATTAACATCTGGTGAATTTGGTGATTATGGGGATCAAGGTATTAAACTATTAAAATCAACAAATCAATTAAAAGATTATAAATTTGTTAAATACAATGTTATTTCAAATATGGAATTCCCAAGTTTACAAGATTTGGAAAGTGGTAGTATAAAGGGGATTTACGTTACTGGTTCAAAATATGATTCATTTGCTAAAGATGAATGGATCTTGAAACTTGTGGATTTCTTGAAGATGGTTTATGATAATTATACACATATTCCCTTGGTTGGTGTTTGCTTTGGTCATCAGATTATTGCGGTGGCATTAGGTATTCAAACTACAAGAAATCCAAAAGGTTGGGAATTAGGTGTTTCTACAATACAAACAAATCCTGAAATTTTGAGTCATGTACCTAAATTACCTTCAAATTTCAACATTGTTGAGTTCCATCACGATATCGTTCCTGAACCACCAAAGGGTACAATAAGTCTAGGTTCCACAAGTACTTGTCAAGTTCAGGGTTTTTATCAAAGGGGTAAAGTCTTTACATTTCAAGGTCATCCTGAATTCAATACTAAAGTTTGTCAAATTTTAGCTGAAGAAGGTAAAAGACAATTATACGTTACTGATGATATGCTTGTGGATATTACTAAAAGGAATAATACATTATCGAATGATCAATTGTTATTAGGTGATATCTTAGCTGATTTCTTAATTGATCTGTAACACCGATAACCTCCATTTATAGAATAATAAATACATACATAATAACTAATACACTAACTAATATCCGACACTTCCCACTTCCTAGCAAGTAACCACAACCCTTCTTCTATCCCCGTGTACGTGTACGTGTACGGCCATTAAACCATAAAACAATAAGTCCGCGCGGTATTAATAAATCTGATAAATAGAATAATTAGTAAATTAAAATAAAATAAAATAAGCCACCACTGTTTAGTTATTTTACTTCTTCCTTCGAGAAAAGGAAAGTTTTTTTTGACAGTTGACAGCGTTACTTTTGTTTGGTAGTTATAGTCATAGTTAGTTAGTTAGTTATAGTCATAGTCATAGTTATAGTCATAGTTATAGTCATATACTACCCGAGGATACTTCATTATTTCATTATCATATACTTCAAGAAACAGGATTAACTATTAACTACTTACACACACACTACTGCTAATAATACCTCATTTTCCCCACTAATTAATAAATTGAATAAATTGAATAAATTGCTATAATGTCAAATCAACAGACGCAAGAACAATTTCGACAACAACAGCAGCAGCTTCGACAACAACAGCAGCAACAACAACAACTTGGTAGTGGGTTCTCTGTACCTATTTCAAATTTATCTGCAGGTTTGAAATCTGTTCATATATCTGAAAATTCACAAAATAATTCACAAAATGAGCAAGGACAAACACAGACAGACGTACCTAATATATACTCATTAAATAGTAATGATAATGGGATATTAGGTCATGAATCAATTCAAAATAGATATGAATATGAATTAAATTCAACAATGGATTCAGAATCAGTACAACGTTTGAAATCATTTTTTCAAGGTTCAAATTCATTAAGTTCAAGTATTGGTAATGGAAATCACATGAGTATAAGTCATAATAGTCGTCATAATTCAAGAAGTCAACCTTCTTCTCAAATTCAAGCAAAACAACAGCAGCAGGCTCAGGAGCAGGCTCAGCAGCAGGCTCAGCAGCAGCAGCAACAAGCACAAGAACAAGGACAGGCCCAGGAACAGGAACAGATGGGGATAAATGTTGAAGGATATACTTTGATATCCCATAGATCTGCACCAAATGGTTTTAAAATTGCAATTATCTTATCTGAATTAGATTTACCTTATCAAACCATCTTTTTAGATTTTAATAAAAATGAACAAAGAACTCCAGAATTTTTAACTATTAATCCAAATGGTAGAGTTCCCGCACTAATTGATCATACTAATCTTGAACAACAAGTTTCAATTTGGGAATCAGGTGCTATTATCTTATACTTGGTTCAAAAAAAATTAAAAGAATTTGGTTCTTGTTCAATTTGGTCAGATAATTTAATTGAACAATCTCAAATCTTATCTTGGTTATTTTTCCAAACTTCAGGTCATTCCCCCATGATCGGACAAGCTTTGCATTTTAGATACTTCCACCCAGATAACGTCCCCTCTGCTATTGAAAGATACACTTCGGAAGTTCGTCGTGTTTATTCAGTTATTGAAATGGCTTTAGCTGAAAGAAGAGAAGCTTTAATAATGGAATTAGACGCTGAAAATGCTTCTTCCTATTCACAAGGTTTAACACCATTATCTCAATCAAGATATTTCGATTATCCTGTATGGTTAGTTGGTGAAAGAATTACAATTGCAGATCTTTGCTTTGTAACTTGGAATTATGTCGTCGATAGAATAGGTATTGATATGAAAAATGAATTTCCAGAAGTTTATAAATGGACAAAACATATGATGAGAAGGCCTGCTGTTATGAGAGCTTTGAATGTTTGACCTTATTATTTATTTATTATACATTCATGTAATTATTTATGTATTAATTATGTATTAATTATCTCTTATGGTTTTAGTCTTTAGAGGAATGTACAGAAGTGTGGATGGATACGCGATAGTTTTGTTTTTTTGATTCAAGGGGGTGGGTGATAAGAATTATTTTTATTCAATTTATACAATTATCACGATTGTGGGTTTACTGACTAATTGAATTATTGACTATTGTTGATTGACTTTACTTGTTTATCACTACGCTATTTGATTACTGTTCTCAGAACATTTTTAATTCCTTTCATTTCAATTTTAATTATACATTTTATACCTGAGATTAGAACAAATTTAGCCTATTCGCACAACCCATGACACATTCAAATAATGATACAGGTGGTCATCATACCAAAAGCCCGCCATTATCACCGAGGATTATAAATGATATCACTTCAGAGATCCCTGCTCTTGTGGCTGAAGAGATCGCTAATGAGAATAATTATAATGAATTTAGTCCTTTGAATCCATCAAAATCAAAATCAAATTCTGACGGTAATGCACAGTTAGCACAAGGAGGGTATGGTGCAATTGAGGATAATTTAGAAAGTAATATACTAGAAAGTTCATCTTCTTCGTCCCCAAGTGAAGATATAATCGAAGATGATGAGTTTACAATCCCAAAGAGAGATTTATACCTTGTATTATCTTCAATTTTTTCACTCATTTTTTTATCTTCTTTAGATGGTACAATCTTATCTACATTATTAACCATGATAGCTTCAGATTTAAATGCAGTCCCACTTATATCTTGGATAGCTACTTCATATCTTTTATCTTGTTCAATTTTCCAACCTTTATTCGGTAAATTAAGTGATATTTTTGGTAGAAAACCATTACTTATAGTTTGTATTATTATATTCACAATTGGTTTAATATTTTGTGCAATTGCTGATAATATTTGGTTTTTCGTATTTGCTAGAGGATTAACTGGTTTTGCTGGGGGTTTAAATACCCTGTCGACTATTATTATGAGTGATTTGGTTCCTTTACGTAAAAGAGGTGTTTATCAAGGTATGGGTAATGCATTTTATGCTTTAGGTTCAGCTACAGGTGGTTCATTAGGTGGTTGGATTGCAAAGAGTTATGGATGGAGATGGTCATTTTGGTTTCAAATTCCAATTGCTTTATATTGCTTGTTTTCTGTGATTTTTAATTTAAATTTACCTCCTCAAAATGAACATAATTATAATATTTATGGACAAAGTTCAATGAAGGATAAATTTAAAAGAATTGATTTCTTAGGTAGTTTCCTATTAGTTGCTGGATTACTTTGCTTTATGCTTGCCTTTTCATTAGGTGGAACTCAATTTGAATTTAACTCTATTCAATTTGAATTTTTAGTTGTTGCCTGTATTGTATTATTAACAATTTTCATCTACGTTGAAAAAAATATTGCATCAGAACCTGTTGTACCCGTGAGTCTATTGTTGAACAGATCAGTATTAGCTTCTTCATTGGCAAATTGGTTTGGTACAATGTATATATTTGCATTAAACTATTATTTCCCAGTTTATCTTACCACTGTAGTTCAATTAGATTCAGCTCAAATTGGTCTACGTCTTATCCCAACAATTTTCTCATCTTCAGCTTCTTCTTTTGCCTCGGGTTTTTATATGAAAGTTACTGGTAAATACCTTAGATTCTCAATTGTTATGGCTATATTAGGTACTCTAGGTTGTTCTATTATAATAGCCATGACTTATAATCAAAGAGTACTACCAAATATAAGTCATTTCACATTACTAATTCCTCCATATATTGCATATGCTTCAATGCTTACAGTCACATTATTAGCATTGATCGCTGCAGTACCTGTACATCAACAAGCATCTTCTACTGCAATTCAATACGCCTTTAGATCAACAGGTTCGACTTTAGGTATGACTATTGCATCAGCGGTATTCACAACTTCATTGAAAAAGCAACTTAATCTAAGAATCCCAAAAATAGCACCAGTTGATATCACTAAAAATGAATTAAATTTAATAATTTCAAAAGCATTGCATAACGCTGAATATTTAAAAGAATCTGCTCCTGAATGGGCTAGAAGTACTTTAGTCGATAGTTATGGATTTTCATGTTGGTTAGTTTATACATTTGCATTTTGTGCTTCTGTATTATGTTTAATCAGTGTTTGTTGTATCAAAGAATACAAACTACACTCTACTGTCAACAGGAAGTAATAAGTAATATACCCACCCCACCGCTTTTATTTATAGAGTTAATTTATATAGTTTTTATACACAAATAAGATAATTCTAAAATCAAGTCATGATAACCCTGTTTTAGTCATATTGGATTACACTCACGTGTTTATTTCTTGGGGCTATTAATTACTTATTATTGGCTATAGTTCAGTGTATCATTGAAATAACTCGACTACTTGGTAAGTTATAACGTACGATACACCAGATCTACACGTATGTGCTCATTTTCACCTTTAATCTAACAGAAATAAATGAAATTAAGGTAATAATCACCTTTCCTTACTATTATTCTCCAGTGTATTTGGTGTTCTCAAATCACAGACACAAAAAAAATTTTTTTTTTCCTCCTTTACTGAGTGTACTTTTTCTTTTTAACTTTTAATTTTTTTTTATAATTTTTTTTTGTTTGTGTAGTATATGGAAGATCTATTTTTTTTTTTTCAAGGTTGATTTATATCTTGTTGCAATTAACCAAATCAACGGGGACTCTTGCAACATACTTTTAAGAATCTAATTCAATATGGACGCCAACTTTGTCTCTGAATTGGAGCAGACTCTGAGATTGGCTACTTTGCCAGACTCAGTTAATGCTGCTACTACTAAAATGAAAAAAGATTTTTCTCCAAATCCAGCTGTTTTACCAGCTTTGATTCATATTTTACAAAATTCTCAAGATAACACAATTAAGAAACTTGCTGCCGTTGAAGCTAGAAAAAACGTTAGTTCTAAATGGGAAACTGTTTCACTTGATTTACAATCTGAAATTAAAAATTCTTTATTACAATTCACTTTCCAATATTCTGATAAATCAATTCGTCATTTATCTGCTAGAATTATCTCTGAAATTGCATTGAAAGATATCGATGCTCAAAAATGGGATGATTTATTACCATCTTTAATCACTGGTGCTAATGATTCTAATGTAGAAACTAAAGAAATGGCTATTTTCATTTTATCAACTATCTTGGAAGATATTCCAGAAAAATGGTTAAATTTCATCAATGATTTTGTTACTTTATTCGCAAGTATTTTACAACAACAACCAACTGAGGACATTCAAATCTATTCTATCTCTGCTTTAGAGATCATTTCTGATATTATCGAAGAACATTACGAAGAAATGAAACCAGTTGCTGCTACTTTCAAGAGTTTGATGCCTTTATTATTTCAAGTCTTGAAAAATTCATTAAACTTCAATGATTCCGAAAACACTAAGACTGTCTTCAACTCATTCAATACTTTTGTTTTCATTGATTTGAAAATCATTGGTGCTGATAACTTAATCAACATTATTAACTTCATGGTTGAAACAGCTTTAAATACATCCGTTGATGAAGAAATTAGAAAATTCGCTATTACTTGTTTAACCCAAGTTATTCCATACAGAAAGTCTAAGATCATTCAAGCTAAATTGGGTCAATCTTTAACTCAATGTGCATTGAAAATCTCTTGTGAAGAAGATGATGACGCTGAAGACGATTTAGAAAATGAAGATGAAGAAAATGAAAATGAAGAAGATTCAGTTACAAGTTTAGCATTGGCTTTATTACGTGCTTTAGCCGCTGAATTACCACCAGCTCAAGTTATTGGTACCGTCTTAGAATTAACTCCTCAATTGTTAACTTCTTCAAACCCATTCGAAAAGAGAGGTACTCTTTTAGCCGTTGGTGTTGCCGTTGACGGTGCTCCAGATTACATCTCAACTCAATTACCAAAAGTTATTCAATTCGTTGTCACTGGTTTACAAGATAGTAATATCATTGTTAAAGCCGGTGCTTTAAGAACTTTAAATGCTTTATCTTCTGAATTAAAAGAATCTGTTGCTGATTACCATGAAAACTTATTACCTCTTATCATCAACATCATTGATAATACCGATAAAATTAAAGTTTACAAATATGCTACAATTGCATTAGATACTATTATTGAATTCATGTCTAATGAATCTATCAAGACTTATATGGAACCATTAATGAACAAATTATTCGAAATGTTAGGTGCTGCTCAATCATCATCTTTGAAATCCGCTATTGTTTCAGCTATTGGTTCAGTTGCATATGCTGCTGGTAAATCATTTACTCCATTCTTTGACGCTTCTATTAAATTTTTAGAAAGATTTATTGTCAATATGGATGCCATTGAAGGTATGACTGATGATGATATCGAATTAAGAGCTTTAACTTTTGAAAACATCTCATCTATGGGTAGAGCTGTTGGTTCCGAATCATTTTCTCCATATGCTCAAGAATTAATTCAAGCTTCTTCATTAGCTATTAACTCTACTAATGGTAGATTAAGAGAATCAGGTTTTGCTTTCATTTCAAACATGTCTCAAGTTTACGGTTCAGAATTTACTTCATTCTTAGATAGTATCATCCCAGAAATTGTTAAATGTTTACAACAAGAAGAAATTGATTTCAACATTGAAGATGATGAAGATCCTGAAGAATTTGATGAAAAGAAATTAGCTGACTCTTTGAAAGTTCACACTGGTATTACAGTTGAAAAAGAAGTCGCTCTTATTGCTTTAGGTGATTTAGCTGTTGCCACAAAGGATGGTTTTGCTAGATTTGCTCCAAGTATTTTCAAAGTCTTGGCTGAACAAATCGATGAATCATATGCTATCAAGGAAACTTGTTTAGCTACTATGTGGAAAATCGCTTTTGCCTTATACAAAGCTCAAGGTTCAAATGATTTCACCCTTAATTTCATTGTTATGGCTAGAAAAGTTACTTTAGAATTAGTTGTCAATGACTTTGATGTTAACATGATTCTTACCTGTTTGGATTTATTATGTGAATACCTTAAATCATTAGGTAAACTTGCATTAATGTCCACTGAAGCCGATGCTAAGAACGTTGAAGAATTATGTACTACATTGATGTTAATCTTAAAGAATGAACATTTATGTCAAGCTGATGCTGAAGAAGATGACGATGAAGAAGGTGATGAAAGAGATTCATCTGAATATGAAGAAGTCTTATATGATACCGTTTTAGAAGTCTTGATCAATTTAAGTAGTGCATTTGGTGCCGATTTCTCTAAGATTTTCGGTCCATTCAAAGATTTCATCTTAAAGAATGTTAACTCTAAATTTAAAGATAAGAGATCTTCATCAATTGGTTGTCTTGCTGAAATTTGTAACGGTATGAAGAGTGCTAACCCATACTTACCAGAATTATTAGAAATTTTCATTAACAAATTAGCAAATGATAAATCATACAAAGTTAGAGGTAATGCTGCTTATGCCGTTGGTATTGCTGTTGAATTCGCCACTTTTGACGTTTCATCTGTTTACCCAACTACTTTACAAGCTTTATCCAAATTATTGAATAAAGCTGATAAAGAAGCTTTAAAGACTGAAGATGGTGATGATGAAACTAAAGATAACATTAATACCAATATCGCTAATGCTTGTGGTTGTGTTTGTAGATTAGGTTTAAAACATTTAGAAGGTGTTCCATTATCTGCTATCTTACCTGTTTTATTAAGTCATTTACCATTAGAAACTGCATTTGAAGAAAACAAGCCAATCTTCGAATTTATCTTGAAATTATACGCTGAAAACAATGATCTTATCTTAGAACAAACTCCAGCTATTGTTCAAATCTTTAACGGTGTTTTCCAAAAAGAATTCGAAAAGGAAAAATTACTTACTGAATCTACATTGGGTAGAGAAGAAAACATTGAAAGATTAAACCAATTTGATTCTGATGAAACCAAGGCTAAAGTTGTTGAATTCTTGAAATTCTTAGAAGGTAAATACTCTGGTCTTGTTTCTTCTCAAGAATACTTAAAACCTGTCATTTCCGCATAAGCGATTTCTTTTAAGTTATTCGTATATTAGTCTGTCATTTCTTATTCTACATTTCCCTCCCCTCCCCACTCCCTTCTCATCGTTAATTTTGTATTCTTTCCCCCCTTCTAATATCTTTTATTGTTTGTTTGTTATATAGTAGTTGTTTTTGAATAATACACATTTGAAAATATTATAAAAAAGATAGCATTAACTGTAAGAAATAAAAATAAAAATAGCTTACCCGCGGCCCCTTCCGCGGCCATCTTGGCACATAACCGCTGCACTGATAAAGCCAATCGCAAAAAGATTGACAGCAAAAGTTTCTGATATCGGAGATCTGACAATTGTATTTTTTTTTTTTTTTTTTTTTTTTGCAAGGGTACATATACATGCACGATTGTAGGCTTTATTTTCGCCTAAGTTAATTGATCGTATTCGGCAAAGCTTTTGAGTTAGTTATTGGATATATTCAATAGGACCTAACTAACTACAATGCCCGCAATAGAGAAGGAACCAAAAGAAAGCTCAGCTACAGAGGTAGCTGCTGCCAATGCTGAACCTGAGTTACCCGAATTCACTTTGAAGAATGTTCTAACTGATATAGTAGTTGGAATCGGCCAGTTGTTCTACGAGCCAGAAGTGGGAAGAGCAATAGGGCCCCTTCTTTTGATTTTAGAATTGGTCTTGCTCAAGCTTATAATTGTCAAAGTACCATATACAGAGATTGACTATGCTACTTATATGCAACAAATTGAACTAGTCAAAAATGGGGAATTGAATTATGATAATATAAAAGGTGATACAGGACCAATTGTTTATCCTGCTGGGTTTGTTTATATCTATAAATTCATGAATTTCTTAAGTGATGGTATGGATGAAATCGATGGTGGTCAATGGGTAATCAAATATGTATACCTTGGTTGTTTCTTATTCACAATCGTGAGTTATTATCAAGCTTCAATCGATAAGATCAGACCTTTCTTTTTCTATATGCTTGTAGCATCAAAAAGAATACATTCAATCTTTGTTCTTAGACTTTTCAACGACAGTTTTACTACTTATTTCATGCTTTTGGCAATTGTTTTGTTACAATACTCTGCATATACCAAAAAATTATTACCAACCGTGAGTCCATTTTTACTCTATGCTGCTAGTTTTACTTATAGTTTAGGGTTATCAGTTAAGATGAATGCATTGCTATATTTACCAGGATTCTTACTCGTCACATACTTTCTCCTTGATGAGAACTTATTGAAAGTGATATTTGGTCCAATTTTCACTATTTTAATTGTTCAATTGGGTGTTGGTTATAAGTTCTTAGGTCTTGGAGATTTTTACAGTGAGGAATCAATCATTAACAGAAGTGCCTATCTAAGAAATGCTTTCAATTTCAATAGAAAATTCTTATATGAATGGACTGTTAATTGGAAATTTTTAGACGAAGAAGCTTTCCAGAGTGATGGATTCCATAAATTATTATTGGCTCTTCACGTTGGTACTTTGATATTCTTTGCACTCACTTATTGGTTAACTCCAAAAGTAACAGGTAAAAGTGTTTCTCAATTGATAAAAGATGGATTGAAATTCTGGGAGAGTACAATCAGTCCACAAAATATAATATTCAATGAAGAAGAAAGTTCCAAATACGTTTTAATCGTAATGAGCTTGTCGAATTTGATTGGTGTTTTATTCAGTAGATCATTACACTACCAATTTTTATCATGGTATAGCTTTACATTCCCATACTTGTTATATTCCAGTAATCTACCTTTTTACATTACCATTCCATTATTTGGCGCTCACGAATGGTGCTGGAATGTCTTCCCTGCTACTCCATTGAGCTCTGGTGTATTGGTATCTATCTTAAGTATTGTTATTATTGCCAATTGGTTCCAGAAGTTCGATCCTAAGCCGGTTGAAGAAGAGAAAAAAGATCAATAAGTAAGGTTTACAAAATTTCTTCATTTATGTATATATATAATATAATAAGCATTTTTAGTTTCTGATCTTCCAATATGTAGCTAAGCGCAGCCCAATGGCACATGAATGAACCCATTATCCGTAGCATCACAAATGCGCTAAGGTACACCAACACCCAAAGATCAAAGAACCGCACACTGCGTCTTTACATCTCCGAATTTGCTCCCCAAACTCAATAATTTTCCCAATTGAACGTAAGGTATGAATTAACCGCCCTTCGCAGCCCAGCCCCTTGTTTACTTGGTACCCACGGCGTTTCCACGGTGCTACGATCCTGGCCCCCTGCGGTGGCTGATGAGAAATTTCGGGTAAAATCAGGCGAAAACGGCGAGAAAACGCAGGAGATTGCGCGCCACAGCATATCACGTTCATTGAAAAACCTGCTCAATGGTGCTTGACAGGTGGCTGGAGTGGCTGTGCAAGGGGAAATTCGTGTAAATTTGTTTACTTTGGGTAAATTTGCCAAAAAATCAAAAACCGTAGCGGGTGGTGTGGCGAGTGCCAGACATACTTAAAACCAAACCCATACAGCGGTGGCGCCGCAAAAAGGAAAGAAAAGAAAGAGAAGGGAAAATAAGATTTTTGTCGATAGTGGTTTAATGATGCCCTTTGTAGTAAAATACATCAAGATATAGCGTTTTAACATAATACCTTGGCTAGTTCTTTCATATATCATCTCATCCATACCCTTTTTTATCATACATCCCTTACATGGCTACACGATAGGAGTCACATATCTGTTCTTTAATCAATTACTTAAACACATTCACTCTACAGATTTTGTACTTTTCCAATCCCTGCTAAACCTCAATCATTTTTTGACAATAACAATCAAATACGTACTATAATTTAATTTTCATTTTTTCAAATTTGTTATTTATTATCCATTGCTTTTGTTTTCAATCAACCAGGTGTCTACTTCAATCATTCAATAGCTGGTAATTCTGATATCAAGATTTATTTCATTGATTGAAAGACTGTATTGATTCATATCTTGTTAAGATTTTATCTCATCTTCATTAGTCCCATTTTTTTTTTTCCTTTTTGTTCCTTCTTATCGCCTTGATTTTTTGTGAACAATAAATTTTTTTGCAATCTTACAATAACAACATATTCACTAAGACTGGATATTACTTCTACATTAATTAGACTGATCTATTTGAATTAATCACTGCGTTACCGACACATTTCTTTCAACCCCCTTTCCAGATAGATTGGTCACATATTTTTTTTTCCATAATGAATTCCTCAGAAGGTGTTGGAGGTGGTACCCCTTTATCAGCCGGAGATGATTCAAAAGACCATAATAACTCAAGGAATAGTCCGAACACAAATAATATGGCAGGAGGTCATAAGATGAATGATAATAAAAATTCTTCAACTCCTATTTTCAATAAGCCGACAATAGCTGATTCCACTGCTGTCAATTCAAGGGAATTACTGAATGCATACGTTTATGATTTCCTGTTGAAATCGGGTTTCAACTCTACTGCAAGTGTTTTCTTCAAAGAATCAAAGATACCATTAATGAATCCAGACGTGAAACATGATGTTTCTTTAGATAATAACGAACATATAAATGCCATCATAAATAATCCAATAGATACAGAAAGTTTACCAGGCTCTTATATGACTATGGATGCTCCTCAAGGATTTTTATATGAATGGTGGCAGATCTTCTGGGATGTATTTAATGCAAGAACACAAAGAGGCGGTTCATCGAATGCTTCACAATATTATCAATATATTAGTCTAAAAGATAGACAAGATCATCTCATGAATCAACAAGTAACAGCTGTGGCTCAAATGGTTGGTAATGTTCCTACAAATGTAACCGCAGCTGCTCAAGGTATGGGTCTATTAAACCCACAACAACCTATTGCACAACAACAACATCCATCACAACAGAATCAACAGGTACAACAACCTCAACATGTACATCCACAGCAACAGCAGCAGCAACAACAGCAACAACAGCAACAACAGCAACAAGCTCAACAACAACAACAACCAGTTCAAACCCCACAGGCATTACAAATCCCAATTCATCAACCAGGTCAAACTCCTCAAGGTGTACCTCAACAATTAGATGCTACTGGTAAGAGAATGAGTATTGTTGGTCAACAGCCTCAACAACAAATGATGAACCCAAGATTCCAACAACAAGCGCAACAGCAACAAGCACAACAACAACAGGTTGCTCAAGCTCAAATGAATAATTTGCGTCATCATCAACTTGCTGCTCAAGTTCAAGCTCAGGCCCAAGCTCAAGCTCAAGCACAAGCACAGGCACAAGCACAGGCAAAAGCTCAAGCACAGGCACAGGCTCACGCTCAAGCACAGGCTCAAGCACAGGCACAAGCACAGGCTCAAGCCCAAGCTCAAGCACAGGCACAAGCTCAAGCTCAAGCACAGGCACAGGCCCAAGCACAGGCACAAGCTCAAGCACAGGCCCAGGCTCAAGCTCAAGCTCACTCGCAACAGAATCAAGTACAAGCTCAAGCTGCTCATCTTCAAGCACAACATTTACAAGGCGCCCAAGTTCCAGTACAAGTACCTCAAATTGGTCAGGTGCCTCAAGGTCCACAAGGTCCTCATATGGTTTCAGCTCAATCCCCAACAAAGAGACAACGTATATCATCTCAAGATGGAGCTATGAATATGAATGGAACAAACAACGGGGTTAATCAAAATATGGCTATTGGTTTACAAGGTAATATGCCAATGAATATGCCTCAAGGTATGATGAACGTTCCATTTGCTAATATGCCTCAGCAATATGCAATGTATGCAGCAGCAGCAGCAGCAGCATCAGGTGCAAATAATGGAGCTGGTCAAATGAACAATCCAAATGGTCAAAAATTCAACCAATTTGTAATGCCAAATTTCCAACAGATGCCTCCTCAACAAGGTCAGCAGCAGCAACCACCATTACCACAACAAGGTCAACAGCAAATAGGTCTTGTGCGTAGCTCAAATGATATGTTTGGTGATGGTTTCAATGTTCCTCAACCCAAAAATGGCAATATGTTGAATGGTAACGATATGAATGGTAATTCAAATAAGAATAATGATATAGCCATTAAGGATTATGAAAAACAACTGCGTATGATGGAAAGTGAAAATAGGAAAAGACTGGATGTTCATAGAGGTTCTGCTATTGATCCAAGAAATAACGATTCTTCATCACATTCACCTGCAACAGGTGGTAACCAAGGTAATCCAAATTCTCAATATATGGATTACTCTACTGCTTTGAGTGAATTACAACAACAACCAAATTCTAATGTCAGCATGATGCAACAACAACAAAGAGTTGCTAATATAAATGGTGCATCATCATCGCCTTCAAATATTCCAATGTCAAAATCTACTCCTGCTTCATCACCAGCTGTAACGAAAGGTGGTGCAGCAAAGAAAAAACCTGCTGCTCGTAAGCCACGTAAGACAAATCAAGGAAATGGTAGTTCTATCCCAGCAACACCTGTTACACCTGCTAATAATCATTCCACACCTCAACAAGTTGATGCTACTCCAGGAAGTTTAGCACCAACTCCACAAAATATGACTAATGCAGATTCAAGTGTAGGTAACACTGCAGGAACAAATACTACAGTCAACAAACGTGGTAAAAGAGCTTCTGCTTCAGGTGCAAACTCTAAAAATGGTAGTCATGCTACCAATTCAAATACAAATGGAGCTACACCAACCATAAAAGAAGAGGAACATTTCACAGGTCTTGATGCTAAGGATAAAAAAGTCAATGACATTCAACAAAAACCGCAACAAATCAGTCCTCATCATATATTGTCCAACAATAGAAACAACAACACCAATAATAATAATCATAGCAACGACAACGACAACAACAACAACAACAACAACAACAATAACAACAATAACAACAATAATAACAACCCTTCATCAGCAAATGGAACAGCTGGAGGAAATTCTGATCAATTGAGCTTGTCAACATCACTTTCTACAAATCCTCAACAACAAGGTGGTATTCATTCACCAGGTGCATCCAATTCCAGTAATACCAATCCTGGAAGTCATAACGATTCTGATCGTTCTTCATTCTACCAAGATTTCAATACTGGTACTACTGGTGCCGATTTATTCGGACTTGATGCTATCCTGGGTGGAGATCCACAAGATTCAACTTCAGGTTCACTTGGTTTACATGAAGTTTTCAACTGGGGTGAATCAGTAGAAACTGGTGATGTGTGATCTCTTTTTTTTTTTTAATTTTTCATTATTTTCAGTTTTCTTCACTACTTCTGTTCATAAACATGTTACATTATCTACTCTGTATTATAGACTTCCTTTGCGTTTCTTGTTCCCATATTTTTTCTTTTCTCTTCGTTCGAAAGTTTTCCAATTTCTTTCATTCTATTTATTTATCGATTTGTTTAATCAACTAATTATCAATCTATCAATTTATTTATTTTTTCACATGCTGTGATATGATGCGATACGATATGATATCATAGCTCATCTTTTCCACTATTATTATTTTTTGACTGATATCATTCCCTAAAGGTCACGTCAATATATATAATTCTTCAATTTTCTTAAAATGATGAATAAAATTTCATCATTATGTGTTTTATAATTCTGTGCTATATTAACTCCGAATCAATATACGCTTTTATTAAGTTTTTTAGTAAAATAGAGTAAAATAGGTGATAGGTAAAAAACACACTAGACTTCAATTTAAATTTACATTCAAAATTATATATATATACATATAGAGATAAATTATATATATGTAATTTTCATTAACCTACCTTCCAGCTTTTCTTACAGCAGGTCTTGGTTTAACTTCTTCATCTCTGATAGGATGTAATTTGACAACATTAGGATAATCTTGTCTATTATATTCATGTCCTTTACTCCAATCATAACTTAAAGCGTATGCTAATATACTACCATTTCTATTGAAAACAGATACTGGAATTGTAGCGCTTAAAGATGGATAACCCTTTAATCTATGTCTACTATCTTTATCCCAAAATGAAAAAGTACCATCAGAACCAGATGTTACTAATGTACCATATACAGGGTGGAAATCAATTGAATTTACAGAGTATACTAATGTTTGTTTAGTTGTTGCCTTTTGTTCTCTTTGACATTTGAATGAAAAAGCCAAGTCTCGTTGTTGTGCTTCATCGACATATTGAATACCACATCTACCTTCAATTGAACCAATTGCAAAACAATCTGCCTTTGGTGAACATGCTATTGATCTCGTTTGATATTTTAAAGGTGATAATGTTTGTTTAAAGATTTTATCAGGTTGATCAAGATTTATAATTAAAACGTTTCTTTCAGCTGTACCAACTACTAATAATTTTGATTTTGAATCCATAGCATAAACCCTTTCAGGCATTTGTAAAGTTGCAACTGGATTTTGTTGTCTCATATCCCAATATTTTAAAGTCTTATCCCAAGAACCACTTACAACACATTGAGTATTAGTTGGACCACATTCAACGTATCTAATTGCTCTTACAGGTTCATTATGAATACCAATAGTTTGAGTTTGTTGAGTAGTTAAATCGAATAATTTCACTTGTTTATCAGCACCACCACTTATAACTTTTGTACCGTCTAATGACCATCTTGTTGTGAATACTGGACCTTCATGTTCGTATAAAGCTCTTCCATCAACTTGACCAGTTGATGTATTAATTTGATAGATACGAGTTTTCTTATCCCATGAAGCTACACTCACGAATTCATCTTGTGGTGAAAAACTTATATCCGATATAGAATCTTCAGGTCCATTGGGGACAGTGATATCAGTGGCTAATTCTTCTAATGTTCCTGCTGAAGTACCTGTATTAGGCGCTCCTACGGCTCCAGGTCTAGTAGGTACGGGACTTAATCTGTTATTTGAGTTGAAGCCACTCAAATTGCTGCCTTGCATTCTACCGAATATATTCGACATCTTGATTATTGATGACTTACTTGTCCTTGTAGAATGGATATATAAATTGACTCAAAAGAACTGTAAGCAATATTTGCAAATCAATCTTAATTTACCTTATATTATTTACTATATAACGCAGACCAAGTCGAGAGGGAGAGTATTTCAGAAAATATTATTATCTGGCGAGGGTAACTTTTTTTCGAGCCACTTACTAAGTAATTTATTTTACACTAAGAGTTAAGATTTATACAAGAATTTTCATACTATATAAGTTTATTATAGATATATATAAATTAAGTTTGTTGGAAGTTTATGAAATAGAATAGATAAATAGAAAGAAAAGGGAAATCAGAATAAATAAACAGTCAATCAATCAATCAACTAGATTATTATAACTTCAAAAGTCTAAGAGAAACAACGGTATCATTGATTTGGAATTCTTCATCAGCAATAACTTCTTTGCCCTTTGCAGATTCATCATCCTTGAGTTCTAACGGTCTTCTACAAGTCTTAGTTAACATATCTTGATGATCTTTGATGGCTTCAGTTAAACCAATGGTATCTTTAGTGATTTCATATTGAACTAAGACATCATCAGTTTGTTGTAAGTTACACTTCTTTCTTAATCTTTGGATTCTGTTGACTAATTCTCTAGCAACACCTTCAGTCTTTAATTCTGGGTAACTGTTAATATCTAAGATGATTAATACATCACCTTCAGTTCTAGCTTCATGACCTTCAGCAGTTCTGGAATCAGGTAAACCTCTTTGAACACCTAAATCTTCTTTAACTAAATCAATACCAGCAACATTAATCTTACCAGTCTTTAAGAATTCTTTAACTTCTTCAGAAGAAACCTTTGGAAGAGCATCTTTAACCTTCTTACCATCTTTCTTCAATTTCTTACCAAGGACTGGCCAATCTGCAACCGCTCTATATTCGACACCATAAGTGACTTCATCAGAAGTGATAATGACATCTCTGACGTTTAATTCTTCAATGATATAAGTCTTTAAAGATTCAACGTCTTCTAAGTAAGATTTTTCAGAATGTAAGATGACTAAAGTCTTTAATGGAGTCTTCAATGAGATCATCTTCTTTTCTCTAATATTTCTTCCTAATTCAATAACCTTTTGCATTCTAGAAACGGCCAATTCAATCTTATCATCAAAGAATGATTCATTTGCTTGTGGGAATTTTAAGAAATGTACACATCTTGAATCATTATGTTCATCAACAAATTGTTTCATAGTTTCTTTATCGATTGATGATCTTAATCTTTGATAGATGTTATCAGCTAAGTATGGAGTGAATGGAGCCATAACTCTGACTAAAGTAAAGATAGCATCGAATAAAGTATTCAAAGCTTTGATACAATCATCGGTACCATTTTCACCCTTTAATCTTCTTCTGTTGAATCTAATATACCAGTTAGTTAAATCATCAATTAAGTTTAATAATCTTGGAACAACGGTATATAATCTGTATTCTTTCATTTCAACATGAACGAATTTGATTAAAGATTGGATAGACGCCAATAACCATCTATCCATAACATTTTCAGATTTCAAAGTTGGATCAAATTGGAAATCGATATTTTCTAATTTCTTTAATAATTGAATTTGACCTTCTAAGAACTTATAAGAATTCCACCATGGTAATAAGACTTTAGATACGACTTCTTTAACACCTTCTTCTTTGAATTTCAAAGTTTCAGCTCTTAAAACAGGAGAATTAATCAAATATAAACGTAAAGCATCAGCACCATATTTGTTTAAGATGATATTCGGATCTGGATAATTCTTAAGACGTTTAGACATCTTTTTACCATCAGCAGCTAAAACGATACCAGAAACGATAACGTTTTGATAAGGAGCAGTATTGAAAAGATGAGTACCCAAAATGGTTAAGGTGTAAAACCAACCTCTAGTTTGATCTAAACCTTCAGAGATGAAATTAGCTGGGAAGGCATCATGGAAAGTTTCCTTTTTCTCAAATGGATAATGTTTTGAAGCATAAGGCATAGAACCAGATTCAAACCAACAATCAAAGACATCTTCAACTCTTTTCAATTGACCTTTACCTTGTTTTGATGGGATAGTAATGTGGTCAATTGAATCACGATGAATATCAGTAATAGTGTTATCACCACTCAATTCTTTTAATTCTTCAATAGAACCAACACAAACAATTTCTTCAAAATCGTCAGAACACCATAATGGGATTGGAGTACCCCAATATCTATTTCTTGAAACATTCCAATCTCTAGCATTGGCAATCCAATTTGAAAATCTTTTTTCTTTAATATTACTTGGAACCCATTTAGTTCTTTCAACATTTTCTAACATTTGTGGAACAATTTCTTTAACTCTAACGAACCAAGAAGGAACAGTTCTATATAATAAAGGAGTATCTGATCTCCAACAGAAAGGATAACTATGCTTAATTTGAGAAGCTAATAATAAATTACCTTCATTAGTTAAATGTTTAATAATTTGTTTATCAGCATCTTTAACATAAACACCTTCCCATAAAGGTACTTCTTTGGTAAATTTACCATTATCATCAACTGGATTTGGAGGAGATTTCTTTTCAGAGATAACACCTGCTTTAGTACAAGTATCAAAATCGACTTCACCAAAAGCTGGAGCTTGATGAACAATACCAGTACCAGATTCATCGGTAACATAATCGGCTTCAATAACTCTAAAAGCAGTATCTTTGAATTGATCTTCAAAGAAATTGAATAATGGTTTATATTTATAACCGATTAATTCAGAACCTTTAACAGTACCAGTGATCTTGTATTTGGCATCTTTTGGTTTCTTGTATAAAGCTTTAATTAAACTTTCTAACATGATATAAGTTCTGCCAGTTTCTTCATCTAAGATTTTAGAATAGACAAATTCAGGATTAACAGCAAGGGCAAGATTTGAAGGTAAAGTCCATGGAGTAGTAGTCCAAGCAACTAAAAATGTATTTGTTAATTCAGGTTCAATAATTTGGAAACCAATAGTAACAGCAGGATCCATAACATCTTTATAATTCAATTGAGCTTCAAAATTTGATAAAGCAGTAGTAACACCAGTTGAATAAGGCATAACTCTAAGACCTTTATAAACTGCATCTTTCTTGAATAATTCTTTAAAAGCCCACCAAACAGATTCCATAAATTCTGGGTATAAAGTTTTATAATCATTATCAAAATCGATCCAACGACCTAATCTACCAATAGTTCTTCTCCATTCATCGGCATAAGTCATAACGATAGCTCTACATTCTGCGTTATATTTATCAATACCCATTTTCATAACATCTTCTTTACCGGTAATACCTAATTTTTTATCAATCTCATGTTCAACAGGTAAACCATGGGTATCCCAACCAAATCTTCTTTCAACGTAATGACCATTCATGGAAGCATAACGAGGAACGATATCTTTGATAGTAGAAGCTAAAATATGACCATAATGAGGAGTACCTGTAGCAAAAGGAGGACCATCATAAAAGGCGAATTGAGGTTTACCTTCATTTAACTTTAAAGAAGTTTGAAAAGCATCAATTTCATTCCAATATTCAAGGATTTTTTCTTCTTCCTTTGGGAAGGAAAAAGAAGTTGATTCTTGTTCAGACATTGTTGATTCAATATTTGAAAGATATAATATGAATCAATAAATCGATAAATAAAAGAAATTAATGTAAATTTTAAAGCCAAGTATTACAAAGATTCACCCACCCAGCGATCGATTTCTTTAGTAATTTGGAAAAACTCTGAGCGACCTGCGCTGATGAAAAATTGAGTGAGTCAATCGATGGTTTTTTGACAGTCGGAGTGCGCGTCGCCGGCGCGTCTGTTTATTACCATTAATTTACTAGCCACGAACTGACAAAGGTAATTAGCCACACGCACGTGATTAATTATAACCAGCCACAATCCATCACAACCACAACAGTTTTCTTTCTCTAAAATGTTGTACGAGAGGAAAAAGAAAAATGACTTTTATTTGTGGGGCAATAAAAATAAAGTAAATCACAGTAAACAAAGCACCCCGTCATGGCAATTACCAGTATTAGTCAGATATAATGCGTATATTCCATTACATAATATTATGTATTAATTATTTATTTAATTTTCCCCCCACTGTGTATCCTTGAAACTTACAATGGAGATTTTAAAATCTGTGTAAAATATGTATATGTATAACGCCGAGAATAAATTAAGTACTACTAACAACTCCGAAAACCAAAAGAAAACCAAAACCATAACCAAATCAATGGGTGCATATTGAAAAAATTGAGTGCAGGATACGAATGATGTAAAAGTGAACCAATTCACTATTCGTCAATGTAAACCAATAAACTAGTTGCTTCCATCACTTGATAATGAAGAGATAGAAGATTTTCTTTTTCCTGCATTTTCTTCAACAATTGATGATTTTCTAATTGGAGTCTCTGGAGAGATGATCTTTTCAGCTTCAGTCATGAAATAACGGAATGGAGTATTTGTTGTATTTGGACCAGAAGTAAATACTTGTGGAGTATAATTTGGTTGCTTTGGAGCTTTTGTACTCAAAGTCTTTGTTGAATAATAAGAACCGGTGTTCCCAGTAGAATTTCCGGAGGCGTGAGAAGCTGTCTTTTTGTATAACCAGCGATCTAAGAATGATGACATTTTTTGTAACTATTTAAAAATAAGATAAGTAAGTGTTATTTGATAAGTTGGTAAATTATAAAATATTCAGAAAGAAAGTGGCAAATTATGAATGAAATCAAGAAAAGGGGATACTCAAACGTATTTATATCAAACTCCGTGCAGTGTGGTGTATTATAATTTAGTAAAAATATCAAGGAGTTAATTAATAACTTTAATTATGTAATGCAGTGGTCATATTATTACTATAAGAGAGGTGTAAATCCAGACCATAGCAAATAGCAAATGACATGTGACTGATTACTATCCCCACATTGCTTACTGTGCCACATTCTGATAATCATGAAAGGTTAAATAAAAATAAATAGATAAATTTATAAGCAAATAAATAATCTTAGCAATCTACTCTCAATTACGTAAGCATCAATTTTGTTATATGGTAATAGTTAGTTCATAATTATTTTCAATTTAACTATACATATATGTATATACAAGTTTCTATATTGACTATAGCAATAATTAAATAATACCCAACAGTCTTTATATTTATAATTCATAGATTTTATTCATTGATTTGATGATTCGTAATTTGCTTTTGTTTTAGCTTTTGCTTTTGTTTGCTTCTAATTCAATTAACTTCTATCCTTTTTATCACCACCCCAAAATCCCCATGTACTCTTTGCCTTTTTATCCTTTTCAACTTGTTCTTTCTCTAATCTTTCTTGTTCTTTTTGAAATTCAATTTTTTTAGCAATAAATTTATCCCTTTCTTCATCAACAAATTTTGTATCTTGATGTTGTCTTATACAATCTCTCATTGCCCCACTTTGTTTACGACATTTGAACCAAACTCCATATCCTGCTAATTTCTCACATTCAGTGAATGCTGTTCATTTATCGTTACTAATTAGTACAAATACTCCACTTCCACAATACTAATAATCAAACATACCTTTGACTTGATCATCACATTTCTTCCATGTGTTAATTCTCCAATTTTCAAAAACTTCTTTCTCTTCCTTTGGAGTTAACATCCAAACAGGTAACCCTTCGATCCTTTTTCTATCCATCTTGGTGTTTATATGTATATATTACTATCACTCTGCTATATCCCACCCTTCATTGAAGAATCAGATCATTTCACCATCTCATATACGAGCATGTTATGTCAATCTACCAGTTTCTCATCGTCGCAGAGAAATTCTCTTGAAAGGTCGATCGCCTAAAAGCAAAACATCCAAACACCAATTAATCGCAAGATTGTGTCCGCGCAAACTACTTCCTTATTTGTTTTTTGCTTTCATCGAGGAAACCCTATTATTGCTTCGATGAATTACCATAGTTATTCTTAGAACTTGATTATTATCATGACTATGGATATGTTAGTGGTGAACATGTTCGCAGGCGCCTTATCGCTTTGCCAATAAGGCCAAGGATTGGAAAGTATATAATTGAGCGATGACTCTTGTTACATTCACTTAAATAAATTATCAAAACAAACAAGATGTAACAATCGTATAATCAAATGCAACCTGTAACGTAACAAGCAAATCATATATGGAACTAGCCTATGTTACACTATTTATCTCAATGTAACAAAAGGTACTCCGCCTAAAATTATAGCCATCTTATAACCTATTGTAAATTACTATAATTCAGCCGTACGCATAATAAATGCATTGTTCCTTGAATAATTCTCAATTTGGATATCCGAAAATTGCTTAATTTGGAAACTCAATGATTCTATAATCTTCCTATTGCACGTTTCAGTGTATACAATTAGACGATAATCGGTAATTAAACCCTTTATTGATAAGAGGAGAAACGTGATCCTCGGAAATACGCATGCATATTTGCAGATTTACAGATTTATTTTTCAAAACTTTATAAATTCTTCGGTTTCTGCAAGTTATTAATTCATGTTTTTAACCCACTTTTCGGAAAAATGATTCCTCTATATCTTAGCTTACAGTTCGTCGTTTAAAGAGCACACTTGGATTCACTTGAAACTACTAAATCAACAAAATGGTTTCGGTATCTGGTATCCTCACTGTTTGTACTTTACTTACATCATTGGTCAATGGTGCTCCAATTAAATCATCTTCAACTATTCCAACTGATCCAGAAACTTTACCAATCAAACAATTGTTAAGAAGACATGTTCCTTGCATTGCAGATAAATTCGAATTCGAATTAGTTTCTTCGATAAACTCTTCTTCAATTGTCGATAACTCAACTGATGCTTTCCAATTCTCACAAAATCCAGAAACTTTGATAGTTACTGTTCAAGGTACAACTCTTAGTTCTTTATCTTACGGTACTTATAAATTCCTCAGAGACTATGGTCATGCTACGATCTCATGGACTCGTGATGGTTTGAAAAGCATTACATCAATGCCAATTATCCCTAAGGATAATTCAACTGCTGCTATTGTTGGTTCAACTGATTCAAAATTCAGATATATGTTCAATACTTGTACTTTTGACTATACCGCTGCGTTTTGGGGTTGGGATGAATGGGAATATGAATTAGATTGGATGGCTTTCAATGGTATCAATTTCCCATTGGTTTGGAATGGTTATGAAAGAGTCCTCATGGATGTCTTAGTGAAATATGGTTTCAATTCCTCTGATGTATTGGATTTCATTTCAGGTCCAGCTTATCTAACTTGGAATAGATTTGGTAATGTTCAAGGTACTTGGAATGGAACTCAAACTTTTGAATATATTAATTCTCAAATGGAATTATCTCAAAAGATGGTTCAAAGAATGGTCGAACTTGGTATGACTCCAATCTTACCTGCTTTTACTGGTTTCGTTCCAAGACAAATCTACGATCTTTACCCAGATTCTAATCTTATGAATTCTTCAAACTGGGAAAACTTCCCAACCGAGTTTACAAATACCACTTTCTTACAACCTAGTGATTCTTTATCCAGTGATATTCAAGCTGATTTTATCGCTAAATTGAAAGAATATTACGGTGATGTTACCCATTATTATACTTTAGATCAATACAATGAGAATGATCCAGAAAGTGGTGAGCTTTCAGATTTAGCTTCTATATCTAAAGCCACAATTGATTCATTGACTAATGCTGATCCAGATGCAGTTTGGGTCTTACAAGCATGGTTATTCTCTTCTTTAGCTTCTTTTTGGTCAGATGATAGAATTGAAGCCTATTTAAGTGGTCCAGAACAAGGTCAAATGCTCTTATTGGATTTAACTAGTGATCTTTCTCCACAATGGCAAAGAACAAACTCTTATTACGGACACGATTGGATTTGGTGTGAATTACATGGTTATGGTGGTAATAATGGTTTAGGTGTTACTTACGGTGTTGATGTCTTGACTTATAATTCAACAGAAGCAAAACAAAACTCGTCTGCTACAATGGTTGGTTATGGGTTAACTATGGAAGGTCAAGAAGGTAATCAATTTGTTTATGATATCTTATTAGATCAAGCATGGAATGTTAACGCAATCAACTCCACAGAATACATGACTCAATGGGTCACCAACAGATATGGACCAAATGAAGTTCCATCAGAATTATTTGATATTTGGTCTGATTTACAAGAAGTTATTTATTTCGATGAAATCAATCAAGATGCAGTTGGTGTTGTGAAATCAATCTATGTTATGAAACCAAATGTTTATGGTTTAACTGATCTTAAAGGACATCATCCAACTTTAATCTACTGGGATAAACAAGATTTATACGATATTTGGAGTGAATTTATTACAGTCTCTTTTGATCATCCTGAATTATTTGAAAATGAGAATTACTCAAATGATATCGTTGATATTACAAGACAAATCGTTTCTGATCAATTCGAAACAAATTACCTTGAATTTTTATCATGGTATAACTCAACAAATTCCAATGAAACTACCGCTGAACAAGTTATCGCTAATGGTACTAAATTACTATTACGTCCATTGGAATTAATCGATCCAGTTCTCGACACTTTACCTCAATTCTCTTTAACTAATTGGCTTCACCAAGCTAGAGGAATGGCTTCTAACAAGAACGAAACTGAAGCTGATTGGTATGAATTAAACGCTCGTTTGCAAATCACTCTTTGGGGTCCATCTGGTTCAACAAAAGTCAATGATTATGCCAATAAGCAATGGGGTGGTTTAGTATCCGGATACTACTACCAACGTTGGAAATTATGGATCCAATTCTTAGCTGATAGCTTGGATACTAAAGACACTTATAACGCTAAAGGATTTTCAGCTCTTGTTGAAGATTTACAAATCTCATGGCAACATGAAAAATTGGGTTTAGTTGAGTATGCTCCAACTACCAAAGATTTAATCTCCCAATTATCTTATTTTGCTATCAACTGGGATTACACTCCTTAGAGTGATCCCATATACTTTTTTCTTATATTAATTATTAAACCGTTTAAAGCTTTTATCTAGAGTACATAGTAGTATATAAAGACTAACTAGGAAATAGAAAGAGATACCCTCAGAAATAAACTATATTTTTTAAATCCGTACACCGCGACAGATTTACTTACACTGAGCGAAATATGTGGGTGGTCCTGCCTTGTTTACATTTTTTTATGTGTATATTATTGATCTACTGTGATATTTTGATAACGTTCGTATTGTTTCACTAGTATCGTTTGTGCAAGCAGGGAGAACAAATTTGAGTAGAGCTGTATTGAATACGCATTATGGATGTTGATTCTATCAAAAGTCTTCTCAAGGATTTGAAAGGTAGTTTCACAATCAACGATGATTCAAATTCATTGGAGAAGTGTACGCAGTTGTTGAAAGAGTTTGATGAAACAACAGCAAAGTTACTAAGAGAACAGAAGTTGAAAATTACAGGTATGTTTGTTTTATGTTAATGGTTTGATTTTCACAAGAATTCCGGTATACTAACACTTCATAATTTAGAATACGAAAGAGAAGTTCAACGATTGAACGAGCATATAAAGGAATTAACTGACCCACGAACATCTAAACAGGCAAATGATAAGGAGCTCAAAAGAGAGATCGACAAGCTAGAAAACTTAGTGTTCAGTGTGGCAAAAGAAATCGGTTCTATAGAGTTTGAATTGAATCGTATAGCGATAAAATTATCTACAGATTCAAAAAAAATAGATGAATTAGATTCTGAAATTGCCAAGGTAAAGAACAAATTTGATGAAGATGCAAGAAATAAGGCCAAGAATACAGACAGTATAAAAGAGAATCCAGATTTATTAGAGACTGACGAACTGAAAGAGAGTATTTTGTTGATCAAGATGAAATTGTATGAACAAATAGGGTTGAAGATTAATACAGATCTTAGTAAATTGATAATATTGAATAAAACTGATAATTCATTGAATACATTTGATTTAAAAAACGATAATCAATTCAGTGATTACTTCATTTCCAATTTCATATGGGATAATATATGATTTTACAGTTTATTTATTAGAGTCTCTTTTCTCTCGGTGGGTTAATGTATAGTTAGTTTATAAGTAATTTTTATTTTGTACAATAATTAACAATTTTTTATTATTAATATCAGAATCTATATACAGTGATTGATACCTCTTTCGTCTGTTGTAATGTGTGTTTTCGTAAATGATGAATCGTAATCCCAAGACTAAAAGTTTTCTGGGTTGTTTCTCAAACTTAATCTAGTCCATTTAGGTACAAAATGAACACCCTTTCTATAACCTCTAGCATATTTGTTGAAAACAGTATATTTGTCTTTAGCTAACATGTCTTGTTCTTTTGGGAAATTGAACATTAAATCTTCAACTCTACGACTACTCATATTGTTTTGAATTAATCCTTTATATAAGTTTTCAATATTAGAATCAACTTGTTGCATTCTTTTTCTTTGTCTTTGCTTTTGAAATCTTGATAATCTCCATGGTTTCTTCCAGAGTAAACCCCCAAAATTCACTAGCGTGGATCTAAATGGCCCTATCATTATGGTTGTATGTGTGAGTGGGTATGCTGAGTGGGAATTCTTCAAAAAGACAACTGCGATCTCTCATCTGATAAATCTACCATATTATAATAACCAACTCTGTTCACCTACCTGCCTCAACGAAATTTTCAAATTTCTCCTTACACTAGCCATATATGCGCCTTAAACCAACCAAATGTGGCTAGTAATTTTAGAAGTCGATTTTTTATCCTTTGCGTCGATCGACCAAAGACCGAGATCGAAAATATGGGGCCCTGCTAATTCTTCTCCTCAGCCCTAGCCCTAGTTGCATGGGTATTATTGATTTCAGGTACATATTCTTAATTTAGAAACTTTGCTACTGAAAATATACTTTGAATAGTATTATTTGACATAAAGTTCAAAGCGAACACTTCTTTTCCCTTTTGAGACACAGTCTTTCATATTTAAATCCAAAAACAATAGAGTATCATTTCATCTTTTAAAAAGCACAAAAGTGATATTTTATTGCTAGATTAATTTTGGAAAAAGGCTTTTCAAATCACAAAATAATGTCTGACAGGCGGAAAAGGGTCACTTTAAGTGATACCCAGTCTTCATTAGGGTCACCAAATCCATCAGAACATTCACGTATGTATTTAAGTCACTAGAGTTTTCTCGTTCACTCTCATATACTAACTCGCATTCCGGTATCAACCCCTTTTATTTTTCAAATAGAATTTACTCTCCCGAAACTCACATATGATCTGGCGCGTGAAGAGACTTTGAAGTCCAATGCCACAGACCCAGATCCATTTCATGATCCAAAGAATGTTGAAGATTTCAACTTTCTCCCCGTTGGCATAAATAACGGCCACGGTAAACGTACGTTGTACAATCGTGATTCATCTCCAAATCAGCTGAAGATTGACACTTCTCATCCACAAAATAAGCAAGAGGCAAAACCTTCAAGCTCGCCCTATTCTCCCTCTCCTTTAATGCTTTCACAAAACTGGTTTAGTGGGAAGAGACGTCCTTCAAAGATGTCAGCAAAGACAGGAGACTTTGATTCCACTGATATTGAATTGACAGACATCAATGTCGGAGATAGTTCAGACGTTAGTTCGCACGATATAGAGCATGGATTATCGTTTATAAACGCAGAGCACAAAGGTAGTCAAAGAAGAAGGAGTTCTTTGCTGCATCCGGGAGATGAGAACTCAAACGCTTTCTTACGAAAGGGAAAAAATGCAGCCCGTACAGTGGGTAATAAAGTTTCTGATGCTTTCAAAGTCTTTTCAGATGTTGTGAATGATAACGTAGATGAACAACTTGATGAATCTTCTGAAGATGACGACGATGACTATGACACTGACATTGAAATAATAGTTTCAGATAATGATGACGAAATGGCGAATGCTTCAGATGATGGATATCATAGCGCTTCTAGAAATATAGACAGACAACTTTCAGACACTGAAAGCGAGTATATATATCACGATCTAGATGATACTCACTCAAAATTAGATAGTAGCTCGGTTGCAAGATCGTATTACACCGCTGGACATTCAGAGAATATCAATCGATTGGGAATTGATGATCAGTTAAGTAACAATTTTAGTGCATTTGACGCATATGCAAATTCAGAGTCTAGTCTAGGGGAAAACAACGAGGGATCCAAGAACGGAACATCAGAAATAGGTTCACCTCATCAGGTATCCAGTGGTTTTGATTTTCCCACCTCTCCCAGACTAACAGGTACAATATCAAGGAGTTCAAGAGGGTTGACTGATCCTGACGTTGTCTCTAATCATCGTAGGTCTAGATCGATCTCAAGGACATCAGGAACACCATCCAGGTTGGCCGTGCCTTTGCCTCATGTCCAAGGGTCAAATACACCACATTTAAGAAGTGGTGACCATTCACCAGCATTACATTACTCTTCTAGAGGATCGAGTCCCGGACTTCGTGGGAGTCCAGGAAGGCCTTCACGCCGCCAACATGCGAATGACATAAACCCTATCATAACTGAGACTGAAGATTTCAAATTTGAAGACAGATTATTTGGTAAATCATTCAAAATCTTTTCACCGCAGTCTAAAATAAGACAAAAATGTTACTCTTTAGCATCACACTCGCTTATTTCACGTATCAATGCTGCTCTGATTCTTACAAGTCTTGTACTAATAAGTATTCAACAATGGAATGTCGAAACTGGTTATGTCCACAATAGAAAATATCAATCATACGACTGGGCTCTGTTTGGGATCTACATTTTTTTCACTGTTGAGATGTTCATAAAGTCAATTGCATATGGTTTCATTGATGACAAAGAGATGTGTCAAATATTCGAAATAGAAAGCTCTAGTAAGAATCATGTCAAGAAAATAAGAAAAATCACTTATAACCTGTTTCAGAAGTTAATGGATAGTAGGAGTTATTTAGGAAAATTGAGAAAGAAGATAGAATTAAGTGATGATTATGATTACTCTCAAAGTTATGAGGATGAGAAGTTGAAAGAGACCAATATCCACCGTGAACCAAAGAAGGATCCAAAACTTGAAAAAATACGATACTCTCAGATTCCACACTCTGTAACTGTCAGCAAACCTCATGTTAATAGAGGAATTATGCCAACCCGTGCATACATGAGAATTGGATGGAACAGAGTGGATTTTGTTTCTGTTGTCTCCTTTTGGATTGGATTTTTTCTATCATTGAAACAAACAGATATAGATCATCACATATTGATTTTCAGATCATTGATGTGTTTGAAATTATACAGATTACTGAATCTTACCGACTCAACTTCGCTCATTGTAAAGTCTCTAAGAAGAACAGCAATTGAAGCAAGAACGGCCTTTTTGCTATTAGCTTCATTTTGGATCTTCTTCGCTATAATTGGGGTAGAATCATTTAAGACCTCCTTAAGAAGAACTTGTGTATGGACAAACCCAAATGATGCGACCGATACTTACAATAATGATTTTCAGTTTTGTGGGTCTTATTTATCCGCAACTGGCCAACGGATGCCATATATCTTCAAAGACGGTTCCACATCTGGCGTTACAAAAGGTTATACTTGTCCTGTGAACTCCAAGTGTGTATTAGGAGAGAATCCATATGGAGGTACTGTGAGCTTTGATAACATCTTGAACTCACTGGAGATTGTCTTTGTTATTATCAGTTCCAACACTTTTACTGATATAATGTACTATACTATGGATAGTGATGCGATGGCCGCAGTTATATTTTATATTTTCTGTGTTTTCCTTCTATCAGTTTGGTTAATCAGTCTTATTGTAGCAGTCGTTATCAATGCTTATAAGATTAATATGGAAAGATTAAGGAAGGCTAAAAGAGCCGACAAGTCAAAACGACATTTCAGGAAGAACACTTCTACGGCAAAGTTCACATCAGGGTTTGACCTTTTATCAGTTAAAGCAGAGAGGTATGATATTTATCTCAATTTGAAAAATACTGATAAGTATTTGAGAACTTTCTACCAGAATCAGTGGCTTTTTGTGACTCTGATTTTTGCAAATTTCATCACTCAGACATGGAGAACCTCCAGTACATCGCATAAAGCCACTAAATCTTTATACAAAATGGAAGTCATTGTCAGTTTGATTCTAGTAGGTGAGATATTGCTCAGGCTTTTCCTGTTTGCAAGAGTCAATTGGAAAGCATTTTTCTATTCTTACAGAAATATTGCTGATTTAGGTCTGGCCATAATATGTGCTGTTATTCTATTACCACAAATCCACCAAGATGGAGAAAGTGATGTTTATTGGTGGCTAACCGGCTTTCAGATTGCAAGATTCTACAGAGTTGTTATGTCAGTTGAGGTTTTGAGGGACTCGTGGAGTTCTACAATGAAGGGGTTCAAATCTATTTTGCAGCTTTGTATTTTCTTTTTGACTACATTGTACATCACCTCCCTTGTGATGTCCAGATTATTTGAGGGTCTGGTTCCAATGTCTGAATACGACAATGGAAATCAACTAATCATGAACACTTTACCCAATTGTCTTCTATCTCTTTATGTTATTAGTTCAACTGAAAATTGGACTCAAATCTTATACATTGCTCAACAGTATGCTCCTAATAATTTCACACTTTTCTGTGTAGCAGTTTATCTGATCTCCTGGTTTTTCTTGTCAAATACTATTCTATTCAATTTCTTGGTTGCCATTATTACCCAGAACATGGATGTTCCCGAAACCGAAAAGATTAAAGAACAAATAAAGCAAGCTTATTATAGATCTGAAGACAGACATGTTGGTTTCCTCGATAGGTTCCTCAGAAAATCAGCAAATTTGTATGATGTTGCAGTTTCAAAAAAAGATGCACAAAATGAGATCCGAAAGTTGGTAGCATACCTGAGATATGATCCTAGGGAACTATTGGTAAACCCTGACGATGATATGAAACTTAAGTTCAGAGCTAGGGCTTTGAATTGGATTTACAAGGGAGTGAAAGAAGCTCCCATTTTTGGCCGAGCAGTTGAAATTGTTCTTGGGTCAAGAATAGTATCTTATATGAGAAAGTTACTCCGTAGAAATCAGTCGGATGATATCGTTGATCAGCATTTAGAAGGAGGGTTATTGGGTTCACATGAAAATACAGGCTCTTCTCAATCTAATGAACAAATATCTCCCACGATATCCGATGATACCTCAGATGATACAAGTAGTGGCACATCCGAGGAATCACTATTTGTATATAGACATGACTCAGACCAAGAAATGAATGAAAAGTTGAAGATTGATTTAAAGGAAAAAGTGGATTATATAAAAAATGATGTATCTCTATACATTTTCCCAGTCGATCACCCTTTCAGAAAGTTTTGTCAAAAGATTGTCCCCGTTCCTAATACTAGTATGAGAGTGGCAGGTCAACAACCAAATGAGGTGTTGAAAGATATTTTTGCAGTCTTTATTTTTGCCATGTCTATTGCCGTTATCATCATTGCTTGTTATGCCACTCCTATTTATAGATCGAAGCATCTTGAAGTTTATCAGTCTTGGTCATGGTTATCGATTTTAGACTTGCTTTTTGCTTTAATATTCACTGCAGAATTCTTCATCAAAATCGTAGCAGATGGTTTTGTCTTCACGCGTCATGCATACTTGAAATCATTCTTCAATCGTATTGATTTCTTTGTATTGAATTCATTTTGGGTATCATTAAGTGCTGAATTGCATAAAAACCTTCCTCTATACACTATTTTCTCTGCTTTTAGAGCTACCAGAGGTTTGAGATTACTTACTATCAGTAAGTTCTCTTATGAAACATTCAATATTGCATTGCTCTCAGGAGTTAGGAAAATTTTGGCTGCTGCTTTAGTGGCACTTTCTTTATTGGTTCCATTCTCACAATGGGGTTTGAATGTTCTTGTCGGAAGACTTGGAAGTTGTACAGATGGGGTTTCTGATGTCAATAACTGTATTTTGGAGTACGAGAGTACGGTATTCAAATGGGATATTGTAAGCCCTAATGCATACGTTGAACCACCATTGGAGTTCAATAGTTTTAGAAAATCCATATTAGCACTTTTTGAAATCCTTTCTTTAGAAGGTTGGGTGGACGCAATGTTGAATGTGATGAACTCTACTGGAGCTGGAACTCCCCCATCATATTTTGCTAGTGTTGGAAGAGGTCTCTTTATAGTGATTTACAATTTCATTGGTATCATTTTCATTTTGAATCTTTTCATTTCTATCATTATTAATAATTACTCTATTGAGACTGGAGTAGCATACCTTACTAAAGAGCAACAAGGGTGGTATGAAGTCCAAAAAGTACTGAGTCAAATTCGTCCCTCAAAAAGGAAGGATGTTTCTGAGATTTCCGGATTTCAAAAGCGTTGTTACAAGTTGGTCATTGAAAAGAACAAATTTTGGACATTCATTTTAGGGACGTTTTTATTCATTCATATTGTTGGTCTTTTATACGAATACTATCCAGAAACGGACACCAGTAACGCCGTTAGATACGCACTCTTCCTCACATCAACTTCGGGACTACTCATAAACTTACTGTTGAGTATGTATGCTCTTGGTACTTCCATGTATTTCTCCAACAAATGGAATATTTTCAGAGCAATAATTGTGATAGGATCTTTTACACTATCCGTGATTTCTTATTTTGTTTCAAGAAAGACAGTTTTCGCAAACATCAATAAATTGTTTTTGGTCTCTGTATTATTTCTTTTGATTCCCTTCGTCGATAGATTATACCAGCTACTACAATTTGCATCTGCTAGTTTATGGTCGCTGATTTCATTACTGTATACATGGTTGGTTCTATTCATAGTTTATGCAATTTGTCTGACTCAAATTTTTGGTCTCACCAGGTTAGGGGCCAATACATCTGGGAATCTTAACTGTCGAACTGTTACTAAATCTCTTATTTTGCTATTCAGATCGAGTTTTGGTGAAGGGTGGAATTACGTCATGGATGATATGATGGTGGTATCGCCTTATTGTACTGCTGGTGGTAATCTTAGTTCGGACTGTGGTAATATTGCATTTGCTTATATTTTATTCATTTCATGGAATATTATCTCAATGTATATTTTCTCCAATATCCTGATTTCTGTTGTTATTAACAGTTTCAGTTATGTGTATCATCGTGACGGTCCTCATACTTTACTCACTAGGAATGAAATAAGAAAATTCAAAATGTGTTGGAATAAGTTTGATCCAATGGGTACTGGTTTCATTCATAGTGATCAACTAGAGTCACTTTTGAGATCATTAGCAGGTATTTTATCATACAATGTCTACAGTGTCAAGTATACTATTCCTGCACTAACTTCAGAATGGATAACTAAAAAAAGCAGAGACCCTTATGACATTGAGTGTGACATTAATGCTTTGAACAAAATATTTGCCAATATGGATTTCAAGAAGGCAAATGAACGTAGAAAGAGATACAACTTGATGGTTGAAGAAGCCCGTATTGGTATGACAAAAGACGATAGAATCTCATTCACAAAAGTTATTCTATTAGTTGCATACTACTCTAGGTTTGAAGAAAGTACATGTCTAACGGTTGAAGATTTTGTTAGAAGAGAGATTTTATTAAGGCCTATAAGATTAGAAAAGTCATATGCTTACATTCATATGGTGGTAGTCAGATGGATATTCAATACCAAAAAGCGCTTGAATAGAGATCCGTTTGCTGATAGCAGCAGTGATGAAGATGATTATATGAGCATCAGAGAACAATTTGGCAGTGGTCAAGTACTAAGAAACCCTTTTGCCGATGAAAGTACTTTCAAGATATAACATTGATTGCGTATAGTACATAGATTTAGAAACTACTTATATATAGATTCATATTGGAATTGGAAAACATTCTTTTTATCGCATTATTCATCATTCATATTTTTACAAAACTATTGAAAGGAAGAAGGGAGTGAGTTGTGTTTGAATTAAATATACAAATAACTATCGATGAAAGAGGGGAAAAAAATTATATAAAAATGTAAACTATGAAGTAACCCAAAAAAATGAAATTGAAAGCACGGAATAAATATAAATGCAAGAGTAGATACATTAATTAATTTATACAACCATATCTAATAAACCCAAATCCTCATTTTGTTGATGTGTTCTTTCGATATCTTCAATAGTCATATTTGGATCTGGATCTGGTGCATAAACATTTTGAATGTATGATGCAGCAAGTGGATCTTCCATGATGACTGTAAATTTGATTTTACCAGCAATGGCTTCATCTAATTTTTCAAAGAAGCTTTCCCATCTCTTTTTAGTTTCTTCAACCATAGAATCTGAGGTTTGTGTGAAAACTCTAGAATGTAACTCTTCACGAACTTGTGCTAATAAACCTTCTAAAGTGGTAAAACGACCACCCAATGTACCTGGCGTTAAATCTAAGTTCAATTCTGGGACAACTAAACCACAGGTTTCTGATTTCAAGATGTCTCTTGCTAAATCCTCTGGATCATCAACAACTAAGGATATACGACGACCAAGATCTGGAATAGCACCACCCGTCTTAACTTCATTGGATTTATAACCACATCTATCACAAACAGTTGACATGATGATGACGTCTTTGAAATGTGGAATGTTGACAATCTTCATGTGAGTTTCAGAAGGTGCGTAACATGAAGAACAAGTAGCTTGGAAAGTTTGAACTTCATTGTTGAAATTTTCGATATCGGTGTTATCAGAGACAAATCCTGTAGCTGATGGGTTTCTATCTTTTTCTCTAGCTGCTTCCCTTTCAGCCTCCTTGGCAGCCTCGTCTCTTTCGTGAACAGCAACTTCATCAGCAGAAACCAAACCAAGAGAAACGTTCTGTTGTGGAGTTCTAGTGTAATCAACATGAGACCATTTATGAGTTGGCTCACCTGGGATATACTCGATCCAAGAGTTTCCAGATGGATCATCGATTGTTAAAGTGAGTGGAAGGGTGCCTTCTTCACATTCGATACAAGATCTAACCTTTTTGCAGAATTCTTCGATCTTTTCATATATCTCTGGTTGAATTTCTTTTCTTTGTGGTTGGTCCATTTGAAGATCATCGATCATTTCAGATAATAAACCTTCAACGGTGGTAAGTTGACCTCTATTAGCTGGGATTTCAATATCTAATTCTACGAATTTACAAGTACAGGAGTCGTATTTGATAACTTGTCTATCGAAATCTCTTCTATTTTCAATCTTCAATGTATATTTAGCTCCCTTTTCTTGAATAGATCCAGCTGGTTGTAATTCAGAGTTCTTGAAACCACAATGAGGACATTCAAATGACATGATAACAATTTCACTAAAGTATGGGATTGAGGTCAATAATAAAGTAGTGGTACCATTTTCATGACAGTTCATACAAAGAGATTCGATTTGTTGAACTGGGTGACCTTCAGCATCGGTAGCTCCTGTCTTAGTGACAGCATTTGGTCCAGTTTGAGCTTCTTCTTCTTCATCAACATCTTGTG
Organism: Wenyingozyma ramenticola; assembly: GCA_024271885.1. Taxonomy (NCBI): domain Eukaryota; kingdom Fungi; phylum Ascomycota; class Pichiomycetes; order Pichiales; family Pichiaceae; genus Wenyingozyma; species Wenyingozyma ramenticola. The sequence goes on from JANBXF010000001.1 coordinate 147,510, forward strand.
CTAATTCTCCGACTGGCTTGAAAAAATTCTCTTTCTTTTCTTGCACTTGTTCTTGTTGGTCTGACATAGCGATGACTTTTTGTTTCTTAATGGTATGTGAATCTTCCAGTTCAGAATTTGACATTTAGGAAGAAATTTTGTCTTCTAAAGCACAATAACTCGCTTTTGAAATATATTTTTAATTGCCATTACTAAGGATCTGAATAATTTTTTTTTTTTTTTTTTATTTACTTGAAGATAGTTCTAGAATGGCACGTGACTTAAGTCCGTGAAAAATTATGTCTATATCACTAGATAACGAATTACTTCATTTATTTGTTAGATAGTATGTACAAATGGATAGCTATAACATCTGTGTTCAATTCTTGGGAATTCACAGATGACGAGCAAAGTCGATAAGGAGGTACGAGAAGGATAAAAGCATGAAATCAAAAAGTGATTAAACATCAACCCCTTCTGATTCACAACCTTTTTTGAAAAAATCAGCAACTTTCTTATCTACTGCCACTTTCAACGGGGTAAGACCATCTCTATCTTCAATACTTGGGTCTGCTCCAAGTTTAACAAGGAGTACGGCAGCATCTCCGTGTCCTTCAGCGAGGGCATGATGTAAGGCAGTCCACCCGCTAGAATCCTTTTCGTCTATGAAAAATTTAGCCTTTTCTGCCAGCAACTTCACTAATCCAACAGATCCTACGGATGCAGCCCTATGAAGAGGGTACTGACCTCTTTTATCTTTAACTTTTACAGATGCTCCACGTTCGAGTAAGGTTTGCACTATTGGAACAAAGTTCTTACTTACTGCATAATGTAAACAAGTTTGTCCCATCGATGTTGGTAGATTGACATCTGGTTGAGGTTCATGGTCCAAAAGCAAATTCACTGATTCCAAATTTCCAGCTGAAACAGCTATATGTAAGGGAGTCCAACCACTGTCATCTGTTAACTCATCGATATCTATTTCAAATGGCTTTACTCGTTCGTTAGGTGCAGTGGAAATTAAAGAAGCGCCTCCGTCAAGGGAAGCAGCCAAGGACTTATCAAATGGGTTCAACAGTAATTTCACAATATCAGGATGACTTGCAGCTGCCCAATGAATAGGAGTTCTGTTATCCAAATCTTTCTTGACAGCTAATCTGGGGTCTTTAGCTAGAAGGCCCCGCACAACAAGGGACTTGCCCTCCATGGCGGCACGATGAATTTCATATTTGTCGGTCGAATCTGTCATCTACTGGTATCTTCCTGGCTTCTCTCTTGTGACAATTATCTAGCACACTGACATATATAGAGTATATACATCTATCTGTGTAGCTCAGTTACACCACTTCGAAGGCTTGCAGATGCTATAAGCTAACAAGAAGGCAAGTTACCCGCCCAGCTCCAGAAAGGCAGACAAATTAGCGAGGGCAAAGAAAGAGAGAAAGAAAGAAAGATGAGAGCTCACTCAGCAGGAAGAGAGAGGAGGCAAAGAAGAGCGTAGGAGAGGAGAGTGGTAACAGTACAATTGGCCATTATATCACACTCAAGATACAGGAAAAGCCAGTTTTCATTTTGATTCCGGTTAATAAAGCGTATATATCACAATGAATAATCAGAACTGGGATAGAATTGCCAGAGATTTCACTAAGAGAGCTCAACATATAGCTAAACAAGCCAGTACATCAGGTGGTGGTGGAGCTCCAAAAGGTCCAGCTGGTTTCTTAGCTACTGCCGGTTTATTCGTATTGGGTGCCGGTGTTATGTTAGGTAACTCTGCTTTATATAACGTTGATGGTGGTCAAAGAGCCATCATATACTCCAGAATTGGTGGTGTTCAACCAGAAATCTATAACGAAGGTACTCATTTTGCCATCCCATGGTTACAAACCCCAATCATCTATGACGTTAGAGCTAAACCAAGAAATGTTGCTTCTTTAACAGGTACTAAAGATTTACAAATGGTTAATATCACATGTAGAGTCTTGGCTAGACCAAGTGTTAGCCGTTTACCTGAAATATATAGAACTTTAGGTCAAGATTACGATGAAAGAGTTTTACCATCTATCGTCAACGAAGTCTTAAAATCTGTTGTAGCTCAATTCAATGCTTCTCAATTGATCACTCAAAGAGAAAAAGTTTCTAGATTAGTAAGAGAAAACTTGGTTAAAAGAGCTGGTAATTTCAACATCCTTTTAGATGATGTTTCATTAACTGCTATGACTTTCTCTCCAGAATTCTCCACTGCCGTTGAAGCTAAACAAATTGCTCAACAAGATGCTCAAAGAGCTGCTTTCCTTGTTGATAAAGCTATTCAATTGAAACAAAGTTTAGTTGTTAAAGCTCAAGGTGAAGCTAAATCTGCTGAATTAATTGGTGATGCTATCAAGAAATCTAAAGATTATGTTGAATTAAAGAGATTAGATACCGCCAAAGAAATTGCTCAAATATTATCACACTCTCCAAACAGAGTCATACTTGACAATGAAGCATTACTCTTAAACACCGTTACCGATGCTCGTTCTAGAAAATAGGTCTCTTTTTGAAAGACTCTAATCAAATTCCACATTTATGAATCATCCATCTCTCTTGTTTATATTATATCTTACTATATGTACTGAAAATCTTAAAACTGAAAATCGAAATTTAACTATTGTTTTGTGTAATTCTGTAATATCGATTTCATCATAACAGCTTTGGTGAATCAAATCATTTTTCACACCAGCCTGGTAATTTGGGAATAGCTATTTGAAGCAATTGAAGTATGATCGGATACTTAGGTAATTAATTACATTCTCATACACAAAATCACAAAGGTAGAATCACAAAGATAGAATCCCAAAATCACAAAGGGGGAATCACAAACTCACAAAGGGGGAATCACACAATCACAAAGACAGAATTACAAATACACAACATCTCAGAGAAAATCAGAATCCACAGGTTGTAAGTCTTTTGCAAAAAGCGTTTCAAAATTACAAGTACATCTGTAATGAGGTAAAGTTATTATATGAATTCAATGTCAATTTAGAATTAGACCAGCAAACATGCTCTTTGGAAAAACCTACACAACATTTCATGCTCGATTAAACTTATAGCAGGAGACCACAAAACTCTGCTAAAAATAATCACGAAGTGTTTTACTGTCTTCCAAGAATCATACAAGCACTATATCACTCCACTATTTGAATGAATAGAGACGTGCTTTTGACATATACATGTACGAATAGCGCCAACAGTTACATAGAAATAAGATGTGCGAGCCGCTCATTGAGTCAAAAAAGCCTAATCGGGCAAAAAGTGTAAACAACAAAAACAGAAAACACAAAAAAACAAAACAAAATTGTGGAAAGAGCGAAAAAGGGGCTAAATGTTTATTTATTTAGATATTTATTTATCCTGCACTTCATTTATAAACAAACGTTTTGTTTTTATAACAGTAGTTTACACCTATCGTTTTAGTATTTGATTTTGTGATATATCATAATTATTAAAAACAGTTGCTAATTTTTACAAATGGCTGAACTTGATATTGCAACTTATATCGGGATTGCAGCCGAATTTGTAACGGAGTGGATTACAGCAATAACCGTCACGTCAGCGGTTTCGCTTTTGTTCTTTTACCTTTGGCAAAGACAACCAGCTTCGGATTCACTTACAGAGACATTACATGGGATTTCAATCAGTTTCTTACTTTTGGTCGGTTCTTTACTAGGATATGTTTTCAATTTCTTCTTAATTGTTTTTTCATTAATAGTTATCGGATTTGTTACCATTTATCATGTCGCAAGATTAATTGCAAAATTACCATTTGATGGTTTCAAACAAACCGGTATTAAATTCAAGTTTTTGTATTCCACTTTGAAGACAACCACTAAGGAGATAGTTGGTATACCACCCACCCCAGAGTCCGACTCTGAGAGTAGTTGAATTGGGAACCATACCCTCCTGTGTTTTTTGTCTACCTACCCATAATCTATCGTGTCCCATTCATTGCCAGCTTTGCCAGCTTTCAAAACCAGTCAATCTTTTGTTTTCTCCAGCCACGAACTACACTTCCCTTACTGTATTCAGTATGCAGTGCCACACCCCGCGCTGCTAATTCCACACTCGCCACAAATTAACCCCAAATTTTTTTTGAATTGAGATCTCTCTTCCCCATCTTGCTTGTTTAGTTGACGCATGATAGAAAATGGGTAGCCAATTTTAATTGTCCTTTCAATAGAATTGTGTAAATTATGTATACTACTGTTTAATAAACGATATATATTTATAATTGTTACTCTTTCAGAATGGGTCTTCTGCCAAATAAATGGACTTCTTTTGGAGGAAATGATAACGGAAATGCCAAGGAGAATAAGTATAATCGGTATTCGGTTAAAAGTTCAAACAAACTTTACTTTCAATCCACCACATCAGTTGATAATATAAATTCTTCAATGACAGATTATCCGGAATTTTCCTCGGAAGAAGGTCTAAAGGATATTTTCCATGATTTGAAATCTGCTCCAGGTACACAAGAGGTTCAGTTCTCTTGGAAATTGATTGAAGAATGGCTAGACGCAAGTCAAAGTGAGATTGAACTCAATTTATCGGGGCCTTGTTCTGAAGATGATTTGAAAGACGCTCAAGCGGTTTTAAGAACCAGGTTCCCAAAATGTGTTATTCAATCATTGCTTCTACATGATGGTCAGTCAGATGAACAGCCTGCCAAACATGGCTTGTTATTCGGTTTACAATTGATGTGTTTAGATGAAATAGTCACTATGACCCAATCTTGGAGAAAAGTATACGAAAAAGAACAAGCATTGGCTATGAATAAAAATATCGGTAATGGTCTGAGCTCGACAAGTCAAGATGAAGTTGATTCTGTGAATGCAAAAGATTTGAAAGAAATCGAAAAGACCACTCAAGATAATATAAATCAATATCCCGAACTATCAGAGATAGCAAATGAAAATCGTAGAGGCTCTAAATTCAAGTTATCAAGTATACCGAAACAGACATCTATACCTCCTAATCTTATTCAAGAAACATATGCTCATCCAGCCTGGATCCCATTGGTTACAGATTATTCCGGAAATCATATCGGTATTGATTTATCACCAGGTCCTGAAGGTTTGGTAGGACAAGTTATATTATTCGGACGCGACTTTGATACAAAATACGCAGTTGCCCCAAATTGGGGTGATTTCTTACTGATGTTTGCAAAGGACTTAGAGCAAGGTAGTTATGCCATCCGTGGCGGTGACTCTCTAACCGGTGAAGGTGATCTTGTATATATATTGAGTACCACGGGTAGGGATATATCATACCTTGATGTCCTTAAACAAAGAGTTGTATCCGAATATACAAAGGTCAAAAATCAGCAAGAACAGGAGTCTGAATTAGTAGATACAAATTTGGAAGAAAGTTCTATTACAAACGAAGACGAATCAGAAATCACTTTATAAAAGTAAAGTACATAGGAAAAGAATGCGATGGCTTCTTTTTTTTCTAAATTGCATTACATATCTTAAATACTGGCGTAATCAAAAGTATCTAAAGTATGATCAATCACCTTACCTTTCGTATATTGGAGCAATCTTTCCATAAGCCAAAGAATGACCTGCAATAATCTGAGTCAATTCTCGAATTCTTATTGGTTTGCCGTAGTTATTCAAAGTATCTGTAGCTTCTTTATCTATTGCAATCGCAATGAAAATGTATCTATGTGGGCCATGGTTAATTGGAGGACGTGGTCCATGGTAACCTGATCTGCCTCCGACCCCAACACCATGTGTAAATGGCCATTCGGTATCCTTGCTCTCTTTAATGAAATAACCTCTTGGATATTCGGTATTATTTGGTTGAATATTATAAGCGATGAAATGAGTAGCATTGAATGGAGGACAATCAGGATCTTGCAGTAGGATTACAATAGATGATGTTTCATTTGGGACATTGATTAACTCTAAAACTAGGAGATTGGTCATCACCTGATATCATTGCACTGCTAGTAAAAAATGGCATCCCTTCACCATCTTTAATGTCTTCAGAGACAATTTGGATGGTTTACGGAACATTCACAAACTCTGGATGATTGGAAATGAGATCCTTATCATGTCCTTTGAAATTGTACAAAGCCCACCCTAAAAAACCTTCAATGGTGTCGAGTATTGTCATTCTGGTATTATCCAATGCAGTATTTGCAAATAATTCTCTTATATATTATTATTGATCTACTGTCCAGAGTTATAATGTTCGATCAGAGATTGAAGCACCAATATATATAGGTGATATTCGTGAGCCGCAACCCCCTCAAGAAAAGTTTATCTCCTAAAGCCGATTAAGGTTTCCGCTTATCCCCAGACCTCTTTATCTTGTACTGATTTGAGTTTGAGTTGATATGATTTGTCACCTATAGTAGGTGTGTTTGGAGAAGCACTTGCTAGAATCGGGAAAAGATCAGAAGTTTACATCTTGAGACAATTTATTTTATATTGGAGTGATTATTTGACAATTTTTTCATGTCGTTGGACTGTAACTATAAACAAGCTATATAAGGATTCTTCTTTGAAGGTATATATATATATAAGTGAGATAATATGCATTACCATATGATTCTTTGAGGATAAACTTCAGTATCCCATTGAATAGTCAAGCCAAAATAAATAATATATAAAGTTTGGGTGAAAAGCAGATTTAATAGCACTTCCGCTGCAAGTCTGATGTTAGAGTTCATTGTTTCGAAGATAGAAAACTTTATTATTGGCTGTTCGTTAGGTTTGATCATTAGTCTCCAAAGCAACAATGGAACGATGTAATACCTTGGTTCAAATAAGGGGGAAGGGGCTACAGTGGCTACTACACAAAATAAGAAGGCGGCAATCATGATTTTTGATGATAATGTTGTTTGTATTTTGACTGGTTCTATTTCTTCAACAATCTCTGATTCTCCAGACTTGTCATCTGCTACTTCGTCTTTTTCGCTTATGCTGGATATTGTCTCTTCCTTTTCCTCAGCTTCAGTTTCTAGTTCATCTACCTTTGTTTCAATTGAGACGTCAAAATTATATGCGCCCATTTTACATATTGTGTATAAGGCAAAATGGTATAATATCGCTAAGTAGTATCTAGAAAATTGATTTCTGTTAATGATGTTTCTCCAAATGTAAAAAGCGTAATGGCGGTTATCTGCTAACAAAAATGGATGAACAACAGTGAAAGAGTAAATTGAAAATAATATCATACCTAAAGCATAAGTAGAGAGCACAATACGTATTGGAGATCCGAATGAATATTCAAGGTACTCTTTAATAAACTCTACTGAGAACCAAAGTGGTGCAGTGAACGCTATCACAAATACAAGACAATAAAATACTTGCGCAATGTGTATAACGGCTACATGATTTTCTTTATCGCCAAATGTGATTCCTCCATTATTTATCAAGAAGATCACAAATAACGCAAAATTCACTATAAATGGAACAACCAAGTACCAGTTTTTCAAAGCCTGTTTGATAAATACCTTTATATCACCGACAAATGAGTCTGTGTAACCTGATTCCTTCTTAACTCTTTGGTCAATAGCAGCGGCTAAGATAAAAGCATTCCATACAATGTTAGTTTGTCTGAATGTGACACTTATCAAACCTAGAAGAGCTGAGAACCAGACGTTGAAAACATTTGTTTCGAAAGGAAAATCACAAACGGCTGAAACATAAGCTGCTACTACAAAAACCGATGACCAAACATCTGTATAGAATAATGAGTAATAGAGAGTTAAAAGTGGAGATGAAAATAGAGCAATTGAAGTTATTGACTTGTACTTACTTCTGATTATGGAAGCAAGTAAGATGAGAACCAAACCGCCGAGGAAATTCAAAAACCTGAGACCATTCAATGAACTTGACAAGTCGATTGGTACTCCGGCTTCGCCTAACGCTTGTGTATATAGGTAACTCAAATAGTAAAGACCTGGTGGAGTGGTGATCTTTGGATCCCATTGATCAAAAATTCCTCGACAGTATAATTGAGCTTGCTTAACGTGAAAAATTTCATCAATGAATTGATAAGCAACATATTTGTTGGCATCTTCCGTGAAGAATTTCAATGCTACAACGGCAAATGGTATAGCGGTGTAGTTCGCCAAACTTGACATTGAAATTGAAAACATTGTGATTTGAGATTGATCCCAACAGAAGGTACTATTGAAGTTAATTGCCTGTAAAGAGGTAATTCCGGCTCAAAGAAATGGCAATTGTCAATTGATAGAAGTGGGTATACAAACACAGCAAAAGAGGCATCTTCACGTACTTGAAGAACATAAATCACTTTACGGTTTATCTAAATATGAAAATTGAGGCGAGGTTCGGATTTTTTATTTTTGATATTTTGCATCCGAGTATTTTTATTTACTTTACCAGAAGATACGCAGACGTGTGAGTGACTTGATATGTCAAGCCATTAACATCAACAAGGATCAGACTTGTCGGGAATATTTCTAACACATATGAGGTTGTTCTTCTTTCTGGTTCTGTTGGCTTGGTTCCAATTCGTGCAAGGCCGCATTGTAGAGAAACGAGATAACGATAATGACGACGATAATTCAGATGACGACAATCGTGAATGGCCGGATTTATCCTCTGCAAGAGCAGTGGGGTTGCGCTCACAGAGAGACGTATCTATAAAAGATCCGATCGATAGACAATCATTGTTTGGTGTAGATTTAACCCCAGTATTGTTCGAACTTGACGGATACAATTATGACTCAATGGCTAACTTTAGGGCACTTTTAAATGTTGGAACTCAAATTGTAGTGGTCGATTTATATTACAATGAAGATACTAAATACTGGCAGCTTTGTCCATTTGCGATCCCAGAGAATATTGATGATGATGAGTCATACTACAACGCAAACTATGGTGTCAATTGTAGTGCTGATTTGTCAGTTTCTCATTTGCTCAATACTATCAACGCATTCTTTTTAGATACTCAAAAGAAATATTCAGTTAATATACTGTACTTCATGATGAGGTTACACTCAATACATGGCGATTATGCTTCTACTTCCCCTAGTTATAGCACCAATGCCTTATCATTGGGTGAGCAACTGTCAACTCATATAAGTCAGAATAGAATGATGATGCCATATAAATATAGTGCATCCAATCTACCTACTCTCACGAGTTTTCTCTTCAAGGACTATCTTCGACTGGTTCCTATAGTTCTTGAGAGTAACTTATTTGACAACACTTCTTATGACATAACAAAGGATTACAAGTATATTTACTTCAAAGACATCAATATAGATGTGGATATGATTCACTTTGACGAACTAGAGTGCACGAATGATGTGAGAAGCTCAGACTTGGAAACATCTATTTCCAATGCTACCTTAGTTTTTAGTTATGATACCCAAGATACCCAATTTACACCCGATTCATTTAGAGATTCCATAACTTGTGGTGTATCTGCAATAATATCGCATTCATTCAACGATACAGTTGAATCCATCTCAGATTTTTTACCTTATTCTATGTGGTCGTGGGGCCCGTGGAAGTTGAATAGGACACCATCATTGATTACTGATAACACTACAGAGACTACAAATAACAAAATCACAGGGAATTCAGATGAGCTTTATAGATGTGCGGTTATCAGACAGAACGCAAATGGATGGACCACGTCTGAACACTGCACGCAAGCAAATCGTGTTGCTTGTCTTAATAGAGATAACGAAACTGACTGGATATTAACTACCGGTGAGTTTTCATTTTTTTCTGCAAGTTCTGCTTGTAGAGTTGAATTCGGAATGCTGTCATCCTATTATACATTTTCGGTTCCTCCCTCACCAAGATCTCAAGCTTCTTTGCTTCAAGTTATGAGTGAAGAATTAGATGATGGTGACGATGTTTGGATAGATCTCAATTCTCTACATACCTCCAATTGTTGGGTAACTGGTGGAGCAAAGGTAATATGTCCTTATGAAAAGTCCATCACCACCAAAATGTTTGAAAAAATGATTACACCTACTTCGGTAATTGCATTTATACTCTTGGTGATTATGATTCTTTTGCATTTTGTTTCTTTCCCCGTTCAAAGGAATAGGAAGTACTGGAGAAAAGTACTTTCTGAACATTCGAAAAAGGATTACGAAGGTGTGCCTGCATGAAAGTGCTTCACTGGATCATTTATTCTATTTATGCATATTTGTGTACATATGTAGTAACGTGTGTGCTCTTATAATACTTTTGAACTTGTGGTTCAAATATGCCAACATATGTAATAAACTATCTTAACATCTCAAAGGAGCTATCTACTCCTTCTTCCAACTCTATCAAATTAGATCCAAATGCACCAACACCGCAGTCCAATTGAAGATTTTTCGTACACGATCTCCATATCTTGAATAATCTTACTGATTGATCTGAGACAGCAGTACATATGGAGGTATTATCGTAGGATAATGAGGCTGATAATATTCTGATTCCTGAGGGCATGTCAATTCTGATCTTGGTTTCCATCTTCGGGTATGTATAAACGGATATCAATGTTGTAGTTCCTGATGTCTCCCCAAATCCATATGTTGCCAATATTTCTCTCTTTGTTCTTGACCATATCAATGACGTTAGTTGACCAGCTGTTTTGTGTGTATCGATTAAGGTACCAGATTTTGAATGCCAAAATCTGATGTTCCTGTCTTTACTTCCCGCACCTGTAGCTAAAAGAGACGGCATCCATGGACAGTATGCAATTGCCTTGACAGCAGCACTATGTTTAAGATTATGCGTTAAACGTGGGTTATTCAAGTTGGTAATATCCCATAACGTGCAAAGATTGTTGTTGCCACCAACTGCAATCTGTGTTTTATCCGGATTGATATCAATACCACAAACTTGAGAACTATTACATTTGATAGTTCCCTTTATTTTCAGTATCAAAGTATGCGTAAAACTTACTGGTACTGTAGAATCGCTCAAATCTATGTCTGGAATTGATTGTTTTATTATCTCATATAATGTTACATCTCCAGAATCATCACCCGCAAAAAACATCAGAGAATCAGGAATCCAACATATACATTCAACTCCACAATCAGGTTTCAGGACACCTGTTACAGAGATTGACAACGACCCCTGGTCATAGACTATCAATCTTCCGCTTTTAGTTCCTACTACTAGCACATCTGTATGGGACAGTGAAATGCATGAGACTGTTTCGTCGTTAATTGTTTCCAGTGGAACAGTCCCATTCACCTGGTCCCAAAAGTAGGCACCTCCTGCAAGACCAACAACCAGTTTATGAGACACTTTTGACCAAGCTACCAAGTTTGAGTAATAATCATCTCTAAGACAAGGGGCTTCGAGTACTCGTGATGGAACCTCTGTTCTAACTTTAGATGATGAAAATCCTGTATTGACTGATTTGTGGAAAATCCTTGTAGGGGAACCCAGTAGTCTATCATTAGCAATGGGACTCGCACCAAGATGAATCATATTAGTATCAGATGTAATTGATGATCTTTTCTTTTTCAAAGGCCTAAACTTTAGTAGTCTTTGCTCGGTGGTGAAACCCAGAGCTTCTGCAATTGAATCATTGTGCAATTTACTTTCTGGACTACTCATAACACTTTCACTCAACTCTGGACTGTCATAGTCGGAGCTTGTAATATCAGCTGAATCTTCATCTTGATTCAAAGACAGAAGACTCGAATCGTTTGTATCTGAAGGATTTGACATTGGATGATGATAATTAAACGGGTTGTTGGTACGGAACATCATGAAGTTATCTTGACGTAATACGAATGGGCTTGATCTATTACCAAATGCCCTAATATCACTTGCATATTCCACTTGATTCATATTACCTCTTGAATTTGATGCAGTCGTACTTTCATAAATTTGATTATCTCTAGACAGGTTTGTTGTATTTCCTTCATGTCCACCAGTCACACTTTGTCTTCTCCCCAATGACCTTCCGCCTCTTCTTGATCTATTAGATCTTGGACTTCCTGAATTTGTATTTAGACGATTGCTCCTGCTGCTAAATGGTCTCAAAAAATAAGGAAATTGTGTTCTAGATTGAATATTATTGTCAAAATTACGATAGTTTGAACCTCTTGGGGTGGAGGCAGTTTGCAAAGTGGAAATGAACCTATCAGTTATGTTATTATGGTTTAGACCTGTAATACCATTAGAACCTATTGGTGCAGCCATTTGATCACAATCATGAAAACTCATTATCAGGATGACTAAATGGGAAGATATGAAATATACTTTGGAAGCGGAACAAGTCTCTGTTTCAGTCCTATTGATAGTTACCTATCCCTACTTTGTTGATTCAACAAAGAAATTCTCAGAAATAAGCAAAGTCGGTTATTCTGACAAAGAAATCGAAAGGAGTGTTTTGGGGCAAATGTATCAATCCAGTGATGCTGGTTAAATAGTACATCACTTTGTGATTTATATTTTTTTGAAAATCTGGGGAAAGTAACGCGCATTACTAAATCTACAACCGAAAATTATAATATGCGAGTAGTGAGTTTCTTACTACATAGTCAGCTATGTAATGCAAATAGCGATACAATAATTATATGAATGTAATGAGAAATTGGGAATAATAGCTTGGTTAAACACTAAAGCTCTCGGCGTGGAAGGAAAATCCACAGTCTATTGCCCATAGTCGAACGTTATCTACTAATTTACTTGGCCCAGCACCAATGACCCAAACATCATCATCGGTCTTACCACCTTGACGGCTTAATCTTTCTTGTTTATTTTTAGTAAATTGATCGTTCAAGAAATCTTCATCCTCCGTTGTGTATTGTGAAGATGTAATAACTGTTTTGTGTTTTGATCTTTGATTGATTTTGTTAAGCATCATGGATATGGTGTTATCCTGTGAAATTTGATTGTAACAGATCGCTTGTCCTGAACTCAAATTTACCAAAGGGCCAATACAAGAAGATCCAAGACACCAATCGTAGTAATACAACCCTAATTTAGGTCTGCCAAATTCTATTCTACAAGATAAACCTTTCAAGATCCAGTAATCGGCTAAATCGTCGTACAATGCCGACGAAGAACTTGAAGGTGGTCTATTTCTCTTGAATGATGGGAGAGTTTCATTGAAATGATCATAAGATTCGCTGTGCAAACTACTATCCTCTTTAAGAATTTCGGTCTCTTCCTGGTAAGCATTACTTGACATACCCAAGTTTGGTTTGAAGTGTGCAATCTTGGAAGAGTTTTCGACATCTGGTTTGGGAGTAAGGGATGTGTTGCTGGTAGATTTGTTGTTGTTGTTTGATGGACCATTACTTTCATTAGATTCGCTGCTCACCACTGAGAAGTCTCCTAATGAACCTTTATCATTATCGGGATTGAAATTCAAATCTATATCAACGTTTTCGAATCTCTTTTCATCGTTATAAGAATAAGAGTTATGTGGGTCTTGATGATGTGAGCGGAGTTGTATGAAACTTGATTTTTGCCTTGCTTCATGTTTTGACAATTCCTCCTGGTGATCCAAATAATGAGTTCCTGACTCGAGATCAAGATTTGAGTCAAATGAATCTTTATTCAGTAAATTTTTCAATGGGCTTGACATCTGATTCCTGTAACCCTTTGGTCTTCTATTCAATTTGACAGCTCCATAATTCTTCGAACTTGCATTCAATAATGGAGTACTAACGTTGCTAGATGATGGGGTACTTGTGCCAGCAAAAGAAATGGCGTTAAAATCAAATTCATTTATGCTATCTTCATTATATTTCGTATTATGCATCATTCTCTCTTGTTCGAGTCTTTCAAACTCACGCTTTCTGTGGTGCAATTCCTCAACTGCTTGAGCAAAGCTAAGTTTTTCACTATTTGAGTAGTTACCTGTAATGAAAATATCAATCGAATCATCATTCAACAAAGAATTCTTGAAATAATCCAAAACTTTCAAATCTTCATGATCTCTAATAACCCATATAATTTTTACTTGACAACCATTATAACTGAGAATTCTCAATAATGGTAAAGCAAAACTAATTGAAGATCCACCAACTACTATAAGACATTTTTTACACTTGATGCTGAACAATAATGGATTGTATGCAGTGCTGTTGAGATATCCAATTTCTTTTTTAGTACTTAAGAATTTCAAAAATGGGAGATAAGATCCGGAGATCAAATATTTTTGATTTGAATTCAATTTGAACTTACCTTTTCTGACAATTAACAATTGATTATCATCACTTGACAATGAAGCAATTGTAAATGGATGTTGAATTGGAACACAGATTAGTTTTAACAACAATTTGAAAAGGTTTCCTTGATCATATTCAACCATACGCAGATGGCAACCCGGAACATTTGATTTGAATTTCATGGCTTGATTAGGTAGTTTAACTAGTAATAAATTAGATGAAATATTGATTGCTTGGATGCCAGTAACTTTTGACAAGTTGAATCTATAATAAACTTGATATAGTAAGATGAAGCAATTGAGAACGGTTAGATATGGTATACCCGGTCTTGCGTGAAGGTAAAGCATGATAACGGATAACCACGTGAATAAATAATGCATAGTGTAGAAAACATTGTAGTAGTATCTTCTGAAATAAGGTAGAGAAGTAATAGCAATAAAGAAGAAAGCGATCATAGCAACAAAACCATAAAGGTTGTCCCTTTTGAAAATTTTAGGAACATTATGTCTGATTGTGTACAGATAAGAGAACATTATAGTATGTAGTAGACTCTGTAACACAATCATACGTGATACCCATTTATGTATGGGTAGAAGAGTGAGGTATAACGTTTGTGGTAATGGTGAGGGTCTGATGGTTAAAAATAGAATGGTAGGCAAACTATAAGTTGCGACTCTGCCTAGTCTTGCAGCTAAGAACTGAAAATCAGAATAAATACAGGCAAATGAAAGTATGGAAAACACCACTGACCAAAATGTTACAATCTTGAGTACTTCAAAGTTGATGATGAATATTGATTTTGAGTCATTTCTTCTCTTGATGAAACCGTACTTTCGTATTATTGAAGTATTCAGTCTCTGTAACCAGGTGTTTTTTTGATTGCAATTATTATAAACTGGTAAGAGCAGCACAACGATTATAGTTGTGATTATCAAAGTATAGTACCCAAAGTTTGTGGTAGTAGCCCTTCGTAGAGCTTTACGCTTTCCTGACTCAGCAAGCGTGGGGATATGAGGTAGCCAATCTACGAAATCCTGATAAAGCTGCGATACAGTCATGTTTGTTGATAGTGGTAATGAAGGCAAAACCTATACCTGAAGACGAAGTCAAATGACCTGGTATCAACCAACAATAAATAGATCAAACGTGAGTATCTTAAAGTATACAAACAACAAGAAAGCAAAAGGAAACTCCGTAGCTGCGGAAACAAATGAACAACTGAACAAACGAACATTGAGGCTGATCTGATACATCCTGCCTACGGCAAGTTTCTCCGAAGGTCTATTCTTATCTATTCCATCAGTGCGTCGACGCGTCTTTTTCACTGCCCTTCCCCTTGTGATCTCTTTTATTCCCAAATGGTGAATCCAGTTGATCAATGCACATATAACGTTGGGTTATCCCATCATTACCAGATTTCGGGTTTAAAGTAGCAGTAATGATTTAACATTATGTGGTAAGGCTTGTGTCTGTGTTATATATTTACTGATTTTTTCCTTCGTTCAGCTAATCAGTCCTCAAATGTGTAGCTCCTTTGTCTTTTGAAAACTCCGAAAAAAAGATCAATTCATTTGTATCACATTTATTATACTACTTTTAATGTTCAATACTTTTGCTTAGATGGTAACATTTATTATTGCCTAGTAAACAAAAACCTCTGGAAAATCGATGTAAACAAAACCATCCAATCAGTAAACATGAGCTTGAGAGTGCACATTCATTGACACGTCTTGGTTTTCCCTCACTCGCACATAGAGAAGTTAAACGCCAAATTATAGGGAGAGACAAGGAAAACTTCACGGATGTCCTTGCACGTGCACAGGCGCGTCGACTGTGCTGCTCCAAATTAGCAGTCACTGTTCTGTTAGGATCTTGATTCTTTCCCATCCGAAGTTCACACTCCAAACCTCTAACACCGCACACCGCTAACTGACTCTCGCGCTGCTGCTCTCTCTTTCTTTTAAACGCTCTGCTGAGAATCTCTGTAACACAGCCTGTTTTCTTCCCTTAGTTGCCCGATTTTCACGGGGCAGACACTATTTTCAATTTTCCAACTGTGTTTTTTGGTCTCGCGCTAAGTATGGGAGGGTTCCTCTTGACAAAGTTTCTCGCTCTTACGTTTGATGCTGAAAAATTTATCTTGCCTTATTTTTAACTATCCATCTTTATATAGTACTTTTCAATTTGAGCTATATAATTATACAATATCACTATCAAAATGGCTGATTTCGGTTTAACTCAAGAAGATTTGCAATTATTAATTGCTGCTAACGTTCACTTAGGTTCCAAGAACACTAACGTCCACAACACCTCATACATCTACAAAACCAGACCAGATGGTGTCAACATTATCAACATCAACAAGACCTGGGAAAAGATCGTTTTAGCTGCCAGAATCATTGCTGCTGTTCCAAACGCTGAAGATGTCGTTGCTGTCTCTTCAAGAACTTTCGGTCAAAGAGCTGTCTTAAAGTTCGCTTCCCACACTGGTGCCACCGCCATTGCTGGTAGATTCACTCCAGGTTCTTTCACCAATTATATCACCAGATCTTTCAAAGAACCAAGATTGATCATCGTTACTGACCCAAGAACTGATTCCCAAGCTATCAGAGAATCTTCTTACGTTAACATCCCAGTTATTGCTTTATCTGACTGTGATTCTCCATCTGAATACGTTGATGTTGCTATCCCATGTAACAACAAGGGTAAGCACTCCATTGGTTTAATCTGGTGGTTATTAGCCAGAGAAGTCCTCAGATTAAGAGGTACTTTACCAAGATCCGTCGCTTGGTCTGTTATGCCAGATTTATACTTCTACAGAGATCCTGAAGAAGTTGAATACACCGCCACTGCTGAAGAAGAAACCGCTGAACCAGTTGCTGAACAAGAAGGTGACTGGGCTGCCACTGAACAAGAAGATGCTTACTGGAACCAAACCACTTCCGGTGCTGCTGACTGGACTGAAGAAACTGCTGAACCAGTTGCTTAAATTCATCATCAATTCCCCTCTCAAAAATAAATTTCTCATTATATAATGCAATAATAATAAAAATCTTTTAAAAAGTTTATGAGTACTATAATAATCCATAATCCATACTACATACAGTAACACTATCTGTTTTGTATAACATCATAACACATAGATGCTTCTTTGTTCACCATACAAACCCCTCTTTAAATTGGTCAATCTATCTTCATCCTTACGAAAATCGACCCATAACTGTTGCGTCGATGAGGTGTGTCGCACAACTGCACTGTACTGTCATTAACTAGCCAGCCTTGCAGGTCCATAAACTTAATCAATATCCTTGAAGAACGGCATAGTGAACCTTCATCTGGACTAACCCAAGCGTAGAACAAAAGTGTCTCTTCACATCACCCTCCTCTCATCTTTCGATCAGCAAAGCTGTCGATTGTATCTTCAATATTGTGATAATCATCTTTTGTCGCACTTCTAACCTACCTTCATCATCAGACTCATCCTACATCAAGAGCATTTGAGAGCACTTAAGACCCACACATCATCAAAGAAGTTATCTTTGATATGTCTAATATAGATCAATATCGTATTCATCCAGTTATATATCCTAAGAATAAAGATAACAAAGACGTATACGAACTTGATATTAAACAAACATTCTCTGAGCTGTTCCACAAAGATAACAGCAATTGGTTGACGTATTGCATTTTAGCAATTATTCTATCCATCCTCTTCAAGAACATCAATAAGTTCGTGTACTTGCATAATTATAGCATCTCTTTCCGCTTTTTAGAGATTATAACACTGTTATCAGTAGCATATACAGTCTTCTTCAAACTTGTGAATCATTTTTTTATCAAGAATTTGTCAATATGACGACAATTACAAAGACTAATATAATTTTCTGGTCCACTGATTTGCCTACTTTCGTTGCCAATGATAGCCAGTTTTTAATTGCAGGTCACCAAATATCAGGCTACAAATACATTGTCATTGATTTACTTCCTATTGATGAGCTGAAAAATCTCAAATTTTCTGAAGATTACGTTATCGATAAGGCCTTGAATCTATCGATCATAGGGTTTATCAACTACACTGAGAAAGAAACTACCGCTCAGGTATCTTCATCATGCCCCAATATATTGTATTTGCACTCAGATAGGTCTTTGAAATATCCATACTTGTGCAGTTTGCATAACTTAATCACTTACAAGCCACCAAGCACTAAAAGACTGGAATATTATTCCAATGCTCCCATTGAAATTGATACAATGTGGATTAATTCTGACGAGGATGAGTTGAAACTGGAATTGAAAGATGAAGATGAGATAGAGTACTCAAAAAAAATATGTGAACATGGCAAGCACTCGAATGGTAAAGGATTAGACATTGAAGAATTCAAAGATTGCTTGAAGTTCATGAATCTGAACAATTACTCTAAATCAAAATTACTGCCCAAAGAAACTAAAGAATCCATCTGGAATGGTTATATACGTTTTGAATCACTGAAGTCAAAGTTGAACAACTATATTGCGATTGTGTATTCTTCCTTAATTTTGAAAATCCTTTACTTCTTCAAGCTTGTACTGAACTTTAAAATACAAAACAAATCATTGAAGACCATGACACACACTTTCAATCAGTTGAACTTCAGACTAGTACAATTATGCAATCTACCGTCACAATACTCTAAAATGAGACGAGCTAATTATGAAACTGAGATATCATTAATTACTGGAACGAAAGTATCGCCCACAGACTATATCAAATTTTATAATACGTTATGGCTTATAATCAACGATCTTTTATTAGGAATGATACTGGCAAATTTCATCATGATCAATATAGATCCAATAACATGGAAGATCATTGAGGTAACTGATATAATCAAGTGGTATCTCATCGAATTGGTTAGCTGGCTTATGGATTCTCCAGCCGGTTTTAAACTTAACAACGAGTTGTCAAAGTTCTTTGGAGATTTATTTCTTTGGGTAATGAGATTCTGGAACATTTCCATACTAGACTTCATTGAGAGAGAAGAAAGTTTGAAGCTCTTCCTTCGTTCATTGGCTCTATTCTCAACTGTTTTTGGCTCCTCTATGTTTTTTGCTATAGTGCTGGATGCTTACAAATTTATCACCTTTCATCTGCATTGTTTCTATTTTGCTTCCACCAGGGTTTTCAACTGGCAGTCTCATGTGTTGCAGTCTTTATTCAGGTTATTTTATGGCAAGAAGTTCAACCCATTGAGAAAGAGAGTTGACTCTAACGACTATGAATTTGACCAATTATTGTTTGGTATTATCATATTTACTATACTGGTTTATCTCTTACCTACTGTCTTTGCATTTTACGTTACTTTTGTATCATGTCGCCTGATAAGCATAATTATAGAGTCTGTACTGACTTTTTGGTTAATTTTGATCAACCATTTGCCGGCAGTGGTGGTATTACTGAAGATAAAACATCAAGAAAGACTACCAGGAGGTATTACAATCGATATCAACTCGGATAATACATCGTTCGAATTGAAAACTTTACCCTTGACATATTCCCAAATACTCGAAGGTCATAAGACTTCTTTAATAAGATACAATATTCTGAACTATGTCGAGTTCAATAATCTAAACTATGCTGATGATAGTACGATACGGGATGAGATTATTGATAAGGTTTATAATCATTGGAGAAAAATTCTGATTCCCAATGTACTTAAAGACATAATAACTGGGGAATTCATAACCACATTTGATTATAAGAAACTTTTCTAACCTTAATGACTAACTTTTGTTTAACGAGCTTATGAATGATAAATAAAGAAAAATATAATAGTTTTCAATGTATTTTTATATATACAAGTATATTCGTGATTTGTGGTGAATTTATATATGTGAGGATATTTTCAATATTTGATAGTTCATTTGGATCATTTCTTCTTCTTTTTCTTTTTGCTATCGTCTGGCTTTTCTCTGATCTTCTTTGGAGCACCTTTACCTCTTCTTCTCTTATCTTCAACATACTCCAATCTATATTCCTCATTTTCATCAACATGTTTATAATAATTGTTCTTCCATACCTTATTCAAAGTAGAAACAGTTGGGAAATCAACAGGACCGTAGTAGTTGGCGACATGTTGACCTTTGAGATTCTTTCTTAAGAACTTGGCACCAGTTCTGACACCTTGTGGATTATATGTTTCTCTGAAAACCTCAGCTTGTAATTGACGAAGTCTAGCAAGCTTTTCTGCAGACGGTTTCACAAATCGTACCGCTTCTTGAAGTACCCCTATAGAAGCTCTCATTTCTTTATGTGATACAGAAGTCCAAATAGTGTTAATTACCTCCTTTCCCAACTCTGTGTGACCAAAGATCTATCATACCTTTCCTTACATGTTTGATAGCATCTTCCAACTTCCTGAGGCATCTCGTTTTTCACTTTTCCTTTCACCACTCGCGTCGATTGAAGGTCGATTACGTCGCTGGGTTTGATATAGCACTGCCATTGCTCCTGCTCTAGAGATGTCCCACCAGATAACAATAGCTTATCAATGGTATAACAAAGACAGTAATTCAAACGGTGTCTGCAACATTGTCTTGAGTTAGATAGATACATCGACTATTAATTTGACTCATCTTGGTTTTTTTGTGCTTTTTGGGATACTACGAGACCTGGTCGGAATGTCTCAAAGAATATGAAAGCCCGCAGTCCGTTTTACCAGGTAACAGAATTAACAAATAATCTTAAAAATTTTGTACCTGTAGGTTACTTATACTTATACGACTTACCACAGTTACCTGCCAATGGTACTGAAGCTCCTGATGGATGGAAATGGTTGGAGTTGCCATACAATGTCAATGCACCCATATCATCTAGAAAAGATTGTTATTTGAGTAATGTTTTGGTGGATTTAAGCTATTTGATAGTCAGAGGTTACGCAAGAGCTACTTACAAAATTATAAATATGAAAAATCAGTTGTTCATGGCAGTATTGAGAGTTTATCTTTTTCCATCTGATCATGAGCAAATACGAGTACTGACAAGTTTCAGATCAACTTATTTCAAGAGAGGAATAAATCAATCTTTTCATATCACCATCATACGAAGATTGCTAATGGTACTAGACTACTCTCACAAAAGTTGGAATACCAACAAAGTGGAAAATGAAAGAGAAGAGTTGATCAGTATTTTGAAGGCTAACCACGGACTTTGTATGAGCGCTCTGGAGTATTCTGATGTCCCATTGAGTCGATATATCTCCACGGGGCCATATATTCCTCTCCCTGATGAGATGATTGAGAATGAGCTGTACATGTTCCATATTCAAAGGTTCAACGATGGTCAGCCATATTTTCCGTTTACTAGTCACTCTGATACCACCGATAAAAAACTAACTACTGGCAAAGATAGGGAAACCCGTTTTCAAGAGAGACTTCTAGAGATCTATAATTCAATTCAATCACCTTCATACAATCAAGAGATCACTGATGATGATTTCAGAGAGCTCTTGGGTGACATTTTGAACGATGACATTCCTGGATTCAAGAGTGAGTTGTATGGCTATCAAAGGCAGTCGGTGGCTAAAATGCTTGAGCATGAATTGTTCACCAGAACTCTACTTCAACCTAATGTCATAAAGATCCAGAATGCAGATTGCTACTTTAATCTAGAGACTTCTGAAATACTTCTGACACCAGAGACTTATACCACTCCTAGAGGTGGAATTTTGGCAGAGAATATGGGATTTGGGAAAACTTGTATATGTCTAGCATTGATTTGTATTTCGAAGAATCAAGTCTCTCAGATTCCAAAGGAAGATGACATACCTGTTCTTCATTCTAGCGTGAAGTCGCTGCTGGATAACTGTGTTCAGTTTATCAACAGGAAATCTTTACCATGGAGGTCATATTCTAACGAACTTCCGCCATCATGTGTCAGATTATTAGAATCAAGACCAGGATTCTTCGAGGTCTTCGAATTAGATGAAAAGCTTCTGTCTTCTTATCATACAAGAAAAACAGTGAAATATCAAACTTCAAATTCGTTCAAAATGGAATTCACCCGCAAATTATATTTGTCTTCCAGTTCCCTTGTAGTTGTTCCGGATAATTTATGGCATCAGTGGAAGATTGAAGTAGGGAAGCATGTTCAGAAAGGTTTTCTGAAAGTTCTTGATATACCAAA
Organism: Wenyingozyma ramenticola; assembly: GCA_024271885.1. Classification (NCBI taxonomy): domain Eukaryota; kingdom Fungi; phylum Ascomycota; class Pichiomycetes; order Pichiales; family Pichiaceae; genus Wenyingozyma; species Wenyingozyma ramenticola. The sequence goes on from JANBXF010000001.1 coordinate 169,826, forward strand.
TATAAAATTCGATTTACCGAAGCCTACTGAAATCATTAAGTGTGATATTGTACTAATGTCATTATCTTCATTCTCAAGACAGTCCGAATATAAAAGCTCCCCTTTGCGTCAAATTTACTGGAAGAGACTTATAATAGACGAAGGTCATAGTATGAACAGCAAAGGATCTAGAGCTGTCTCTTTGGCTTCTGATTTGTACGTAGAGAGAAAATGGGCTATTACAGGTACCCCTACTGCCGGTTTAACAAATCTACATATGAATGAGGAAATTGAACAAGAAAGTAGAGCCAATACACCTAAATTGGAAGAATATACTGTGAAAAGAAATTTCAGTACCAAAGATGATTTAACAAAGTTGGGCATAATAATCTCAAACTTTTTGAAAATTGAGCCATGGAGCCATCAGCCTAAGTTATGGGGCCAGAAAGTTTTGAAACCATTTTTGTTGAATTCGTTCAATAGCGATTCCCAATTAGCTGATATCTTGAAAAGTATAATAGTAAGACACTCTTTGACCGATATTGAGGATGATATAGAATTGCCTCCTCTGCACCATAAAGCTGTATTTTTAGAGCCATCTTTTTTCGATAAAATATCTATCAACCTATTCATTGCGGTATTAGCTACAAATGCAGTGACGTCAGAAAGAACTGACAAGGATTATATGTTTCATCCTTCCAATAAACAAGACCTTAGGAGGTTGATCACTAATTTACAAAGAGCAACATTTTATTGGACTGGTTTTGCGGTAAGTGATATTGAAGCTTTATTATCCATCTGTGAAAATGCATTAAAAGATTCGCAATTTCCGGAAGATGATATGATACTGATAAAAAAATCAATTTTCATGGCTAAAACTGCATTGTCTAATTCAAGGTGGAGAACTATGACAGCAATCCATGAAATGAACTACTATGTTTCTGATCTACCACTTCAATTTCAAGCGTCACTATCCACTGGAGTTTACCCGAATGAGACTGACAACTTAGGAAACCTTATAGGCGTATATGGTGCCCCACAAATCCACTCTGTTCAAAAATTCTTTTTTAAAAACAGGCTTATTAAAACGTCAGATGTGTTGAAAGAACGACTTTTGGAACATTCCAAACCTTTTTGGAAGAATTATTGGAAAATGACAGAGCAAAAGAACATCCAAAGATTGAAGAGACAAGATGGTCAAAATATTGATACGGATGTGGTGAGAGAAGTAGTTGATATGGACACTGAAGCGGGGAAAAGACCGAATTGGATTGATTCATTTGATCCTATCACTGAAGAGAAAAGTGTTCTGTGGGATTCTCCATCAAAGACTGTCAATAGTCAAGGTTTTGAAAAAGCTCACAAAAGAAGCTCTTCTTCAGGTGAAAGTGGTAGCAACGGTGGAAGTCACATAACCGCCAACAATAAGAGGAAAAAAACGTTACAGAACTCTTTGGAAGAGTTGTCTATCAAGTCTGAAGAAGCAGGAATTCACCATAGTGACTACAAGGCAAGACTTCCTGGTAGATCAACACCTGTAACTCCTGATCCTGTGAGTATACCAGATCAGGATTTGAGTTCAACTTTGCGGAAAGCCAAATTATTGGGTACGGCGTCTGTTAAACTATCATATTTAGCTGCCAGACTAATGGAACATCAAGTAGATGGTATCAAAAGTATAATTTTCTTTGAATTTGAGGACTCTGCGTACTATTTGACAGAACTGTTAGATATTCTGGGTCTCAATTATATTATGTACGCCACATTTATCAAGCAGAACCAAAGATCTGCAAACCTTGCCAAGTTTGGATCTTGGAATATTGATACCGAACTTGGTGGTGTAACTTTAATCATGGACTTGAAATTGGCATCACATGGTTTGACAATTATCTCAGCTACAAGAGTATATTTCATCAACCCAGTTTGGAAGAAGACAGTAGAGGCTCAAGCTATCAAGAGAGCTCATAGAATTGGACAGAAAAATGAGGTTTTTGTGGAGACATTGATTCTGAAAAATACAATTGAAGAAGAAATGTATCAAAAGAGAAGTGCAGTTACTGATTCGAAAGAGGAGAACAATACCCTAATTGATGACACAGGGATGCAGGAATATATGATGCGATATGAATTCTTACCCATGTTCAAAGGTAATAATCTGTGTGAGTATGAACAAATACGTTCACCAGCTAAGAATGAACAGAAATTACTAGGCTTATATAGCAATCAAGAAGGTGATCATAATTTTTTGAATGAGTACAGCAATACCGATAATGATGATGGTATCCGTTTATTTGAGCCCTCTGGGAGAATTAATCAGGGTACGAAAATAAGAACATGGACTGTTCCGTTATTCACTGAGTCTAGTTTGTCCAAGATCAACGAAGTTGAATCTAAAATGAAAGAGACTAAATTGGATCTGCGTCAATCTAACAAAGACAATTCTTTCGATATTGTGAATGTTGACGGGGATATCAGTGGAAATAATGAACAAAATACAGAAGGGCAAGACGAATTACAAAGAGCTCAAAGATTAGAGCTAACCAAGACCTTGCGTATGATGCGCAGAAAAAAAGTCAAATTTGGCTGATCATACATATAGATTTATAATCCATAGAAAGCCAGTTGTTTACATTACAACGAAAAATATATTTGAATAGATTATTTTCATTAAATATACATAACAGGACCTTTCCCAATTTGATTTTTTTATATCACAATACAGAATTCACAATGTGACTTCTCTCAATATAATACTACCATCGGTAGATGTACTTAAAGCAATGTTTTCAGTTGGATGCCAATCAACATCCAAGATGGTACCACGATGACCACTCCATTTGGCAACCATCTTTCTAGTAACAAAATTCCAAACTGTAGTTGTTCTATCTGCTGAACCAGCTAGTATGTATTTGTTATTATTGGAGAAACAACTTCTAATCAGTAAATTTTCCTCTCCCGAAAGTGAGCCATCATATATATATGGTTTTCCTCTTGGCACGGCTTTTGAACTGAAGGTTCTAGCATCATAGTATCTAACTGTGTTATCCATTGATCGACTCACTAGAGTCTCCTGTAAATCCCCATTTGAAAGTCGAAGACTAGTTACTGAATTACTATGCAATTCTTCTGTCCATAATGGTTCACTTTCATTTCGTACATCATAACAATATACCACTGGATCAATACCACTAAAAAACACTTTATCAGCACTACGAGAAATGCAACAAGTTAATAAAGGATAATCTGTTTTGAAATTAGCAGTAGCATATTTGTACCTGGAATCCCAGAGACATGCATACCCATCATCACTGCAACTCACTGCAACATATTCTTGATCTGCAGCAATAGATACATCATTGACACAAAGCTCATGACCTTCGCATTTCCTTACTCTGGAGCCAGTCGTGGTATCCCAAAATCCAACTGTGGAATCTGCGCTTGAAGTCACTATTACAGAATCATCCGAACTCCATCCTAGAGACGTTATAGCACTTTTGTTACCTGTGATTAATCCGTAATTCACATGGGCACCTTCCCCCTCTTCTGATTGTGCGTCTTGATTTTTGAATTCTTCAGCGGTAGGCAATTTCCACAACAATAGTTGCTTGTCAACCCCTCCAGATGCTATAAGGTTACCAGTCTTGTTGAATCTTGCGGTAAGCACTGAACCTTGATGCTGGCCCACTAAAGATACTACCGGCTCAAAAAGAACACCTTCCCTGGCTGAAGATCCAGTTGTCTGTCTTTTCGCAACCAATTGGCTATCCTTGGACTGAGACCCTCTTCTCTTGACCAATGACATTTTTATCTGTGTATAATAGTCAGCTTTAGATCTTGTTAACCTGTCTATCTCCCATGCTCTTAACGGATTGAAAATTTAAAGCACTATATACGATAAAAGATTTTGAAACCGCTAGCGACGCGTCTGCTCCAGATAAGACCAGAATTGCATCCGCCACTGTATTTTTTACACCAGCCACTCATATCACGCTCAAGCTGTGGCTGCACAGCCCCAATAAGAAGAGAGAGCGTTAAGAAGCGCTGGTCCTCTGCCCCGCCACTAAAGTGCGAAATCTCACACTTCTCCAACACCCCAAAAACTCTTCTCAACCAATAATTTATCAGATATCTCCTTATATACCTGATCACCAGCATATTGAAGTATCAATTTGTTGTGATATCATCTTTAACAATCAATTAATCTCAAAAATGTTCTCCAGACGTGCTTTAACCACAATCAACAACCAATACAAGGCTACTGCCCTCAGATTTTACACTGAAGGTTCCGTTGGATCAACCAGAAGCGATGGTTCATCCGATGCTTTCACTGTATGTATCCAGCAATTATATCTATCATCGTCACATCCATTGAGTTCTACTCTTGTACCGACTTTATTTGTTGGGGTACTTCAATTGTAGAGTCAATTGACGAAAGTTGAGCTTTGAATACTAACTATCTGATTTATCATTATTCAATATAGAAACGTGAAAAGGCTCAAGAAGATTTATACATCAGAAAACATCAAGCCGAACAAATTGCTAAATTAAAGGAAGAATTAGCTAAACAAAAGGAACAATTAGATGACTTAGCTTCTAAAATCAAGAACTAAATTTCTATTTGAATGAATTATCTATCATATCATATATATAAATATCAATTGAATTGAGTGCATTATTACATATTTATTCATAATAAACTCAGATTTTAGTCATGTTATCTTTTTGTTTTATATAAAAGAGCCAAATAAATTATATTTCTTTGATCACTATTAGTCCTGATGAATAACAAGTTATACATCTATGCTATAGTTTTGGAAGATTTGCGTTCCTGCTTCAACTTCCTCTTTTTTTATCATTATTGGCCCTTTATTTTTATTACTATTTTTTCTCAAAAATGCACCTTTATGTTAGTATTTACGAAATACATAATCAATTTCACGATATCATTCTATCATTACGTTATCTTCGATCCATCATGGATGTTTTGGTAATTCTTGGTTTGATTTTGGCGGACCGTTGTAAATAAATCTACCAGACTAAAGTGTGGAAACTCTCAAAACGAATATTCTAAATTGGTACAAATGATACTATTCATTATATAGAAAAACATACATTTAACCGTAAAAAATTGCAGCTATCAGGATTCCGATTCAGCAATCAAAGCAGCAGATTGCCAACCACCGGCACTGATTGCGAGTACCATGCCCTTGATAGGAACTTTTACAGGGTTTGGTACAACTCTATCATGACCAGCAATATGAGAGACGCTTCTCAATTCTTCAACGGGTAAAGCACCCAGACATGTACAACCACACATTTGAGAATCTCTACCCCATGAATATAATTCTCCGCTCTTGAAAAGTGCTAGTTTATGATAATCCCCAAAAACAATAGAAATACATCCTTTCTGTTGTAACTCTTTCAAAATCTTAGGACTTGATCTTTCCTTCATATCCGTCTCCCCGAGAAATACATCATCAGCATTCGACATCAAAGCAAAACTCTTATACGAACCGTTAACTCTCACAAACTTAGCGTCTCTCCATTGCTTTTTCAATGAACTTTGAAATCGTGATAATCGATAAATATCTGCGATTTGATGACCATCAAAATCAACTTTGTAAGCTTTTCCCAGTGCATTCACCAATATCAAACAATTATCCAAAGCAGCATAGTCAACAATTTGATTAGATGAATCAGTTCCTGAAGAGACCCCGCTAGTATTCGGAACGATAAAGGCATCTTCGCCAAATTCCGCTTCATAGTTAGTTCCATATGCAAATCTATTAAACCAAACCAATATACCAATACCGCTGATAAGACAAGAGTTATAATTCCAACCTGATCGTATCTTCAAAATATTTATAGAATCAAGGTGTGTACTGGGTATTGAGCTGTTTAGTCTACTCAAGTATCCAGGTGGAAATACCATCTTAATTCCTCTGAGCTGTTGCCTTCTACAATCCCAGACCCATAAATTATTATTGGTATCCAAAGCCAAAGTGTGATTTCTACCCACACTGATAGCTATAAAATGAGTATCTTCCGGCTCTGTAATCAATCTGGAAAGTACACCAAGATTTTGTCTAGCATGTTCACCTGTATGACGCATACGTTCATCTTCTGGGTACCCAAAGCTTTTTACATCAGGTCTAGAGGTACCTCCAATCCCAGTATTGTATATTTCCCCACATTCTGTCAAAATGGAGAAAAAGAAACCAGCCCCGGCAATATCAACAGCTGTCTTACCTTTGAACCTTTCCATCAAGACAGGGAAATCAGCAGCATATACACGATGACCCAACTCAGTTGAATTACTTCTAATAATAATACTTTTTTTGATTTCCCCAATTGGCATACCTAATCTACCGCCAGCTGTCTCACCCCAAGCGTACAAGTTAGAGTGATTTCTAAGTCTGAACAGTTTCGGCCATTTATGGATTGTCTCATACGGTACTGGAACATCTCCGAAAGTTTTTATGAATAAAGTGTGCCATACCATCTGTTGATTCATTACCAGATAAAGCTGTCTGCATGTCAAAAACAGTGATTTGATATCAGATGGCCCTAGCACAGGTACCAAATGATTAGATATAATCTCGTCAGGTAGATCAAGTAACCTAAACATTATATATCTTTATGTTTGTACGTCTTCTATAGTTGTTGTTGTACTATGTTATCAGACCCAACAAATAACTGAAGACCTATTAGTAATATATATAGGCTCAAAAGAGCAAGCATGTGTAGTTATTTATGAATCATTCAAAATGTACGGGGCTGAAATGAGAAGGCGGTGTTGTCTTCTCTTTTTGCGCTTGCAGGGCAAAAACTTTTTGTTACTTTTCACAGAAAGTTTTCAAAAATATGTGCGTTATTATAGGTTTTGATTGTCTAAATAGATAAATTATATAGTAAGAGAATAGAGTAAAGTTAACAGAACTAGCAAGAGCAAAATAAATATTTGAATTGAAAAAAAACAATCAATATCAGAAACAAAGATTACATGATGGATTATTTTATATTTTTTATTTTTATAATCACTCTGTAAATCTTAATTCTTGCTCCTCTTGAATAGCTTCAGTCTAATTTAATCTTGGTCTCTTGACAGAGTCTAAAAGGGAAGCTTCTTCATCAATAACGGCACCGTTGGTTGGGCCGAATTTTGGTGTAGAGACATCAGCATGGAAGTCTTTGATAATAGAATCAACGTCATCAATGTTCAAAGGTCTAACATCACCTAATTTTTTAATCTTAGTGGTAACTTCCTTGACTTGTTCATCAGAAAGATTCAAGTTCAATTGTTCAACTCTTGATTTAATAGCATTCCAACCTGTTAATCTGTTAGCGAAATGAATGTATCTAGTTAAACCGAAATCAGATGGGTTCAAGATTTCGTATGTAGAAGGATTAGCTAAGATAGCCTTGGCATGAATACCAGCTTTGTGAGTAAAAGCACAGAAACCAGTAATTGGGTTGTTGAATGGAATATTAACTTGAACGGCATCAGCAACAAGGTTTTCAAGATCTCTTAACTTGTGCAATTTATATTTAGATAAAACAAATTCTCTATCGGCAGCAATCATTCTAGCCATAAGACCACCTAATGGAGTAATACCATTTCTTTCACCGATACCTAAGACAGAAACATCGATCAATTTAGCACCGGCTTCTAAAGCAGTATAAGCATTAGCAATGGCACAACCAGTATCATTGTGGAAATGACATTCGATATCACAAGAAACAACTGATTTTAAAGTCTTGACTAATTCATAAACTTGTCTTGGGTTAGCACAACCAACAGTATCAGCAATACCAACTCTGTTAACACCGATCTTATCAACAGTCTTGTAGATGTTTAATAAATCAACGATATCAGATCTGAAAGAATCTTCAGATGAGAATCTGATTTCAATACCTTTAGATTTAACGAATTCAATAACTTCAACAGCACTCTTGGTGATGTATGACATATCCTTACCGTGAGAGTATTCTCTTAAGAATTGAGAAGTACCAATAACGACATCGACACCATCGACACCAGTTTCAACAGCAACTCTTGCATCATCCATATGACATCTAATGTGAGTTAAAATCTTGGCCTTTAAACCTAATTTACAAATAGCTTCACAATCAGCACGACTTTGTTCAGATGCGACTGGAGAAGTTAATTCAATATAATCAACACCAAAATCATCTAAAGCTTTAGCAATTTCAATTTTCTTTTCTGTAGAGAAAAAAGCATTGGCGAATTGTTCACCTTCTCTTAAAGTAGATTCGATCAATTGGAAAGATCTGACATTTGATAAGTAATCAGATGGGTTTGGACCGTATGGATTGTGGACAACTTTCTTGTGTTGTTCTTCAGAGACTTTCTGATAACCGGCTATATGAAATTTCAGCAAAGTGAGCAATTACATGTTAGTAGAGTTTTTCAAAAAAGGGATGAAATACAGTACAAGGAAAAGTCCATGACTTTCAAACGGAGATTCTCAAAAGTAAACATACTTGGTGTAGACATTTTTGGTTAGAGTAATAGTTACTTTGTAAAGATAACTTGATCTAGAAGGAAAAGGAACTTTTGAAAAGATGAACAGGCTATTGAATATATGACTCTTCTAGACAAATGACTCCCATGATGTATGTCATCATCAAATTTTCTGTCCATCCCGTCGTCGTCCCTTGCCGTCGTCTGAAACGCGTCGATATTGATATCTGATAGTGTAAGCACGACATTGTTGATTGTTGCAATTTTGATACGAGTACTATTATTCGATGGATTTCTCTTACGTTTCAAGTAGAACAGGAGGCAACTGACACTACCAGTGATAAATCAGATGCTTATTTTCTTTACAAACGTATATAAACATGTTAGCTTGCATTTTCAAACTGGCGGTAAACGTCAATTTTTCCAAGTACTTTTTATCTAGAATATTTTTCAATTAGTTAAATCAAAACTTAAATTTACACCTAAACAAAACATAGAACTACGCAAAAGGACAAAAACACAACAAATAGTGATCTTATTTTCTAGCATAAGTTTATTAACATGAGAAGTTACACAGATATACCATTATATATATATAAAATACATTTAGATAATTTTATTATCAATCATGAAAGATATTCATAACCGTTGATAGCTTCATCTCTTGCCAAATAGGAGTCTTCTATCAAGACTTCAATTGCGCTTTTAAGGGAAGCAACAGAAGGTGAAAATCTACCTTTCAATTGTTTGACTACTTCAGTTATCAATTGTTCATGTTTCAGAGTCTTTCTTGCCTTCATAACTCTGACAATACAAGCTTTTAGACTTTCATGCTCACCTCTCTTAATTTCATCTTCTGTTTCTTTATCTTCTTGTTTAAGATCAACTGATTTAACACCTGATGCAAAATTAACTTTGATTCTCTTTGATGTGTATTCTTTAACTATGGTGAATGTAGTATTTGATTTAAGTATCATACTTTCCCCAGGAGGATTTTGAACCAGTAATTTGTTTTTAACAAATGGTATTAAATTAGCCTTCAAAACATCTTGTGGTAAAGCAGTTTCTTCAATCAATTGTTGAGTAGTTAAAGTATTTGAGTCATTGTATAATAATAATATAGCCAATTGGAATAAAGTAACTGTGAATGAAAAAGGAGGTTTACCAGGTTTGGATATATTTGCCTTTACATCAGCTTTTGATCTATTCCAAACCCAACTTAATTGTTTAGCACTGTGTTTCTTTTGATATATTTCTGTGAATTTTTCCTGAGATTTGATTAATTGCTTTGGAAGAATGAAGGTTTCCTTTGAATCTTTTAAGATTTCAAACCATGATTGATTATCCAAAATACGTGCTTCAACATCACCTATATAGTCTTTGGAATCTGGTAATGAACTAATAGCATCTTTATAATTTTGTGCCAAATCTTTTGAAGTTCTAATATCATTGAACATATTTGTAATTTTGTTTGTATATTCAGTTGAATTTGCAGTCTTTAACTTTTGAACAACAAATTCTTCTTGTTCTTCTTCTTCTGGTGATATACCAGACATCAATCTCTTAGATAATAATCTTCTATACCATACTTCAAAACCATCCTTATCATCAACGAATTTGAAAATAGCCATTAATTCATCAACAGACATACCTTCATCTGATGAATTCTTCCTCTTTAATAACTCATCGGCATATTTGGCTAAATATTCAGCGGTCTTTGATCTTGATCTGACGTTTGGAGTAGCGATTGAATTAGTATTGATAAATCTTTGACAACCGTTGTCTAATGCCTTAACGAATGATTCGTTGTTATCAAATGAAACTTTGACGATATTTTGAAATTTTTCATAAATTCCAATTAATGTCTTGATATATGCTTTCGGATCTATAATTTGAAGGTTAGGTTTTCTAGGTGTAGGAGCTCCTTCAGTACCGGCAGAAGCAGCAGCGGCAGCAGCAGCTTCACTTTGTTCTTTCAAAAGTAATAATGCTTTCAAACCTTGTTCTTCAACATATTTTTGGAAATCAATCAATAATGGTTCTATAGTATAAGGAACTCTTTTCAATAGGAAATAAATCTTCTTTATATCTGTGTATCTTGATTGATCTAATAAATTTGTTAATTCAGATCTTATAACAGCAGCATGATTAACAATCAACACTTCATTAAGACAATCATTTAGTAATCTTCTTGTATGATCATTTAACTCTTCCAATCTTTTCATTTCTTCATCAATTCTTTGTTCTGCTTTTGTGAGATAATTGACAACACCATGGGTCTTAATGAATTGATTTGATTCTTCATTATAAAAATTATAAGTTTCAGTTAAGAACGTTTTCTCAAAATCTTGAATGTAAACAGATAAATTGACTTTTTTCAAATCATTTGCATCAAAACCTAAAGAAACAAAAGATTTAATGGCAACATTCAAGTTACCAACTGATTTCTTCTTACTCAATCTTTGTTGTTTAATTTGTTCCATTATTTCATCCATAAGAATTTTTAAATTTGGATGAAATTTATAATCTCTCCAAGATAATAAACATAATGAGGCAATATCATAAATTTCTCTACGACCATCTGCTCTTTCCTTTGTGACCCAATATCTATTAATATAATCAAATATATCATTCAAACGGGTAGCACCAATCATAAATCTTGACCAAGATCTAATATAAAATTCTAAAAAAGTTTCATCTGGCCTTTGATTTAAATTCTCTAAATAGTTCTTCAAGAAATCTTGAACTTTATAGTATAATTCACCACCAACAAGTCTAACTGATGCATTACCATCTGATTCATTCTGGATCACAGGAGGTCTTCTAGTTGATGTGTTTGTACAATAATTATAAATCATGGTATATGTCTGTGAATACATGATTGAATCTAAAGATCTATTTTTTTCATCACCAAGGATGGTTTTAACAGCCGGCTCAATCGCCTCCCAGGTGGAATTCAATAGGGCTTGATTATTCATCTTATGATTTCAATTATGCGTATAAGTTTGTCCCAAAAAACTTCGAATGCAATCTATTATAAAGACAACAAAAAATTAACTTGATATTTATAAATATGAGCTAATCTTTCTTCTATAGTGTTGGTTTATATCTCCGTTGTAATCAATTGCCGTATATAATCGTGTCGATATAGGTAACGAGTAGGTAAGAATGTCCCCACACGAGATGTGATGTATTCGGACAATGATAAAGGGATAGAGTGAGTAGGAAATTATGCAACAGGACAACTTGGTATCTTACTCGATTCAACTCACTGGTACTATAATTATCATCCAGGGAAATGGAATCTGTGGCTCACACCAAAATTGGGTTTGCCCTTTGAGAAAGAGGTGCCCTAGGTGACATGATTTTAGTCGCTGTTATAGTACTACTTATTTTTTTTACCCTTTACATTACTACTGTATGTACTACTGTATGTACCCAAAACCGATTTCTATTATTCACAAGGTATATAATAATACATATGTATGTAAGAGAATAACAAAATAACAAAACTAATAAATAAAACAGATTCAATTTCTACGCTCATTACCATGAGAAGCAACAACCTTAACCACTCTGAAGATACTAAGACTGAAAGTCAATACCCAAAAGACTAAGATCACAAATAAGAAAGCTGCCAGAGTCTTCTGATCTTCACACATGTCGAATATGGTAGATGTTTGAGAGTAAGTTGTATCACCAGCACAAACCCATCTTGAATCATATAGTGTATTGAAACTCAAAGATAGATTAGCAGAGGAAAAAATAATGAACAATAAATCCAGTAAAATCAATCTAATCTTAGCCTTTGGATTTCTTAATCCTAAAGGTTGACTTGTAAATTCATCATAAGCAATATATAATAAATATAAGACTGCAAATGATTGTACAACTACTGCCATTATTGAACTTGGTTGTTGAGAAACACTATTTTCATTAACCAATCTATTTGAAAGAACAATTATACGAGAACTTAAACCAACGGATATAGCTGAAAGGATTAAATTAAACATTCTAAAGAATAAAGGGACATACGTATTTGAAACGATTACATCCATGAATTTTGGTTTAAGATCTTTCTTATTCTCATAAATCCAATAACCAGCTTTTGATCTAAATTTTTGATATTGATAATCTTCTGGAGATCCACCTTTTTTAGAGTTTTGATATTGATGCTCTTTCTCTAAATATTCACTCAATTGTACTTCACCTTTCCATTCACTATCTAAATTATACGAATGCATAATTGTATTTTCGTCATCATAATGAACAACTTTTGAAGGATAGGCGACATCAGATTTCAATGTATTCAAGAATTTGTCCCATTGAACAGTTGATTGATTTTCATTCAAGAAGGCATTTACAAAAGGATCACCTTTTGGCTTTTCTAAATTCTTAGAAGTAACTGAACTATCAGTCTCTGTAATATCGTCTATATTATCATTATCATTTCTGGAATTTATTGTACTATTATTCTTGTTCAATGTATCTAAAACATAAGGTGGGAAAGGTTGTACTTCTAACCTATAATGATTTTCTTGATTGACAAATACATCAGGTTGTATAGTTGAATTATGAGATCCTGATGTTAATGGTTTAGAATTGTTTATTAGATTCAAATAACTTTTGCTGGCAAGGTTATTATTTAACGTATTCCTCCTACTTGTGGTATGACCATTATAATTATTGTTATTATTATTATTATTATTGCTGTGATTATTGTTGTGATTATTGTTATTACTATTGTTATTACTGTTGTTATTACTGCTATTTGTCGTATTTATAGTAACAGTATTATTGAAATCGTCAACAACTGAAGGTGAATTCTCCAAGGAGTAAAAACTCTGAGCAGTTGAACCACCTACGGAGTTTGAACCACCGTTAAAACTCATTTTATGCGTAAGATCGTATCGGTGATCAAATACTTGAAATGGCTGAGGTAAGAAATTGATATAACCAGTGTGACTAAGAGGGAAACGATGACTCTAAGTGTAACCTCAACTGACTGTGGCTTATTGATGAACGACACTTACAACACACTGTTACCGGCTTTCCGTTCTCCTTTCTCCTTTCCACTTGTCAATTCCACCTATTGCTCTTGTTCTTGTTCTAAAGTAGCTTAGAGAGCACAATACAGCTGTACTATCTTGACATACACACGCCACACCCGTGCACCACAAGATACAAATCAAGTGAAATTTCAATAAATTGCTTCAGCCGCATGCCGCATGCCGTCCAGGCGCAGCTGAGTGTCATCCAGAGCAAGAAGGGCAATTATTCAGTTATCGAGTGGTAAGTGTAGCTTCACATGGGTTTATAGGAGTGCGTTTGTGCTCTGATTCAAGTGGTGAGTGGTAAGCGGTCAGTGGTAAGAAGTGTACACAGGTTGGGATACACTAGATACTCAGTTCAAATTATCACACATGTTGAGGCTTTCAGTTCCAAGACAACAGAGACTTGGATTCGGTGTTGTTAATGCCTTTGAGCAATCGATAAGATCTAAATTTCAATATCAATCATTGAAGTATAACTCAACTGTTTCTAATAATACAAATAGTACGAATAATACTTCCGATTCCAATTCCAATGCTAATACAATCTTAGATTTTCAACTTGATAAACAACCAATTTACCTGGTAGCGGTACCAGTAACTTCTGAAAAGACATTTGTATATTGTAAATACTCTAATGAAGCAAAACCATTCAAGGGAGAAAGGGAATCGTTTGATTCCAAATTGATTGGATATGCTAATACAGCATGGAAGAAATTCGAAAATTCAGATAATAAAGTTAATCAGAAGATTCTTTCATTTGTTAATCTTATGCTTAAGAAGATTCCATGGGATGAAACATCAATGAGATCGATACCATCAAAGAGTACAATTGCAAGATTCTTGAAAGATGAATATCACGAAAAACATCAAACTTTATTAGAAAAGTACTCAAGTAACAAAGAAAATGATGATGATGTAACGAGTAGTAAAATAGGTATTCCACAGAATATTGTTGAAGAACAAAATTTCCATAAAGATCATTTAGAAGATATTCCAATTTTTTATCCAAGTGGATTATTATCAAAGACAAGATTAATTGATAATTTATTAAGTATCAGTGAAAAGAGTTATCAAAATCATTTGAAATATTTGATAATATCATTAATTGTATTACCAATTACATTACCAGTAGCTTTACTTCCAGTAGTTCCAAACGTTCCAGGTTTTTACGTTGCTTATCGTGCATGGTGTCATTTTAGTGCTATTCAAAGTATAGATCATTTGAATTATCTTTTAGGTATTGATAAAAAATCAGGTAATAAAGAATTTGATATTAAAAAATCTCATTTGAAATTTATTGGATTACCAAATATCGAACAAGTTTATTTGAATGTTTCAAATAATGAATTGAAAACAGATATCTCAGATTTCATTAAATTAGAGAATGCTAATGAGGATAAGAAGGAAAAAATTCTTATAGATGAAGAATCTGTAAAGAATATATGTGAAGTTTTCAATATTAAAGAAGCTGAAAATATGTTATTAAGTGCATTAGAGCAGGAAAGAAACAAAGAGAAAAAACAATCTCAAAGAAACAATTAATCAATTAGTTGACCTATATATAGTGTATTAAAATAGACATAGATATATTAATAAATTCATGAATTCATACTACTTATACTGATACATATACTGAAAATACATACATAATCTAAACCCACAACACTTTCGAGCTGTTGTGAATATGACAACCCTTTAACCCAGACAGCCCTCATCACGTGTCTTCCTACCAGGGCCGCGACAATCCTACCTCAGCAAAACACAACAATCCTTACCCATCCACACCTCAGGCCTCACTTATTCCAACACACAGAAAACTCTCACTTCCAATTTCGCCCACTGTTAACTATGGAAATTCTCGAAATTCTCGAAATTCTCCATTCCTCCAAACTTTCTCAGCAAGCTTGCCTCAAATTATAAATACTAACCAAGATTCTTTCGTCTTATAACAGAGATTGACATTTAACAGTTCTCCTCTTTTTCCTCTTCTTTTTTTTTTTCCTCTTTCCTTACCGATTATCCAATTAATTCACATTCAAAATGAGAAATAAGTGGAGAAAGAAGAGAGTTAGAAGATTAAAGAGAAAGAGACGGAAGGTTAGAGCTAGATCCAAATAGATTAATTGAACTTTTATAATACTTTAAACAAGTCAATTGTAAATTCTTTCAAGAAAAATTCATGATTTCAATTTTCGTATCAGTATTCAAATCAATTGCATCTGTTTAATAATATAATTAATCATGTTTTATTGTTCATTTTCTACCCATTTGGTTCTTTTCACTATTTGTAGTTTGGTCAATTAGCTCTAGCTTTCAAGTTTGGTCTCTTATTTATCAATTTATATTTATTGAGAAGTTTCTCTATTGGTTTTAAGTTGCAATAAAGCAAATTATCTTATTATACAATAACAATTGTGTTTGATATTCATCAGGTTATTTTAGTTATGTTTCTTTTGTTGTTGGAATTTCGAATGATTTGGTTATTTTAGTTTAATTTCATCTTTGGTTCATAGCTCGCACTTTTCCCCAAAAGTGTCTTAATATTTCATATATATAAAAAAAAAAACTTTTTTAATGTATTTGAATTGAATTAATCTTTCTTAGATTGGTTCACTTTATTTATTTTACTTCCCCTGTTTTCGTAATCGTAAATTCATAGGTAAATTCATTCAGTATTACTGAAACACAGACAAATTGTATGATTCCAAATAATTTTCCAAAAATTATCATTTTTCGTCTCGTGATTTTCTATATGATTATCACTATCACCGTTATAGTTTTTATCAAATTCATTCAAATCTTCAATTTGAAAAGGCTGCGATTTGATGAATTGAGCTTCACTAATGTTATTATTATTATTATTATTATTATTATCATCGTTGTTTACCTGACTTGTGGTATTCACATAACCTATATGGTCATAGTTTAAAGTACCCGAATCTGCGTATATAAGATTGATAATTGAAGTATTCAAAGTACTTGATCTGGTATTGAATTTTTCTTTTATTCGTTTCATTAAATTCACAGTATCAACATCTAATCCTCCATAGTCATGATCATCATAATTTTCTGGTTCTGGCCTTGGTATCAGTGGTTTATTGTTATCACTTGAACACACTATGGTATCATCATTGCTCATTTGATATATATGCTTCCCATTCAATGATTGTTCAATTGACGTTTGATTAATTGGATCTCTATACCTCAGAATCCTCTCTTCCATGATATTAACAAGCCAAGTATCTTCATTATGCCCCAATTCTAAACCAATTCCAAAAGCACCAGTGAAACTTAAACCAAGATTATAATTCAGTAATCGATTTCTTCTATTTTCAAGTATTTTGTGTTTTAATAAAGGTTTTAGAATTTCATCTGTATTTGGTTTATATGGTGGATAATGTATTAAATCGTTCACTTCTTGTGATTGACAAGGATATAAGCTCTCACAATGATCTGCTTCTAACTCATTCATCTCTTGTCTACTTGTATCTGGTGGTACATCCTCAAACCAATACAGCGCTTAAACCACTACTTCACTAGACAGCCAAACCTGGGGAAATCACAAAGGGTTTAGTACTATAGACACTCGCCACACTTCTAGCCAGTAACACCAGCCACACACGAGACACCACTAAGCAGCCACTTCTTCTCGATCGACGCGTCACTAACTACAAAAACTATTGCCCTTATAAAATTAACTGAGGAGATTTGGCGGTTGGTGAGAAAGTGAGAGACCGAACTGAGACTGGAATTAGAAATCAAGGTTGGTTGGTTACTTGGTTAGTTGAGTAGTTGACATGGTGATTGAATTGCTTTTATAATTTAGTCTATATAATATTGTTATCTTATAATATATCAATCTATTGTTTCAATTATACTATACTATACCAATCCATCACATATCATACAATATTACCTCTTTCATCATCGATTGATCTAATTCAATTCAACTGTTTTTCTAACAATCAATAAATTAATCAATTAATCATAATCATATCATTAGTTTCAAATTGTTTGAATTTTGATCAATCCTTTTTAATCATTATTCTTACCTAGTATGTTAAGTTTGATTATTGGAGAGTATAAATCGCCAATTCGACTTTGGTCAATTGGATTATGTCTCTTTTCTGTTTTCTTCGTTGACTTCATGACTTCATATACTAACTTCAAACCACAGATATTCAATAATAGCATTCATTTGAAACCAATTTCCTTAAAGTTATCAAAAAAGTGAATTATTTCTTTTATTCATTCTTTCCAACATAAAACAAATCTAAAAGGTATTCATTATAAAAGGAAACAATACATATAAATAAATTCATTATTACAAAAAACCATTGCATTTTCAAATTAACATATAAGATACATATTTAATCAATTATAACAAAAAAATAATCATTCAAAATGGATTTAGATACAGACGTTCAAATGGAAGAAGATACAAATCAAGATACTTCAATAACAACAAATTCCACAACAAATAATAATAACACAGCTAATGAAATTCAAATTCCAATAAGTACATCAATAACTGATCCAAAAACTCAAATAAATACATTAGATGGATGGATTGAACAATTAAATGATTGTAAACCATTAAGTGAAGAAAGTGTTAAACAATTATGTAATATGGCAATTGAAGTATTAAAAGAAGAACAAAATGTTCAACCTGTTCAAGTTCCTGTTACAATTTGTGGTGATATTCATGGTCAATTTCATGATTTAATGGAATTATTTAAAATTGGAGGTCCATGTCCTGATACAAATTATTTATTTATGGGTGATTATGTTGATAGAGGTTATTATTCTGTTGAAACTGTAAGTTATTTAGTTGCAATGAAAGTTAGATATCCAAAAAGGATTACTATATTAAGAGGTAATCATGAATCAAGACAAATTACTCAAGTTTATGGATTTTATGATGAATGTTTTAGAAAATATGGTTCAGCAAATGTTTGGAAAATATTTACAGATTTATTTGATTATTTTCCAATTACTGCATTAGTTGATAATCAAATTTTTTGTCTTCATGGTGGTTTATCACCAAATGTTGAATCATTAGATAAAGTTCGTGAATTAAATAGAATTCAAGAAGTTCCACATGAAGGTCCAATGTGTGATTTATTATGGTCTGATCCTGATGATAGAAGTGGTTGGGGTTTATCACCAAGAGGTGCAGGTTATACATTTGGTTCTGATATTTCTGAACAATTTAATCATGATAATGGTTTAACATTAATTGCAAGAGCTCATCAATTAGTTATGGAAGGTTATTCATGGACTCATAGAGATAATGTTGTTACTATATTTAGTGCTCCAAATTATTGTTATAGATGTGGTAACCAAGCTGCTGTAATGGAAGTTGATGAAAATCATACAAGAGAATTTTTACAATATGATCCAAGTATTAGACCTGGTGAACCAACAGTTACAAGAAAGACTCCTGATTATTTTCTTTGATTTATTTAATTTTTCATTGGTTTTTTCATGTGTGTTTTTTTCTATCTAACGAATCATTTGTTTTATTGGTTTCCTTATTAATGGTTTAATTTCATCTGTGGTGATTGCTCAAATTTAACTTGACTCAACTTTTTATCCTATTACTATTATTATTATTATTATTATTATTATTATTATAGATTATGATGATTTATTCGATGTAATTGATTTGCATCATTCAATTTATTTATTATTATTATTATATTATCTTTTTATTACTACTTAAACCATTCATTAGTCTATTTATTTTATCCTACTTATCTTTTTAACAATTATCTATCTATCTATCTATCTATCTATATACTAGTATACTCCTATTGTCTTTAATCAAACTAACTAAATTATTTATAACTTAGAAACACTTAATTTCTTAGCCCTATCTAAGGCAATATCACACATAGCATTAATAGCTTCAATTCTTTCTTTCCCAATATCACCTCTTTCAATTCTTCTCTTCATATCACTCATTATAACTTCTCTTGATCTACCATTCACGAACACAACGTATTTCAAACCTGGGAATCTGGTCTCATATTCATCGTTCAAATCACTTAACTTTTGGGCTAACTCCGGATCTCCTGAATTAAGACTTGCTTGTTCTTTTGAAGAATGAACAGATAAACCACCAGTGGTGGTGTTAGTGGTGGTTGCACCCTTTGGTGGTCCTAATCTTGGATGTGCTCCTATAATCTTATCCAACTTTGCCTTGATTCCTGAATCTTGCGTACTCTCAAAAAGAGAAACGTAGTCTAATAAATACTTCCTACTCAATTCAATAAGTTCATTATAACTATTCACTTCATTACCATTACCACTACTACCATTATTAAACAACTTGGGGATTAAAAAACCAGTCAATGTTTCACATTTCTCAAATAAATGATTCAATATCTCTTTTTGTTCCTTTTCATCAAGTGTTTTGATCACTTGAACAGGGGGTAATATGAACTCACTCATGTTTGGCTGATGTACCTTCACTAGTTCAGTAATACTAGTCATTCAACAAAAGAAAACCTACTTCTATTTCACTTATCAAGCAAGTGAATTCAAATTCGGTGATTACCGTTACAGTTAACGGAAATCTAATCGACTCATCGACGTTTAGAATTTGTTAGACGATAGACGCAAGAAATGACGCGTCTATTAACGTGTTCCTTCTCTTCATTTCGATGTCGTGACTATAATCTCCAACTGATCTACGCTAGGTACTAAATGGTTGAGTCTATTGGATCGAATTAGTTAGTAAGTAACTAACAAACACACAAATAATGTCAGACTTAGACGATTTAGTACCTGAAGAGACTCCAGGTTTTAAAATAGGAGAAAAGAAAACGATTGAAGAATATACAAAACTTGATTCAAATGATGAATCATTGAATAAATGGAAAGCACAATTAGGTTTGAATTCAGGAACACCATTGCCTGTGTTGCCTGGTGATAATAGAAAAGTTGTTATTCTCTCTATGACTTTAACTATTGAAGGAGATGAAAAGAATCCTATAGTTATTGATCTTGCTGATGAGACTATTGAAAGTCTTAAAGATAAGAAAATTTCATTCAAGATTAAAGAAAGATCAGTTTATTCATTGAGTATTAAATTTAAAGTTCAACATGAAGAGATTATAACAGGATTAAAATATTTACAAGCTGTTAAGAAAACAGGTATAACGGTTGATAAATTAGAAGAACCATGTGGATCATATGCTCCAAATACAATCGATAAACCATTTTATATTAAGAATTTTGCAAAAGTTGAAGCACCTTCTGGTTTATTAGCTAGAGGTAATTATTCAGCTATTTCAAAATTTATAGATGATGATAAGACTGTTCATTTGATCTTACCATGGACTTTCCAAATTACAAAATGATTTTCTATATATATATAAGATAGTTTTTCTTTTAAATTTAATTTAATTACATACTTATATATATGAAAATGAAAATGCAAATCGAATGAATAAAAACAAACCCCTTTGTTTTCATCCTTTATACTTTTTAAAATAAATCAATGGTTTAATTTTTGTATTCCTTGAACAATTTTATCTATATCAATCTTTGATTTATTACTACCATTAGTATTAGAGCCATTTGAATGATTTAATTTTTTTCCATTTGATTGTGATTGAGATTGTGATTGTGGTGGTATGATTTGCATTTGTGGAGGAAGTGGAGGAGGTTGATAAACGTACATTGGATTCATGGCGCCTGGCTGAATTGATTGAGGTTGAGGAGGGTAGATTGGATGATTTTGTTGAACATAAATTGGATATTGCATTGGATGATGCATCATTTGTTGTTGATGATCTATTTTCGTTGATGAATGACGATGCGATTGGTTATTGGGTATACCCTTTTGTTGTTGTTGTTGTTGTTGTTGTTGTTGTTGTTGTTGTTGTTGTTGTTGTTGTTGTTGATTATATGAAGGTGAATTTGAATTCGAATACCTTGATCCATTTGATGAGAATTTCTTATTATTTCCATATTTCCTCTTTGCAGGATATGAATTGAATTGATAATTTGGAATTTGAAAATTTGAATCATATGGTGGAATTGGAGGATAATTAAAGTTATAAAAATTTGGATCATATTGTGGTGTATGCCTTTGATAATTAAAAGAATCATTTGAATCAATTGAATCGTTGAATTGTGTACTCGTAGATGTATTCACATTATCTTCTTCTTCTTCATCATCATCATCATCATCTTCTATATCATTGTATATTCTTTCACGAGCAATCATATATTTTTCTTCTCTTGTCAATCTATCATCGTGAGGATTTGTGTGATTGGAGTTGGAGTTGTTGGAGTTGTTGTTATTAGTGTTAGAGTTATTATTATGTACAGTTGAAGGTAAATCCGATCTTTTCATTATTTTAAAACCAGGTTTTTTGGAAGAAGTAGATGAACTTGTTGTTTCAGATACCGAATCAGATACAGGATCAGGTACTACTACAATTGGTATATCAAAGTTATTCTTTTCCAATTCGAATAAATCATATAATTTCAATCTATTCAATTTTTGAGATGGATCAAATTTGATATCTTTATGTTTTAATGGTTTTATATTACCTGTTTTATCATCTAATGGAGCATTTTTCTTAATTGAATCATTAGCATTGATTAAAGAAGTGTTTATCTTAAAGATAACCATTGAATACCCATCATTTGATAATATGTGGCCTAATTCGTAATATTCAGATAATTTATGTGTTAATAATCTATAATAAGAATTCAATGGATTTAATTTCCAAGAATGAATATTTGGAGTATTTATGAAATCTATTATATCATTTTCTAAGTCGAATAAGAATTTCTTGTCTAAGGAATAAGCATTGATTGAATTTGAATTATTTGATGGATTGTTTAGACAAAAGATTGCATTTAATAAGATTTCAGATATATTATAATGAGTTGATAATCTTTTAATTCTTTCATTTGAAGATTCATTTGGGAGTTTATCCACTGGATTTACTTTATCATCTGTAGTTTTACTAGTATCAATTGAATCGGTTTTATCATTTTTATCATTTAATTCATTTATGATTTCAGAAGTCATTATTGAATGGAATTGGTGGATGCGTTGAGTGAGTGAGTGATATATATATGAGACAATAAAACAATGAATGAAGATAAATAAATCAATGAATAAATGATTTGATTAATTACAAGTATGAGAAAAATTGAAAAAATTAAATTTAATCTTATTGTGAGGTGAGAATTAGTTATTTTCAATTATTATTAATTGGTTGTTAATATGGGGTAATTATAGTTAATTATATTGTAATTATGAGTAATCGTAAGTAATTACAATACAATGATACCAGAATACCAGAATAAATGAATATTAATAAGATCAAATCAATTCAAAGATAAATAATGGAATGATTAATAAATGAATAGACAATTTCAAATAGACTATCAGTGGTTTCTATTTCTATTACTCTGTTGGTTATAGTTGTAATTATAATTGATTAACCAATCGAGTGATTATATCTTGGTATATATGTATTTGTATCTTTTAACTCAATGATTAATATATACAGTAATAATACGGTAACACTCTCAGTATCAGTATCAGTATTACGATCCCGTACCACTTACCAACCACCTTCATACCAGCATAAAACCAACAATCAACCAATGAACCAGTGAATAATAAAATCAAATAGACTAAAAAGCGCTTATTTGAAACAAAAAATTTAATTCAGTAAAATGCGTTTAGTTTGATTCAGTAGTGGGTGCGAGGTGTGCATAGTTAATCTTTCAGATCAGAGTGAAAGAGTGGCAATGTCAGTAGACAAGATCAGAAGGTACAAGATTAGAAGAAGGTACAAGATTACATCAAGTGGTTGATTATTGGTTATTGGTTAGTACATCCCATCAATTCTCTTACACAATGGC
The DNA here is from genome assembly GCA_024271885.1 of Wenyingozyma ramenticola. Lineage (NCBI taxonomy): Eukaryota > Fungi > Ascomycota > Pichiomycetes > Pichiales > Pichiaceae > Wenyingozyma > Wenyingozyma ramenticola. The sequence goes on from JANBXF010000001.1 coordinate 193,244, forward strand.
AAGTCAGGAAGATGTATGTCTTTATTCCTTACTTTATTACTTATTAACCACATTTACTAACTAATTGAACCAATTGATAAGATTCGTGCTAAGCGATTGGCAAGATTAGCTGCATTGAGTAATAGTAATAGTAATAGTAATAGTAATAGTGATACCACTACTAAGACTACTACTACTACTACCACCACAACTACAACCACTACCCCACAGATCGCTCCAAAGACTATCATTCCTACCCCTACCCCTACCCCTACCCCTACGCCAAAGACAACGAATACAACTCCAACTCCAAAGACAGCAGCCCCCATTAAACCAAAAGAAGATATTAAAGTATGGACAAATAATGAAATTGAATTTATAATGGAAGTCACCATTGATGAAAGGAAATCCAACAATACAAATCTTATGTTTTTACCCTCACTTTACGAAGAAATTAACAATTCAGCAATGTCTGATGATGATATAAAACAAAATTTATTATCAATAGATAATATCGAACAAATATTTATTGAATTGTTATGTGAAAAGGGTATTGATGATAAAAGGAAAAAATCAGATTATAAATCTGCTTTTGATTATCTTAGATTAGTATTTGATAGATTATCAAATCAAAAATCTTTTTATTCATCTCCAAGTAAACAAAATGATGAGCATATCAATTCAAAATTGAGTCTATTGAAAGAAATTGAATCATTCTTATCTTCTTATTTCTTAATCCTATTTCAAATCCCTGACTTATTTGTTGATATTTTACCAATTAACGAACTGATCAATAAAATTAGTGTCAATTATAATTCAAATCTTGGAATTTTACTTTTGAAAACAAGTGAAAAATCGATTGAAAATGATTGTCTATTGGAATTTTTAGATCTCTTATTGACGAATTTATCCACTTCAATAATTGAAAAAGATCTCTTGAATGATAAATCTTATTTGAATGTTTTGACAATATTTGAACTATTCATCAATTCAGGTTATGGATCAAAACTCCATTTATTACCATCATATCATCCTTCAAATTTAAAAAGTTTTGAATTTCAAACAAAGTCATTATTAGGTCCAATCTTAGAGATAAGTCCTTTAAAATTCGAATTAGCAATTCATAACTATGGAGGTGAATATTTTACAAATCAACAATTATCACAAATTCATACTTATTCACATAAAGATCATTCTAACTATATCGATAGACTATTTGAAATTTTCAATAAATTGATAAGATCAAATGAAAATTCAAGAAATCATTTATTGAACTATTTTGCAGATATTATAAACAAGAATCACCTTAGAAGAGGTGAACATGTTAAATTCAATGAAATTGCATCTGATTCATTTATGATCAATATTACTCTATTATTGGTTAGATTTTCTCATCCATTTTTATCAAACTTAAAATTGATAAACAAAATTGCAAAAGATTATTTATTATATCCAAATCAATTGATTGATTTAAAAGATGAAACAAGGATTAATTCAACAATTGAAGAATTTAATGAATATCATGATAAGAATCATTATGAAGACCCCACAAAAGAATTAAATTTCATATCTAAGATTTTCTATCTTTTATTAACTTATTTACATTATGGTCTTGGTGGTATATATATTAATTATCAAAGATGTCAAAATTATTCAAAACAATTAAAACAACAATTAAAACAATTTGATGAATATTGTATTAAAAATAACATCAATGATTCAAATCCAATGTTGAAAAGATTAATGGATTCAAGGATCAAACCAATCAAAAATAAATTGATCAGATTAAATGCAGTTAAATATTCAATTGATATGTTTTCATCAAATAGATCATTACAATTAGAGATTTTTGATTCAATTATTGGTTCTATTGAATTCTTCAAGACTTTAATTGATTCAAATTATGATCCAATCAATAATAACAACACATCATCATCATCATTCAAAGTTCCATTGTATGATTTTTTCCAAAATGATGAAGAAATTGATAAACTTGATGATTTAGAATATATTCGTACAAAAGCACCGATTCCATTCAAATATTATCCAGAAATCTTTATTGAAGGTTTAATCAATTATTGTCATTTTATATTCAAATTTTCAAATAATCCAATGATTTCAAATAACTTAAAATTAGAGAAATTTGTTGAATTTGCAATTATTTTATTACGTTGTCCTGAATTGATAAGTAATCCTCATTTAAAGAGTAGATTAACAGAAGTATTATTCTATGGTTCAATACCTCCTGATAATAACAACAATGATAACAACAACAACAATCTATCATCAAGACAAGGTTTTATGATTGAAATTTATTGTAATAATGAATTAGTTAAAAAGAATTTAATGATTTCATTGTTGAATTTTTATGTTATGGTTGAAAAAACTGGTGCATCATCACAATTTTATGATAAATTCAATGCAAGATTTAATATTTCATTTATATTACAACAATTATGGCAATTTGATTATTTTAAGATTGATTTACAGAAGATATCCAAGAGAAATACCAAGTTTTTCATTAAATTAATTGCAAGAATGTTAAACGATACAACTTTCTTATTAGATGAATCATTATCACAATTAACAACTATTGGATCTATTCAAAGAGAATTATCAAATAGATCCAAAGGTATAACTTCATCATCATCATCATCATCATCACTTTCAGAAGAATCAGAAGAAGAATTAATTAAAAAATTACAATCAGCTGAAAATCAAGCAAAATCATATGTTCAATTATCTAACAAAACCATTTTCCTATTCAATTTATTTACAAAAGAAATATCCAAATCATTTATAATACCTGAAATTGTCGATAGATTAGCAGGTATGTTAAATTATAATTTAACAGCATTAGTTGGACCAAGTTATAATGATTTAAAAGTACAAAAACCAGAAACATATCAATTTAATCCCATTGAATTAGTCTTTCAAATTTGTTCAATTTTCATAAACTTATCAGAAGAACAAGAATTTATTGAAGCTAATTCAAGGGATGAAAGATCATTTAAATATGAGAATTTTACTAAAGCTGTTAAGATTTTATACAAGCATGGTAAGATAACATCAGATTTTGAAGACAAGTTAATTACATTTGCTAAAAAAGCACAAGAATCAAGAGATCTTAAAGATGAAGAAGAATTAGAATTAGGTGATATACCAGATGAATTTTTAGATCCATTAATGTTTACATTAATGACTGATCCTGTAATATTACCTCATTCGAATATATCAATTGATAGATCAGTTATTAAAGCTCATCTTATGAATGATCCAACTGATCCATTTAATAGAACTCCATTAAAATTAGAAGATGTTATTGATAATTTGGAATTGAAACAGAGGATTGAAGATTTTAAAAAATCTAAAAAAGTAATTAAATAATTTAAGAGTTTTTTTTTTAAAATTAAATCAATTTATATATATAGTTATTAACATAAGAAGATGATAATATCAATAAATTTAAGCTTTGATAGCAAATTTCTTTGTTGGATAAGCAATTGAAGCCTTTCTTGATTTTTCAGTAATTTGATTTTTTTCAAATTTAGTTAAAGCTCTTCTTAAAGCTCTTGTCTTCTTTTGTCTTAAATCCTTTGGAGAATATTTTTTACCTTTGTAGAAATCTCTAACAACTTGTCTTTGTTGTAAGTTAATAACTGTTAAAACTCTAGCAATGTTTTTTCTAACAGTGTGAATTTTTGGTAATGAAGGTCTTGTTAATTTTTGAACTTTTAAATCAGCTAATTCTTTCTTTAAATCGATTAATTGAGAAGTTAATTCTTCTTTTGATTTAGTTTTAAGTTCATATGCTTTAACACCAGCCTGTATTAATAAGTAAATTAGTTAGTATTTTATTTCATTCATTGATTCATTTTGTTTATCATCCACTTCATTCATTTCAGTCATTTGATCTTGCATCACTTGATTTGAACTGATCAACTGGTCTGTTTCCAACTATTTGATTAATCCATCTTGTTATAATCTTTCTTGAATCTTCTGTCTATTATGATTTATCTTACACTTGTAGATTTGTATATTACGATTATAATTATGATTATGATTATGATTATGAATAGTAAATCTCTTGGTATGTATTCAAGAAAATGCTGTAATCCCCTTGAACTGACTGGTTTCTATCTCTTGAAATATCATCCATCTCTTATTGAAATATCATCATGATTCTTATTCTTTAATTTTTCACTGATGTATACATATACATATACTGATAACTTCATAATTTGATAACTTGATGAAAATGGGGAAAGGAAGTGGAAGGGTATTCATCATGGATAAGACATACCATTTTGTGTGATAATTATATAACTTTAATGATAATATATGATATATCTTAAATTCAGAATTAAAATAAAATAAAATATATTAATAAGTTTAATTTTAATATAAGGAAAATTTTTTTTACTATGGCAAAAGGTTTTTTCGAAATTGGAAAGTTGGAAATTGTGAGGATGAAGTTTCTCTGATTCTCTGATTCTCTGATTCTCTGATTCTCAATTTCTCAGATTTTGGATATTTCTGATTGTTCACAGAGAGGCGGCTCGCGAAGTTTAGCTTTGCAGGTTAAGTGATAATGATAATGGGAGAGGTGCGAGGGTTAGTCGTGGTTTTTTATATGAAAAACCGCGAGTTTTTGTTTGTAAATTTTGTTTCTACCGCGGTATAGATCCAAGTATGGCGTATTTACGGGTTGTTTCGCGGTAAATGAATACCGTGGAGATATCGAATTCACCGCGATGAAACTGATACACCGCGATAACTTTTGTAAAACTTTCAAAATCGCGAAGTGTTCAAATTTACTGAGCAGAAGTGGAAAATGACAGATTAATTCTGTCATTTCCAATAGGTGTGAGGAGTAGTGCGAGGGTGTTCTCCAGAGGGTTTCTAGTGACTGTCATTATAAATAATTGGATTGGAATGGAATGGAATGAAATATTCACCAGCCACAAAGATAATAATAAAACAAACACAGCCACACACAATTATGAATGAATTAATTCACCACCACAACTTTTTCCAAATGTTGTACACAAAATGAAAAACTCTTTTAATTATTCAAAACATGACGCGATTGTTTTATAAGGATAAGGATAAGGATAAGGATTAGCAATTATCTATTATGCAGTATTAGTTTGACTTATTTTACTTATTGATAAATTTATAAATTGGATTAAGTCAATTTATTCATTTTCTTTTCATTTATATAAATAGTTAATTAATTAAATAAATAAATAATAAATTGAATAAAAAAAACACAAGATTTAAGTTAAATAGATAAATAAATTGACTTGATAAATTATTATATTTGATTGAATGCTAATATAATTATAATATTAATAATAATGATATTTCTTTTTTTCTTTTGATAAGTTATTTTCTTTTCTTGTAGTAATATATTAATTACTATAATTATACTCTCTAAATTAAGTTTAAGTTTTTAAAATAAGAAAAAAAACAATTTTAAAATTAACTAAAATTAATTAGTACTTTTAACATTGTTTGATAACCATTCAAAACCATCATAAAGACCATCACCAGATGTAGCACAAGTAGCTTGAATAAACCATGGTCTTGGTCTAATTGATTGTAAACCTAATTTTTCTATAATTTCTTCTGCATTCATTGCATTTGGTAAATCTTGTTTATTAGCAAAAACTAATAATATAGCATCTCTTAATTCATCTTCATTTAACATTCTTTGTAATTCTTCTCTTGCTTCACCAATACGATCTCTATCATTTGAATCAACAACAAAGATAATACCTTGAGTATTTTGGAAATAATGTCTCCATAATGGTCTAATTTTATCTTGTCCACCAACATCCCAAACTGTAAATGAAATATTCTTGTATTCAACAGTTTCAACATTGAAACCAATTGTTGGAATTGTTGTAACAATTTCACCTAATTTTAATTTATATAAAATAGTTGTCTTACCAGCAGCATCAAGACCAACCATTAAAATACGCATTTCTTTACGACCAAAAAGGTTACTTAATAATTTTGATATTTGTAAACCCATCTATTTGTTTGTTGTTAGTATTAATGTTTTATTTGATTGATTTATTGATTTATTGATTGATTCAATGATTCATTGATAGATTGATTAGATATTTCAATATTGCCACCATTCGCTAATTATAGAATCAATGGACGAAATAAGGAATGATTGAATCAATGGATGAAACAATCAATCAATCAATCAAAGCAGGTATTGATGAATGGATTGATTGATCAATTAACTAATAGATTCAAGTTGATAAATAAAAAAACAATGAACACATCAACGAATCAAGGAAACAAGATGAACAAGCGAACAAGTAAACAACTAATCAATTAACTAACTAACTAATCAATCAATGAATCAATCAATCAATGAATCAATCAATCAAAATGTGATAATATAAATAACATACCTTGTAATAATTTCTTTAATAGATCAAAGGGAACTGAACGGATAAATAGATTATAGATAAAAGAACAGATAAACAGATAAACAAACAAATAACAATCTATTATCATACACGATGATCAACCAACTCTCAGATTCAGATTCTCAGATTCTCAGATTCTCACTTGAAATTGAAATTGAAATCAATCGACCGCTCCTTTCTTTCTTTCTTGCTCAGCCAGCTTTTCTTTTTAGTTAGTTGAGTGATCTTCGTCCTTTGGAGACGTGTTTCTTGGGCGCGCAGGGTTACCCGGGCGGGGTAGTGTGGTAGTGTGCGGGTGTGCGGGTGTGTGGGAGGGTAGTGGGTGGGTTGACTATTACAGTGGGTGGGCAGTGGGTAGTGGGTTGTAGTACAGGTAGTGGGTTGTAGTAAAGTAGTAAAGTAGATATGGTATATTAATATTAATATATATATGCCAAATGCAATGAGTAGCCATGAATAGTAACGATTATAAAAGCAAAGAATTAGTTTTGTTTTGTTTTCTAGTATTCTAGTATGCGAACGTGTTGTTTTTGTTGTGTTGTATTGTGTTGTATTGTGTTGTATTGAGTTGAGGTGTATTGGTTGATCTAACGACCAACATTTACTTTACATGTTGAGTATTTTTGTAAAGCTCTAAGGAATACAGCATAATTAACATCCTCATTATCTGGTTCCCAATACATTTCACTTAATCTAATATGCCATGGTGGATATCCTTGTAAATTTAAAAAAGGTTGAAATAATATAATTAAATCTGGTTCAATTCCAATTAATTTTGTCAATTCTTTATCTAAGAATTTTATACTAATCTTATTTGAATCGATTTGTCCTTCTTTACTTAAATCACTTAATACTTTTGTTAATTCAACAATAGTTTGTCTTCCATCAACTATTGATAATAAAGATATAGTCAAATCGACTTTAATTTCTTCTCCTGATGATTCCTCTTCCCCTTCCCCTTCTTCTCCATCATTATAATTATAAAATGACAAATTCAAATGTGGAACTTTGATTTCAAAACTTGGTACATTGTTTGATCCAAAATACAAAGATAATTTCTTATAAATACTTCTTCTTAACTCTGGAATATTCTTAATTAAAATCCCATTATATTCATAGATTGATAAATTTGGTATACCACTTGAAATTGACCAAGCACTAATATTACAACAATCATTGATTAATCCTTCAACCCCACCATTCTCAACTTGTTCAGGCTTATAATTCAAAATACACGATAACCTGAATGGAATCTTACTCAATTTATTAACATCGTTATTAATCAATGAAGGTGTATTTGATGGATTATATGCAACATTAAGACTTTTTAATTTGAATTTATTATATGAAAAACAATAAAATCGATAAATTGACATCAAAAGGTACAATATAACTAATATTGAATGATATAAGTAAAAACTTAATAATTCACTAAAATTTGGATCTTTATTATTATCTTTAAAATAATTATTATTTGAATCCTTTGGATAAATCAATGTCTTGAATATATTTGATAAATTATTAAAAATTGATTTCTTTGAATAGTTTAAAGTTGGTTGTAATTGACCTTCAACTGTTCCTTCAAATTTAACTTCAATTGATTCATTTTCAACAGCAGTTGTACCATTCAATACAGATCCTTGCTTATTACTATTGATAACTAACTTATTAGGTGAAATACCATTATCATTATCATTATCATTATCAATATGATCTTCTACTTCTACTGTTTCCCCAACTTGAGTAATATCAGGTTCAGTCATACTCTGTTACTTGTGGAGTTTAGAAGACTGTATTGTATAAATAAAATTCAACAAGATCAACTTATTAGTTAATCACCATAAATACTTACCAGTGATAAACTCGATGTAATTTTTAACTACCACGTTATACAATAGATATTTTATCATTTCTCCACTTTAGAGAGAAAAATCGTCGCGTCTGCAAATTTTAACATAGCGTTCGTTTATTCTTGATACGTAACTTATATAGTCAAGTAGAATAAGTAAATAAATAAATAAATAAATAAATAAGTAAATAAATAAGCAAAATAAATAAGCAGAACGAAACAATAGCCTAACTGACATCGTCATCTTTTTTTTCTTGATTTTTGTTGATGTTGCCGTCAACACCAAAACGATCAACTGCTAAATTTTCAATAAAATTTCTCAATTCTTCTTGATTCGTATAACTATAATCAGAATCATTATCTGGTAAATTATGATTATTGTTCATAACATTATTACCATTATTGAATCCTGAAGTACTGTTGATCAAAGTACTCAAGTTGAATCCAGTAGTTCCGTTAGAATTGAAACTAATCCTTGGATTTACTACACGATCAGGAAATTCATCTTCTTCCTCTTCCTCCTCTTCCTCATCAATGTCATAATTGTTCTCATCATCACTTTCTTCAGACGATCTAGTAGTGTATAATGAATTTGGTATACTTGCACCTAATGGGAAATTCAATTTATAAACAGGTTGATTATTATTATTTGAACTTGGTTCACCTGTAGTATTACTAATATTTCTAGTAATATTGAATGATTCATTATATGAATCAGATGTAGTATGTGTAGTCATATTTCTTATATGATTAACATCATTTGAAAAGGTGTTCGAAAGATCACCACCAATGTTTCTATTCGTTGTAGTTGGTATATTATAAAGTTTCATTTCATTTGAACTATTTTCATTGGAGTCACTAATCTCATTACTACCACCCCCACCATTTGAATTTGGTAAATTATCATGATTGATTAAACCTGGTTTGAAATATTCGGAATTTCTTGCAGATTTACAAACTCTAAACAATTCATCAATTTCTTCAAGCATTAACCCTTTTGTTTCATATACAAATAACCAAGCAAATACAAAACTTGTAAGATTTAATGAACCCCAAATGAAAAAAATCTTTGCACCTAATGCAGCTGTATGATTACCTGAATCAATAAGATATGGAGTTGAATATGCAAATACAAAATTGACTAACCAATTCGTTGCAGCTGTAATTGAAACAGCTTTTTGTCTAATTGATAATGAATACATTTCACCAACTAAAACCCAACTTAATGGACCCCAAGTTGCTGCGAAAAATGCAATAAATGTACAAACAAATGAAATCAAAACCTTATTCGATACAATAGAATCAGTTGTACAACCAACAATTGCAATAACATAATTTGAAACTGTCATTCCAGCAGCTCCAACTATTAATAATTTTCTTCTACCCATAATTTCAACCAAGAAGATTCCTGGAATTGTAAAACAAACATTGACAGCATATGTAATAAATGACATCAAATATGAATTATTGACACCAGTTTTAACGAAAAAATTGACACCATAATAGAAGATGAAATTAATACCTGAACATTGTTGTAATGCTTGTAATGCCATACCTGTCATCATTCTCTTACCTTGTCTTGGTCTACTTGGAGATGATTTAAAACAATCAATTAAAGTAGATTCACCAAAACTCATTTCATAATCATGACTTGCTTTAATCTCGATCAATTCTTCAATTAAACTTTCATCATTTATAGGTAATCTTCTAAATCTTGATAATGAAATTATTGCATCGTCTAATTTATCCTTTTTAACATAAAATCTTGGAGATTCAGGTAAAAGATACATACCAACACATAACATTGTTGCCCATATAAATTGTATTGCAATTGGAATTCTATAACATCTTGGATCATTAATTTTATGAGTAATTTGAGTTACAGCACTTGAAACAAGTAAGCCCCAAGTAATAGCCCATTGATAAAATGAAATAATAGAACCTCTAATCCATTTTGGTGATGCTTCAGCTTGATATAAAGGAATAATAGCAGAAATCATACCAACACCAAATCCACTAATAAATCTACCAGCACATAAATGTGCAATATCAGCTCTTATAGTTTGAATTAAAACACCAACAAAAAAGAAAATTGAAGTACAACCAATTATACTTTTCCTTCTACCAAATCTATCAGATACAATTGGTGCACATAATGAACCAACAAATGTACCAATTGATAATGTACCTGTTATAATAGCAGTTTCAGCAGCTGTAAAACCTATTCTATCACCTGCATAATGTCTTTTAACGTATTTCATCTCTAATAATCCATTAATGATACCTGTATCATAACCATAAAGAAATCCACCAATAGCTGTTAATATACCAACAAATACAGCCATTATTGATGATTTACTCTGTTGTTGTCTAGTATAACCGTTTACACCTCTATTTTCATGAACATCATTTGGTTCATTTGAATCATTATTATTGGTATTGGTATTATTATTAATAGTAGGCAAAGAATATATTTGTTTGATTCCATTTGGTTGTATATCAACTTGATTACTTCGTATTATCTGTGAATCAATATCATTATTTATAGGTTTAGTCTGAGATAAACTACTCAGAAATGAAGAATCTAATTGCATTTGTTGATTTTTTAAATGTTCTTCTAATTCAACACTATTCGTAGTCGTTGTATTTGTATTCGACTGTGTATTTATATTAGCATATGTATCGTCTTCTGATATTTCACTTCCATGTGAATTTGTTACCAGATTATCTGAAATATCCGTAAGCATTTTGTACGATCAATAAAAGCCAAGAGCCAAAGAGCCAAAAAGCCAAAAGCAAAAGATTAATGTGTTACCAAAGTTGATGTTTTCTTTGTATAGCTATGTTGATGATAAATGTGATATCTCTCTTTGATAAACCTGTTTCCTCTTTTCTTTATTACTACTGATTTTCTTTTTTTTTTTCCTCTTTAAGAAAGGTGCCCGCCAATATAGATGATCTTATAGATAATGAGGAATAGATATGGGATATATCTGCGAATAAATAAATGTATAGACAAAGTATATACTCTGAGCGGATACACCAATAAATAACTTTGGACCGATGGATAAGTGTATAACCAGTTATCTGTGTATATATCTGTATGGCTAAAATTGAATCATCATCTTCTTCACACTTTGAGCGGGGGAGAAAGAGGCAGTAAAATAGAGAGCGGCAGAGCGACGCGCCGATCGAGTGGTTTAATTTTACTGCGCTTATTTACTACATTTATCTACGTTTATTGATTGATTAATATTATTATACTAGTCTACATACGAATGGCGATAGAGCGGGTCCCTATGATCTATAAAGGGGTGTATAAAGGTGTTGCGCAAGGGAAGGGTATAGTTTGAAAAGAAAACAGAGAATTATTTGCGATTTACTATCTAATTTTAGTAGTGTTGAAAAAAGATTGTGATAGTATAGTCTTATTAGTCAAACCACTTTTCTTCTTGTTATTATACTCTTCTTGGAAATTTAAATGTTGACGAGCCAAATATTCTTGTTGTTTGGCTTCTTCCTTTTTTCTTCTCAAAGCGGCTTTATTGTTTATCTCTATCAAAGTCTTTGCATCTATATCTCCACCACCACCTCTAGTTGAACCGGATGAAGTGAAATGGAATTTTGGGAATTTTGATTTATTTTCCGTTGATTTTGATTTTGGATTTGATTTTGAAGAAGTTAGTGTTTGATCAGTGGAAGATCTTGAAGATCTTGACGATACTCTTGATGGAGAAAAAGCGGAATTTGCAGAGGAAGAAGGGGATAAAGAAGATGTAGACGCAGATGCGGATGAACATAATGTACTTGTACTACTTTCTTTATTCATCATGGGTGGTGAGAATGGAGTTAATTTAGCATTCATTTCAGCCCAAGCTTTAAGATCATCGGGATTAGTAACACCACCGGATCTAACAGATGATGAATTTTGTAAAACATTTGTAAATCTATCTTTTTCTCTTTTTATCAATGATTGTAAAGAATGTGGTTGATTTTTGGTATCACTGTTATCATTAGCTTCCTCTTGATTTTTCGGTTTATTAATAATTGATTTTTTAATCATACCTGATTTCTTAGACCCACCAGTGGTTGAATTGGATATGATAAAACCTTCATTAGTCTCATTATTTGTAGTAACTAAAATTTCATCATCTTCACCATGAATAATCATTGAATTTGCTAAGAATGAAAAAATTTTACCCCATTTTTCACAAATTTCAATAATTTTCCAATGATCAATACATGGATAACAAAAAATTTCAATTGATTTTATGAATGCAATACCCATAATTCTAAAATAATTTGAATCAATACCAAATACTCTTATATGTTTTCTACCTATATTGATTAAAAAATCGTCTAAATTGTGTAAATTATCAAGATTAGCCATACATGATTTAAATAAACCCGAGAATATAACGGTTTGATGTTTAACTGAGGGTAAAAGTCTTTCAAAGAAAGGATACTCATCAATGATAATATCTCTAACTTGTCTCCAAAATATTTCAGTATTAATAATTTTACCAAATGGTTTTATCTGTGGATTATTTGAATCTGAAACAATTTGTCTTTCCCATGATTTAGTCAACAATTTAATTTCCCTTTTTGATAGTATATCATCTTGTATTTGCGGTATAGGATTTCTCGTAGTTTGTATCATTTTCTAAAATGGTAATGATAAACCAAGAGAATAATAAGAGAGATACAGGGGTTTACATATAAATATACATTTATACATTTATATATATAAATTTATACAGCAAACGCTACTAAATATATACAACTGGCATTAGTGAAAAGTTAATTACAAATTAATTATCAAAGTTTCTTTGAATAGTTAAAGTTTTTTCTTTTCTTTTTCAATTCAACAAGTGGAGGTACTAAATTATTGAATTCTATGGAACAATGATAAATGCAAAGAATTATCAAACTAAAGAATGGACCAATCAATTCCCACAATCTAATAATTCTAGATTACTGGACAATCGATAACCCGGTTTTTTGAATTTCACAGCACAATTCAGCATAGGTAAGCAGATTAAAGCACAATTCTGCACAAAATGCCCAACAAAGAACAATATAAAAATTGCAAGTTGTGCAATTTTTGCATTAGCTTAGCGCCAAACTGCGAAAGGGGAAAGGCGGGCGGGAATTGAATTGCGTTATCTTTTATTTGATTTGTTTCCATACTGTGATCTGTCTTGTGGAAAGTATATGGTCATACGCCTCGGGATGAATATACAAGATGAAACAAACAACATCAGCTAACTAACTAACCAACAAACTGAAATTCGTGACATGTAGAATCATTAATACTGTTGAAAGCCCCATTACACAAAAAAACTTAAATTGAAGTTAAACTATGTAGAAAATAAAGTGAGGCGAATTTTTTTCGCGTGTTGAATGTTTAATCTATTATATTGAATTTGGTCAGTGGTGCCTTTATTCTGTTCGCTGTTCCTCATTGAAAGTTGCCTTGCCCAATGGATTGTTTGACACGTATACTGAAGTAAGGGGAAGCGAATGATCTTCCTTCTTTGCATTGAAGATGATAAATTATATACATAAATATATATATTAACATATTAACATATTAACATATTAACGTATTAACATAGATAATCTGATGTATGGTTCCAACAACCTATGATTTACCTAAATAGGAAACAATTGAACAATAAACAATAAATTAATAATTTTTTAAGATTTAATTTTTACAAATTTAAAGAGCTCACACAGTTTTATGAATAATTACATAAATTTATTTTGTGTAAGTTACTTTTTTACCCAATATGGAATAATTAATTAATAAATAAATAAGTAAATAAGGTATATAAATAAATCATTGAGCCATTTTAGAAAGACCTAATTTAACAGATAACAACCTTACAAATTTTGAAGACCTATCTCTTTTCTTAAACAGATTACCCGATTGCAATGTAGCGGTTGGTTCTTTTTTAAGTTTTGAATTCGTGGGTGTGCTTGCAGTAGATGGAGTACGTGGAATTTCCTTTATTTCATCTTTAACCTTTTTCTTTAATTCATCATTTGTTTCTTCTTTTAAAATGTAATCTTGTGTAGATGTAGTAATGTTCTCATTATTAGAAGCAATTGGTGATGTAATCACAGTAGTTGATTCAATAACTTCATTTTCATGAGGTAAAATATCTATATTTCTATCAACATCAACAATATCAATCTCATCATCTTCACCTCCCATGAATGATGAACCTTCTTCACTTGTAATTAAACTTATATTACTTTCATTAGGATAATTTGTTATTGGTGATGTCACTGTTGGTGTACTTGGTTCAAATAAGGGTAAATAATCAGTTGAATAACTGTTTTTCTCTTTGATTGTATCAACAGGTAATGATTCTTTTATAGTAGTAGTATCCTTGCTTGTTGTTATAATTGGAGGAGATATAAGAGTTGGAGAAGAGATATCTCTTCTTTGACTGTTTAATAAATCAAGATTCAAACTTAATCTTTTTCTTGATTTAGGAACGTTTAAAACAGGTTTAGTTGAAGTACTTGTATTTAGTAAATCTGGAACACTTTGATTCATTGTAAACCAACTTAAAGATTTTCTCTTTGATTTTTTATCTGTCGGTGTTGTTGTTGTTGTGGTAGTTGTTGGTTCAGATACTATTCTTCTTCTTCTTCTTGAACTTATAGAATCTGTATCACTAATAGTAGTAGTCTTTGATAAATTATGGGTATTTTTGTTATCAAATTGGAACGACTCGTCATCATTGTCATTGAATGAAATAGTTGAGTTTCTCTGTTGATGTTGTTGTTGATTTGTATTTGGTGAACCTAATATTGAGTATAAACCTCTTGATGAGAAAGTAGCGGATAATGAAAAAGCTCTTAGGGAAGATCTTCTTCTGTTCTTGACATTAGAATCATTAGAACTAGAATTAGAATCAATTGATTTCTTTCTTGTCTTTTCAATGTTTAAATTGGTTATTGAAGGAGACGGTGAAATTGGTTTTAATAACAATTCATTCAAATTGTTTTCATTTTCTTCAATTGATAAGAATGGGATAAGTTCTTTAATTATCTCATTTGAATTATCTATCCAATAAGTCAAGATTTTTTCATTTGTCTTATAATTTTCTAACAAATCATCAGTTGAAGTAGCGGAAGTAGTTGTAGTTGGTAAACTTGTATTTGACAACAAAGGGTTCAAGATAGTCAAATCATCACTTTTGAAAAAACTTAATTGAAAGATCTTAGCTAAATTGCTAGAATTCATCTTTGTGATTGAAGTAATTTCATCATTTGAACTAAGGAAGTGTAAATAGTTTAAAAGGTATATGAACAGGTGTAGATTTTCCAAAGGTAAATTTTTCAATTTTTCAAAATCATTCAATTGATATTGTTTATTATTATCGTTTGATTTTAGTAATTGATTGATTTCTTGAGTTATTAAACCATTTGCTAAGTTACTCAAGTATCTTTTCAAAACCATAGCTATATCGTAAACATTACTATTATTTGGTTGAATTTCAAATTCATAATTATCAATACCTGTATTTTTAATATTCGTTTCAATTTCTCTTATTTTCCTTATTGATCCATTTATTCTGAATATACCTTCAATTGGGATTGAATCTTGTAAGAATTTAATAGTCTTATACACTAGAGTAGGTATAATACATTCAAATTCGTGATTTTCATCGATTATTAATTTATCCCTTATATGAGATTTTCTAAGTTCATTTCTCAAAGTATAAAAATTATCTGTATTTTGATTGTTGTATGGTATGAGATTCATCGTGGATGAAGATATAATTATTGAAGATTTCCTCTTTGATGATGAATTAACAGTTGATGAAGAAATATTTTCATGATTTGTTAACGTTATACTTGGTTCGTTTTCTTGAACCATTTTTGTTGTTGTTATATTCTAACAGGTAAAGCAAAGCGAAGCAAAGGGTATTGGAATCTGTTGGGTATGTGTTGGATGTGAATGATACAGTGTAAAACGACAAGTATCACAAAGTAAGAATAAAGTGAATAATTGAGAATGTTTGTAGTATAGGTATACGTATTCTAATTTATATTTGATTAGATAAGATTAAATAAGATATCTGAAGAGTAAGGAGTTTGATACTGTTGATTAGAATAGATTAAAAGTAAACAGTGTGGATAAATAACACGAAAGTTTGTAAATAAGAAAGAAGATCATGAAGATCAAAGAAAGTCGTATAGTGAATTATGAATAGTATGAATCAAAATGTATATATTATCAATTGTATGTATATTTTACAGAATAGGAAATGAAAATTAGTCGCGTTTGCGTTTTTTGTTTGTTTGAGAATTTTGGCGTGTTTTTTTTTCTGTTCTCTGTTTTGTTTGAGAAAGGAGGGGGAAATTGATGGGGGTGTTTTAGTTTATATGAGGCGTGGGGTGTAGATGTAAATTTGAAATAAAATAAAGTCACGGGATAATAGCATGACAATACAGATAAACACGTGACATCCACGTGACACTTAAAACCATTAAAGTTACCCTACCAAATAAAGAAATGAAATTGTTCTGTTACAAAATAGACGCGACGCTCACCAAATATTCAGACGCAATCGACCTTTCTAATATACGAAAATCAAAGTGTAAACATCGCATTGCCATTTCATAAGCTGAACCGCCTTAGATAGTAATCACTAAGATAGTAGTAGTAGTCTTTATATTTATGTATACTGTTTTAATTATTTATACTTCTATTTATTCAATTATTTATTTACTTAACTCATCTGTTAATATACTCATCATTACCATTCTTATTTCATTACCCGCAATATCCTTATCTTTATAAACCCATTGACTATTTCAATCCTTAACTTCAATCTCATCCCTTCAAGTTAATAATTACATCAATTCATTTCATTTACTTCATGCTTCATTAATTTACCTATAATACTTCAAAATGCATCAAGAAAATCTATACTCTGCTGTTTATTCAGGCGTACCGGTATACGAATTTATAACTCCGAAATCTTCTGTAATGAGAAGGAAAAAAGATGGTTGGATTAATGCAACTCATATTTTAAAAGTTGCAGATTTTCCCAAAGCTAAGAGAACAAGAATCTTAGAAAAAGATGTTCAAATTGGTACTCATGAAAAAGTTCAAGGTGGTTATGGTAAATATCAAGGTACTTGGGTACCAATGGAAAAAGCTCAAAAATTAGCTATCGAATTTAAAGTATTAGATGAATTAAAACCTTTATTTGATTATAAAGCTTCAAATGGTTCAGATTCTCCTCCTCCTGCTCCAAAACATCATCATGCTACAAATCCAAATAAGGTCTCCAAAGCCTCTTTGAAGAACAAAGCAAATTATGTTAATAAACATGCGAATTCGAATACTACAACCACCAACAATACAGTCTCTCCAACTAAACCATCTAGAAAATCCGCTCTCAATAATAACAACTCGAATTTAACCGCTACTACTGATACTAAATCAAATATAACCACAACGAATACAAGAAAGAGAAGACTTAAAGTAACAGAAGAACCATCAACTACTCAACAAAACTCATATCAATCACAACATCCCGCTACGATAAATTCTTCTGCTTCAAATTCTTATTTACAAAGCCTCAAAGCTCCACAAGACGATGTTGATGATGACGAAGATGATGACGATTTTGACGATGATTCTTATGATTTCGATGATGATTCTGATGATCAATTATTGAAACAAAGACAACAATTACCCATGCAACAGCAGCAGCAGCAGCAGCAGCAACAACAGCTTCATCAATTACAACAACAGCAAAGAGTTCAATCGAGAATCCCGTATAATACACCATTACATTTACAAAATCAACAATTTATGCATGCTAATCTTATAGGTAATAACTCTTATCTTCCACAATATCAACAAAATAATCATTTACAATCTCAACAATTACAACAAGTTCAATCAAATGTAAATGATTCTTCATTAACTTCAGATTTCATGAGTGATAGTGATTTAGATCATGCTTTACAGAGGAAGAGAAAACTGAATACTACTAATATTTACAAATCTCCAAATGGTGATATTAATCATACTAACAACACTGCAACCAATACTGCTAATAATAATAACAATGATTTCGCAAATAATAATACCACTACCACTACCACATCAACAATTCCCACAACTAATAAAACAGATGATTCGAGTTCAATTGATGATATAAACAAATTATACACTCAAAAATTATTAGAATATTTCTTATCAACAGGTGATGGTGTAACTATAAATAATGATATTAAAATACCTGATTTTATAACAAATCCTTCATTATCAAGTGCATCACCTTCATTACCCACGGTATTTGATTTAAATCAAGTTATTGATAAAGATGGTAATACAACTTTCCATTGGGCTTGTGCAATGGGTGATTTAAAAATGTGTGATTCATTATTAACAAGAAATTGTAATTTCAGATCTTTGAATAATCAAGGTCAAGTTCCAATAATGAGATCTGTAATGTATACAAATTCTTATACAAGACGTACATTTGCTAAATTATTAGATTTATTAAGTGATACAATATTAGATTCAGATTCTCATGGTATGACTATTTTACATCATATTGCAATGTCAACTATATCAACATCAAATTTACCATCTGCAAGATATTATACTGAGATTTTATTAACTAAGATTGCAGAAATTGTAACTCCAATTGAAAGAATTATAAATTTTATAAATCATCAAGATTCTCAAGGTAATACTGCATTCCATTTTTTCGCAAATAATGATGCAATTAAATGTATTAAAGTATTGTTAAGTTATAATGCAAGAGTTGATATTCCAAATAATAAAAATGAATATGTTTCTGATTATTTATACAAACATAATTCTCATCTTCATGAAAATAGTAATAACAATCACAACAATTCAGTATATGAAAACAATCAAAATAATATTTCAGTATTGAAAGTGTTTAATCCTAATTTAAACGATCCATCATATACTCAATCACAATTAACCTCACCAATGTCACATACGATTAAATCACCTTCGATATTAGGTTCGAATTCAGTTTATCAAAATCATAGAATACAAAACAATCATAATCATTTCACGAATAATCAATTGTATAGCCATTACAATCATAATCATCTTCATCAACCAATGTTAAGTCAATATTATTCAAGTATGAATTATTTGAATACACCTCATTATTCAGAATCTGCAATGCAAGTTAATCAAAGATCAAATGAAATCTTGGAAAAATTAGAAGATTTATCAAATTCATTCGATGTTGAATTATTGAATAAGAATAATGATTTAGTTGAATTACAAAATATTCTAAAACAAATGGATCAAGATATTTTGAAATATAAGAAAGATATTGATGAAATTGTTGATGTTACAATCAATGCTGTTACTAATACAGAAAATGAGGAATCATCAAGACCTTCAACTACAGAGTCAAAAGTAGAACCTTCAACTGAAGTTACAGTACCAAGTGAAACCGAAGACATCAAAAACGAGAAGGATAAACTCGAAGAACCAATAACTCAAACTCAACCTGATGAAGAAACTGAACAATTAACACAAGATGATCAAGTTGAAAAAATCAGAACTGAATTGAATAGAGTTGAAGAATTGTATTTCGAAAGAACAAACATCCTAAGAAAATTAATTGAAAGATCACAAGCTAAAGATCTTGCTACTATTGTATCAGATAAGGAAACTGAAATGATCAATCAAGGAAATTCTAATGATAATAATAATGATAATAATGACGATAAATTAGCACCTTCTAAATTGAATTTAGAATCAGTAACTAAAATACTAGATTTAGTGAAACTTCAAATAATAAGATCAAGAACAGTTGATGAATTAGTTACAATTTTTGCAGATGCTTCTGAAAATACAGAAGTTATAAATAATTATAGAAGATTAGTCTCAAAATTATCAAATGTTCCTTATTTTGAAGTAGATGAAAGTTTGAATGATATTGAAGAGTGTTTGAAATTAGATCTATCGGGGTAAGTTAATTTAATAGTATTATTTAGTACACTTGTAATATATTTATATCGCCAATAAGTTTACTTAATAAATTAAGATCGTAAAGCGAAGCCGCTAAACCAACAAGAAAAATAAAAATAAACGACGCGAGAATAAGGAGTTTGATTTATAGAAGCAACGATTGATCGATTGATCTTTACTGATTTATTCACATAAGTGTTTGATAATTTATAGAGGTTTATAGAAGTAGGTGAATGAGTCAGTGATATGAGATTGAAATGACACAACGGAATCAAAACACCAGTATCACGAATATCACGAGTGCTCATAATAACCATACCCAAGATGAAAGTAAAGATTACACGGAGTACATTGAATTCAAGTATTCAGTTCGAATAAAACAAGATCAAGATGGATCAAGTGTCAATGATCAGTTCATAAGTTGTGTGTTGTCTGGTCCTCCTGAAAATTTTCAAAAATCTCAAAATCCTGTTTCAAAGGAAGATAATACTGATGATAATAAGATTGATAGTGATAGAGATAGTGGAAATGTGAAGTTTGGATCAACAGGCAATCCCGGTGTCATTGTACTTTTGCATGGTACTGAAGGTCATAAGGATTACTGTTATCATAAGATTTTAGCTACTCAACTTTCGAACAAACTGAAGCTAAATACAATGAGATTCGATTTCAGAAATTCTGGCGAGTCATCAAATAGTCATCATCCACGTACTATAAAACAAGATGCATTTGATCTGAAAACCGTTATACTAGATTTAACGAGCAAGGGGTTTGTTATTGAAGGAATAGTAGGTCATTCACGTGGATCACTTGCCATGTTTCAATATGCAATCGATAACCGTATTGATGGTTCGGTGAAATTAGTCAATGTAGCAGGTAGATTCAATGGACAAGGATTATATCAAAGGTTAATATCAAGACATCCTAATTTATTAACCGATAAAGGATATTTCACAACTCAGTTGAGATTTGGTGAAAGAATCAAAGATAATGAATGGATAAGTATTGATGAATGTAATAGTCTTATCGGATACGAAATGGATAAAGTGATACCGAATAATCTTTCTCCAAATATAAACGTATTAAATGTATATGGAACAAAAGATTCAGTTGTTCCATATATTGATAGTCAGTCATATTATAAGACTTTGCAAGAGAATGGTAATAGCACAAAATTGATATATATAGATGGAGCCGATCATAATTTCCATGGAGTCGAACCCTTTGATTGCGCCTTACATACAGGGTTAACCAAACATAAGAGGAGGGAAGTAGTGGATTACAGTCCCCAGATAAGTGAGATCATAACAGACTTTTTCCATACCCCATGAACCAAACCTACCATACTAACACTCACTAACTAACTAACTAACTACAAACTAACTACCCCACAATCGACAAACTACAGCCGCAGCTTCGAGAATTTTAAGAGAAAAAGAAAAACTGAAGTGAAAAATCAGTCATACTTACTTCATTAGGAATTGCGCTTATTGGGCGGCATTCGCGTAGGGCGTTTAAGTGTTTCTCTGTGTCTGTCTGTCAACCACTGCTATATGCTATATACTGTATAGTTTACCCTTCTGATCTCATATACAACCAAGTTACATTAGAAAAGTATAGTATACCAACTTATATACGTAAGATCACATGCCATGGAGACCAAACACAAAAACAGGAGACCAATTTCCACAGCCATGGCTTCAATTGCTTAAGTAAGAAAAGCGAGAAAATTTTTTAACTTTGTTTTTTTTTCCTTCAAACTTGCATTTTGTCAAATTTTCAGTCAGACTCTGACCCTGACTGATCCTGCCTGTATTGTGTGTTTTGGGGTTTCGATTAGTGGAGTTCTTTTGGTCTGAATTGTATTTTTTATCTTATTATTTTTCCCAGATTTCATTTATAACTTATTCTTCTCCTTTTTTCTCTGTTTGTTTCTTCGTTTTCTTTGTATCATATCAAACGCTTGTTGAAGGTAAAAAAGACATATTTTTCAAAACATGTTCAAACAAACTTTCACTCTTTTCCAAAAGTCCACAAAGGGCGCTTGGAGTAATATGCTCAAAGATCCTTCTGTTAAATATACAAGATTCCCAAGTGTCAAATTAAATAACAGACAGTGGCCAGATAAAGTTATTGAAAAAGCTCCAAGATGGTTATCAACTGATTTAAGAGATGGTAATCAATCTTTACCTGATCCAATGTCCGTTGATCAAAAGAAAGCTTATTTCCATAAATTAGTTGAAATCGGTTTTAAGGAAATTGAAGTTTCATTCCCATCTGCTTCCCAAACTGATTTCGATTTCACAAGATATGCTGTTGAAAATGCTCCAGATGATGTTTCAATTCAATGTTTAGTTCAATCTAGAGAACATTTGATTAGAAGAACTGTTGAATCATTAACCGGTGCCAAGAGAGCTATCGTTCATACTTATTTAGCCACTTCTGATAATTTCAGAGACGTTGTCTTTGGTATGTCTCAAAAAGAAGCAGTTGAAAAAGCCGTTGAAACTGCAAAATTCGTTAGATCTTTAACAAAAGATGATCCAACTCAACAAGCTACCAGATGGGCTTATCAATTCTCTCCAGAATGTTTCAGTGATACCCCAGTTGAATTCGCTTTAGAAATTTGTGAAGCCGTTAAAGCTGCTTGGGAACCAACTGCTGAAAATCCAATTATTTTCAACTTACCTGCTACCGTTGAAGTTGCTAGTCCAAATGTTTATGCCGATCAAATTGAATATTTCTCAACTCATATCTCTGAACGTGAAAAAGTTATTATTTCTTTACATTGTCACAATGATAGAGGTTCAGGTGTCGCCGCCACTGAATTAGGTTTATTAGCCGGTGCTGATAGAGTTGAAGGTTGTTTATTCGGTAATGGTGAAAGAACAGGTAATGTCGATTTAGTTACCGTTGCTCTTAACATGTATACCGATGGTATCTCCCCAGAATTAGATTTCTCAGATATGGAATCAGTTATCGAAATCGTTGAAAAGGGTAACAAGATCCCAATTCACTGTAGAGCTCCATATGGTGGTTCATTAGTTGTTTCTGCTTTCTCTGGTTCTCATCAAGATGCTATTAAGAAAGGTTTTGCTGCTCAAGCTAAGAGAGAAGCTCAAGGTGATTTAAGATGGTTAGTTCCATACTTACCATTAGATCCAAAGGATATTGGTAGAAACTATGAAGCCATTATCAGAGTTAACTCTCAATCCGGTAAAGGTGGTGCTGCTTGGGTTATTCAAAGATCATTAGGTTTAGACTTACCAAAGAGAATGCAAATCGATTTTTCAAGAGTTGTTCAAGAAAAAGCTGATGAATTAGGAAGAGAATTGAAATCTGAAGAAATTATCGAATTAATGAAAGCTCGTTATAACTTAGATAACTCTTATCACTCTTATATCAAAGCTGGTGAATGTCAATTGAAGAGAGGTGATAGTGAAGAAGATGTTTCAATTGATGCCACTATAGTTATCAATGGCGAATCAGTTAAAGTCGTTGGTCATGGTAATGGTCCAATCTCATCTTTCTTAGATGCTATAAATAAAGTCACTGGTGTTAAATTAGAAGTCGATACTTATTCTGAACACTCTGTTGGTTCAGGTACAAACACCAAAGCCGCTACTTACATCTTATTATCTACTCCAAATGGCACTTCAAAATGGGGTATTGGTATGAGTGAATCCATCACTAAAGCTACTTTGAACTCAATTGCTTCTTCAATCAACTCTTTGATCGCCGAAGGTGCTATTACTTTAAAGAACTAAAAAGGGAAATAAAAGCAAAAAAACATAAATTGTTAATCAGGAAATCTCAAAATTAATTAGTTAGTATATCATCATACATTTATCATTTTATTCATTATCACCGTTGTATTATTTGTTATTGTCTTCTTAAACTTTATGGGTGTATGTGTTGCAATCTCTTGTTTTTTTTGTTATATTCAAGCTTAATTTCTGTTTATTTTATTTACTATCTTCTTTTGCACCCTCCTATTATTTATTAGTATATATAACTTCCAAGTATATATCAAACGAAAAACCATTAAATCAGAAATACATTCCATTGTTCCAACTATTATCTATATATTAATTAGTAGGGATATTCAACTCCATCTAGACACAAACTAGGAGGCTCACTACTCAATTTATCGTAATCATGTACAACCTTACCAACGATCCAATAATATGGATTCCTATTATAATAATCAAACCATTGCTTTAATTTCAAGTCACATACTGATTCATCTAAACCTCGTAAATCATACGTATATTCATCTAATTTCCCTAAACAACCAGTGACGAAGACTCGTGAAGCATCTTTACCCGCTAATAACTGATATGAACCAGCACCACTCTTAGAACCAAAAATGGAAGGCTGATATATATCTCTCTTGTAGGTAACATCAAACACAGTACCATTAACAGCCAAGTATATAGGTCCATTGTTCCTTCCGTCAAATCGACTCAATTCCAGATCACTGAAAGTATGTGATTCAAATGGATACTTTATCAGAAAAGTATAGTATCTCTTGTCCAAGTATTTCCCCTGATACCTCCATGTTGTTGAACCAGTTATGAAATAAGACAATATGGCATTGAATAGTAAGAATCCTGATATGATCCTGCCTATATCCAATATGTTGAAATGAACTCTACCGTTGTCATTGTTTTTCACACTCCTGCTGGAAATCTTCGATCTTGATGAAGTAGGCCGTATCCTTCTCTCTGCCATGTTTGGAATCACACAACAAGGTACATGGAATAGACTGAAATAGTACCATACATGATCAAAAATTTATAAATCCGATCTCAGTTAGTTATCTATCTCACTCTACAAACTCGAGCATGAAAAATTGAAATAAATTTATAAATTAAGGTAAATTAAATTTATTGGTCCATTGAGTAAATGGGAAAGACAAACATTAACTATGTAACTAATATACACGAATAAATACTAATATATCAACAGGAATGATTGAACATTCTTTGTATCAAGTAAAAAGTCAACTAGTCGTATTCTGCGAAGAATTAACTTTTCGAAGAATAAATAAATAAATTAAGAATTAAAATAACAAGAATAACAACGAAAATTAAAGGTAAGAAAGTATCAATAATTGTTCATTGAAAGAAAGGGAAAAAATTTGAAAAGAACAGAAGTAGCATAAAACATTAAATTAGATTCTTGGGAAAGAGTGTCCAAAATTAAAAGTATTGGCATTCATATCTTGTTTCATACCTATACCATCGGTAGGAACCAATAAATCACTCCATACTTCATCATCTAACAACCAATATTGCATATCTGTTCCATCGATAGTACTTTGATCAGGAGCTAACCTTGGTGATAAATTAGGAATAGAGGATACAGAGAAACTTTGCTTTCTTCCTGGAGCTACAAATCCCATTCTGTTATTATTTTGACCTAACATTCCATAACTTAGAAGGTTAGCTCCATTGGATTGATTTTGATCACCGTCTGTGGTGGTGGCAGCAGCAGTAGCACCAGTTTCTTGAGGTATGTCTTGAAACGTAGGAGGAACACTAGATGGAGCAACTTGATCGTTGTAATTTTGAGGTCCACCTGGTGATTGAGATCGTCTTTCATGATGCTCCGCAGCTTGTGATAAGATATCTAAAGGTGTTCCTGGATTATTATTAGATGCCCCAGTACCTGCACCGGAACCTCCATCGTCATCTCTGTGAATGGATATAGTCGGTATGGCATTATTCTCATATGGTGATTGACCATGTTGAGAAACTGTATCTGGGATATCCATATTAGGTAAATTAGCATTCATAGTGGATTGTCCTCCATTTTCATTAGATCCTAACATAGATGCACATTGAGTTGCATAAGTTTGGGTGAATAATCCAATAACCAATCTCATCTTAAGTAAGAAATGATTTCTTGGATACATCATCGAAGTTTCATAAATCTTCGTATGTAAATGATATATGCTTTGGACTGCATCGTTAGTCAAAAATGAAAACTTAGCCATCATTGGAATATGCAATGAAGCATAACGTAATCTTAATAATATACCAGCAGTGTATATCATTCTTGAAAGGAAAAATAAAGGTAATGAAACAATTGTTGATTTATCTAATTTTTCAAAATGTTTCAATGCATAAATACATGATATGGAACATTTCTCAAGACTTTCAATTAAAAATTGAGGTAAATCTGAAGGATCCTCCATGATAGGCTTACTGTTTTCTGTAAAGATTCGATGGATTGCAGGTTCGTGAACATGAACTTGAACGGAGTAGTAGAATGACATCAATGAATTGAAGCTGGCGTCATCATTCTTATAAAGCTGGAAAATTTTGAAACTGATCAAATCTAATTCCTTTTGAAGGTCTTTAACGAGCATTTTATGTTTACCAGTAATAAAGTCTCCAATAGAGACTGGCTCACTAGGTGTATGAATTTCACAATGTGATATTTCCAAGATGCTTGACATTTTGGCATATATCGCAATTCTGGAAGCTTTCTCGTCTTCCAAGTCCTCTAGAATGCCAATACATTCTTTGACATAATCGGTATATTGAACGGGGATTCTTCTTCTCAAGAAAAGAGCAATACAGACAGATACCAAATAAGTTGTCAAAACTAAAGTTCTAGTCTCAATTGTTTGAGTATTGTCACTGGACGCACCTTTGCGTACAGATTGCTCTTCTTTGTTGTAAAGAAAATAAGGTCTTCCTGTAAGACCTAAATCTTGAATCAATGACACAGATAAGACATTCAAAAGGTGGTATCTTCTGTTATGGAAAAGCTCAGCTGACGAATACCATATACCTGCAATCAAAACGGAACGTAATACCTCTAATGTCTTCGCACCAACAACGTAAACTTCTCTGAACAACACCTCGTACATCAACTTTTCCAATTTGATCTGTGTATCCAATGGAATGTCCAAAAAAGGAGCATGTTGAACTGTTGATCCGATATACATAATCGCAACGAACAGTCTTGGCTCTGTCAACAGAATCTGATGAACTTTAGGGTTTGGTGGCATTTCAATCGCAGGTAGAATGGGCAGAACATTTTGTACAAAGGAATCCAATAACCCTTGACATTGGGCTTCAGTTAACCATCCTTTGGCCATAACATCAAAGTTGGAAAGATCACTTTCTTCATCGATCAATTGAAATCTTCTTTGAGATGAAGCAACAATCTCATTTGAAGAACTAGAAAATGATTCTTCTTGCATTCCTTTCAGTGATTCAATATCATGCTTCAATAAGTCAATTCTGGCTTGGGTTCCATTCCAGGCAGAATCATGAACCCCAAGAGGAGCCGAGTGACTGGAAGATACAGTACTCAAGGAATGAGGGGAATTATGATCTTGAAGTATTGGTGCATATATATGTTGACTTGAGGAAGATGAAGCATGGTGTCTATGAACCCTCATATTTGTTGGAAGATTCGAGTGGTATGGAGGGGTAGGAACTATATTAGTATGATGAGAAGACTGCGATCCATGCGAAGAATGAGAGTGATGAGCCGATGGTGGTTGTTGTTGTTGTGGTGGTAGTTGCTGTGGTAGCTGTTGTTGTAATGGTGGTTGTGGAACTTGTTGTTGAGCAGTAATTGGTGACTGTTGTGTATCTGGGGGTCCCATTGGGGTTGGTGGAAAATAATACGATTGAGGGGATCTTTGGAAACCTCCAGCAGGAGAAGGTTGAATGGATGCTATCACATTTCGTTGATCTGAGATTTGTTGTGCTTGATCAGAGTTCACTTGTTGCAACCTTGAGGTCAACTTCATCAACTCAGATACTTGATTTTCCAAATGTTTTAATTTACCAGCTTGGGTATTCACAGGTACGGCTGCTGGTGCTTTTCTTTTTCTAGCTTGAGTAAAATCAATTACACACTCCCTCTTAGCCTTTGCACATCTTTGACAAGATCCATATTTATCGTTTTCATCAACTGGAACACACTTGACTTTCAATGCATGACAGTGACGACATGCAACGGCTCTACGTTTTGAAACTGGGGCTGATGTAGGTGAATCAGGTTCTGCTTTTGGATCTGACCAGCCCGTGCCGACATTACTTGCCTGAGATTTGACCGAGGGTTTCCTTGGCATCTTCACTGTATTAAGAAATCTGGAGAAACTAAATTACTTCTCAAAATTCCACACAACTTGTAAGTATTAGCAATAGTACCACTCTTAAATGTAAAATAGAGAGCGGAAATTCAAAATCTAAGGGTACTAACCCTTGAGCTTCTATGAAAACAAATAATTCAATGTGCGATTTTTTGATCAATCGGCTATCCCTGCGTCGGCGGTCGAGTCTTTCAGTCTCGAACGGGCATTTAAAATAAAGTCGAGCATCTGAAAAAAGTTTGGTTGCCTAACTTGGTGCGGAATGAACGCACAATGTCTTATTCTGATTGTAGATTTGATAATATCGGCTACGGAAAAGATTTTACTCGTAAAATAGTAGTAATAGTAGTAGTAGTAATAGTAGTAGTAGTAATAGTAGTAGTAGTAATAGTAGTAGTAGTAATAGTATTAGTGGTAATAGTATTAGTAATAATATAACATAAAATTAGAGAGAATGTTGATGGTTAAATAGTAACAATAAAAATTAGAATTAATAAACGGAAGGGAGCTAATCTATAGCAAAACTTTTTCAGCAAATTATTATTCAAATTTCTGAAATTAAAGGGAATCTAGATTGAGGGTAATAGTAACAGTAATAGTAACAGTCATAGTTTAGCAGAGTGTAATCCAGTTTATGGAGTGAAGTGAATATGCAAGTTTTAATGATGATGATTTCAATTGAAAAAAGGTGGCTGTTTTTCTATTTGTTTGTGTGTTTGAATAATTGATCAATTGAGTGGATGAGTGAATGTGTTGAAAATGATTCGATCGAAATTTGTTCAATTAGGAGCTAATACATATTTTGGAACCTTCTTCTAGTCTTTTCAACTCTGTAGGGGTTAATTTTGAGTTCTCTTGTTTTGTAACTGCTGGAGCAGATGAGTGTGTTGATGCTGAAGTTGAGATTGGAGTTGGTGTAGCTGTAGCGTCTGGGCCCTTATTAGATGATCTATTTAAGATCATATGACTTTGAACTAAATGACCAGCAGCTAATGCTGAACAAAGAGACAATTCAGCTGCCAAAACAGCTGATGCGACTATCTTAGCTAATTGTCTAGCATTTGAACCTGGTTCAGTTGGATGTGGACCTCTGACACCTAATAATTCCAACATAGCACCTTGTGGTTCTAAGACAGTACCACCACCAATAGTACCAACTTCAATACATGGCATAGAAACTGATATGACTAAATCACCATTTGGTCCTTTATTCATTAATGTCATACAGTTAGATGATTCAACATTTTGAGCTGGATCTTGACCAGTAGCAATATAAATTGCTGTGACCAAATTAGCAGCTTGAGCATTGAAACCACCCATAGCACCAGCTAATGCTGAACCAACCAAGTTCTTACTGATGTTCAATTCAACTAAAGCATCAACATCTGACTTGAGAACTTTTCTAACAACATCAGCTGGGATTCTAGCTTCACAAACAACACTTTTACCTCTACCTTCAATCCAATTGATAGCAGCAGGTTTTTTATCAATACAATAATTACCAGAAACAGAGATAACTTCCATATCTTCAAATCCACATTCGGTAACCATATAATTTAGAGAATACTCAACACCCTTGGAAATCATATTCATTCCCATAGCATCACCAGTAGTTGTCTTGAAACGGATGTATAATAGAGTACCAGCCATAGCTGTTTTAAGGTGTTGTAATCTGGCAAATCTTGAAGTAGAATTGAAAGCCTTTTTCATGACTCTTTGACCTTCTTCAGAATCTAACCATATCTTAGCAGCACCAGCACGAGCCAATGATTGGAATCTAACACATGGACCTCTGGTCATACCATCGTTTGTTACAACAGTTTGAACACCACTACCAGCATTGATGGCCTTACAACCTCTCATGGTGGATGCAACTAAACAACCTTCAGTAGTGGCCATTGGAATATGATATGGAACACCATCAATAATAAGAGGACCCGCAACACCGACTGGAATTGGCATGTAACCGATAACATTTTCACAACAAGCACCAAAGACTCTATCATAATCGTAATACTTGTATGGTAATTTAGAACTATTCAAAACAGGAGCTTCAGCTAAGTTAGCAATAGCACTTCTTCTTACAGCAACAGCACGTGTCTTATCCCCTAATTGTTTTTCCAAAGCATACAATGGTAATTTACCTTCAGTGACTAATGTAACAACTTCTTCATTGTTACACTCTTTGACATTACCAGCTTTCATAACTTCAACTAACTCATCAATTGGGCGAACGCTAATAATTCTACCTTCTGAAGATTGTGAGTCACTTTCAAGGGCACTGGATTGATCATTGTCACTGGAACTTTCTTCGACTATTTGGGCTTCCTTAACAGCATCACCACCGTTTATGGATGAGGATACTGGAGCGGTAACAGGTAAACTGAAATCTGTAGTTGAAGAAGAAGACTTTCCACGCTTACGGCCTGAAGAACTCTTGGATTTCTTTTCGTGAGAACTTGAGACTGGTTGAAGACTTTTGATTTTTTTATCACATACAACAGAGGAAGCAGTAACATGTCTAGCAGCATTTAGTAAGTATACATTGACAGACATACTGATACCTGCAAAAACAAACAAAAACTTACTGATAAGTGAATCTCTGATCAAAAGTGAAATAGTAGAAACTAAGTCAAGGAAAAGATCTTCAAATTTCAACAGGAAATTGATTGGACTGTAAACAGTGGTTGGTAAAACAGTGACAACAGTACCACAAGTTCCAATTGGGATGTTCTTGGCAGCTGACTTGGATAATGAACTAGCTGTAGTGGAAACAAGGGTGATTGGTTCATCACTACTTGAATCATATAACCAAGAAGTACCTAAAGCAAACAAATGGAAACCTAAGAAACCTGCAACAACAGCAACTTTGAAAGAGATGACACTTGTGTTATGATTGAAAATTAAGTTCTTTGACTCTGTAGAAGTTGCGACACTTTCAGCAACTGTAGAACTAATACCATCTTCTTCCAAAGCCTCTTTCAAAGCTAATGTTTGATGAACTTTATTGATTTGAGCCTTTAAGGACAAAACAGCAGCATAGAAGGTAAATGTAAATAATAAATCGCAAACCAAGATTGCAATCGATAAGTAACAGAAATTGCACAATCCAGTTAAGTTTGGTGCTAGGATAGTACAAATAAAGAAAGAAGCTGCAATGACAATATGATCTCTGATCAAAGGTAAACCTGTTTGCTTACGAACAACTTCACTAATGGTGATGGCAACATCTTGATCTTTGTTAGATCTGATTGCTTGTAATACAGGAGCAGTGAACTCAACTTTATGTTTGAATCCAATTGTAGAAACCAAAAATGGTAATCCTTCTGTTAATGAAACGAATGGAACTCTAATGTTTGAAACTTGAGTGGTGAATGCAAGTGCGAATAAGAAAGCGGAACCAGAAGATAAAATTGAGCCAAAGGCTAACCAAAAACTGGAACCTTGTTTCTTCATTTCAATAAATAATTGGATAAATGTAAACCACATGGCACCATATGCAACTGCGACAAGGATAATGTCAAATGGTTCAGCACCTTGAATTAAACTTTTAGTTCTGAAGAAAAGACCTTTGAAGTATTCAAAATAACGACCAATTCTGTGATAGTGTCTTGCTTTCCATTCTGTTCCATCTTCACCTGAAATGTATTGGAGAGAGGATGCAATACTATTGATTTCTGAATATTTGGCTAATAGATTTCTATCACTTTCACTGTTGCCAATATAAAAGGCATCCACTTCTGGGATTTGAGCATCACCAGTTCCCTTAAACTTGATTGGTTTCAAAGCATAATGGTCAGCATGTGGATATTGACTGTAGTCATCGATTTTGGTCCATGATTCGTACTTTGGAGAACCTGGTGGATGATAAAATGAGACTGATTTATTTGAAAATTGAACGTTTGTAGATGCATAATAGTCCAATATTGATAAATAAGCAAATGATGAAAGTAATCCAACGAAGATAATTACGTGAATAGGACGATTAGCACATACTTTTGACAAGTAGGCCGGTATAAGAGTAATAATAGAACTCATCTTTGTACAATAGATTTTCCTAACTTGGCTAAATTATTAGTTCTGTTTTTTTCAGTACGACTGACACGCAAAGAGAGTTGCAAGATGAGACTCTCTCGGACAGGAAGTGTTGGAGATAATTGAAATCAAAAATTGAACAATTCAATTCTCCTTTTGTTGGCAACTTAGGATAAAAAGTCTAACTACAATTGACTTGATGATCGGTCGTTAATCAGTTATTGAAATTTCTTACTCAAAATTGAAATCTTTTCTTTCTCTTTGGGGAAAAATTATTTTGATTGAGAGAAATATCACAAAATGACTAGTGGTAGTTGTAATTAAGGGATATTGGATGAAGAACCCGGGGCCAAGGATTGCAGATCGTGCGTTCGAAAGATCTTTAGATACGAAAATAACAAACTTGCTCTTGTTTGAAAGATTAAATTGCTAGGCTAATATTCTTTTGTAGAAATCTTGTTATAAAGAGCATCGCACTCTTTCGCTCTCATTCTGTCGCTGCTCGTTGCTTCGTTCCTGCTCGCTCCACGTTAAATTCGAATATATTTCGGTGGGTTTTCGTGCATCTGCCATTTCCACCGCGGGTTTCTCGTTTTGTACCATTTTTGTTGAGCGCGCGCCGTTGTGGTTAAATTGTCATAGTTAAATTAAATGCAGAAGAAGATCTGCTTTTACGATTTGAAAATATAGAATACTATTGCTTTGCGCTAAGATTATATTTTTGATGATTTTTTATATACGTGTATGTAATGTTGTTTCATATTAGGTGTTTTTTTTTGTGGTCATGTGATTCTCTGTCTGTCCTTATGAGTGGGTAGCTCGCTTATTTGATGGAGAGTAATTTAACGTCGAAAGTTAATTCAGAGTTAGCTGGAATACCAGGTAATTTCTTGGAACCGTAAGCCATTGGGGCTGGGATAACGATTCTTCTTTCACCACCGACAGCCATACCAGCCACACCAACATCCCAACCTTTGATGACTTCACCTTTACCTAAACCGAAGTTGAATGGCTTACCAGAAGTGTTCTTGTCAAAGACTTTACCGTTCTTTAATTTACCAATGTATCTAACACCAACCTTTTGACCTTTCTTGGCAACTGGACCAGTACCAGTAGTTCTGTCTTCAATGACAACACCACCAGCTATAGTCTTAGTTGTGAATTTCTTTGGTTCAGCAGCTTTTGGAGCTTCCTTTTCGGCTTTTTTGGTTGGACCTTGTTCTAATTCTTTGTTGAATTTGACACCCTTTTCAGCTTTTTCTTTCTTTTCTTTCTTGGCCTTCTTGGTTGGTTTTTCAACTTCAACTTCAGCAACTTCTTCTTCAGCGGCACGCTTCTTGTTGTTGTCTTCTTCGACTAATTCTTCGATTTTACCTTCAACATCATCAACATCATCTAATTCATCTAAGTCGAAATCTTCACCATCAATGATTTCATCCTCATCTGGGGTTAAGTCGTAGTCTGAGTCGTCATCTTCTTCACTGTCTTCATCGGAGTAATCGTCTTCGTTATCGTATGGGTGTTCAACGTAGTTACCGGTTAAGTGAACTTTGTAGGAACCAGTAACAACAAAGAAAACTCTTTCATCTGGTAAGATGGTTAAGTCAATGGTTTGTTGGAATTGGGTGCTTGGAGATAAGGTACAGATAACATGTTCTTCGACATCATCATCATCGTAATCTTCTTCGTCGGAATCGCCTTCGGAATCCTCAGAATCTTCAGCATCTTCAGATTTCTTAGATTCTTTTTCTTCTTCTTCAGATTCTTCACCTTCGGAATCTTCTTCAGAATCTTCATCGTCTTCACTGAGATCATCGTCGAATTCATCGTCGAAAGCGGAAGCCTTTAAGATTCTTAAAGTGGAAGGGGTGTTTTCATCGTCAACAGCTTCTGGATCAATAGCAGCTAAAGTCAATCTGATTGTGACTGGGAAGTCGTCAGTTTGAGCTGGTTGTGGGGAGTATGGATCTAATTCCAAGTTGTATGAGGCTAATGGTAATAAACTAGACATGGTTATGTGTAATTTCTATGATATTGGGATAGAATTGAGTATTTCATAAAGAAGAAGTAAGTGATATCAACTATTAAATGTGGCACAGAATTTTTTTTTAATATTAAAAATTTTTTAAATTTTTCTGCACTTCATGCATGATAATTTCTTTTTCTTTCTATTATTCTCGATAGAACTTGTGTATGGATGTTCTTCAAATTACGACATTTAGTGTGTAGATCATGTTGTTGTACCTCTATCTATCTATTTATCTATCTATCTATCTATCTATTTGATACCCTGTAACTATGATAGACATATCGGGAAGCAATCTGAACACTTCAGGTTATAAAATATCAAGTATCTTGACAGCAAACAGTCAATTACTAGCTAAAATTATCATTTACAAAACATATGTTTTTTCGTATAATTTTTTGAAGTTTTTATTTCAAATAAGGATGTCTCAATTTAAATAGTATAAATAAATAGCATATTAATCAAATTAAAAGACCATAGCATGTGGTTTGTCACCAGATTTTAATGAGAAAGTAGAAGCTAAGTATTGTTTTAATAATGGGGTCTTCTTAACTTCAGCAATTAAAGCCTTGTCGATAACTTTTTGGTCTTCAACTCTAACGGATTTGATTTCTTTCTTAGCAGCACCTTCACCGAAGAATTCAGTTTCAGACTTAACTTTCTTTTCAGATTTTTCTCTGGCAAAGTAAGCAACGTCGAATTTAGATAATTCTAAAGAAGCAAGGGAAACTTGAGTAGAGGTAGCAATAACATATTTGGCGTTAACTCTTCTTAATGGGACACCATTAACCTTGAATGGACCTGTCACTAATAAGGTGTTGTCTTCTAAACTCTTTAAGTAAACAACTCTCTTACCTCTGAAACGACCAGCTAATAAAATTAAGACAGTACCTGGTACTAAGGATTCTCTTAATTTTTGTGGACGAACAGATTTTCTGTTTTTCTTTTGAACTGGTACTTGTTCAGCTGGTAACCACTTTTGAGCCTATAATAAAAGAAAATTTAAGTTAGTATAATGTATTTCAATAAATGGTATAGGGATGCTACAGTCAAGAATTGAGATTCAAGTTGGATATATGAAACTTCGTTTGATGAAAAATTAAAGTATATGATCTGGAACAATCGATATTTTGTGGGTTGTTCCATATGATTGGCAGGATGATGATTCAATCCAAAGTGATACTTCCAATGTTTGCCTTGAGAAAGGGTGAAATCTTTGAAAATCATCTACATGCTAATAAAGATAGTTCATCAGCTTTTGTTTTTGCACAACTTGTCATTTGTTTGTTTCATGAAACTCTCTTCTGAAAAAAGTATGATCTCTTGACTATCGTGCCAAATCATGATCTGTAACATGTGTCACACTCATATTTCAGTTTTCAGTTCAAGATGATCAACTTTTCATGTTGTCGTGATAATTTTCTTATAATTCACGTATAAATCGCACAGATTGTAGTCTTCATAAATCTTTTGAAATTTTCGATTGTTCAAGTTGCCAAAATGGGGTCAACTTCTACCAGCTTGATCTTTACTTTGCTTCTAACGCTTATTTCGTGTCAACTTGATTTGAATCGTTGATTCTCTTAATATTCTTTAATTTTTCACACTCCTTTTCTAAAAGTTATTATATCCTTTTGATTCTTTTCTCTAGTACGCATTCACCATTTGTATCGTTGGTTACATACAGCCATTTTGAATGTCTAATTAGTTATATTATTTGAAGGTCCTTAATAGAGGTAATGCTAACAAATACACTACTTAGATAAAATCAGTTATATCAACTACTCTCCACTCATCGCCAGTCTCCCTCGCTCACTATGCCGTTCACCACTAAGGATTTTCTTGTGGGTAGTGCGACGAGTCTCAAAATCGAGTGCGATCTTGCGTCTTAATCGGGTAATTATTTTTATGTGACTGTGTTTCTCGCACCTTATTCACACTTCACGCCTCTTATATACCTTATCATGTATGGGGTATTATCATCTGATAGGGTTGATACGAGTTATATTTCAACTATAATACAGTTCAAAGTATACATTTGGGTAAGTATATTAGCACAGTAAAGATAAATATCTAAAAGAAAGTATAAAAGTTTTAAACATACGTAGAAATATATAACTTTTCCTAATTTTGCGGAGAGTAATTGAAATTGGCAACCAATGAACCACCTTTTGGTAAAGAGATAGTAACGTCATCATGTTGTCCTGCAATTTCAGATAGAAGGATAGAACCGCTGTCGATATCTACAGATTTACCGAAAGTATGGTTTTCTCTGAAGGTGAATTGTAAAGTGGCATCTGTTGGAGCTTTGAAAGAAGCGGATTCATTCCATTTAAATTGACCATCAGATGAAACCTTGACAGATTTAGTCTTATGAATATCCTTGATCTTGTTGGAACCTATAACAGTGACTTTAACGAGGGCAGTCTTGACGTTCAATCCAGTAGCACTTACTATAGTAACACGACCTGGAATCAAATCACCTGCTAAAGCAGTACTTGCCACTGAATGTAGATCAGATGAGTTTCTCTTATGACCTCCAATAACGCTTGCACCTAAACCGCTGCTGCCTGTTTTACTTGGTGAGCCTGAAGTACGACCAGATCTCATAGAGCTGACATCATTGGCGTAAGGACTTTCTGGTGAAGCCAAATGTGAATCTGATTGACGATTTACGTCCATAGATTGTTTCTTGGAACTAGATCCTCCAGTAAGGTTTTTAAACCCTTTCTTCAAACCACCACCAACTCCAGAGACAGTTCCTACAGCTGCACCCCCAATACCACCAGCAACAGCTCCTGTGACTCCTCCAGCAGCTCCTACAACACCTATGGCCCCTGCTCCAACTCCTTTTAAACCGTCACCTATGACATTGATACCAATAAGCCCATCTTCACCGAGAGCAGGCTTGTTATAATGTGGTCTGAAAAAGGTTTGGAATAATACTTTACCTTGAGTGTCTAACTCAGCTTCAAATTGAGAAGCCTTGTTGATATCAATTGAGCTTAAATCAAGTATACATTCACCTAATAAGTCATTGTCTCCGGCCATATCCCAGTCATAAACAACACATTTAACTTCTGTTCTAGTTCTTGAAGGAATATTGAATGCAATTGACTCGTTCCATACAGGATCCAAGGTCTTCTTCTTAGTCTTGGTTTCTAAGACTTTTTTACCATCAACATATAATTTGACAAATGGATCAGATTTACCATTGCTGTCGGCAGCCATCAAACCGGATGCCGAAACAACAGTAGCTTGGATATCACCTGTATCCAACATTGAATCAGATGAAGAAAGGGCAATTGCAGTAGGAACATACTCGAATTGGAATTTGAGTTTGAAACCACTGAAGTTGATCAAAGTTGGTTCTTCGAATCCCTTCTTTAGTAACTCAAGGACAGGGATTTCCTTTTCTGCTAAAACGTCACTCTTAGATTTAACAACTTCCTTCTTGGTAATTCTAATATATGCAACTGAGTTTCCTAAATCTCTGATAAAACCAGTACCTGAAAATGGATTGATTTCTTTACCGAGTGCTTTCTTGGTGGTGAAACTTGGGAAAGAGTTATCATCGAACAACATTTGAACAAATACGCCAGGTCTTTCTGTTTTACCGTTCAATAAGTTGATACCCAAGAAACCTGAATTGTACTCCAATAATTGTTGTAAATTGAGTTTTTGTTTTTTAACAGTCGATTTGTCTTCATCCTCATCATCAGTGTACCATTCATACTCGTTAGGATGAGCTTTAGCTAATTCACGTAACTCAGCTTGCTCTTCTAATTCTTTCAATTCTTCTTCCTTGCTGACTTCCTTCTTCTTTTCAAATTCCTTCAATTCTTTCTTTGAGTAAACTGGAAGAGTTGGGTAGAATGAAAGTGAATATGAAATAGAACCATGGTTCAAAGATTCTTTGAAATATAAGGTCTTAGAAACAACTTTTGACTTGCCTTCATAGACCAAGTAATTACCATTCTCATTTCTCTTGATGTATTTGGATAAAGAAATATTAGTTGATCCAATTGGTCTATCTTTACTATTTGCTTCGACATCCATACAGTCTAATGTTAACTCTTGATTTTCAGAGATGATAGGGATGTAGGCTACACTATTATAAACTGGATTCAAAGTAGAATCAGCAGTAGCCGTCCTATGAACAAGATGACCACCAGTTGAGACTCTAACATAAGGATCAACAGTACCGATAGTTTCCAAATTCTTCAAATTATTACATGATCTTACGTGTAATCTAAGACAACCTAATGGGGCAACGAAAGATACACCTTCAGTACCTGATAATGCAACTGACTTCCAGTGAGCGGAAACTCTTAATTTACCAATTGGTGCAATGGAGATATAATCAGAACCTTGCATTAAGATATCATTAAGTGAACCATTAAACTCACCAATCTGAGTGATACCATAGGATGAAGTATCTTTGATGATAATCTTGAAAGGAGTGGTTGACTTGGAAAGTAATAATTTTTCAAATTTGACATCATAGACTGGTTCATTGGAACCTTTAACTACACGTGAAGTGGTGATTAATTCATCACCACAATAGACTTCAGCAAATGTTGATAATTTATCTAACATGGATTGAGATCTATCCAAGTTTTCACCAGAATGTAAGGAGAATTTCAAAATACCAGATTCACTATCAGGGGCAGCTTCAACTGTACCGTCACCTAAAGTCTTACCTTCTAATACTGGGAACCAGTTCAAATCATAGACAACCTTACCAACAGATTTGTTAGAACTTGTCAACTTACCAACGATATTGTTTTGAGTTGATTTTTGTAAAAGATCCATCAATTCAAAAGTAGATTCTGCTAGTTCATGATGTTGACCATCTCTGAAATCCATCAATGTTAATTCCAAACGTTGTTGAACAGAATTGATCAATATGTTATGTTTTTCGTTGAATACAGGAACACTAGTAGAACCCTTGATATCAGTCTTAACGGCGACAGAAGCGTCATTTTCAGGTGCAATTATAAAGTATGGATTGATATCAGACTTCTTTGAGTATTCAGCACCTTTGACAGTAACAGAAAGACACCCTATGGCTTCAGGGATAGTACCTTCAATGATTTCTTCGACATTGATGTCAAGTGAGTTTGGAGCATATAACATAGGAGCTAAATTGGAGTGAATCAAACTATTAACAAAGGAAGACAAACCTGGAATCATAGACATGATATCAAGTCCAAAAGTGTTACCACCAACTGGTTTCAAAGCATAATCAATGGAAGGTGGTTCTAAGAATGAAACTGAAACCATATGAATGTGAGGGAAGTTGTTACCTAATTTGAAAGTGATTCTCATACGACCTTTGAAAGACATATCTTCAACTAAAACTGGTAAACTTGCACCAACAAAACCTTTACCGACTCTGATACCAAGAGCAACTTTTGGATCAATCTTTTTCTTCAATTCATTCTTGGTCATATCATCAGTATCATTTGGAGTGAAACCAAAATCCCAATCCATTTGATAAGTGTCTTTACCTAGCTTAGTGAATGATTTGATACTTTCAATCTTTGGAGCCTTACTACCAAGGGTGAATTCATCTAATGATAATTTGTCAATTGGAGGAGGTGGAGCAACATCTTTCAAGACATTGGTAGCTTGAGCGATAACCATTTCAGATAAAGCAGGCATGTAAATAACCCAGAATTTAGCCAAGAAAGAGTTCAACCATTCCATAGTTTCAAGTCTGTCATCCAATGATTCATAAGTACCTGCTCTAGTCATATCATCACGAAGATTTCTGTTGAATCTTCTGAATTCAGTACGATAAACAGCAGAACTACAAATAAGGACAAAGATCAAAGAAAAGAATGAACCTCCAAATCTAGCTAAAAGCCAAGCGAAGAAACAAGTACTAAAGACTAAAGAACAATTCCAATAGATATCAGAATAGTATTTATCAAAGACATAATGTTGTAAAGTCTTTCTAGTTTCAGAAATATTCTTTTTCAATTCTTGGACATCAGGAGGATTAGCTGGATCAATGTAATTACCAATACTTCTCCATGGGAAATCAATAGCTGGGGAATTGGTTTTCTGATCTTTTAGATCAGACTTTTCTGTTGATCCATTGGAGGATAACACTTTGGTTGATTCACCAGTTGACTCTAAGATTGGGTGTGAAAGATCTTTTGGATCACCTTTGACTGTAGTCTTCGAAGTGGAGACCGTAGCGTCAGCCGTCTTCTTGACTTGATTGGTTCCGTTTATCAATGGAGCCTTCAAATTTGGCTGCGATATAGTGAGTTAGTAATCAGAAAACAACAATACATATGGATAACTTCCCAGTATCAACGTTTTCAATCCAAATTGTAAGCATTATTCAATTCAATTAGGTTCAAACTTTTTCATCGTTTGATCCGATATGTCAAACTGTGAAATTATGTACCGCAATCGAGGGATTGAAACACCGACAAAAGAGATCGTCAAGCGAGATAATAAGCATCGATAAGAGACATACCTCAGACATCTTAATGATTGAAGACAAATGTATAACGACAGAAGGTCAATTGAGTTAAACTATGCACAATTAGAAGAAAAGACTTGAAAATCACTACTATTATAAGAGTGTATATGTTGACTAATTATAGTGTGTATAGAAGCAGACAAGAGCAAAGCATGAGATGCCAAATTTCAGCTAACATTTTGCGGGCTGCGTAACGCAAATTTCATTTTAAGTTCTGTACACGCATTTAGTCTTAACTGGGGTTTTCTGTCTATAGTGGTTTCTTTAATACTTACTCTAGGTACACATACATACAAACAAACTACTGTCTCTCTGGCTTTGTCTTGGAGAGTGATTTTATCAATTCTTTTTGCTTCTTCAGTACACTGAACCATTCTTGTCTTGTGATAATTCCTTTGCTTCCTAGATCGTCAAGTATCATGACACTGAAATTACCTCCTGTTCTACTTAAACTTTGAGAACAA
The DNA here is from genome assembly GCA_024271885.1 of Wenyingozyma ramenticola. Lineage (NCBI taxonomy): Eukaryota > Fungi > Ascomycota > Pichiomycetes > Pichiales > Pichiaceae > Wenyingozyma > Wenyingozyma ramenticola. The sequence continues at coordinate 234,680 of JANBXF010000001.1, forward strand.
TATACCAATTGTAAAAGTAAACCATTCTTTGCAGATGCTTCTGTGATCTGTGGTAAACACTCCTTCAATATCCCGCAAAGATGTTGAATGGTAGCTTTAATGAACGAGTATAATAGAGTATTTGTAACTTTCTTGTTGTTGAATTCTTCTGATAAGAATATGGATTCATATATCATAATTGTTCCAAAACAATGTTCTCTTATGACTTCCAAACATCTCTTGAGGTATCTATCGATTGAGTTTAATCTTTTCAGAGGCATCAAAACTTCAAGTTCATTGATGATAAATTGATATCTGGATTTCAGATATATTTTCTTTAATAACTCGTTACTCTTATTGGAATTGTTTGCATTTTCAGCACTACTGAAAGGGCCTATTCTTTTCAAATATGATACAATCTTGATGATACTAGATTGTTTCAAATCGGTGTTTAACAATCTGATTAAACCAGATATCATTTCCCTGATCTCATATTTTACTCTTTTCTCCACTTCTGCAACTAGAGGTATATCAGAATATCTTATCGCTAATCTTCTGACATGTGATGCTATTTCAACACATTCTGCGTAATGACCTTGTTTGACACAAGCGTTTGTTAAAGTTGCTAACTCTAAGATATCCATGATACTATCCATATTTCTCAATATAACCGATGATGAAGTAATTCCAACTTCATTTTCATTATCTGTATATGAAGCTTCGAGACCATCGACATATACCCTACCTGATTTATCCTTTGATTCATCAAGTGCTTTCTGTCCATTTAGTATTATATTCTTCCAATTGCTCACTTCGTCGGTTAATTTAACGTTTGGGTGTTTTATTATACTTGAATCGCTTGCAGCATCATCGAAATCATCATTGTTATTGTTATTATTGCTAGTATCATCACTTTCATCATCTACAAAATTGCTCAGAAGATAATCAACATCTTCATTAAAATCATTGATGAATAAATCTGATACTTCATCTAGTACTTTTGCAGAATTGATACTTTTATCCAAACTCCCTACAAGTTTGTTTTTCAATTGAGATTCAAGATTCCTCTGTTGACTGTCCAATTCAGCAACTTGTTCGATCAAAGTATGAGATGCCTTGGTTGTATCCAAAGATGGCTGTAAAGTAGTGCTCAGAAGCAAATCTGAATTATCATTTGAACTTTGTAAGAACTCATTCAAGAATGTCAGTGCTTCCTGTTTGTAGTTAGAATTAGATTGGATCAAGTCGTGTACATCCTTTGGTAGTTGACCAGATAAAGTATCTAGAAGCACATCTGCATTTGCATTCTCCACTATGGACGACATTGTGTTACCTGTATCAATTGCCCCGTATTAGTGTGTATATCTGTACCAATATATCTGTCTTATATGTGTTACCTGTACAGTTCAGTTATATACATCACCAACCAAAAGATATCTATCTATCTCTTATGACCAACTGAACAGCATTGGAATTGACAGCAGATGAGGACGAGACAAAAAGAAAAGCCAAATTTCACATCGATCGACGCAGGCCACCGCCTCGTTGCGAGGGACCAAAACACGTAAATCTCATGGGTGGATCCGTTGCTTCGTGTAATCTCAATTTCATCCAGTACAATGACAACTTGAAACCATTTGAAGTAGTGAACTGAAAAATTGACTTCTTCCTTCAGTTACATACAGAAAGATCTATTATAGAAGATAATACATAGCACATCTATCTATATATATCACAAAAATCAAAATGTCAGCTACTACTTTCTTTGATGATATGAAGAAATCCTTCAAGGATGTACCAATTCCAGAAGATCAAATCTCAACCGCTGAATTTTTAGAAGCTTCTGAATCATTAGTCAAATTATTTGACCTCTTAGGATCCTCAGCATTCACAGTTGTTCAAAATGATATGACTGGTAACATTGCCAAAGTTCGTGCTAAGTTATTAGCTTCACCAGATTCTGCTTCAACTTTACAAGGTTTAATACTCTCTGAAGTTACTGATAAGAAGAAAGCAGCTACTCAAGGTTTATTATGGTTAGCTCGTGGTTTACAATTCACTGCAGTTGCTATGAGAGAAACTGTCAGTAGGCCATCTGATGAAATGGATAAGACCTTCACTGATGCTTACGGTAAGACTTTATCCAAATATCATTCATTTGTCGTTAAACCTGTTTTCAAATTAGCTATGAAGGCTTGTCCATATAGAGCTGATTTCTTCAAGAAATTAGGTGAAGATCAAGAAAAAGTCAAAGCTCAATTAGAAGAATGGTTGAGTGCTTTAGAAAAAATCGTTAAGATCATCATGGATTTCTTTGAACAAGGTAATTATGGTAAAGGTTTATAATTATAATAATAGCATATTTCTCATCATATATAACTTTTAAGTAATAAAAATTGAATAAACAATTAGATTAAATTATAATATTATTGAGATTAAGACATATTTAATAATATGGGATAATGTATATTAAGATCAGACTTTTTTTTTCAATAGTTATACATAATAATAATAGTCAAATATTAGAAAAAAGGGAACTATGTAAAATAGTCATATAAGCAGTAGAAATAAAATGAAATGTGTGAAAATAAAATGATGGTGTATAAATGATGATTAAATATTCAAATCCATCTTAGAACGTAACCGTTGAAAAAATAAAAGGTAAAAAAAGGAATAAGTATAAATATAAAAAGGAAACATATTAAAACAATAAGAGAAATTAAGTAATACAAGTATGTTTTTTTTTCTGTTTCTATTAATTAAAAAGCACAACTATTAATGACATATATTATTTCCAACTTTCTCTATTGAAATAGTGGTTGTTTATTTTTTTTTTTGAAAAAAGATTTGTTTTAGTGTTTCTGTTTGAAAAAAGTTCAATTATTTTTTGAATATTAGTGAGTTGGTCTTGAAGTTATTATAACAATTCATATAATTGCTTATAATAAAGATAAGGCAACAAAGACTAAAGAACCAACAATTGAGAGGGAACCAACGGCGTTACTACCGGCACCACCACTTGACTTGGAAGAGGAAGCAGAGGTAGAAGTAGATTCGTCAGTAGCGGAAGCTGAAGCAGAGTCAGAAGTTTTGGTACTCTTAGAAGAGGAAGTAGCAGAAGAAGATTCAGAAGTAGAAGCGGAACAAACGAAGTTGTCACCTTGGATACCACCTTTCTTTTCTAATTCATCGAAAGAATCACAGTCAAAGACTTCATCAGTTTCAACGGTGAAATCACCTCTAACAGAAGATAATTCTGGGAAAGAAGCGTTCTTGAAGTCACCTTGTAAGTTAACGGCACCATTAACGGATTTTAATGAGTCGAAACCTTCAATTGATTCTAAAGCAGTGTTGTTAACGATAACTAAACCACCACCAATCTTGGTAACATTGTTGAAATCAATAGTAGTTAAATCATTGTTATCTAAGATAGATAAATCACCACCAATAGTCTTAACAGTAGAGAAATCTAAAGATTCAACATTTGATTCGATGAAACCAGCAGATGAGTTAATAGCTTGTAATTTTGGCATAGAAATGGAGTTAACGTTATAGAAAGTAATGTTGTTAGCCCAGATTAAAGAATCAAAAGTAACATCAACATCATCAGCGTTATAAGCAACGGTTAAAGAAGATGAAACGGTTTCAATAGCAGAATCAATGGAAGCTAAGTATTTGTTGTTGTTAACATTGAAAACTTCAACAGTAGCTGGGTTAATACCATCTAAGGATTCTAAAGCAGTATCAGAAATGTAAATAGATTCACAATCAGAGACACCAGCAGCGAAACCAGTAGATTCAACAGCTGGTAAAGTAACCCAGTTAATAGAACCAATAGATTCTAAAGAACCGAAGGATAAAGTAGATAAGATATACAAGTCAATGAAACTTAATTGACCGGTAATAGTGTTTAAAGAATCAGCAGCGAAGTTGGTTAATTGAGTAGCATTCTTGATAATTAAATCACCGTAGATAGCTTTAACATTGGCGATAGAAGCAGAACCGAAATCACCAGTGATGTAAATGGTACCTTTGACAGCTTCACAAGAAGAGATGTCATCTAAATCAGCTTGAGCAGTAGCGGTTAAAGTCTTGAAAGAACAACCGGAAGCAATATCAATTGAGGTAGTAGAAGTTAAAGTGGAGTCTAAAATAAGCGAGAAGTTAGTATAACTGTAAGTAAAGTAATCTTCTTAACAGATCATCATAGAGCTAAACGCATGTGTCAAAATAAATATTATGGCGTGCGCAAGCTAAATCAACTTGAAAGTTTCAGAGTGCGAAAAATTGCTAAAAATAGAAAAAAAGCAAATTTCGAGTGCTCGTTTCGTTTCGTTTCGTTTCGCACCGGGATCCTAGTGACACCAGATCAACGTATAAGCCTCTTTGGTAGTAGCTATTTTTTTTCTTGTTTTCCAAAATATTCCACCCATTGTGTGTGAAACAAGTATCAATCAGGGTATATACCGCAAAATTACTAAGTTGGTATAGTAATTGAACTGAGAATGTAATCTTTGACGTATGAAGAATCTTGTAGCCAGTTGTAAATTAATTTAAAAATAAATGTCTCACTGTAAATTTGACTATGAGGAAATTTCAGAGCGCTGAAAATTCAATTTGAATGTCGATGATTGGGTCGCTTATCTCTCTTCACAAGGCCGGTTGAGATTATGAAACACTTCAATTAATGTGTAAATCGTGTAATTTCATGAACAAACCGTATGGGAAAAAAGTGAGTGACTACATCTATATAATTGTCTCTTCAAAATGGACTCACTATAAGGTCTTATACTATTATCTTTGAAACGAAAAAAAAAAAAATTCAATAATGATCTGACGTGATTTGATCTGATTTTGATCCGTAAAAAAAGTGATTGATATACATACTTAAAGAAGTAGTGGTTTCAGCGAAAGCGACACCGGCTAAAGCGCCTAACAAAGCGACTGACTTGAATTGCATTGTGAAAAACGAAGGTATCCTGTTAATTGATGTGAATTCAAACAACTAAAGTAAAAGAGTAAAAAGAAGAAGGAGTAAATAAAAAAAGATGAAAATCACAGAATTTTAATATATGAGAATGAGACCCAAATTCTCGAATTCCAAACTCTTTTTTTTTCTCTCTTTCCCGCCACCTTTTCAGCATACTAAATTTTTTATTTTTCTGAGCAGAGCCCTCTCAAGAAACGAAAATTCTCTTGTTTTCTGTCCCAAAGCGGAAGGTAGTGGACAGCTAGGGCAGGTTGTTCTTTGTTTACATTTTCCCGCTTTAGGTATTCTAATGAATAGGTTATTTGTGTTATTTATTCGATCTTGCAATGAAAGTGTATGTAGCTGTACAGTATAGCACAATGAAGAGCAATGTAGTGTTCTGTAGTGTTAGCCAGATAGCATATGCTTATTCACATATCCTACCCGAGTGGCCGAGGTAGTATTTATTCATTAATTTATTTATTTATTTATTTATTTATTTATTTATTTTCATTTAACTGGTGCTTGCTTTGGTTCATGGATATATGTGGCATGTACTAATATACAAAAATTGGGCCTATATATAATATATACACTTGTTTACATGGCCAAAGGGGTAAGACTGAAACCTTAGATCTCTTGTTACGGATAAATTAAACGTAATCAACCTGTTATTCATTCTTGTTCCTGACAATTATCTCATCTTTTGCTCATATACTATTAATACTACGGTGTTATTTTTCATTTGTTTATTTATGTATTAATAATCATTTATTATCATCTGAACACGACTCGAATTTAATTATTTCAATTATTCCCATTCATTCCGAAGAATTCTGTTATTGATTATCTGTTTCATCTCTTTTTACTATTGTTTATCTAACTGATGAATTTGACATTCTTTTACACGCAAGATAGATAAAGGTGTCATTTACTTTTACGTTGATTTTTCAAATGTGTGCTTATTCACTGGAGTAAGGTATTATTTATGCACGTGAATATATCCTGATACACTCCTTTTCCCACATTCACACATAATCACACTCATTCTAACATTTCTAACCCACAATCTATAATCAATTAGATTAAAATCAAAACAAAAACAATAAGTCAATCAAAACAAAAATATCGAAGCGCGATTGAAAATCTACCTCGATTAAAGGAGTTGCAATTTACAAATATGATTAGTTAAATTATAGCAAAACCGCGTTGCGTGGATCTTATCTGTAAATCTAATGTACATTTATTACATATAAACGTATACTCTTAGTATAAAGTTTGAATTTATCCGAGAAATGCCTCGATACGCTATTTAGCAGTAATACGCGTCAATCCTATCTTGTATATACTTTCCTCTTATCTATCACCTCCCTACCTATCTATTAAGTTACATCAGCTAATACGTTTGACTACCTTATGGGAACGTTAGTAAAGTATAGTTGAATATATTCAACACTCCTCAACCTATCAAGTAATCGAGATTCGTCCACATCTAAATATCTAAAAAAAAATGTAGGTTGTTGCAATTTTATTTCCCTAAATATTGTAAAAATATATTTTCAAGTTAAAAAATTAAACTTAAAATTCTTGAAAAGTTAAATAGTTTAACACTAATCGCACTTCTTTTCCCAACATGTAAAATTCCTGAATCTGAACACCATGAAAGCCATTGACAAGTATAGTTAGGATTACAAGGTCTCGAAAAAGTTGAAATTGATTCAGGAGATAGACCAGAGTTGAAGTAAACATATCAGCTCAGAGCCTTCTTTTGAAAAGCTTACCATTTCAAGTTCTAGTACAGCAGAACGTTTAAACATTGAAAACTCCTGCTACTTTTGTAGTTCAATAACTCTCTTTGCTTTGAAAGCTTTAAGATAACATTGTAACAACGCATTCTGCAATTCATGAGAGAATATGGTTGAGTCGTTCTCCCACCTGATTCGCCAAACCAAAAAGTCTGAGAAGAAATTGCCGAGTCAGATAAAGTGAAATTGTTCAATTCAAGATATGCAGTAATCATCTAACCATCACCAGAAGATACATCCGAAAGCCAAGAACATAAGAAAGGATCAATCACTTTCTCATACGTGTTCCATAAAACAAGAAAATCCACCAATTATATTATTGGACCATTTAGACTACTTTATCAAAGGTCAAGGGACTTTATTTAGGAAACATATATTTATGATCAACACAAACTTATGCATATCCATATTGAGCAGAAAGACACACAAAACTTCCATCCCTTAATTATCCCTTGAAAAGTCAATTGTAACTTCGGTAATTCCGAAAGGGATGAAACAGGCCATCTTGAGAAATCTTTATTTTCCCAATATGAAATAAACTCATGGACCAATGAGGGTATTCTAAGATCCATGTATATATGTTTTCCAAAGCAAGGATAGAGATACAATTAAGAAACTACCCAAAGAAGTAATAAGTAAGTGACTGTTTTAGGCTAATATATATAATAAGTGAATCCGTATAAGAGGACTTATTTTATGATACATAACCGATAATCGATGAGATTGGTCTGCATCATAAAAGCAAAAACGAGATGTAATTGTGAACTGGGATTAATTCAGTACACATTACATTACATCACATGAATATACATTGCATACCGTAAGATGATCATTCCTTGATCTATGCATAAAGCAAGTAATTTATACTAATTATAACTATAAAAATGAACAAAAAATGTGATGAGACCAAATTTTCTATAAAATCAAGGGAGCTATGATAGGATTATTGTAATTGAATGACCCGATATCGCATTGCTTTTGCATTCATTCGGAATTGATGACTAATTGACAAATACTTTATAGCAACTCATAAATGCTCTAGGTTAACAGAGTGAATGTTATACTAGTATCTATTCAAACAAACCCACTGAGGCAAGCAAAAAAAAATATACAATAGCAATTACCCCAGATTTCTTCTAATTTCTATATATTTCCAAAAAGAGCCAAATAGGTCATTCAAAGGGCTCGGAGGCAAAAAAAAATTATAAAAGAATTATATTTTTTTCTTCTCTCGTAAACTGAGTCATGTGACTCCGAGACTCAATTAAATTTACAAGTAATACAGTAATTAAATGAGTAAAGATATATTAAAAAACCCGATATTTAAAAACTAAATAGAAAAGTGGTATACAAAAGTGAAGGCGGTATGTTATTAAATGTTATTATGTTATTATCATTCCTTATTGTAACCGATCGTAGCGCAACGATGTATATGAATGTTTCCCCCCTGATGATCAATAAACCCAAATTGATCATTATTATATTATTATTATTATTATGTTATGTTGATAAATTCCAAATGATTGATTTAAAAACCCTATTATATTAAACTATATTATCTTCCCTATGAAGCCCAAAATTTATATTCAAGAACCCTTACTTCACCTTGAGTAAAACCACCTATATGAAAATGATCAAAAAATTAACAACCGATATGAAATGCAAAAAAATAAAAAAAAAAAAAGAATAAATAAAATTAAAAGTACCTGGTACAAGTTAAATCATTTAAGATTCCCGAAAATAAAACGAAAGAATAGTGAATTGAATGATAAGAAATGAAAGTCCCTCCCAAAATAATGAATAAATAGATGTTCCTTAAAGGTATTGAGTAAAATTAGAATCCTTTAACCAACCGACTTTTTCAAAAGATGCAAATAATCTTGAAGCTTTATTAACATCAATTTTACAAGCCTTTTGAGCATCAGTTCTTCTGAATGGTAAATGTCTCTTAAGACGAGTAACTTTTTCAGAAAATAATCTTCTCTTTGAGTCAAGATAGACATTACATGGTAATCTTAAAGTTGCAGCTAATGCAACTTCAGCAGGATGTAATTCATTGACCAATGGATCAGAACTAAGATCCATTGGTTGACCCTTCCATTCTGTCTTAAGACATCTATTATTATTTGGTAAAGTTGAAGCTGGTGGTGAATAATCTGGAATTAATTTATAGTTGAAACTGTATGGTTGAGGTGTTGATGAAGATGAATTTGGTGAATCGACTCTTCTATTAACGACTGGCTTTCTCTTCTTTGGAGTAGAAGGTCTTGAAATGACAGTAGTTGAATCCTCTGATTCTAAAGCTACAGAGCTTTCTCTCACCAATCTTCTAGTACGTGGTTTCTCAGTTTCAGTATCACTTGAGTTGAAATGATAGAATCTATTCTTTGGAATTGTGGAAAATCTACTTGTTGTTGTTGAACTTACATTTGACATTGAAGTTGAATTGGTAGATTTCTTAACAGAATATTTTGGTGATACTAATTTATATTGACTCAAAAATTTCAATTGTCTTCTCTTATAACCTGGAGTCTTCAAATCATTATAAGGATCGATGTATAAGGAAGTTGAACTAAGATCTTCAATTGGGAAAGATCTTTTCTTTTCTGAGGTGGTAGCACCATCACTCAAACTTCTTCTTGTCTTCTTATCAGTTACTTGATTATTATCACTTTCAATTGATTCTTCATCTGATTCGAAAGCGGATAAGTTGATCTTTGTAGTTGTAGAAGTTGGTTTTGGGAATACTAATTCTGCGAATCTTGTATCACTTTCACCAAAAGTTGAACTTGGTCTTGCGTATGGTGATAATGGAGGAGATGGCATTTCAACAACTGATAAAATATCGGAATCATGATTGGAGTTATTGTTACTATTACTATTGATATTATTATTATTATTGGTATTACTATTGTTATTGTTATTGGTATCATTTGAGTTTTGAGATTCTTTATAATTAGACATGAGGGAATTACTCATATGTAAAGAAGTTTCTCCAGCATTTGGAGTTAAACAACCATCAATTGCTCTCGAAGAGTATTGATGACGTGGATCTGAGTGTAATTGAATAGAACTCATTGTAAATTGAAGGGGTATCAAATAATTTTCTGCTTATTAATTTCTTAGTTTGTAATTCTTATATGTGTACTGTTATTAATAGTATTGTTATTATAATCTCTAACGCGCTGTCTGATAAGAAAATGTTGATATGAATTGAATTGAATAATTGCGAATTGCTAGAAGCAAAGTGGTATATAAAGCGATATTAGAATAAGTAACCAAGGAATTGGAACAAAGTAAGTAGAAAAGAAAATGAGTAATAAAACGTAAACAAGAATAAAACTGGCCCATGTAATTAATATATAAAAAAGAGTACACAAATTTTTTTTTTCTAAAAAGAAAAGTAAAGAGTCAAAAGAAAAAAAAAAAAAAAAAAAAAAATAAATTAAAAAAAGAAATAAAAGCCTCTTGCGGAAATCTAATGTACTGTTTTACCACTTTTACACTTTAACTTTTTGCGGCTTATCTAGATTAAAATCGTTTTAGATCAATTGCACAATAGCATCTATCCATTGAGTAATGACTTGAGAATGTATAATAATGTGTATATATATATATAAGATGATGAATAATTGAAACTCATAAGACAGCAATTACAAGAGTAAATGATGCCAAACCCTACATGGAACAGCATCACCCGTTCTCCAACCTTCTATCAAACAATCTGATCACAGAGACAATTTTCCTGTCACAAAAACTCGATGCACGCGAGGCTCGGGACAAACCGGCCGCCGCGCGTCGAAAGTGTCCGAGAGCGGCGTGCGCTTTTTTTGTTTTTTGGTCGGTATCTCTCCTGTTTGTGTAAATGAGGCTCATATTTAAAGTGACGGGTGGCTGGTGGGCGATCCTTATGATCCAAAGTTCCATGATTTGGTACCGGTTATCTGCTGTGCTTCATATGTTCTGGTTTTATGTATCTTACGTGTTCTTTTCTTTCTCTTCTTTCTTCAAGGATTGAAAATCATACCAAGACGCAATTGCTTCATCTTTTTGTTATCTGAGTGCATTGAATAAAATCAAGATAATTGCGATGAATTAATCATAAAACATACACATGTATAGAATAAAACTCGCGAGATGCTTACAATTACAATATAAACGTCTTGTTTCTTTTTCATGCGTAATAACCGCTCCGCTGGAAAACCCAGTTCCCGTTCACTGAGTAAATAAGTTTTTTAGTCTTTTTTTCTGTTTGTAATCGGTATTGCGAGAGACGCTATTAGTCGTCTGGGATTTCCCTTTGGGCCATATATACATACAGCTTACAGAGGGTTCTTTTCTTTTTTTGTCTTGGTTTTTAGTACTGCTTTATCTAGTTGTCGTCGTAAATTGTTTTAAAGCTCCTGTTATGGATGAATATACTCACGTATGGTAGAGGCAAAGGCACCTTATCACGTAGATCATTCACTTTCGTTCCAGATAAAGCAATTACTATCCAGAACAGAAAAAAGTAATACCTTCTTGCACTGTATCTTAAAACATGATTAGCGTAGAAATTAGGCTTACAATTCCTATTCCAATTGGCTAAATTCGGAGAATGAATTGAGTTGGTTATGCCGGAGTTCAGTTTACTCAATTCTTGTTATTAGTCAAAACATTGGGATTATATCTTGAATCATATCTACATATCTTCTTCTAAGTCTTGGTCTAACCCTCAATTCAACTCTATTGACGAATCATAATAGCTATTAATCAAATAAATCCAGAAAACTAACTAACAAACAAACAAACAAATTTTAAGAGAGATAATTTTTTTTTTGCCGCAAAACCGGTTATTTCCCAAAGCGACATGTAACGTGCATAAAATCACATGGTAACTCCCTCCAACTCCAGCTTACCTCACCAATGAACAGAAGAGAGATTGTCATGTCACTTGAAACGAGTTTGTATCTTTCCTCTTTGTTTGTCCGAATCTAAGATGCTGTAGTGAAGGATGGATGACTGACACTGTGTGTTCCATTGCTTCTCAGTAATAATTGGAAGAATTGAGTGAGATTTGTATAATCATATGTATGTAATTTCTTATTGCGAGAGGCGGCTCTATCTAAATTTATCCGTACACTCTTTGTCTAGCATGTCCAACTGAATTGATATGATCTTTTCTTGGTATCTAGATCTACTCCAAAATGTTAACTTGATCGAAGAGAAATTGAACCGTTTGTATGACGTTGTATCTTCTGCATGAATTACTCTAAGATTGTATAAAAAACTTTCACTATTGTTCAAAATCTCAATCACCGCTGTATTGTTGAACCCATTAGTCCATTTTTGTTTTCTTGCAAATAGTTGATGATGATTGCAATTACAGAAAGTGAAGTATTATTTTGGTGATGACTTGTCTTCCCACTACTGCACTCATTTGATCAATTTACTGACTCTTATAGTGTATCCAGTCAAGTAAACTTGTATGAAGAGAATTGTGTAATAGCTTAGGGAAAGAGGAAGTTAATCACACACATAAGGGAATGCTAATTCTATTCTCCCCAACTTTTGGAACAGTTACTATCTATTCGGTCTTATAACTGGGTAAGTAGATTGAACAAGATAGCCAATGATGTAAAAAACTTTATTACCTGCTTAATATACAACACCTATTTTACGTTGCATCATTAGCAACGAGGTTTGAGGTGTAAGAATCTTGATCTATACACCCCTGACTCTACTTTTTTCACCCATAAACTGTAATAAGCCTAGATAAAATACCGAATTCGTATCAATTTCTAGATTCAAGTAAGTCTTGGTACTTATTACAGACTATAATTACACATAATCTGAATACAAAAAAAACTATGAGTGAAGTTATCAATGACAAGAAAAAGACATTGTCTGAGTTATTAGATACAGTTGGAGATGAAAATGACGATGTTATGAGTATTGATCCCCATAGTAATGATCAGGTACAAGATAACAATGATCCAAGTTCTACAACTGTAGATCCCAATTTCTGTATCGATTGTAGAGATATGCCAACTGAAATAATGTGTATTACTTGTAATGAACCTTTCTGTAAAGTTTGTTTTACTTTAGTTCATAAGAGTGGTTCGAGAAAGAAGCATATTTCACAAGATGTCAAGAGTCATTTGAAAGAAGATGAGAATGAAGACAAAGAAAACAAGAAAGCAAATGGAAAATCCAAAGATCCAGAAGATAATAATAGTAAAGATGAAGAGGGACTCGAGGAATCAGCTGCTCAACAAGAAGCTACATCTGCTACATCTAAGATCATGCAAGGTATAAAGAAAAGTGCAAATTTCATTCCTATAAGACTTACTGCAGAAGAAAGACAACTTTTGAGATTACTTGAAGCTGCATTGAACGTATCTGAATATACGGACAGAGTTGATATCTTATCATATAAATCCAAATCTAGACGTATTATTGAACAATTGAAAGAAATTTGCTCAATTCTTGCAGGTTTAGTAGTTGCTTCAAATTTGAAAGTCGGTCAAAAGTTAATTGAAGATAAAAATTTCGAAGATAATGCAGAATGGTATCAATCTGTTTTTGAAATTGGTAGAAGATATAAAATCATGAATCCTGAAAAGATGAGAAATAGTTTTGGAAAATTATGTTATATGGTGATGGATTCAAGATTACCTGAAGTCAAAGAACATATGGAATTTGATCTTTATAAACCCATAAAGACCGTTTACACATATTTGGATTCTAAACAGGATAAGAAGGCATTAGAGATATTGGAAGATGAATTAATTATGGATGCTACTGCAGAGATTAGACCAGAGGGTAAACCAAGAAATGTGATCAATAGAATGATCAAAATAAAAGAAAGTGCAATTGAAAAATTATCAATGAGATATTCAAGTGCTAATGGTTTCACAAAAGAAGAAATCAGACAAGTGTTATACTCCATTGGTGATTTCAATGCTTATACAAATGCAAATAGAATGCCAATCGTTAGAATGATTGGCAGACTTGAAAATTTCTTTAATGATGCTGAAATTTCATCTAACTCAAAATATAACCTTGGTATTAGATTTGGTTCAGGAGGTGCAAGATTATCCCATACACATGAAGATCAATACAAGTATGTTATACAATCTTTACAATTATGGTCACATATAATGAGAGATATGATTGCTCTTTGGTCTGCAGCCGATGAAGATCTTTTCAATGGTCATAGATATTCCTTAACTTCAACAGGTCAAGGTTTGAATAGAGTGAAAGCTTGTCCTGCTGTATATAACAAGATGCATAGAATCCTATCCGAATGTCAAAGACAATGTAATGGATGGGTTGGATCAAGTGCAATTCATCTTGGGGATCATACTGTTCCTAACGCTTTATTCTTTTTAGATAAGTATACACAAGTACCAAGTATATTGACACCAGTTGATCAAACAATAAATGAAATTGAAAACATGTCAACAAAGGACAGATTTGCTCGTGAATATATGGAAAATCAATTTGAATCAGTTGAAGATTTGACAAAGACTATATTGAGTGATTTCTTTAGACATGCGTTTGATGGTTCTGGTTCAAATAATTTCTACGATGCTGGATCTTGTATCGATGGTAGATTGACAAGTGCTTGGAATTGGGCTAATAAAATATCATCCAAAGATTACTATAAGTTTTTTTTAATGTCTGGTTTTATTGGGTTCAATGGTAATGAAGGGTTTTAAATTTTTTAGTACATACATAACTATATAAACACACGTATATACTCACAAATATAATTGTAGATTTTATTAGAACTTGATGCGTATTTTACATTTACTGGTAAATCAAAAGATTATAAGACAAATAGGAAAACGGATCTATTAAGAAGATATCTATAGAATATTATTATTGATGAAAAAACACACAATACAACAAAACGAAGCACAGAGATATTACAACTTTAATAAGAAATGAAAGCAAAAGCAGAAATTAGTAGTTTAGTTGAGACAAATATGGTTATTGATGAACTTAGTGAAAAGATTACCATCTGTTACCACCTCTGTTACCACCAAATCTACCTCTACCACCTCTACCACCTCTTCCACCTCTTCCACCTCTACCACCTCTACCACCGTAACCACTGTTACCATAACCTCTGAAAGCCTTCTTATCTAAGGCTTGTAATTCTGGAGAAACTTCTTGCTTAGCTTCAGTCATGATAGTAATTAAATCATGAGCTTGGTTAGCATTATCTCTTGTGAATAAAGTAACAGCAGTACCCTTAGCACCTGCTCTACCAGTTCTACCAATACGATGGACGTAATCTTCAACGTTACCTGGCATATCATGGTTAATGACAGCAGTGACACCCTTGACATCTATAATAAAAGAAAGGAGTTAGTATTAAAGGTCAAATAAAAGAAAAAACATTTAATGTAGTTTTCCTTAGGTTATTGATGATAAGAATTGATGACGATAGTAAATTTAATAGAATATCAAAGTTGAGGAATTTACAGGCCTTAAGTTTACAAGTTTATCATTACACTGATAGAAGAGAAAGCTGAAAGGCAAAATACAAAACTTTTGCTTTGCCTAACAACATTGATTTAGAGAAGAAATAAATTTCGACAAAAAAAGGTGGTAAAATCTGTATTGAGCTTCTTTTCCATTATTGCGAATCATCATGTTGTAAATGGTATCAATGCGATTATTGATACCATACATGAGATTAGAAGCATTGAGATATACACAATCTAAAACTACTTGAAGTCACCAAAAAAGCTATGAAAGCAAAGACACGTTAACATAATTTAGAACAATTCAAAAAACTAAAACGGAAAACCCCCAATTTTTTGAATCATTTTGTATTTATTTTCTTCTAATTTTCATTTTCTGAAAGAATTCACCAAGTATTGAATATGTTTTTCCTTTGAAACTCATCGGGTTAATCACAATTGATTAACTTTGAAAACATATAATACTTTTCTTTCTTCTTTCTTGAAAAACAGAAGAATGTTAAAATCCCACGCAATACCATCGCTTCCCATATTTGTAAACTGACTTCGACATAGTCTAAACCTTCTTTGATTCTCTAAAGAGAGTAGAATGATACAAATGATCATTTTATACTCAATTTCAATGAGTGGTTGTTCATTTGATTTTTTGTTCTTTACTATCTATTGTATGAGCTCAGCTCCGAAATGCAATAGTAAAAAGTAAACATTCAAATGACGAAAATCCCACAGATCCTCTTCCCAAAAAGAGTTATACTAAACCCACACTTAGTATAATCTTTCAAATCAGTGCTAAAGAAGACGAATACATAGACGTGTACTTGTCTTCCACTTGACTAAGCCCAAATTTTTTTGTTTCAAAAAAATATCCATAACAGTAAGACACAAGAAAAAATCAATCAATCAAAATTACTTGAGATTGGCAATCTTTCAAGATCCAGTGTGCATATGAATTCCCTCCCCATTCAAAATAATAATATCAAATCCTAGAATCATGAAAAAGTCGAAACCCCACATAAAATTATCATCAGTAAGCATTATTATTATTACTGGAATAATAGTAATGAAAAATTAAGTTCAAAAAAAAAATAACATACCTATACCACGAGCGGCAACATCAGTAGCACACATGATTGGAGATTTACCGGATCTGAATTCTTGTAAAACCCAATCACGTTCTCTTTGTTCTTTATCACCATGGATGGCTAATGCAGGCCAACCGTCATTTCTTAAGTAAGAAGTGATTTCATCACAAGCTCTCTTTGTGGAAGAGAAAACAATAACTTTAGCATCTGGAATTTCCATTTCTGCTTCAAGATACTTGAGTAATTTATCTCTCTTTTCATATTCACTAACAACTTCAACAATTTGTTTAATGTTATGGGAAGCAGCTAATTCTAAAGAACCAACATTAACTTGAATATAATCACTTAAGTAATCTCTAGCTAAAGCTTGAACAGATTTTGGCCAAGTAGCAGACCACATAAGGGTTTGTCTATCTGGTCTAATTTGATCAACAATCTTTCTGATTTGAGGTTCAAAACCCATATCTAACATTCTATCAGCTTCATCTAAGACTAAGTAAGTAACTCTTCTTAAATTGGTTTTACCAGATTCTAACATATCTAATAATCTACCTGGAGTGGCAATAACGATTTCAACACCTCTAGCTAAGTCTCTGATTTGTTGACCTTTTGGAACACCACCATAAACACAAGTGTTTCTAATTCTTGAA
Source organism: Wenyingozyma ramenticola (assembly GCA_024271885.1). NCBI lineage: Eukaryota > Fungi > Ascomycota > Pichiomycetes > Pichiales > Pichiaceae > Wenyingozyma > Wenyingozyma ramenticola. Next base: position 251,642 of record JANBXF010000001.1, read on the forward strand.
GAGTGACCGAATTTACTACATTCTTTTTGAATTTGAACGGCTAATTCTCTTGTTGGAGCTAAAACTAAGACAATTGGACCATCACCTGGTTGTAATAAAGGTTGAGCGTTGATATGAACGATACCTGGTAAACAATAAGATAAAGTCTTACCAGAACCAGTAGCGGCAATACCAACCATATCTCTACCAGAAAGAGCCATTGGCCAACCTTGACATTGAATACCGGTTGGAGCATCGAAACCTTCAGCTTTAACTTCTTTCAAAACGTAATCTGGGAAACCAGCTTCATCGAATGAAGTGATTGGTCTTGGAATATCTTGTCCGTATAAAGTCATTTCATTTTTCTTTCTGAATTCTAAGATTTCAGATTCAGATCTGTTGGTAACAGCTGGATCTTCTTTGTAGAAATTCTTTTCGAATTTTGGCATTTGGTCTAAGTTCCATTCTTGCTTTTGTAAGTTAGCACCTAATTCATGGCCACCGTTGAATGATTCATAACCTCTATCGTTGTAACGTGGAGCACCTCTGTTACCACCACCGTAACCACCGTTACGATCATCTCTACCGAATCTTTGACGATCACCACCGCCGAAAGAATGAGCACCGTCTCTGTTGTTGTTCATATAAGACATTGTATTGATTAATATATGTTGATTGATATATTGATTTGTATAATGAAGAGAAAGAAGATTTTTCTACTAAGAAAGGAGTAAGTAAAAGGAGTGCAGATATACTTCCCCTTATAAAGGCGCTATCAGTAACAAAGAAAAAAAAAAAAAAAAAAAAATATTTTTTACAAAATTTTCTCATTTCTTTTTATTTCTGCAGTTACCCGGATACAATCACGACATTTATCTATGTTCAAATGATGTATTTAGTTAAGATCTTATGATTAATGGTAATTTTATTTTGAATAAATGTTTATATAGTACAGGGATAAAAAGGGGAAAGTATGGAAGATAGAACAACGATACGCATTGAGTAGGAACTTTTCTGCGATAATGCAACAGTGAACGAAAATAGCTCTTAGAGATGTGATTAGAACCCAAAAATAAATATAGGAATGTGTGAGTTTGAAATTTGAGAAACTGTATGATGATAGGGGAATATGACAATAAACGAACATGTAATGGAAATATCAGTTAACTGAGTGAATTGAGATAATGTAATATAATATAATGATCAAACATGCTATTACTACAATACAATACTCGAATTATGTCAAAATTGATTTAGTTGGAGATTGTCATAGAGATTATGGTTCTTCGGAAGCATAGTCTCTTGCAGATACTCTATTACTGAAAGTATCTTCAATGTGACTACACATATCAATTAAATCATCAAGACCTTTGTGTAAAGCTTCAACTGCTGTGGAATCACCGTATGTTTGAATTCTGATATTTAATTTTGATTCGGAAGGATGAGGAATAGAGTAACCACAGAATTCAACGTCTGGGTTCTTCATTATTATGTATCTCAAAGCGTTACCAATGGTGTGATCTTCATCCATGATTTGGAAAGATGCTGATGTACCATCAGCGGAAGAACCAGGTAGTAGCTGGATTTTTTCAACATCGAGATCAGCTTCAGCTTCGGCTTCAACATCAACTTCGACATCGGCTTCGGGCTTGTCCTCAGGGAGAGAAGCGTCCTTCATGTGTACATCGGCTGCAGACATAGTGTTCTTTATAACTGACTATCTAACTATCCAACAGACTGTGCACTTACTACCACTCTTCTTTTCTACCCTTCTGATAAACCAGATAGTAAAATTTTCCCCTTCACAAAACGAGAAGAAAAAAAATTTAGCTTATAACGTCAATCGACGTGCCCCGACGCCTACCGACGCCTACCGACGCGATAGCAAGCAAAGAAAAGAAATTTTGGTTCAGCAGCAAAAAAGAAACTCAACAATTATCCTGTTTAACTTCAAGCCACAGACAGGCCCGGTCGGTTATGCATTTGATAGATAATACTCGATTATATTCAATATATCAATCAGTTTGTAACAAAGAGATTAAGAGTTGAAACTAAAATCGATAATCAATTGTCAAACTCAATAACTGCTACCGTTCAACAGTGATTATTCGATAATTATTCGCCCCCTTTCTTTGCTTTGTGTGATTCGACTCACCACCTTATTTATTGATTTGCACATTGATCCTGACCTATTCAAATATTCTCCATTGATTGTCTATCTCATATTTCATACAAGAGTTTGAACACAACACAGTCAACTGAATAAATTCATTGAATCGACAACCCTTCGATTCATATTCACCAAGAACAATCGATCAATTCATCTTCCTGTTTCATTTAAGCGGAGCAACTATTAATTGAGCTTTGCTAATTTAACTCCGATTACTACGACATCACACCTTGTTGTACAATTATCACCTATATTTTTCTTTGCTATTATCCTTATTATTTTATGAACATTTCGAAATTGGCTATTATTTACAAACGGAAAATACACTAATACTATGATTGATTCACAACAGTCTACTGATCCTACTCAGAACCCAACTAATGATACAAATTTCTCAAGGTTAAACTCAATAGCCGAAGATCAAAGCTTCAATTTCCCAAGTAGACGAAACTCTTTTTTATTACCTTTGAATGGCTCTACAACAGACTTTGATAGATACAGAAATGATGATCCTCAACAGGCTGGTGGCTATTCTAGACATGATTCTATATTTTTCCCCAGGTTTTCCTTCGATGTAACAGGTAATGGACCTCCAACTTTTGGAAGTATATCAGGTCAGTCAATACAACCACCACCACCAGCGCCACAACAGAATCAACAACAACCACAGTCACAACAACAAATGTTCCACCCACCCCCATTATTACCACAACAAGGATCCCAATCTTCACAATTAAGGAATTCATCTCAGCCAAATCTTCAATCGCAAGTCCAAGGACAAGGACAAGGTCAAGGTCAAGGTCAAGTCATTGCAAACCCTCAAGGTTCCACTCCCACTGGTAACAAGATCCCATCTAATTCATCAATCGCAGTATCATCATCTTCTTTATTGAATCCAAATAACAAAAAACAAGATCCAAATCAACAACAACAGCAACAGCAAAAGCAACCTTCTCTTAGTGGAGTTGCAGGACCAGATCAATATGGATATAGTGATATGCAAAGAGACTACTCGTTTAGTTTCCCTCATCCTTCTTCCCATGGAAGTTTGAGTGGTAGTTTGTTACAACCTTACTCCTCTGAAAGATTATTACATGGATCATCTGTATCAGGAGGTGATCATCTCATCAATAGGAGACCAAGTGAACAATTAGAACCTTTTGTAGCAATGGGTTTATCTGGTTCGAGATCGCGTTCGAATTCTTATTTTGCTAGACCAAGATATCCAAGTATAATACCAAATGGTGAAATTCCTCCCAGTGATTTTGATTCGTTCTTGAAACGTGACTCTGTGAAGATGTTTGATCAAAATGCAGATCTATTGGATAATCTACCTAATTATCAAGACTCCACTTCAACTTCATTTTCTGCTCAGCAACAACAACAACAACAGCAGCAGCAGCAGCAGCAGCAGCAGCAGCAGCAACAGCAGCAGCAGCAGCAGCAGCAGCAACAGCAACCACAGTCACAACAGCAACAGCCCCAATCACAACAGCAACAACCACCTTCACAACAACAGCAGCAAATGCAGCAACAACAACTTCAACAACAAATGATGCAACAGGGAATGTATCCAAGAGGTGGTTCTGCATCTGGTTCAAATTCTTCTCTGTACCAAAATGGTCCTGTATTACCAATACCTCCAAGATTCCCATCTGAATCAAATAACGGCCCATTGTTACCTTACCAGTATCCATCGCAAATTACAGGATTGTCTCAAAATCCTAACGTGGCACACATTTTACCTCAACAACAGCAGAAACAACCACCACAACAGGCACAGCAACAACCCACACAACAGCAAGCAAATCAACAGTCACAACAACAATCTTCTTTACCACCATTAGCTGAAGATAATTCAACTGATAACGCAAAGAGAGGTAAGAAGGAAAAGAAGAAAACTACCACCAGAAGTAGAAAACTGACAAACAAACAATCTCTTAAGAAGGAAAATGACGAGAATTCTGAGAAATTGAACGTTTTGGACTCTACTGATCCTAGTGTTGAACCTTCCAAAAAGATGTTCAAAATTGATAATTCACAAATTTCTATGAATCCAGATTCAAGTAAACCAACTTTAGTACCTGCCAGTGCTACTTTCCATACCGAGGATGGACGTCCATTGATTGGTGCAACTAAAGTCGATCAGTTGATGTTGGTGTTACAAGCTAGAAAGAAAGGTTTAACTGGTAATATCAAACAAGCTGCTGATGGTACAATCCTTGAAGAAGTTGGATCCAATGGTGAAGTTTCAGCTGATGGCTCAATCATTCCAAATCCTGTGGACTTAGTTGGTGGTGTTGATAAACCAAATATCAGAGGTCAGAAACATCAATGTCACTATTGCTTGAAGAAATTTACACAGGCAACTCATTTAGAAGTCCATATCAGATCTCATATTGGATTGAAACCATATGAATGTTCTTTCTGTGGTAAGAGATTCACTCAAGGTGGTAATTTGAGAACTCATTTACGTTTACATACAGGTGAGAAGCCATTCAAATGTCCTTCATGTGAAAAGTCATTTTCAAGAAAGGGTAATTTACAAGCACACGAGCTAACTCATTCGCGTTTGAAACCTTTCCCATGTAAATTAGATTCATGTAATAAATCATTCACTCAATTGGGAAACTTGAAAGCACATCAAAATAGGTTTCATCTAGAATCATTGAATGAATTAACAAACAAATTAGCTCATATCGTGTCACCTGAGCAATTCGATGAATTACCAGAAGCTGAACGTGAATTGATGATGTATTTCTCAGATTTGTATAAGAATTTGAACAGAGGTATCAGAGGTCGTGGTAGACGTACCGACGAAAACCCAAACAAAGCGGGGAGTGATGTCTCTTTGTCTGCAGGTTCTTCTGTTCCTCCTCTTGATCACAGCGCCAATAACGAAAACGATAATGACAATGGCAATGCTTTGAGATCAAAGATTGAAAAGTGAACCTTAATAATAACAAACATGGTTTTGTTAATTTGAAATAAAATCTAATGAATAATTCAATTTCTTCCTGCTTGTTTTTCTACGCTATTGATTTATTAACTTATTCATAATCTACTTAGCTTTTACTTATTTATATATCTATCTATTTACATTGTATACTCATGAATGAAACTGATGAATAGTATATTACACGTTGATTATAAATATATATAAGCAATTAAAATGAGCAGTATAAACAGAAGTAAAATACATAAATGAAGTACATAAATGAAGTAAGCACGTAATTTGAATGAATGGTATAATATGAAAGTAAAAAGATGAATAGTACAATTAATCAGGTACTCAATTGATGTCCGTATCCTTAGCACCGAAATCAGTTGGCTCACCACCAACTGTCCAATCATTGAAGAAGAATTCGTCAAAATCGTATCCTGAATTATACGAGTTCATTCTTTCTCTTCCTGGTAGAGGAACGCTATTATTATTGTTTATGGTTTTGTTCAAAGATTCTTCAGGTGAGTCACTTGCCTTTCCTATAGTTTGATCCTCATCATCAATGTACTCTCTATCATTGGAAGAATTACCGTATGAGTTGGGGAAAGAGCTCGTATTGTTCGAAGATTGGACAACAGTTGACAAACCTGATGGAATTGCATTGACGTTCCCGAAAAATCCAGCTCCTTGGTTGAATTGGTTATCAGCATTACTATTGTTATTATTGTTGGCATTATCGTTACGTGAGACACGATTGTTTTCTCCAATATTAGAAGACTGAACGGCCCTTGAAGTGCCCTGGACTTTATTGACACTTTGCATAGTAGAGTTATTAATATTGCTAGAACCCATCGAGGCATAGACATTGTTAGCAGTATTGTTGTTGTTGTCAGTGTTGTTCTTACTGCTGTTAGTGTTGTTGCGGTTGTTGTTATTGGTATTTCTGCTGCTACTATTATTGCTGTTGCTGTTGTTACCTAAACCAAGATTGGTATCGTTTCTACCAGATTGATTGATATTACCCAAGTCCAAACCACCGTCAAAGTTCAAACCTGGCTGCAATGGAGATGTCTCACGCGAATGGACAGTAGTCTCATGATTGCTGTTCAACATATAAGGAGGCAAAAATCTACCAAAGATCTTCATATCAAGTTGATCCATTATACCAGGAACGTATTTCTTATCATCAAGAGTTGATTCATTTTCATTTTCGTTTGAACCTTGATATGCAGAGTTTCCATAATTGGGATTCGACGAAGAACGATCGTTATCAGTATAAGAAACGTTCAAATTGATACCTGTACTTACACCATCAATAAAGTTAACACCATCGACTATTTTATTGATTTTATCATTGTCCATCTTGGGAATAGCTGGTGATGGGATATAATTAGCTTGAAATGCACTCAAGTCAACAGGACTATCTGCTGATGGTCTTTGATTGTAAGCTAAGTTTGAATGTGCCGATGATGCGGCAGACTTTCTCGTAGTCTCAGAGTTCTTAGAGGATTTTGAACCTGCAGCAGTATCAGTATTCGAACTAGACATACTTTCGCTCTTGACATATGCTTGCTCTTTTTCTAATTGAGATTTACCAACCTGAGGAGTAACGAATTGGGGATTTTGAAGCTCAACGTCGTGATTGATACTGGCCCTGGCAGTCTTTCTATTCAATTGCTCAAATAGTGCATTTAATATATTGTATGTTCTACTAGCAGCTTGACTACTATCTTTCAAAATATCCAAAACCCTTTTACCATTTTCAGCGTCATTCTTGATAGCAATGTATTCCGGATCAAAGTCACCATTTCGATTAATTGGTGGAGCAAAATGAACATAGTAAACCAAACAAGCCACAGAAAAGAATATAGTGTAGATGGAGAACCAATATGAACCACTCAACATATTTTTCTTAATCATATCTTCAGCTAACTTAACAACAATTCTCGCAACATTGATACAATTTTTAGCCTTCTCGATACAATTCAAATCATAGCTTGAGTTTTTCCTTCTTGCAAAATCGGCTGAGATATAATGGATAAATGGTCTGTACAAGATGATTTTAACATGTAGATATGATATATGGAGAAGACGATTTGCTTTCAAATATTGACTAGAAGGTTCAACACCTGGCTTCAACTCTAGTGGAAGACTATTCATCCAGTCTTGTAATTCCAATTCCAGCTCATAGACAATATCATGAGCTAATAATTCTGGTTCTCTTGAAGATCCTAACTTAGTCGATTTGATAGGATAGAGTTTTGTGACGATTTCCTTCATGAGGAAAATCAATCTAGTATGAGCATTTGCAATACCAGAACTCGATAATCTATCACCTTGACGATCAAATCTATAACAATCAACAGTAATGTTTTCATCATCCAATTCAAGTGGCATTTCCTGATCAAAATCATCTTCACTGATAGTTCTTGGCAACCCCAACATCGTATTGACGTAAATATCCATTTTATAGATTGTCCAGAACAATCTCTTTCTAATCTCCAACTCAATAGGATTGAAAGGGTAGTCCAACTGTCTGTGTAAACCTTCTCTTAACGCGGCTCTTAATGCAATACCAATATACGCATAACAGGTCGACAATCTGGCGGAACACTGCAAGAAAATTATCAACATAACAATAGTTTGTATACCGTAGGTATCTCTTGTATCAGTGATATCTATCAACTTTCTTGCAGCAATGAAATATCTGTAACCTTCATCTTTGAATTCGTCATCTAATTGTTCATCATCAGTTTTTCCGCCATTGGTATGCTTATCACTCTTATAAAACAATGCACCACAAGCCATAACCGAGTATACTAATGGCAAAAATCTCTGTTGTTTATTTGTGTAATGACTAGGATCAGTATCATATAATTCATTCAAATCTTCAATAAAAGCCGGCCTATGGTAAAATCTAAACAAAACACATGCATTTTCCCAGGTTTTTGTGATTAGTTGAAGGGCAATCTCCCGACTAGGTAGGATGATTTTAATCTCTCTACCCATACCTCCATCATCAGAGGGGCTATTTGTTCCATTATTTCCGGGAGATGGAACTGAACCAGAAGAACCAGAGTTTGTTTGTGCAGTAGAAGCACCAGCACCAATTGCAGAAGGGGGCCCAGATGGTAAAGTGGGCACAGGAGGGACAGGTACATTAGGCAGGGATTCATACTTTTCTGCAATTAGCTTTTCCCTACTTATATCCTTATCACTGTGAGTCTCTTCATCAAGTTCATTTAATGCTGCCATCAATTTGACGGGGTTTATGGGTATTGGCTTATCATTAGCATCTGTTAGCTTGATATCGGGCAAAAGTCTTTTCAAGATATCGTCATACAATCGAAGCCTATTGGTCATCTTCTGAATCATTTGTGGACTTATACCACTGGCAAGTAAGCTCGAACTTGGATTGGTATTGTAATTATTTGAATTATTCGCCCCAGTATAAGCAACTTGTCTGGTATTTGGTTTTTTTCTTGCTGCGTTTCTATTAGTTGGATGGTCATAAGTACACTCATGGGAGTACACAGTACAATGTATACATGGAAGATTACCATCACACTTAACCTTCTTCTTACGACACTCGTCACAAGCTCTCGTGACTCTTCTTCTTTTCTGTAAAAAAACTCCTCTTCCCTCATTAGAAACAGAGGGGACGTTATCACCATTGGGTAAAATTATCGATTGCTGATGTACATTATTGGAATTTGAAACTGTTGGTTGTGGATTGATAGGAACAACATCGCTGTTCACCACTAATGGCTGAGATGCGATTTGTCTACCTTTTGACATTGAATTGACCCACAGGAAATATGATCGCAATTAGTTGAAATATATAGATAATGAATGACAAAAAAAAGACGTAGTTCTGATTAAATCTTAGCAAAGAATTGACTAGAGCAAGAGTAATATACACTGAATACTGATTTTGAATAGCTGATATATGTTGAGGTGCTTCCGGACTATACTTCGGAGTTTGAACTTAGCAGAAAAGTGGAGAAATCCTGAACACAGAACTATATGAAAAATGTATGGCTTTTTATAAGTTGATCAGTGGCTGAGAGGAGGGTATTCGAAACAAAAAAAGACAATGAATACGTCTTGCACCAAATTGAAATACCTATGGTCGGTATTATTCAAAAATCTGTTTGTTGCCGGGGAACTCAAAGTGAAAGAACTGGGTGTACCCCTATATATACATGAATATCAAAAATCATATACGAACTAGAAAGAGAGGCAAACCTGAAAATCGTCGTCTTCCCAGCCCAGCGACGGCTCTTCCGCGCCTTGTTCCGGATTTTCCCTCAGAAGATCTGTTCCGGGGCTAAGAGAAATGAGCACTTTTATTGGCTACCCACATTTAAGAAATCGGTGTCAAAAATATGTCATAGCACTCTTGGCACCGTCACTATTGTTTAGTTGGGTACTATATTGTGTCCACTTGGTTATCTCGCATACAGATTCTTTTTGAGCATAGGAGCCACACAAATAAACAGTACACAACAGCAATTGAGTATACACTTTCATCTTTTCTTCTTTCTGATAATTGCCTCAGTCGGCGCGTGCAAGTTTAAGGTTGCAAAATGCATCTTCCAACGGTCAATATCTCGGACTTGGAAGAGTTATTGAGATTATAGAGACACCTGAACATACAAATCTATGTAGTCAAGTATTCTTACTAGGGTGTGAGGTTTTCATACGCCATTTTATATATCTAGTATCCGGTTTCTTTTGTTAACTTGAAACTTATTGAAGCTTCGGATGAACAAAATATTTGTATTGATCAAAGGTATCCGCGCTCGGATCTAAAAATTTCTCTTATTTACTCAGATTGATTACTACTATCAGTCTTGAAACTATCATAAGTATTATATTTATGGTTATAGGTAGAATAAATAGACTAGCTGCATATTTTGCCTTATTCAAAAAAGAAAACAAAAAAAAGACACGGAACAAATTAAAAGTTAAAAAAATAGCTTTCAAACTCAAGTATTTCGCCAATTTCTTAACAAATTTTTTTTCTTACAAGTTCGAATATTTGTTAGATGAAATTTGGCATTTGATGAAAAGGAATCCATTAGATAAAAGATTTAACAGTGGAAGAAGCGATTCAATGAAGAAGGCCGCTCTCTCTACGTTTTTGAACTAATTTCCAGTAGGCTCCCTTGGTTTTGTTTCTCCAGTATTTACCTGTCCATTCCATGACCAGGAAAGTACTACAACAGAATAAACAAATGAAAGCAGATGCGATAAAACAGTTTTGAACACCAAGATTAGTAACGAATGGGGTGATACCATAATCCATACCGAAGTTCATAGTGTTTCTGATGAGAACAACTACAACCATAGCATCTGAACTCATTAATTCATAACAATCAATGACATAGGTAGCGGATGAGACACAACCAATGATACATAAACCAGCCATTAAACCAAATCCAAAAACGACACCGAACCAATGAATACCCTGAGAGGCACCGACACCCCATAAGATCAAAGCGGAAGGACCAAGGATCATATAGACAACCATAACCCATAATCTATCTTCTGCATGTGAGATACCTCCATGACGTCTAGCGATTTTGACTTTAATCCAATCGGTCGACCAACCAGCGTAGAAATAGATAATAATAGCGAAAATAACAGGAGAAGCGTAAGCGGCACCACACATAGCGGCGGTAAAGTTGTATGGTTCAGCACCAAGAATAAGAGATTCAGTACCATTCAAAACTGAGTACCAAAAGAGAGTGGAACCATATAAGAAACCAGAATATAACACAATTGGGAATTGCATCATCTTGAAAGGACCCAAGAATAATTCTACTAAATGGTTCTTTGATTTTATACCAGCAGTTAAAGACATTTTTTCGACGAATGTCTTTTCTGGACCATATTCGAAGTCAGCATCATCTTCGTCGACTAAAATAGCTTGATTACCGAGATCTTGACCGGCGGAAACAATCACTTCAGCAGCAGTGAATTCACCTTCGGAACCCTTGACTTCATCAGAAGAGTGTCCTTTGTTGTCAGCAGCACTTGTAACTGTGGAAAGAATTGTACCATTATAATCTCTCTTTACTCTAAGTTTTCTTTCATAGTTTGATTCTTCCATGAATACACATAAGAATAGGAAACAAGCGGCACAAAAGATCACAGAGAAGTAAATAACCCATTGCCATCCCATGGCATCATTGATGAAACCAGCAACAAGAGGGGCCATATAATTACTTGTAAACAAAGCACAACCGTAGATACCCATATAAGTGGCTCTTTCATGCTCAAAGTATAGATCAGCAATGGTAACCTCAGGTAAAGCTTCGATTGGCGCACAGAAAAACCCAGCCAAAATTTTTGAAGCAATCCATTGACCGTTTGTAGTAATATATGGTTGCCATAAATTAATCAGAGAGACTGCAAGCGTAGAGAAAAGATACACAGGACGTTTACCATATTGCTGAGCGAGTGGTAAGAACATCCAACAACCAATACCTAAGAACAAGAACATATAACCAGTACCATCATTCAATTGACCAACACTGATGTCAACACCAGGAGCCTCGGAAATGTTAGTAAGAATACTATAAATACAAGTACCTGGAATACCGGTACCGTAAGTATAGACAATGACACAAAACATGTGCATCCATTTTCTTTTTTTTGACCAGTTCAATGGATCATTTGGGTCTTCAGAAGGTGTTGGAATAAGGACAATATCCTTTGAGTGTTTACCCCCGACAGTATGTTCCGTATCAACTAAAATTGTTGTACCTGGAATGGCATCGAAATTAATGTCACCACCGTGGCTCATATTGAAAATTTTTTTCCGATAGTTTAGTAGGGAACTTTATTGGTAGTGAAATAATGAAAGAAAACTCACTTTGGTATAGATCTGTTATTCTTGAAGGAAGAGTGATCCCTTTAGTTTTATATACCTTCAAGATGAAAATTATTGGGTAGATGGGTCCATCTCAATTGGGGATAAATCATCAGCGATTGCATGAATCGATAAGAGAATTTAAGCTCTTCCTATTTCCTTATTTGGCTACTCGAGGCAAACGGCTGAGATACATATGCATGATTTTTCGAGGCTTTACTTTTTTCAGTTTGGCTGGTCTTTGCTGGTACTGGATCGGTTCACATGGTTATATAGACTATATACACATCATCATAGTTCATATTTCACGAGCTGGGCAGGTATACCGCTTTTACAAGAATTAACGGCCGTCTCGAATCACAAATGTGTCTCCTTCCAAGAGGAAATCTCGGCGGAAGGAGCTATTTCTCATGCGACGTCAAATGTGCGAGCAATCGACTTGCTTGAATCGGTAGGGCTAGGCAGGAACGGAATTTCTTATCAAGTGCTATCTATCATCGGTCTCAGTGATGTACGATTTCATAACACTTCGAATCGAAGCAGATATACAACTAGCTAATCCGAATCATAGGATATCTTTCGACAATCGAAGTTCAGATTCGTTCAAATGGATATGTTGCCACTAGGAGCCCGATCCGTCCTTATCGAACTATATTCCGTTAGAAGCGGGAGTTTTAGTAGATTCTTCAACTTTACCTTAGTTGAGAGATACAATGTATGTAGGATTATGTCACGTATCACTAAATTTTAAAGAGAATAAGATGTGCAACAAAAAGCCCAGTACATACTGAAGATTAAAATCTAAGCACCTCGGTAGCCCAATCTGGAAATTGGAGGTTCTTATCGCTGTGATTTAATTTTACCCTCACATCAACCATTTTAGGAAACACCTGCGCTTATGATAAACGATTACCTTTTCAATAGTTCATCCAGATCGGGATGAATCGTCGCATAAAGTTGAAGGGATCACTATCCTCAGCTTTTATTTAAGTGATCTGTATCTGTCTATTTTTGTGTCTCTTCAATTGACCTACTCTCATCATCAATAATATAATCAATTGTTTTCAATCCGACTAAGTTTTTTGAGGGACAGATTTCAAAGGACAATCAAATAAAAACCACAAAATGGCTGATTTAACTTATGACTCTAAAACCGAGGATCCAGTAAAGTTCAAGACATTTGAGCCAAAGATCAAAGCCTATAGGGATGCATTGGCTGCTGCCATGATCGAGGAATATAAAATTCCAGAAAGTGAACTCCCACCTTTAGGTGGCAGTGGTATTGACTTACCAAAAAAGTTTCTATCTGAATCTGAGTACGCTATCACCGAATCAGCTGGTACCGATTTGGTTAAGAAGATCGCCAGTGGGGAATTGACTTCCGTTGAAGTTTTCAAGGCCTTTGCCAAGAGAGCTACAATTGCTCACCAAGTCACCAATTGTGCAATGCAAATTTTCATGGATGAAGGTTTGAAAAGAGCTGAAGAATTAGACGCTTATTATAAAGAAACCGGCAAAACTGTTGGTCCATTGCATGGTCTTCCAGTTTCTTTGAAGGAACATTACAATTACAAAGGTAAGGTTACTCATGGTGCATTTGTTTCATTGATTGAAAATGTCACTGAGAATTATGCATTGACAGTTGAGATTCTTTTGGAACAAGGTGCAGTGTTCTACATTCGTACAACTGAACCTCAATGTCTTATGCATTTATGCTCCAACAATAACATTACAGGCCTCTGTTTGAACCCTCATAACACCACTTTATCTACTGGTGGATCATCTTCAGGAGAAGGTGCAATTGCTGCTATGAAAGGTTCAGTTTTTGGTTTAGGTTCTGATATTGGTGGTTCAATTCGTGCTCCTGCAGCTTTCTGTGGTGTATGGGGTTTGAGACCAACTCAAAAGAGACTTTCCATGAAAAATATTACTGGTCCAGGTTCCGGAGTTCAAGACTCAGTTGCCTGTGTTTTAGGTCCTCTAGGTCGTTCTGCTGCTGATCTCAATTTATTCATGAAAGCTTCAATTGCAGGTGAACCTTGGAAGAGAGATCCAATGACCATTCCACTCCCTTGGAAGGATGTTGCAACTCCAAAGGCTTCTGACATTACTGTTGGTATTATGTACGATGATGGCGTTGTGAAACCTACCCCACCTATGGTGAGAGCTTTGAAAACTGCCGCTGAAAAGTTGAAGGCTGCTGGTTTCAAAGTTGTCGAATGGAAACCATTCGATGTCGAGAAGATCGTCGATGCTTGTGGTTCTATGTATAACAGTGATTTCAATGAAGGTCAAAAGAAATACTTGCGTGCATCTGGTGAACCATTGACTAAATTATCCAAGACTGCTTTGACTTTTGGTTGTGGTGACGAAGGTCTCACTGGTAAAGGTATACAAGAAGTTTGTTACATCAGAGACAAAGGTCGCCAAGATTACCAGGATTCATGGAGCAAGGAAGGTATTGACTATATCCTATGTCCAACATATGCCAGTGTTGCTCCAAAGCAAGAAACTATCAAGTATTGGGGTTATACCAACTTATGGAATGTCTTAGATTTCCCTAACGTCATCTTCCCAACTGGCTTATCAGTTGACCCAGAATTAGATTCAGTTGATAAGACTTATGTTCCACGTAATGATGTCGAGAAATACGAATACTCATTGTACACTGGCCCAGAAGACTTCAAGAATGCCCCAATTGCTTTACAATTAACTGGTAGACGTTGGTTTGATGAAGACTTGATTGCCGCTTCTGATATTGTTCAAGCAGCTATTGCTGCTTAGGAAGCAGATCCAGAGATACAAGTCATAACTTATGTGCATAAAGATTTATAATTGATACGTTTTTTTTTTTAGAAATAAAGGAGATTTATTATTATAAAATTTCTAAATATGAACCCAAAAATTAAACCAATGTATATCTTGAATACATGTATAAATAAATATGCATAACTATTAACAGTCTGTCATTGGACAGCGAGCTATTGACCGCATTTAATCACTCTTCTTGAATGCAATGTTGAGGTAACCACCGAATGATGAAGTTTCGAAAACAGAAGAGAATTTTCCTTTGTTTGTGCTTCTGATTTCGTTCATAATTTGCTTTTCCTTTTCAGCACCGTAGTTTAAGTTAGCTCTAGCAGCTTCGGATTCAGTAGCGTTTTGTTGGTTGGATGGTTGAGCCATTTTTGATTAAGTAAATATGTATAGTATTTAAGAAGTGAAAATCCTACCAATGTTTTCAATTACAAAAGTTCAGGATTATTTTAGGGCTTTATATACTTTAGGTGTTTACATACGTTCGTTTACCGCTGAAGGTGACTCGAGTAGTTTCAGCCGCTTAAAATTTTTTTACACCCCCTCACTTTTCTTTTTTGTGTACTCCGATGAGCCCTATTTCTTTTGTTTAAGAAATTGACTGAAGTACCATTCATTTGTCTGCTTTCAACAATAATAGTGTGCAGCTCATTTCGACGTATTATCATTCAAGGTAACTGCTTTGTAGTGACCCAGAAGTTCATCTTCAGTCTTCAAGGCACCAAGCTATCAACTACTAGATCGCCGGTTACGAGTACAATTTAGGAAACCTAAAACAATAAAATCTTGAGTCACTATTTTCTCTGTTTTTCTCGCTCGCTCTCTCATCGCTGGAGTTACATGTCCGAAAAAAGCCAGACAAGAGGCCCATCATATTGTAGGGGATATTAGCCGTCCGTCAATTTTGAGCGTGCTGACGGTTGAGATTCCAAACCTACATGGTACCCTCATTTTAATGTTTTTCAATGTCTCTCCGCAGAACATTATACCTTTTACACAGTCAAGGCTCTTTACAGATGGATGAAAGGAATCCTCTAGAATATTTATTGTTTGAATCTAAGCTGTTTTGAGGAAGACGATAGCCAGCTAAAACCGCACCCTGTGTTTGAGCGAAGTTGACGAATCGGAAAAACAGCTCAATTTTTCTGGGTGTGACTTTTCATTTTCCTTACCCCTCCTCATGGCGCCTGTCTTCCGAATACCCTTAGTGCAGGCGTTGGCCACC
Source organism: Wenyingozyma ramenticola (assembly GCA_024271885.1). Lineage (NCBI taxonomy): Eukaryota > Fungi > Ascomycota > Pichiomycetes > Pichiales > Pichiaceae > Wenyingozyma > Wenyingozyma ramenticola. The sequence goes on from JANBXF010000001.1 coordinate 267,657, forward strand.
CCTTATTTACTGGCTTTCCGTTAATGATTTCAAGGAAGTCGATCTATTCTAGAAAGTACTCTTCGGAAAAGAGGATGTGTTGTAGAGCACCGTATTTCTGAATACATTATATGATTTAATAAGTTACCTAGACCAACTCCGCTTAGGAATGATCCATAGCGGGTATATATCTATATATAGAAGTCGAGTCTACAGCTGATTTTCGACTTTGCAAGAACTGAGTCCCGTGCGCGCAAAACCACTTACGGCTGTGCTCAATAGATGTAACATATAATATTGTCGCACACAGCTGCTTTTATATGCTTTTTAACTATGGAAGTAATGGAATAGCTTGACATCACTGAAATTCGTTGATATGGTTGAATTGAAGATAATCCTCAGGTTAGGACCACAAATTACTATAGTGCAGATAAATCTAATGAGCATCTGAGTTACTCCTCCAACTGTAGTCTTGCTTTCCCAGTAAATCGCAATGCTTCGATATACCCATGAATTAAAGCTTTTTCCACTAATATAACGAGATGTACTGAGCTTTCATGATATCAACAATTTAGAGATCAGATGCGAGATCCAAGAATAAGCCCTTCATTTGATTGCTTCGATTCATTACTAATCTTGCTGGTCAGGCCCGCTTGAAATTTCCTTTACGGTTCTCACTGAAATTTAGACCTTGGCAAAAGGCGTCACCAAGAAGGCAAAAGCAAACACAGAAACCTAACTCAGCGTCTATTTCAGTCAAATAGATGAACAGAACTTCAAAACACCAACTTAAACCCCATTTATATTCCAAAAATAGTAAACAACTTCAATTTCAATTGCCGAAATATGTATATTATTCCAGGTGCGATAGCTTTTTCTCAGCAGTGGCGCTGAGGGGCTTTGCAAAAGTCATGCACGTTTGAATGCCGAATTTCAAATCAGTGTAATATATGAATTACTTTAATTTTGACGGTTTCTTCTCATATTTTCATAATGTTGTTGGAACTAGCAATTGTCTGTGTTCTTTCAGGATTCTTCTGATATCAATATTGTCATATTGGTCATTAAAAAGTAGAGAAAAAACAGTAATTATGCATACAAAAATTGTCACCGGGATTTAAAATTTTTTTGATGTGAGCCAAAAAAGAAAGTAGATCTAAGCACACACACATTATGCATGTTGTGTAAAGAGCCGGCGACTGGTTTCACCTGTGCTTTTTCTATTATTCAAACTTATATAAGAAGACCATAATCCCCATATTCAACATGTCATTTAAAAATAAATGATCTACTCTCTTCTATCACTAAGAAATTTTCCTTTTTTTTATTATTCAGTACAATATGAATTCAATCAATTCCTCTGAGTTAAAGAAAGCTTCAAATGAAGAACTCATCAAGCTCATTGAATCAGCAGCTTCTATTCTAAAAGATAGAGAAGCATCAGATTACCAAGTGTTGGAAGAAAGAAATCTTAAAGAAGAAAAACCAAAGAACATTAAAGAAGAGTTTGGTAGAAGAAGAGGTGGAAAAGGGTCAGGTAAACATCATCGTGATTTCCCTCATAGACCTCATCATCATGCTGACGAATATCCAGAAAAAGACTTTTTTGATTATGGCCATCCACATCCAGATAGTTTTAGAGGTCCTTTCTTTCCTGGTCCTCACTCATTTGGTCATTTACCTCCTCCACCTCCTCCTCCTCCATTCCGTGACTTTAGATCACACTTCGAAGGTAGAGATCATTGTTTTGATGGCTCTCACCACCATCGTGATTTTGGACATGGCTCATTTCCACCTCCACCTCCACCTCCACCTCATCCATTTGGTGATGAAGGTCCTGCTCAGCATGAATCTCGTAGATTTGATGTCCGTCGTCATCACCATCCACCACCACCATTTCACCCTCATCATCATGGCTTTCATGGCTATCCAGGTGGTCCCCAAGGGCCACCACATCCTCCCCCTGAATTTTTTGGATATGGTAGAGGTTTTCCAAGTGAATCAGATAAACGCATTTTTGACGAATTAAGAGGTGAATTCTGGGAAAAAATGACATTTCCAAAATCTTATGGACGTGAAAGAAAAGAGAGACGTTTCGCAGAAAAGGAGGATGAAATTTACGAATCAGATGTCTCAACACCTTCTTCTGATATGGAGAAGTAGTCAAATATGATGTCTGAAAGCTGACAATCAACCAAGATTCATTAAATAAAAAAACAAAATTATAAGCAAATCAAAATAAGACATAACGAAAGAAATGTAACTAAATACAATCAAGAGGAATAAACACAATTACAAAACAAAGTTGGGCAAACGGTAAATAGCAAATGAATAAATTACAATCAATCAATCAAACAGGACACAGGATATATCACACATTTTTCAATACAACATAGGTACATAAATTAAGTAGGAAGTAATAATCAATAATAGCATAAATTCACGAACTTAAATATTCTTTTTATCCCCTTATTTGTAAATCAGTGATAGTTTAGTTTACTCTAATGAATAACTGAGGGAAAACAGTAATTTAGATTTGATTACAAAAGTCACTTATGAACCAAAAATGGCTGCCAAATCCTGAAACAAAGGAGCCGCGGCTCCAACTTCATACATCTATACATCTATAAAGCCTTTTTTACAATTCACATAGAGAGCGATACTATAAGTAAGATCATCTGATAATAATTGTAAAGGTACATATATATGAGCTATGTGTATCATGAAGGAGTCTACAAGGTATGAGTCCTAAAGGGAGGTATTGGCTAGTGAAATATTCAATTGCTTACAAAAAGTTCTATTTGTTTCAGATATGCAGGTCCAGACATAAAGGAGAAACTTGAAACAATCTCCAATTTTTTTTCCTACATATCTCGATTTAAGCTTTCAAACAAATGTTTGAACTGCAAATGGGGTACCAAAATATTAGTTGTAACAGAATTCTGTTAAATTGCTGGTGGTTCCCCTTAAGACTAGATGATCTTTCTTTCTCTTCACTACTTGTTTCTTTCTTCATCAACTCATCAAGTCTCAGTTATTCTCAGAAAGATTTTGTAGAAGACAAAATTTCAATGGTATCTGCTACAGATTTGCTTGTGGACGGGCTAGACGTCTTTGCTGATTACGATATTCTTACTACAACATCAACAGTTTTTGTTACAAGGGTTCACAGTAGTACGGTTTACTTGAATGCTGTTCAAACCGGGTCTCCAACTGCAACAGCAATCCCCATCTTCGATAAGAGATCGAGTGATTTCTTTGACAATTACACCTCAAACTCCTCTTCTATGTCTAACACTTCAATGATAGTCGCCATAGTAGTTCCTCTTTCTGTAGTTGCTATTGGCCTTGCTTCATTACTTATTTGGCGTTTCTTTTATCGCAATAGAAAGAATAAAGTCACTACAACCTATGCTTCGCAAGGATATGGCGCAAAATACCTATCTGATGAAAGAAGTATGGAAGTAGTCCCCGATAGAAAAAATGAAACATACGAAGAAGTTAGTGATATAGAAGAAGAAGAGAATGATCTCGGTGATTTCAAACTTGTAAAAACAAAGAGGTTTGGTCCAGTTGATTATAACTGGGTTAGTACACCTGCATCTGCTATCAAATCTTACTTCAATAGGAAGAGTGTTTATGGTTTCAAACAAGTTAGCGACAAGGACTTAGTCGAAGATATTTCAACTGCGAAATCATTGCCTTTCACTGATACTATAACTGGTGATCTTGCATCTCCCTTTTATGCTAATCTGAAACCTTTCAAACTGTTCAACTACAAGAATCGATCAAAGCGTGATTTGAATCTGACCAATTCACCACAATTGAATGGTGAAACCAAAATGTTTCTTAAAAAAGATACTGCTGAGTACGAGCCTCAAGTCCTTACAAAGTCGAAGTATAAACCAAGACAAATCCCAATCTTATCCGATGTTCCTGTTGTAAGCAAGAATATCAGTTTGATTAAGGTTGTGAGTAGCTTCGACGACGATGTTGAGAATAAAGGTTCTTCGTGGATTCCAAACAACACTGCTCGAGTACCCCTAACAACACCAAGATTGGCATCTAAAACTCCAGGAACACCACCCAGGGAGCTAAACAGTAGCCAATTGAAGAAATGCAAAGTAATACGTAAGTATGAAAAAACTATGGATGATGAACTTTCAATTGATATCGGGGAACTGGTTTGGGTTGCGCAAGAATTCAGCGATGGTTGGTGTATGATTAAGAAGAGTGCATTCAGCCCTTTTGCGGAATCGGGAATTGTTCCAGGACTGTGTATAGCTCCATATCACTCATGAGTGACGACGGCTACTTTATCCCATTACTACTATATATTCATGTCTGAAATACATATATATAGGAACATAACATAACATAAATAACTGATCAGCCATCTAACCACATCTCCATATTGTGGCGGTGCCTATTGACCCAGCAAGAGCGGGTAACGAACAATCGCAGATAATAATATGAACCCTTGTTTTGGAGTTTCCCCATTGGGAATATATTTTTAGGCATTTTCACGTTCTCCACGCCATTCACTGTCGCCGTTGATTTCCCTTGAATGTGGGAAAGAGAGTGCACAAACATATATATGTCCCAACATTCTCTTATGTGCTATAGTCTGAAGTTCAAACCGAGTCTAGTGTATAACATTTCTACTCATAATTACTAAGCCTCTGGACAGCATTCTCCATCGCTTTGAATAGTTATAAAAGTATCCCCGTGACTTTGGGACATATAGGAAAGAAAAAAATAAAAAAACACATTGGCAAAGCCCTTCTCGCCCAGATTTCTATTATTTCTAGATCACAGGCTCTAAATAGAAAGACAGACGGACATCTTGCTTTTTCCCACTTTTAGATCTCCCTTGCACGCAATAGTTTTTTCAACATAGCTGTACAGATTTCAATAGCCAAAGACTTATCAAAAGTAATCACTAAATCCAGGTGTACACTAAAGGAGTGACAAGGTCAACTACTCCATATATTTATTCATATTCTTGATAACAAGTCGTCCGATTACCCTTTCATCCAAGAAGTTGTACAGACGTTTAGATCGGAGATAAATGAGAGTTTTTTCAAAATCAAAGTCCCCTGAGAGATCAGAGAATGTTAATCTACCAAAGCGTGTAGTCACCGCTGAATCAAAAGGACAATTAAGTCCTGAATTATCACCTATCGTCACACTACTATCAGCACAATCTCACAGACGTTACTATGAAGGTGTTTTCATGCTTTTGAAAGATTTAGATTCAGAGGGTAAACCAGCTGATAGACAATGGAATGAAGTATATGGTGCCCTAACAGGTAACCAATTGGCCGTATGGGATGCAGCAGAAGTATTGACCAGTATTCAAAATAGTGATCCATCAGTTTTGGAGAATACTACAAATAAACCAACATATATTAATTTCACAGATGCAACTTTTAAAGCTGTCAACTCAATTCCTTCAATAGATAGCGAGTTGAAAAATGTTATTATAATCTCTACAACTTTGAAGAATAGATTCTTGATCCAAATATCATCTAATGAAGCATTTACAAAATGGAACGCAGCTTTCAGATTAGCAGCCTATGAGTACAAGGCATTACAAGAGGCTTACACAGCGGCACTATTATCAGCAAGAGGAGCACTATTATCAGATATTCGTGTGATCTTAGCTGAAACAAAATTCACCCATGAAGATTGGGTAAGTGTCAGATTTGGAGCTGGTATGCCCTGGAAAAGATGTTTTGCAGTTATTGAGCCTTCAAAGAAAGCCAAGAAAGGTGTTGCAGGTAAAGTACATTTCTATGAGAATGAGAAAAAAACAAAGAAATTAGCAATGGCAACTATCATAAAAGCATATTCCATCTATGCTGTATATCCTCAATCATATAAAGTTATTGATCAAAGTACGATGATAAAGTTGGATGGTGAAATTTTATTCGACAAAAAAGATTCCCCAAAGGATGCATCAATTTTTCTTATGCCCGAAGTTCACTCATCTGTTCCAGGTTATGACACATTAATCAGATTCATAGTTCCACTCATGGATATTTTCAGATTGTACGGTAGACCAAAGAAACTTAATGCTGATAAAACAGATAAAGACTCTTTATTATTCTCCTTGCCAGTATTACCAAAAGTACACTATTTAGAAGTTGATGATCTTCTTGCATTATCAGGTAGCTCTACCACGTCTACGTGGTCTGCTACTCAATGGAATGAGGCAATCAAAGATGTCTTAAGAGCAAAGATAGTAAAGGGCTACACTGGTTGTGGCTCTACAAGTGGATTATCTGGTGCGGTTAATGTACTATCTACTCAGAGAGATATTTCAATGGGTAAAGTCAGAAATTTTTCCTCGGATTCACCGATTACTTCAACATTTTTACCAAGCCCTTCACTACCAAACCAAGGAACATTTGATTCAGGAGCACCAAGTATGGATGAAAGATTGGAGACAAGCAGCAATATCAACAGAGAATCAAAATCCACACCACCACCACCTCCAATTGAACGTAAACAACCTACCGTTCCAATTCTCACACCAGAAAATGCAAATGATGATTACTTCAATCCAATGACACCTGATAATAACTCGGACGATTTTGATTTTGGTGCGACTAATCCATCTCCTAAACTTGTTGATATATACAGAAGGTATGCCCAAATTGGTCCTCCTGCAGATGTCAATGACATTAATGATGGTGTTAATAGACTCTCCTTTTCTCCTCCAGCAAATGGTACATCTGACAGTTTGAACGATTTATATCCAGGTGCAAATGCAGCTAATGCGTTAAGTGAAGAATCAGACGATGAATCAGATGAAGAAGTAGTAATTGTAAAGCCAAATACAAGATCAAGAAATAATCTTTCTTCCAAGGATTCTTTAATAAGTGAAGACACTACTCAACCACAGAATCTCAGAGCGTTGTACCCACCAAGTAAGACTGTGCTCAATTCTTCTTATGCTTACTCAAACTCAAGTTTATCTCAGCAATCCAGCAACTCACAAGGTGCAGGTTCCGTTGAAGGACTCGACAGACCAATCAGCATTGATAGTTTGAACAATAACAGAGTTTTATCACCTTACTCTGAGTTTCATAAGGAATTCAATAACTCTATGAAAGGAAATGTGGCATATGGCTCTAATGAAATATCTGGATCTCCAGTCAAGAAGCCATTGCCTACTCCACCTCTTACTGGTCATGGTAACAGGTATGATGAACTTCCTTCTGGTGGTGACGGTTCAAGAATTTTGCCCAAGCAAAGGGCAAATGACCAATCTCAAAAACTTCAAGTACCTCAACAGTCTACAAATAATGGTTATCCTCCAAGTGGAAACAATCAACAAAGAGCACCTTCTAACAACATTGTTCCACAACAAGTTGCATATTCGAAACCTGCTGCTCATTCCAATATGCAAAGATCTGCCTCACCTTCAGCCTCTTCATATTACTCAGCTGAAAACAGTCCTATGAATGCCAATTTTGCTTCTCAAGGTTCAACAGCATCATTACCTCAACATCATCAACAACAACCACAACCACAACCACAACAGGTGGGAAATAGAAGACCCCCCCCACAGATGAACCAAAATAGTTACAGTGCATATGATGCTCCTCAACAATCGCAAACATACCAGCAACCTCATCCATTGAATCAACAACAATATCAAAGGTCACAAACCCCCCCACAACAATACTATCCACCTCAACAATATCAACAACATCAACAACATCAACAACATCAACAACATCAACAATCACAAGTTCAACAACCTCAGAGATACAGAAATCCACCACCACCACAGGCTAATCCTCAATTCCAACAACAACAGCGCTACAATGGAGTACCAGCACCTCAAGGTCACTATCCTCCAACGCAACAACAGCCACAAGCACAATACCCGGGACATCTCCCAAATCAATATCCTCCTAATCAAGCACCAATGAATCAATCAAACCAACCAAAACGTAAGTTTGGCGACAATCCTTATACTATTGCTGCTGGTGCAATGAATGGTAAAGCACCTGCAACAAATCCATACTCTTCTAATCCTTATGGAAATTAGTTACTGATTTGTTTGATTGAATCTATTTGTATTTGAATGTCATTCTTTTCCATATACAATTCACTGTCTTCTAACTACATCTTTTCTATTTATCTTTTTTTTTGCTTCTCATATTGGTGCCTGTAATTATATATGACTGATATTTGAATTTTGTTTATCAGTCTTCTCTTTGTCTTTTCTCTATTCTTTTTACTTTTTACTATATGGCTATCTACTCAATTCAAATTAAATTACATTATCATATTAAATAGTACAAAGTAATCCAGGAGTTTGGGGTCTTTTCCCCAGACTGCACTGAAATATCTATTTCCCATCCAAATTATCGACGATCTTAAGGACTTTCTTGATTTGAGAAATCTCCGGATCAGGGTCATTTTCCACACTATGAAGTAGCGACTCAATCAATTGTTCATCAACGTCTTCGGGCTTAGCACCTATACATAATGCTATCACTCTCTTGAATTGATTTTCCAGCTCCATCGATGAAGATTTCTTTTCCTTTGCTCTCTCTATCAAAAGTTTATTATTCTCTTGGTAGGCATTAACTCTAGCTTCAAGAACAATACTTGGAGGCAATTCAGACGGTGGAATATTATAAGTGTCCAACTTGGCCAGTATTGACTCTGGTGTAATTTGGTCCAATAACGTGGCTTCATCTAAAGTATCCTCTTTTGATAACATCTCTTCAAGTTTTGCTTCAACTTCATGATAAACAGACCATACTTTGAAAGGCTCGTCAGGATCAAAATCACCATCAACACCATCAAAGTTTATCAACTGTTTTGTCTGCTCTTTGAATCTTTCCTCTTCTTGATTAATCACCTTATTTAGGTTAGCAATTTTGGTTTTATATTCCGATATTTTATGAACTGCCTTTTGTAACTCGTCATATTTTCTTCTTTCTTCTGAAAGCTTAAGTGTCTTTTCTCTCAGCTGTGGGTGTAGCTCATTAATCAATCTGGTCTTAGAATCCATCTCTTCTTTGAAGTCCTGTCCCAATTGTGAAACAAATTCCTGGAGAGACTCTATTATTTTGAAACTACCTTTCTTATCATTGTATGAGACCGGTTCTTCTACTTTTTCGGTGTGCATGACTTTTGCTGGTGATTTTATGAATATACCACAATCCACTGGTTTAACACCCGCTTTGTTTGCCTTATTGGGGTCTGCACCCACTTCAAGAAGTTGGGTTATTATGTGTTTGTTTCCTACCATGGCGGCTATATTCAGGCAAGTATCACCATTTCTATCACTTACATTCACTACATCGGTCATAAATTTTGTTAGTGATAAAGCTTGTGATCCTGGCAATGTAGGTCCTCTTCTGACGACCCATTCCAATAAAGCTTCTAAATAATACTTGGATGCATCATTTCTCCCCTTACGACCACATGTATAAGCGATATGGTGTAAAATAGTCCTACCTTTGTGGTCCAAAACAGTAATGGACGGATACAGATAATCCAACATCTGATCAAAGCAGTTTGTATCGAAGCAGTTTGTGGCATGAATAGCTCTTACTAAAGTTGTTTGTCCGTCATTATCACCCCGTAACCTATTAGCGCCCCTTTCAACTAAATCTTTCACGAGTTCAACACGACCTAGAGTTGCTGCAAGATGGAGAGCAGTCTGTCCATTATCGTCGATTGGAACGTCAATTTGAATACCTTTCAATTGAGACTCATCCCCACCCACTAATTGATGTAACGAGAGGTCTTTCTGATTGGGTAGAAAAAGTGAGCTCATAATTACCTTTGATTTTTCATCGACCTGTATTTCTGGAATAGGTTTAATTGTAAATGGCGCATGGGGGTTTGGTTCCTTTGTATCATGATCATAGAATGTGATTTCAGGTAGCTTCTCATCCAACTTAACCCGTTTTCTAATAGCTGATATCTCTTCTTGATCGTCATTTTCAGTCAACGTAGAAAAAGATCTACTTGGCTTACCATTTCGTACTTCGTTATCCTTTTGGAGTTCTTCCTTTGTTGGCAAGTCACCTTCTTCGGATGGATTGAACATCAACAACGGCTTCAAAACTTCATATAAATCGTAATTATGACAGACCTCAACTGTTCTATCATAAGGTATCCATGTACCTTGATATTTTCCGGATCCACCTTGAACTCTTTCATTTGGACCTGTGAGAATTTCTGATTCCAATATCTTAGCCCTCTTAGACTTTTGAAGTCCAAGTAGTTTTAATATTTGAGTAGCATTAAAGTAGGAGTCCTTCACCCTTCTCATTACTGGAAGTTCGTTAACCTCCATTTCAATCACTTCGATATCCTTATAAGAAGTCTTATAGACGGGACTAATATTGAAGACAACCAGTTGGTTATCGGTATCTGTCTCTGGCATATCCGAACTTTATAGACGCGTTCTTCTAATATCTATTGTAGGTTGTTAGGGACAATTAATAAGTGCTTCACGCAGCTATACGACTTTCAACGTTAACGCGTGGTTCACTTATGGAAAAAAAAATGCGATAGTGGGGACTGATTAATCAATTGAAAAGTCTCTATATCCTTCAGAGAGCAGAAGAACTACTGTATAATGTGAATCTTTATTACAGGTGCTTGTAGAGTAACAGGAGTAGATCCTGAAAGTTAAACAGACCGTTCCTTTGGATACTGATAATATTTCTTCCAGCTTCAATTGGATCAGACTTTCGAGAGAAGATGCCATCCCGTGCATTTTCCTAATCGGGTATAATTGGCACGAGCCACGAATGTCTTTGATGGCGCAGGTGGCAGTGCGTTCGATTGTACTGCCAGTACATACAGCTTTTGTATGGTAAGGGTTGGTTTACTTGTTACTAGATCCTGCTCAATTGCCGGATATATAAAAGTATTGAGCAATCATAAAGCTGAAGTATTACTCTCGAATATCAGTATTGAACGTATGGAAAGAGTAAAGATGTCAGAATTACCAGCGGTACCCACAGAGATAGCCAAATCTGTAGGCCCATTTATGAGAAGAGCCAAAGAGATGGAAGCAGCTGATCCAACTATATCATATTTCTGTAAGTTATATGCCATTGAGATCATACTGAAAGGAAAGCTTCATCTGAAGTCGGCAGAAATTGAGTCGTTTGCAATGGCTCTACTGGATGACATCGAAAGAATAAAAACAGATTATCAAAGTGAGTCGCCTGATTTATTCAATCTTATATCAGATAACGAGGCCTCTTCAGAGCATGTTCAGCAATTCGGTGTTTTTATTTTCAACAAGGCCTTTCTAGATGTAAAGAATCGGAAAACATCAAAGGCCACAGTTGATAAATTCCTTGCTTGTGTCAATTTTCTGACCATACTAAAACTTTGGATGGATAAATTGCCTGAAGAAGTTGATATGAAGATTAAATATGCTAAGTTTCATGCTGCTAGAATCATGAAAGCTTTCAAGAGTGGTGAAGATCCTAACGAATACATTACACCTGAGGAAGTAGAAGAACAACAAGAGATTGAAGCTGAACTTGAAGAAATGACCAAAGGATCATCTAGTAAGGAACTAAAAGATGACACGGTCGTTGAGCTTCCAGGTGTACCTCACTTCCTAGATGCACCAGAGTCGCCAACATTCGTAGATAACAAGCTTTCCACCACTACCAATACAAATAATATACCTGCTGCATTGCCTAAACCGCCATCGCATACCACACCAAAACATGTGGAGTCATATTCGGGGAGTACTACCGAGATTGATGATGGTGATTTACCTTCTGTTCCAACTCAAATCAAGGATGAACTAGGTTTACCTGCTCCCCCAAGTTACATAAAAGGAGATGGTAAGGATATACTACCTTCAGTTCCTAAACGTCTTGAAAAGCCGCACATCAACCCTCCTGCTTCACCCCCATTGGCTCCGCATCCTGAGTACCAAAGAAAGCCTTCCATTGGAAATACAAACAGAAACACAGTTACTAAAGCGGATATTAAGAAAATACTAATAGATGATGAGATAGTAACAGAAGCTCAGAAAAAAGCGAAGTTCGCCATCAGTGCTCTAAACTACGAAGACATCCCAACGGCAATCAAAGAGCTAGAGGCTGCTTTGAAATTATTGAAAGGTGAATAGTTTTGAATTTTTAATTCTATTAAATTTGTACCTATATACTAACGAATATGTAAATTTAAATGGGTTTGTTGCTTTCATATTGTAAGATTTAATTTGAGCTAGCCAAATCTTCTACTGCATCCTCGAATGTGTCCTCTTCTTTAATTCGTGAGTCTTTGAGATTCGTTTCCCTCACAAGACTTGTTTTGGAAGTATTGAATGAGGTAGACCTTGATAGAGATTCGAGTGATCCACTATCCAAGTCCTCTATGGAGATTGTACTTGATTTTCTGGATAAAGCAACATTCTTATACTTTCTCAAAGCAGGTGATGTAACTGTTTGCTGAACATTGATACCGCCAGAGAGTGAACCTGACTCTGATTTCAAGTTTTGTTGAATTTTTGACATTAAATCGCTTGCAGATTCTGCAGATTCCAAATTGGATGAAGATGCAACTGAGTCGTCATCCTTCTCAGAGGATATCTCCTCATCTTTACTCTCATCTACAACAGATGATGCCGACGCACTATGTTTCTTCGCCCAGGCTCTAAGTCTTGCGGTATTAGGCTCAGATCTCAAGGGTTTGGATTGCCTTAGTTGAGATAAGAATTTTTCCATTTCAGAGGAACCATCCTCCTTATTCTTTTCCTTCTCCTTTGCCTTAGCATCTGCAGCCCGTTTCTTGTTTTCATAGTCTTGTTTCTCCTTTTCAGCAATCTTATTTTCATCGGCAACTTTCTTGAAAGATGCTGTGAAATCGGTAAACTTTTTGAAGAAAAGATTACGTGCAAGATCATCCTCGTCAGCACTTTCGCCAAAGAATTTCATCACTTTATCAAATTTTTCCATAGAAAACTTCTTTCTATCGGACAAAAATCCTGCTTTAGTTCTGGCATCCGGTAAGCTCTTCAAGACTACGTTCAAGAACTTATCATCAGGGTGAAACTTAGATGGGTCACTTAAGTTACCCATTTGCAGTGATGAATCAATATTCTTGACAGATTGAATAAATGAATTACAATCATCTTTAAGTTGATCGATGGAAATCTTACAAGCATCTGTAACTGGCTTTAATTCATCAACAAAACCCAGCAGTTCTGGGTAATTTTCACGTATGATCTTTTCGACATAATGCAAAAAACTCAATGAGTTTTTATGATCTTTAAGGAATCCTAATCTCTGCAAAGTATTTAGTTTGAACCCTTGGGCTTGTTTGGAAGTATCATTCATGTAATTACCAACGATCAGGATGATTTCAAATACATCTTTCAATGAGCTACTACTTGTTAAGCTTTCTAAAGCCGCATCAATCTTATCCAATTTCAAAGTAAGTTCCTCGTATTCTTTCTCGAACGATAATACAGTGATCAGACTTCTCATTCTTGATCTCCAATAACTTTCCAGTTTATAGATCAACTCGAAATAAACCCTATCCGCTCTGGCTAAATCTTTGACATCTTTCTTTTCGGTGATGTAACCTTCAAAGTCTCTCAGTAGCGAATTAGATATTTCAGTCAGTTCTGGCTTGTTCAAAAACTCTAAGAGTTCAGGTTTGTCAAGAATATCCTTGTCACACCTCAATATCTTTTTGATAACTGTTTCATCGTCCAGGTTGACAAATGGATGCAAACAAATACCGAATTGTGTAGATATATCAGAACTCAAATATGATACCTTCTTTTCTTCTTCCTTCTTTTTGTTTGCAATTCTTCTTGCTTCTTTTGCTGCGAAAATATCTTCAATCTCATCAAAAATACCCTTAGACATCAGCTTCCGAGTAGTTTCCTCGGAACCCATGTTTTGCCAAAATGAGTCCTCGGTATCGTCTATCTTATCCCAGTGTAATTGTTTCAGCTTCTTTTTTGGTCTTGGGAGCATACCAAATGCACCAGAAGGTAGAAGTGGCGAAGGAACTGGAGAGGGATGGGAAGAATTACCGACGTTGAAAGCAAATGGTGGTGGTGGCGGTGGTGGAGCACCTGGACCCGAACCACCAAACATCGGAGGTGGTGGAGGTGGTGCTGGAATCGAGCCACCTGAAGATTTGTTAAACATAGGAGGTGGTGGAGGTGGTGGTGGTGGTGGTGTATTTGCAGATGACTTGGTAGACAAGAAAGATGGTAGTTGGGGTGGTGGAGGAGGTGGTGGTGGAGGTGTTGGTGACACTCCGGCAGTCGACCCATTCTTAGATTCTATTGGAAGTTTGGGAGCTGGAGGTGGAATACTTGGTAGCTCTTTCTCTTTCCTCTCATCTTCTTTCCCATTTCTACTAGAATTGGGTTGTTCATTTGTTAGGTCAGAAGTGTTATCATCAAGTGTACTGCTTTTTGAAACTTTACTAGTTAACTCACTCAAAAACGGTCTAGGGGTAGCCGTACCTGTAGTAGGAACGAATGCGCTTGTAACATTGTTTGTAACTTTCTGTTTCCCTTGAGAATACTTAGAAAGTATTTCAGTTGCATTGGGGGCATTGTCAATGACACCATCCTCTCCCTCAAGTCCAAGTGAAAACTTCAATTGCCTACATTGGGCTTCAATGGAATCTAACTCTGCCTGAGTTGCAGCTAAACTATCAGACTTCTTTTGCGATCTTGGATCTAATGTTCTTGAAAACTCTAAACTTGTATTTTGTTTTTCCTTTGCAAGGGTAACCATCATGGTATTCGCATAGTTTTCTAGCTTCTTCAAACGATCTAAGGCTTCCAACTTCTTTCTTTCAAAGTACTCCTTTTGAGACAAGTTGTCTTGAAGCTTGACAATATCATTAGCTTCATTTTGAAGACTGTCAAGTTTTTCCTTTAGACTGTTCAACTTACGACTACTATCCTCTTCGCTATCATCAATTTTCAATTCTTCAAAATCGGTGTATTCCAATGTTCTAGCCTGTTGACCAAGTTGACCTAAGAGATCCATATTGTAACGCAAGTCGCGGAGCTTTGAGCTTGGTTCAACACCACCGGAGCTACCTATACGCTTAGCTTCGTTCCTTGTATGATTCAATTGTTGTTGTAACTTCCCTTTCAAATCAGAAACTGTAAATTGACTTCCTGTGGTTATGTTACTCTTTGAAGAGCTTTGCAGTGGAGCTGATTGAACAGAAGGTGGCTGACTATCTAAGAAAATCAGCATTTGACGAATCTCGTATTCATGAGTATTTGCATCAAGCATTCTCTTTCTCTGCAGCTCTTTCAACTCCTGATCTTTGGTATAGTTTTCCTCTCTCAATTTTGCTAAGATCAACTCGCTTTCTTGAAGTCTTCTCTGCATTTTTTCTACTGCTCCTTTCGAGCCATCATTCAATCTTTCAACGGCTAAATCACGTTCAGCTTGTAGTTGCTCAACTTTTCTTTTCAAATCACGGACTTCCGTTATTGATTTTCTAGCTATCTCCTCGGTATTGTATGAGGCAATAAGTTTGTTTATTGAAATGTTCATATCGGTGACATCTTCACCGGATGCCATTGTTATATTAGAGATGAATCTGTCCAGTAACTTCAAATTTCTTGTGGCTGCATCACTGCCACCGGTTTGGTTGTGTGATGAGTTTGTAATGAACATATTTTGCATCACACTCTTGATGTGCTGTTCCCTGTTGGTACCTCTTGCCTTCTGCCACATTGCTTTGAGAAGTGTTACTGGATCTTCAAAGTTGATATCATGATTTCTAAACTCCTCGAGTTGTCTCATTTCTTGTTCATCGGTAGTTGCTCTTTCCTCAATATTACGAATACTATTCATTATATCACTACTATCGAATGTTTTCAGTATTTGAAATATATCATCAACGCCTGCTGACGTAAAAAGCCTTCGAAGTTTAGTCCTTTCTTGAATAGTTGAGCATTCCCCAATCAAAGAGTCGATCAATAAGACGGTAGATGAACCATATCCTTTAAGTGCTTCATCAGTGATGTTTGAGTACTTGAACTCCGGGTAGCCACCAACTTTGGATCCCATTCTGCCTCTTCCTTGAAGCATTCTTTGGGCAGACCATAACCACACCTCATAACGTGAAGTAGATCTTGTATTATGCACTATTTGATAGGAACGATCATCTAAAAGATGAGCTAAATTTGGTTCTGAATAGAGCTCCTTGACGTAAATTAGATGAACGTTCTCACCCACCGACTCTCTCAGTGCTGTAAAAACAGAGGAACGATCTGAAGCCATATGTAGATAAAATGTGAGAATATCAGTAGCTAGTCTCCTAACTTGGGGTCTAGCTGAATACAAACCACCAGATATTGTAGTCACAAATATATCATTTCTGTTCAAGTGAGTTATTCCTTGCTTCAAATCTGCTAGAACCTTTATACATTTGAAAATCCTATCTTCCTTGTCTAATATAGCTGGGTAACTGTCCTCGTTCGAATTAAACCGTTCGGATGCTGCTAGTGTATCTTGCTTGCCGTTTAACAGTGGTCTAGCTTTATAAATATTTTTCAAAACTTGGCATAAGGCTATGTCACCTTGTTCTTGCAAAAATGTTTCGGACCATGCAATAGTTTCTGAAGTCAAACAAATGTGTAAATCTTTCATATCTGAATTCGTCATTTCATTACTTATTAGCTTGTAAACATAGTATTTGGGATCACGTAGGGGTACTCTTTCTGGTATACTACCAAGATTCTTCGAAATATTCCTGGATCCAGTTCCTGCAGACGCAACTTCTCTGGATCGCCTATTCTTGTAGTCTTGCTTTTTTTGTTGGTAGATAAGATCCCACTTCTTCTCTAATGATGAGTTTTGAAGTTGAAGTTTACCTTGTTCAGGCAAATTTTCAAAGTCTCTATCCGCCATAACTTGTCTGAACATATCTTCAATAACCCTCGGGTCGTCAGGCTTCTCCAAATCAAACTCTTCTGAGAAAGTATGTCTATGTGTCTTCTTGATGTTTGTATTGCCTAACTTTTTTGTGTGTGAGCTCGGTAGAGTATAAATTGATGAAAATTGAGAGTTCATGCTAAGATTGGTATTCACTCTTGTCAACGGAGAATCTATGCTAGTTCTGTCGTCGGAAGAGCTACTACTTTTTGTTTTCTTACTATTGATGCCAAACCTTCCCCATCCTTTTGTTGGTGATGACTGGCTCGAATTTGATAGTGTTGATGCAGATGTGGGCACTCTGGATAACTCTACCTGATCTTCATCATCGTTGGCAGACCAAGGCTTACGTATTCCCATGAATGAAGGTGCTCTTGATGAGCTCTCCGAAGGTTTCCGCGTATTCTTCATTGCTGAACAACAATGGTGTGCTATCTTTAATTTCGGTTAAAAACTCTGTGATCTTTATTCTTCCGGTGAGTTGGTAACAGTTGTGAATTGAAAGTGTACTAGTTGCAGCCTAAGACACAACAATTGCCTAGGGTATTATGACAAATATTTCACAGGTACTGAAGCACTACCGGATTCCTGTTAACTTCGGATTGCTTGATGCTGAAAAGCTGAATTGTGCCTGTGTGGGCGTCTAGCCCGAGTCTTGTAGCAGGTAGATTTAGATAAACAAAAAACACAAAGCGTGAAATGTCAAGCGGCGCCGTTACCCGCACCATCCCCCGCCGCAGATCATGTTCCTTTCTAAGATTCATACGAATAGATGTTTCAAATAGATACATACCACTTACCAGTTTTATACACCAAGGATTGACCTACGTAACCCAAGAAAACAGAAATATCTTCCAGGAAAATCACATTGAAGAATGGGTTCAAAAGGTACATATCAGAAGCTTGATTCTGGCTCAGGAGACATGACAAATGGCTCAAAAAGCATGAATTTTTCAGATGATATAGGGACTCCACAAAGTTCAGTGAGCAGCCCTCCCCCATATTCACCACATGTGGATACATTTGCTATAGATCATGAACTAGAGTCTATAGATGTTACGGATAGACCAGTTTTGTCCACTGATGCGTTTGATATCGAAGGTATACTGAGAGATATTGGAAATAAATCGGATATGAAAATGGCTTTCTTCAACATGGCCAACAGTATATTGGGGGCAGGTGTCATTGGCCAGCCTCTTGCATTCAAAAATTGTGGATTAGTGGCAGCAATAGTTATTCTGTTTCTTTTGACGATACTAGTTGATTGGACGCTTCGGTTAATCATTATAAATAACAAACTCTCTGGAAGAAACTCATATCAGGGGACGGTTGAGCATTGTTTTGGATTTTGGGGAAAATTTACAATCCTGATGGCACAAGGTCTGTTTGCTATTGGTGGATCACTTGCATTTTGTGTAATTATTGGAGATAGTATACCACATGTTATTCGAAGCATTTTTGCTTCTGCTGTTGAGTCAAGCGCGTTCATCAATTTCTTATTAAGCAGAGAAACGTTAATTCTCATCTTTGTAACAGGTATTGCATACCCACTTTCGTTAGTGAAAGACATCTCACATTTGGCAAAAGCCAGTGGACTGGCTCTTGTGGGTATGCTGGTAATTGTCAGCATTGTAATGATAAGAGGTCCTATGATGCCAGCGGACTTGAAAGGTACAATCTCCACCAGTGAATGGTTTATAAATGGGAGTTTATTCCAAGGAATTAGTGTGATCTCATTTGCCCTTGTGTGTCATCATAATACGACTTTCATTTTTGACTCACTTAAGAAGCCTACTTTGGATAGGTTCTCCAAGTTAACACATATATCCTGTTTCATTTCCATGATTGTATGTGGACTCATGGGAATCTGTGGATATTTGAATTTCAAGAGTAAGACAAAAGGTAATATCCTCAACAATTTTCCTTCGAATGACTGGGTAGCAAACATTGCCAGACTCTGTTTTGGCCTGAATATGCTGACAACCCTTCCCTTGGAGGTATTCGTTGTCAGAGAGGTTATATTCGATTTAATGAAGCTTTATAGAGCTCACTCTAATTCGCAAAATGTCACTGTAAATCTGTCACATGAAGGTGATTATCAAACGTCAGTTAACGGCGACGAAGAACCAACTGAACTGTCAAATAGGGCACATATCATCATTACTACTGTATTGGTATTTTCAGCTGAAGGTGTGGCCCTTATGACTTGTAATTTAGGGGCAATTTTGGAGTTGGTTGGATCCACCTCTGCTTGTGTCATGGCCTATATTCTCCCGCCTGCATGTTTTTTAAAGATGACACACAGAGGGAAGTCATTCAAAGATAAGCTTCCAGTATATTTTTGTATTGCCTTTGGTTTTGTCGTGATGTTCATCTCCTCCACTCAGACGATTATTGCTGCGCTGAATGACAAGAGTGACGGACATTGTGTTGCATAGTCTTCATTTGTCTCTTTTCTCTATATTACAAAATACCTCGAATGTTATATATATATATATTATATATATCTTATTTTTCCATTGTCTAGATTTTTTTTGAGTATGTACTATTATTATTATCATTTTTATACATGTATACTTAAAAGTTTATACAAACTATTCGTCATCGTCGTTTTCTTTTAAAATCCTGACGTTTCTGTGATTTCTAGCTGTAGTCTCTTCTTCTGAGTCTGATGAAGGGTTACTCAATCGAGTATCATCTTTCATAATATCAGTTAGAGTGATATCGTGATATCTTGAGTTCGATTGATTCTCACTAATTTCTTTTTGGTTTTGAGTAGGTATTATGGAATCTTCTTCTTCTAGGTCAGAATCAGCTCTAGATGCATCTGATAAGACACCATCTTCACTTTCGTCAACATCTCCTCCGAGTCCAGGAGCAGCAGACAAATGATGTCTGAAACTACTCAATGGTTCATCCAGACCCAAAAAGGGCATAGATGTAATAGCTGATCTTGAAGCGGCCGCTTCTGCCTTCTTCTTAACTGTGGAGAAAATGGCACTGAATTGATCTGCAGATAATGGTTTTCCATCATTGTTTCTCATTGCTTGTTGTAACCTGCTTTCTCTTAAGAAAAATTCATCATCTGAGTCGTCGTCAGAATCGACAACATATTTGGTAGACAAATGTGCCTTTTCCTTTTCTGGTTGTTTGGCATTGCTTTCTTGTTCAGAATCAGACCCATCAAAAGCTGGTAAGTTGGACCTTTGCCTCTTCTTTTTCTCTCTACTACTCTTTTTCTGTTTCTTTCCCGGTAATATATCGTTCAAGTCATCATCGTCAGAGTCCAATAGCCTATTCTTTCTACTTCTCTTCTTCTGTTTTGCTGATTTTTCAACTTCACCTTTCCTGACAGCCTTACCTTTTGGAATTCTAGAGCTGAGCATTCGTGATTCAAGGTGATCCAAGTCATCTAATACACCGGATTCTTCTAGAGCATCTTCAGCCCTGTCGGCAACGTTGTCAAAAACTACAAAACCATCGTTATCGTCATCAGCAAAATCATCAAAATTTGATGCTTGTCTCCTACTTTGATCGTTTTCTTTTATAGCATCATAATCATCATCATCGTCATCTGCATCCAGTCCAGTTTGTCTTTCTTCGGGAATCATTTCTAGTGCAGTAGATATAGTATCATTGTCGATAGGATTTCTAGACCGTTTTTCAATTATCTCTGATACTTCTCTCAGTGAATCAATCCCCAAGTCACTAGGAACGTAGAAAGATTTTACTGATAAACCATCCAGTTTTAAACCAATGTTTTCCAGTAAGAACACAAACAATCCATTGAGATAGAACGATTTAGCACTTTTGAAGTATACTGGGGTATCCGGAGATTTCACTGGATCAGTAGAAGTTGTATTTTCACTGAGCACGAACAATCTTTTCTCAACTACTCTGTCTATTTCACTTCTCAATTCATTAAGCAAGTCTATTTCATCTTTATAGACTAGCGCACTAACCAACAACTCAATTCCTTCTGTTGGGCTTTCAGGGTGGGGTTCAATAAACCTATATTTTGTGATCTTCTTTTTGGTTTTAGAGTCATTATCTGCAATATTGACATCACCAGTCAATAAATATCTACGAATCATAACATCTGGATTTTGATTCGTGGTAATCAATTCTATACCCATGGACTTTGTTAAGCGAAAAAGCTTCTCCAATTTGGACATGTAGTAGGATAAAACTTTATGCAACTCCTTCATCAGAGCCTCACTTAATTTGGCATTCTTCAAATCATGAAGGATTAGCATGAAATCAAGTCTCGTCAATTTCAGAAAATGTTCATCATTTAGAAGTATCTTATTGAAATAGGAAAGACATCTTCTAATCTGCGTCTCGGTTAGCTCATTAAATTTGGAGAAAAAAGCAACATAAGTGTTCACAATTTTCTCGTGAAGTAACCTTCTTTCAAAAATCTTGTATTGTTCTTTATCGAATTTTATGAAAGCGTGTGAATTATTGACAGCATCATAAATGTCTTCGTCTTCAGAATCACCAAATTCAATATGTTTATCAATGTTGACTGTATTTACTTTGGCTCGCCTTTTCTTCTGTATTGCCAGTGGATCTTTCAAATGTGTGAGATATTTTAAACCTTTGAAGAAAACATGTACGTATTCAATCATTTCATCCATGTGCCTGAAGGAGACTTTATGTGCGTCCTGGGGAACCTTGAACAAAATGTCAACGCTTATTTGGCTGTCAAATATATTCCTCAAAACACCTTCTGAAGCTCTAATATAACTTTCAATTTCTGACTGAGTATCTATGTCTGCATTTTCCGGGATAAGAAGTTGATGCATAGAGACCGCAGCCATGAGCATCTCTTTAAAAATTTCAACAGAAACCCTTAGAAGATTATATTCAGCCTGATCAAGATAACGAGGCATATTGTTCTTTAGGACAAGACGTATTGTTTCTTGGGATAAAGCTTGTTCAATATAACCAAAGCGTAATTTGAGTTCTACGTCATTCTCGTTAGCTTCTCTTTGCAGTCTCTCAAACTTTAGAATCCAAGAGACAACAGAAAAGAAATGAAACTCTAAGAATGATGAATGGTGTTCCATGATTTCTTTTCTCATTATGTTTATGATTGTGTTGAAACCTGCCTCCACAAAATCTGAACAGAATCCTTTCATTATCTTTCTTCCAGCTAGGGATAACTTCTTCGATTTTATAGAGTTAAGATTAGTATCAAAGTCAGATTTGGTACTTTCATTCTTTCTGATTGCGTATCTATCGGGTTTGATTTGGGTTTTTTTGGAATCCAACTCATCAATGATATCAGAATTACTCAACTTGTTTTGTCCTGACATTGTAATGGATGTACCGTCATTTTGTCTGATACTCATCATCGTACCAAAGTTAGCGTGACGGGACATTTGCTTCTTTCTCAGAACTTCATTGTGTAAATTCTTATCTTGTGTATAAATTTCTGCAAGCTCCGTTCTGGGCTTGGCCAACTGTGGTTGAGTGACACCATGTACTTCCTCCTTTCTTGAAGTAGAATCGTCGATAAGCTCCTTGTGGTCGAGATCGTAAGTGAGATAAAAGTAACATTCAAAACACACATGGGAGAGTATTTCTATTGGATATTCTGATCCCAACCCGGAAGTTATAGTCTGAATCAGTTTGAAAACTTTATTTTTCTTAAAGGCCAATACTACTGCATCGCAAGAAATATCATCCTTGAAAATGCCTGCTGGCATATTGTCATTAGCTTGTTGAGTTCTGGAAGAAGGGCTTTTCTTGAAGACAGTTAACTCGGGTGGTTCAATACGAATCACATTTCTGAATAAGTGCAAACAAAGATTCAGTATGATGATGTCCCTTGTAGTCCTTTCTTTTCTTGTCATGGCTAATATTGGTAAGGCCAGTTGTACCACTGTTTTCAATGCTTTACCGTTTTCGAAGTTGAGGATCATATTCTTATAAACAACTTGGGCCTTTTTCAGCTTGATGTACAGATTCAGTTGGACGTCTGTGGCCTTTTCAATATCCAACATAAGAGGTGAGGTTAGAGACACGAGTAATTCCAATGTTGCTAAAAGTATCAGTGTATTATAGTTATCTGACGATTCTTGGCTGGGCTTCAGTTGAGTTAATATAGGAATCAAATCGTTAATGACTAGTTTGTTGTCATCACAAGCAGATGCCACATGCCAAGTGTTAGTTTCAGCATCCACTTTTTTGATCCATCTTTTCAAGTCTTTCAGGCATGAAAGAGCATCAATACCCAAATCATACTTTTTGGTTTCTGGATTGATACCACCGAGAGATGAACAAAGAATCAAAATATGAGAGTTTAAAACTTTCTCTGCGTCAGAGTACCCTTTTTCATAAGTTTGCTGTTTTATTGACAAAGATGTTAACTTAGTTTGAGCCTGTTCTTCAAAATCTTTATTTTCTTTATTTGAGTCGTCATCTTTCTGGTCCTCTTCATCGTCTATGATTCTATCGAAATCATCCGCATCGTAATTTGGCCTTGGTGAACGATGGGACTGGGATTCAAAAAGGGAAGCATCTGAAAGTTCAGAATCATCCTCGGACATGATTGATAAGCTTGTAAAATTTCAATCAAAGAAAGTTTTTAACTCAGCAGTTGATAAATGAAATACATAAATATAAATCTTGTCTGCACCATACCTGTACGCGTTTAAGATATTTCACGCGTGCAATCGCGTCGCTAAGATCTTGTCGACGCATTGAAAAATCAATATGAAATTTATCGATACTGTATATATGGATTATCATCAGCTAATTAATCACTCCGATTCAAAGAGCAATCGGCTCCTCTAGTAGTTTTGGGGGATTTATACATTCAGATATCCTGAATATAAACCCTGTTCGACTCTTCCAGGAGTCAAGATGTACATATAGTTGTTTATAGTTATACCCAGTCCTCTTTTTCGAACGGTAGCTACATGTTTTTAGTCGATTGAGTATAGCAGCCAACTGCGTCAGCTTAAACGACACCTTGAGAGTATACTAAGAATATCATAACGAGAGTTTTGACATATTCAAACAGTCAAACATATGTATCTAAGAATACAGAGCTTTTCTTGAATACATATGGACATTTAGTCTTTCAAAATATGTGTCTGTTTTAGTCGACGCGTCGCTCTGTTGAGTGATCCAAGCGATAAGGATTACAGAAAGGAAGCACATCGGTATCAAACATACCCATGTGGTGCCCTATCTAAGATTCTGGTGCTGTTTTTTTAAATACTTCTACTGTTGATACAGTTTGTCAGCTTTGATTCTACATAAAACCGGTTGGTGGAGCGTATTTATTCACTACTATTATACAATCACTAATTCCCCAGTGTTTTATAAGAGCTTGCGGTAATCCTCGTACCGAGCAATCTAAAAGCCGCCTTTTGGTTGTGCAGTTATACCAGAATATACTATTTAGTTTGCTTAATTTTTCAAATTTTCACCGATACAGAATCTATTTACCTTAACAGTATACATAATTTTCTATTGGTCTTTATATAAGAGTTTTCCAAAGTTTCAAAACATTTAATCATACATTATCATTAAGTGTTACTTTGTTACCAGTTATATTTTCCAGGGTTTATAAACTCTTATCAAATTCGGGATAGGTTTCAAACGTAGCATTACAGTTATTCGATGGGACAAACAACTTCAAGATTATCAGATATACCTGCGGGTTCTTCCACCTCAAATACATCGTCCTCAACAAACACCAATAGTCAAAGTATTGATTACCTAGAAGGTAGTACATCAGCTTCTTCTGCAAATGTATGGCCTTTTAGACCTTCACCAAGAAGAAGCAGTCCAGGGGAAAGTCAAAATCCGAGAACAAAAAGAAGACTTTCCAGCTTTTTGCTGAACTTCAACAGGGGATCCTCTTCTGCCCGTCCTGATTCTGATCTAATTGCTGGCAGAGATGGAAGAGCCCGTAATTCTCAGACTAACAAATTTCCAGAGCAGGTCGCAAATATAAATATTGAGAATGTTAACAATCCACAAACTGAGTTTGCTATCGATGAGGATGAGGATGAGGATGAAGACCCAAGCAATCAACAACAACAAGAGAGCCAACAACAAGGCAACCAAAATGGGCAAGTTGTAAATGATCAGGAATTTATCCTTGGAGCTGATCTTGACACCAGAACCGAAAGTCTCAGTCTGCCCAGAACTGAACAAGAAAATGGTGATTTAGGTACAAGAGTTTGGAACTATATACACTCCTCTCCAAGAGAATTACGTGACTCATTTAATGAGTTTGATGAAGAAAATGGTAGATTGTTCAACGAAGCAGCAAGTCCTTTTTTACTAAGTTCTGATGGTACAACTCAAGGTGGTTCAGCTTCTTTGCCTAGAAACAGTTGGGATGATAGCAATGAAATCCTTACTACAATGGTTCATTCAGCTGTAGAAGTAGAGCCAAGTGAACAAATACCTATCAGTTCTTCTCTGGAGTCTCTCGATTCTCCTGATGATCAACCATCTACTCCAATCGATCCTAGAACAGCAACTCCTCCAATCGATCCTAGAACAACATTCCCTTTCTCTATCGTAGAGTATAACACAACATTTTACCAACAATCGAGACGTTTAGCAGCTGAATCAGAATACAGACACTTAGTACAGCATCTGGATCCTCAACTGATTAGTCAATTCCAGACATTGTCATCCCTACTTGATACTGTTGCGATGGGAACATTGAATAGGTTGGTTAACTTTCAGAATGGATCATTCAACCGTCCAAGAACTAATCCAGATGCCACGACCGACATGCCTACATTGGATGATTTGAACAATAGAGAAAGTAGTTATTATGGAACAAGAGTTGATTCTCTTGGAGCTGGTTCTGACCACATTCTGAATGCTTCCAGAATGACTTCAAATAGTGATATCCATTTTGGTGAGTTTATGAACTCGTTGAGAAACGAGAATCTGTTAGCTAGAGAATTAGCTGGACCTTTTGTAAATCAAAATCCAGAGTCTATTAGAAATCATAATAATATTTTCAGTAATTATATGAATCATGAACCTGATTTATCAGCTAACAATGGTGGAATTGATGGTCTGGGTAGTGCTACTACTGAAAGACAACAAATTATGAGTTTCTTTAGGGCCTTCAGATTTGATAATGCTAGGCATTTCGAGTATGTGTCTTCAAGTAGACAATTTGAAGATTTTGTACCGGTGTTAATAGTTGGTGTGGTTGGTACACCATTTAGAGATGATGATCCCAATACTAGTAGACGTCGTCATCGTCGACATCGTCGTCGTCATCATCATCGTAGTAGTAGTAGTGAGACTACAAGTGATGATACTCCAAATGAAACCCCTGCTTCAAATGTTGCTGACTCGAGCATTCCTGGAAGTAATATTCCCGATTCAAATGCTTCTGATCTCCAGGATCCAACATCAGCTTTCGAATCCCGTAGTATCTTTTCACAAATGATGGATACTACTGCAGATACAACGATCCCAGATTTTCTAGGTCGTGATGATGATAACGAAACCACGCCCCCTCCAACTTCACCCCCAAACGCAACAAGTTCACCTCAACAATCTACATCTAGTGATAATTACAATCCAACAGACCCTGCAAATCTAAGGTCTTGGGTAATAATAGTTATGGCTCATCATTATCCGGCTTCAGATCCTGTGTTGACTTCAATGCCATTATTTGTTGATTTGTTGTTTGAATATGCTGCTAGATCTTCATTAAGTGAGAACAACAATGATTTCCCTAACGATCTTAGTGGAAATAGACATTCATTCGCATCTACACAAGGCCATATGAACTCATTTTCATCTGATATGGATATGGATATGACTACTTTCCGTAGTTCATTATGGAACTTTTTTAGTGAAGGTATGCAAAGACCATCTAAAAAAAGACCCACTAAGGACCAATTGGATAAGAAGACTTCGAACTTATTTACTGTTGAGATAAATGATGAGGGTGATCCAAGGGAGATTGAACATCCAACAAAGAAAAAAAGCTCATATCCAAGTAGAACTATGAGTATGAATGATGCATGTCCAATTTGTCTTCTTGATTACTGCAACGAAGATATTGGTAGAGAATTAGATCAATGTAAGCATATCTTCCATAAAGTATGCATTGATGAATGGTTATCAAACGGTGAAAATAATTGTCCTCTTTGTCGTACTAGAGGAATGGAAGTTAGTTGACTTAAAGAACGATAACTTTATAGTCAAATTGGGATTTGGGTTTACAACAACTCGACGCAAGTCGGTTTTTCGAAAGGGTTCGAATGGGTATGGAAGGTAAGCATATAATACATACAATACATATAACTATATATAAGCTAATGATATCATTATTTTAATTTCATTTTGAATGTTACATTCCAAGAAATTTGAGAGAGAATACATATTAATAGAAATTATTAACCTGTAATCACACTGTTTATCCGTGTAACACAAGGATTCGCTTGAGGCGTAATCAAGCAGGTTCTCTAATACATGAGTTGAATGTCTTCCCTCTTTTATTGGTTATTGTACCAGAATACACTACCAATGTGACGATCCGCAAATCTTAAAAAGCTTATAGATAGAAAAGTATTAGAATCACGTCCTTACGCATCATTACTTTAATTTGTATCTACTCAATAACTTGCGATTAATAACTCGCAATTAATAAATTAATAACTGTAAATTAATAACTGCAATTAAAAAGAATGGTATGCGTCTAATATGTGTCCTGTGGATTAATTTACACTTCGGGCAGCTTGTACTTCTTGATTTGGTGATCCTCATACCGTGTGAAAGGGTTTTTCCTATACATTAAAGAAATTTTTTACTATTCGTCATCTCAAACACTCACATTATATCAAAGTGTGAGTGGGGCTCTTTTCTTGTCACGGTCGTGTCTCTGTTTTCATCACGCTAAAAGGAGATCTATTATGATTGAGATAGAATCATCTCTTTTGGACATTTCATTTTAACCATTAAACCAATATGATATTATGCAATAAGAATGTGATTCCAACACCTGTCACAGGTGAGTGAAGGCAAATGAACATTCGAACAGTTGGCCGTATCTGAGGGACAAATTGAAGAGAGGGATCATCGTAAGGAAATGTCTCTTTGAGAGGAGGTCCTTTCCCCTTCTACACCGCAGGCGGCTCGTATGCGTGATTGGAAGGGCGCGTGAGCCATAGGGACCGCGTAGAACTAAGTTAGCAGCAAACTCACGCCGTAAGGCACTGTGAAACCACCATTTGGTCTCAATGCGCGATAATTCCAGGACGCGAACGCGAGAGATGATCGCAGAAATCGAGGCGGCGTAAGAAAAAGCGTTTCTGCTTTTGGAATTATTTTCACAGGAAGGAGTGAGAAGCTGAGTTAGTGAAAGGAGTGGGATTTCTCTTTATGGATACACTTAGATCTCACAATAGACACTGGTACAGCAGTAACTACTTTGGAAAGGAGCTTTATAACCTTTTTAATCCCTTCATATTTGATATCTGGAGTTTTTGCTCTTCCTGTCTTTGTTTAAGCTATCATTTTTCTATAATCATTCATTTTTATACCATCATATTCATCTTCTCTATTTAACGCTCATTTGTATATAACACCTCATAGTTAAAGACAAGATAGAGTATACAATTTTTTTAGCATCACAAAAATTTAATACAGCTCAAACACAAAGGATAAAGCAATAAGGTAAATCAGAAAGGATACTACCTATTCTGCATCATAGTTCACTAATAGATTCTCATTTACACAAGAGTTTATGATACGTCAGTTTCCGTGTTAAAATTTCAATCAAGCTAATTTTTAAACTCAAATTTGATTTCTTCATATATTTTCAAAAAAAAAGAGATACTAAACTTTTGTTTATCAATCTAATATCCTCTTTTGTTTCCTCTTCCTCTTGATTCATAAAAACCAAGTCACATCATACATATAAAAATATCAAGATGCCTTCCGGAACAAGGAGACCGTCAAATGTCCACCCTCAATCTTCTCACTCCTCTCAGTTGTATGGTCCACCAAGAAGACTCGACCCTAGACCATATCCAGAACAGTTGGAAACAATCGAAAACTTCAATAACAAAACAGCAGTCGAAGAGTATCTTTCTACTATCGTTAGACATTATAACTTCTTGGAATCGAATTCAAGTGTTAATCCTGCTATGATCGATTTACAACCAGAAGTTAAGTGGTACATGAGACCTTACTTGGTGAATTTCATTATTCAAATGCACTCTTCATTAAAATTGAAATCACAAACTCTGTTTTTATGCTGGAATATTATTGACAGATACTGTGCTAAAAGAATTGCATTCAAGCAACATTATCAATTGATTGGTTGTACTGCTTTATGGATTGCATCTAAGTATGAGGATAAAAAATCAAGGGTACCAACAGTTCAAGAATTAAGCTCGATGTGCTCTAATGTTTATGAAGAATCCATGTTCAAAGAAATGGAAATGCATATTCTATCAACACTCAATTGGTCTATTGGTCATGTAACATTAGAAGATATTTTACAACTATCTATCAAGTTCTCAAATCACGATGGTAGAGAAACTTTGAACAAACCATTGACTACTAGAAGAAACTCGCCAATAGTTTCCGGTATTTTAGCAATTTCAAGATACCTGTGTGAACTATCACTTTATGATAGAGCTTATCTTAATTTTAAACCAAGTTTAATTGCTATAACGTGTCATTTAATTGCTTGCTCTATACTTAATGTTCCAACTGGTTACAAATCAATTGAAAATATTTTTACATCTTATACAATGAATCAATTCAGCCTACAAACCCCAACTTCGCCTAACATCAATGTCTTTGGTTCTAATAAGAAAAGTGCAAACTTCAGATTACATCAGAATAATAATTACCACAACAACCACAGTAATAACAATAATAGAAAATTTGATTTTGACGATGAAATGGATGATGAGAATTTTGGTTACTGTCAATTTGACGATGAATTTGATGATGACTTAGAAGAAGATGAATTTTTCGACGTTGGTAACGGCGAGAACATCGATCCAATCTATCAAATCAACAATGGTCCATTTATCAGCGGATTCCATGGAAGCGAAACAATTCTAGAGATTAGAAAAATTGCAGCTTTGATCTTCAAATCAATGAACAAACCACCTGAGGCATTAGTCGAAAAGTTTACTCCACTTGGTGTTATAAATGCTATCAATCAATATTTCAATGATAACTATAACAGTTTGCAAAACTTGTCAAGTCTATTGAACTTTGATGATGCTCATTTTGATCCATTGGCCCACTTTCAAAAGAATAATACCACTTCATTGGATTATTGTTATGTCATTGAATTAACAGATTTGTTGCTATCATTCCCTGACAAGTTTGAAACTGAGATCTACAACAATCTCTTCCCTAAGAGACCACGTTATAACTCAACCAATTACATTTTGGAATCACCAGTCTCCGCAACAAAGTCAACATTTTCATTCCAAACTCCAGTTTCAGGTTCAAAATTTTCCAATCCAAATTCTTCACCAATTATTTCATCGCAATCAATATCTGAATTTTCAAGTTTTTCATCGGTATCATCTCATACCACTTACTCCTCCAATGAAGATCTCACGAATAGTGATACTGTTCCTTCAACTATCAATCAAAAATTGAATTTTAATAACGGTCAAACCAATTACCCTTATGTCAATTCAAGAGTACTGAAAGTCTCAAATAATAATATTAATAACAACATTAACAATGAAAGTACAACAAAAATGAAATACCCAAATTCATCGCCTATAATAACGTCCAACTCGCCATCATTGAATGATGATAAATCAGTTGAACCTCATAATGATGAATTCTTAAGTGTTTGAGAGGAATTATTGAAATCTCCTCGCAATCCAATTCATCTTCAGTTTGTTTTCTTTCTTAAGGATTATATGTCCATGACATGGCATGGCATAGCATATCAGATCATATAATAATTAACGCGCCCACTTTTTATGTTTCTTATTCCTTTTTGATTCCCACGATTTATATGCATTTTTAATTGAAGTAGTTAACTAATTGCTTTTTATAGTCTTATATAGCTAACTATTAACGCTTTATTTTCTTATATTTCCTTGTAACCAATATTGTATGCAGTTTAAGAACGTTTAGTAACTTTTGCAATCAAATCTATTATTTTTACTCATCTAAAAAAAACACACTAAAACCAAAAATTTAAATTTGGAATTAGCTGAAGTGTTTATTTCTGCAAATCCAGTTTAAGTTTTATACCCCACAATTTTTTTATTTTCTATTTTTTTTTCCTATTGTCTCAATTTCATGTTTTGAATTTACGGTTTTGTTCTATTTTATTTTCCCGATTGGGACGACAACGCGATTTTTGGTGGAAGCATTTTCTTTCCTATTTGGGCTCGGAGTTAAATGCACAGCCAATAAACGATACCCTGAATAAAATATAGATGTAGTGGATATATCGAGTACAATGAAATTCATCGTATATACATCGTAACAGGCAAATGATACGGCAATTGAACTAAAATACACTATATATTACAAAAATTTGTGATTGCTTATTCTCTTCTTGAGACTTCTACCGATACTGGTCTCTTTGAAGTTCTTAGAATTTGAACTTGCTATCGGCTCCGATGTCTTTTGAAACTCCTTTGCTTCTTTTGACTCCACACCTTCTATACTTGCATCATTCATTGTTGGCCCAGAAATTGACCCCTTGTTCTCGACCCCTTCACTAGTTGCCTCTTCTGAATTTTCATTGTGATCAGTCTCTGGATAGTGATCTCCTTCATCAGAAGTATAATCGTTGTCTTTACAAGAATCTGTACCGCCTTCATCAACAGTGTTGTCGTTAGGTTCAGGTACCAGTCCTGTGTTGTGATCTAATTGATCCAAAGTGATTTTTATATCCTTGTCATTCATAGAAGTGGCTACTGAGTATGTTCTACCGGTGTAATTTTTGTCACTAAAGAACAGATTAGTCAACCCTTTGATACTACGTTTCTTCCTGTAATAAATAGAAGAACCGGAAGAGCCAGGCTCAGAACTGGGCGGAGAGTTTGAGACTAGCACAGTTGAATAGTTGACACCTGATCCTGTAGTTGCCGAGAATGTAGAAGCCACTTGCCCATCTGAATCTGCCTCTGATACATACGCATCGTCGGGAATATATGCAAAACCAGCTTCTGAAGGAACATTTTCAATGAAATCAGCTTCGATATACGTGTCTCTTGTAACAACAATGTAAATGAGAAGCGAAACAATTATTATAGTATTCATTACCCCCAATCGTTTTTGGTTCATCAGTTGCTGTGACAAGTCGTTCAATTGTTTGGCGTTATTATCCAAGACATTGTTATTACTTGCTGCCTGCAAGTTCAGGAGAGAAACTGCCTTTTGCGTAAATGCGATATGCATTGAGTTGAATATTGAGATTTGTTCGTAAATAGTAGAGTTCAAACTGGATATTACCTGTTCAAATCTATTTGATTGTCTCTGCTCCAATTTGTCGAAAGCACTAGATAATATTCTGCTTTGTTCTTCAATGTACAAAAGGGATAGGGTAGCATTTGACTCAAGTAAAGCCAA
Organism: Wenyingozyma ramenticola; assembly: GCA_024271885.1. Lineage (NCBI taxonomy): Eukaryota > Fungi > Ascomycota > Pichiomycetes > Pichiales > Pichiaceae > Wenyingozyma > Wenyingozyma ramenticola. The sequence goes on from JANBXF010000001.1 coordinate 300,161, forward strand.
TCTTTTAGCAAGATTCTTGTAAATCGATTCCTGAGTTACTGGCTCAGAAGATGCAGGGATAGTGGTCTGGGAAGTTTCTTCTATGATATAATCAAGTTTAGGATCACTATCCGGAAAGCAAAAATCATCTGGAGATAGCTCTTCCAGAAATTTTTCAAGTCCTAAATATGGTGTAACTCTACAATCTCCACTTTCATCTTCGGATTCTTTAGAAGTACTGGGCATAGCGGAAAGCTTCTCAGTAGACATAACGTCCTCATCTGGTTTTTTTGATTTGACTGTATTGGGAACAGAGTATTCATTAGCCAGTTGTTGCATTCGACTTCCAAACTCTGCACTTTCATTGAATAGCTTGAAGTCTGTTATTGGGCTTCCTTTTAAGTCCATTTCCTCCATCTCTTGTACATCAGAGCTCTCATCTGCCCCAGACTCATCCATCTTAAACTGCTCTATCATTGTGGTACCATGAACCTGCACGGTAGTTATAGGACAGTAAAATTCATTACCGTATACAGAAAGAATTTCCACTCTTAAAAATTTGGCCCAAATCAATGGGTTCTTAATTGTGAAGGTCTGCAAGTTCCTCAAATTTTCAGCTTCGAACTCACCAAGGACTTTCCAACCACCTTGTGGCACAGGAAATCTATCGGAAACGGAAAATCTAATCTTGTGAAACATGGAGGAGAAGAACTCGTAATTGCCTATCAGAATTTCACTAACCAAGATATCCTCGCAAAGCTCAATGATGATGAACTTATTAGGTGATGAACATTCATTCAGTAAATATGTATCTTTATTCTCATTCAACACAGCTGATGCACCTTTCGCTTCGGTGTTAGTCTTGATAATAGTGGCAGCGCAGTCGAAAGAAGCAAAGTTGAATTTGTCCTTGTAGAGCTTCCCACCTTGATCTTCAGCATCGTCATGGGACGATGAAGATGAGAACATAGATAACTCAATTTCTAGTTCTTCACCAATGGCACCATTTAAGTTCATATCATTCGACTTCAATGCCTGTCTTTGTACTTTCTTATTACTACTTGGTCTTTGAAGATTTGGATCATCACCAACCCTTTTTTTCTTCCATTCTTCAAAAGATAAAAAGTTAGAATCTTTTATTATACCATCAGAATCTAGATCCAGTGACCCTTGTGACTGGACATCTCCGTTGAAATTTTTTGAAGGAACTCCTGATGTTTCCAACTTTTTATCTTTTGATTCACGCTCATATTCTATAGAGTTTGAGGAGTGCGGTATGCTCTTTTCGGACCCTGTCAACGTGGTTGTTTCCGCAGTTTCATGTGAATTACTATTAACTATCCCTGAGTTATCAAGTGACGATCCATTTTGATGTATACTGTGATTGGATGATGTTAAGGTTCTCTGGTCGCTGGTGAAGTTATACACATTTGGAGATCCAGATACGTTGTTCGTTCGTACCTGTTCATTGTGGTAGGGGTTTACATCATTGGCTGATCTCATTAGAGTTTCACTCGAGCAACACGACGACGACGATGAGGAAGAAGAAGAAGAAGAAGAAGAAAATGATGGAGATGATGCGGTAGATTGTGAGTTTGCTGAGAATGACGCTTTCAAAGATGACGTCAGGGATGATGCTGGTGACATTGTTATTTCCTGTGATGATGAGAGATCAACTTCCGTTTGGCTAAAGGACGAGGTTGATGAGAGTGATGTGAAATTTATCATCGGCGTGTCACTGAATTTTGAGGGCGTCATTGGCAAGGATGAAGACGGGGAATTGCTGTTCGTATCTGCATCTTTACTATCTAGACTTGCTGAAAGCGATATGAAATGTGGTGAAGAGGAGGTGGAATCCAAGGTATTCGGTATGGATTCCTGATCACTGTTGATGAAAGTTGATGCCAGCAGTAGGTCATTTAGGAGCTCTCCAATGTTCTGTAATTTTGGATCTCCATCGGAGGCGAGCGATAATGATAATGATGTTGAAGCAGTGAATATGGATGAAGTTGATGATTCCTTTGATGTTGGTGAACCTGAAATTGCAGCCGTATCTGCATCGAGGGATAAAGCATTTGCAGGTAATAGAAACACTACTACCAGTAACTTTGCTATAGTATAGTAGCTCTGCAGCACCATCCTAATATACTAGTACAATAAATCAGCCAGAGTTGTGTGTTTGGATGTGTATATACCAGTCACTAATCTAGTTCAGTTTGAGAACAGAGTGTACTCACATATTGATGTATCTGACATTTCCACATAGGTTTTGTTTGTCGTACGAAAGATTTTATGCGCGCCCTGCTTGACTATCTGATGTGTGGCTGTTGCGTGCTTTTGAATAATAGTTCAGTTCAGTTCAATTCATTAGTAGAGTTAGATACGTTTCATTATATATATTTATTTACTTCAGCTTCAGCTTGATCTTAGGAATTCCGGACGACCCGTTGTTAGAAGAACTTGAACCAGAAGACTCCTCTGACTTGACAGGCTTTATAGAGATGATAGTTTTCTTTTTCTTAGGTTCTATATCATCAAAGTCCTCTTTTCTTTTCTTAGAAGTGGCACCTGCCAATCTAACAGCTGGTAACTTAAGGGTAACAGGCAATGTATGATTCGACAAGGAGGTATATTTGGTTTCCAGAGGTAGTGAACTCTTCTCAAGTGGGGTGGGTCCAAAGGGGTCAGATGAGACCGTCACAAACTTGTTGAATATATCCAGTTTAACATAACGTAAACTAGCATCTGGAGATGAACGAATGACTTGGAATTGTACCTTCCGAGGAATATAGGAATGAAGAGGGGTGCTTCTTGTTGGTTGAACATCTAATACAGAATTGTCTGTTGTAGGTTTTTTATACTTGAAGGTGACTTCAAACTTTTTAGCAGCATTAGGAATTAGAAGGATGCTACTGGTTGGCTCTTTCTTGACAGGAATAGGTGACATGGGTGCTATTTCCTTGAAAGAGTCTTTTGGTGCGAAGTCCAATTTTTTGACTTTCAAAATTGGTTTAGCTGTAGCAGAATCTTCTATTTTTGGTATCGTAACTTTATCTTTATTTTTATTTTTGAACGATCCAAGTTGTATTTTCATTCTACCTTCACGCTTGAAAGCAATGATCATAGAACCTGAAATAGCTTCATGTGGAACAATAGATCTCTCAACCTTGGCAACTATTTTCTTCTCTGAAGGAGCCTCAACAGAGACAATCATTGAATCAACTGCACCATATAACAGCGTCACAATATCAAATAAATCCCTCTTGGCATGGATAGTAAGCAATGGGGAGTGTAAAGCTTCCCAGAGCTCTTTGCGCAAACCTTTACCAATACCATAATCACGACGAAGAACCTCGATTGCTCCCTTGATTGTAGAACGGGCGATTTGATCTCTCCTAGACTCCATACTACCAGCTGAGCCCATATCATCAACAATAACCATTGTGTTACCTACAAATGTGTTAACATCACCGGATGAATTACCTTTTGATTCGTCACTTTTTTTGCCTATTAGGAACTCCTCGTCGTCAAGATAAGAGTGAGTACCTTCTACAGCTGCTACACCAACAGCTTTAGAGAATGATTTAATCAATTCTGATCGAACATATGGCGAGGAGTCGAGTTTCGCAACAGTGAAGAATAGAGAAAGGATACTTTTATTCTTTAGACCACCTAGAATCAAGAGTCCTTCAAACGCTGTCAATCTCACATTTTGATGATAAGTTGGTCTGGTAAACTCCAATAACTCCTCAAAAGTAATTGTGGTTAGACTATGAACTGCAAGGTTTATCTTTTCTTGCAACACTGCCTCACTAACGACATGATGATAAGATTCCAACCACTGATCCAACTTAACTGCTCTGTTCATTTCCAGAATTGCCTCTTTCAAAAACGCTGTCTCTTTATCCATTCCAGTTGCATCGAATTCAGTATCTTCCCCTCTATCCATTGCCGAGAAATTATGATTTTCAATGACAGAGCCACTATTCAAAATAACAGTTGCTATTGACTTGATCAATGTCTCTTGATAGAAACAATCGCTGAAGGCATTTGAAGTGTTGTCATTAAATTTGAGCATATTCAATAATAGTTGTTTTACCTCAATAGGAGGTTTACCATTCTGATTCTTGATGAGCGAGAGAGCATATGGGAACGCTTCCAGTAGGAAAACATTCTCAAAGTTGGAGAAGTCATTAGGCAAGGGTAAATATTCATTTGGATCGAGTACCTTGAACCCCTTCGTGATCTTGCCATTATAACAAAATAGACTTTTATAAGCCTTGAGCAAGTATTTCAAACCGATGTGACCATTTTCTTCCTTGGAGATCTTAGCTAATCCCTTAAGAGCCTCTATTCTCAAGCCATAAAAATATCGTCTGTCCATCACCGTTCTCAGCAAAATGGTGGCATAATACATATTAGGTCTCAATGAATCAGAAAAGAACTTGATACTTTCCAGTTGCGCCTCTACATCTCTATCTTGACATAATTGAGATTCAAACATACTATCTGCTTGATTGATGTACAGCTTACAGATCCATTCGAAATCAGCGTCCACCCTTATCCATTCAAAAGCATCATTACTGAGGGAATTGTTCTCTTCGTCGTTTTTATCATCAGTAACTAACTCCCATGAATCAATTTCCTTTGCTGTTGACAGCACATCTCCCAGTCGATTTACTTTGTTTTCTTCCTTCTCCGATTTGAGGCTTACTGATGGTTGATCGTCATCTTTCTTTTGTCTTCTAATACGTTTATATTTCGTATTGTATTGAATGTCAAGTTTGGTATATCCCTCCTGTATATCTACAATATGTTCATATGGAGTTCCATCTGCTTCGTGGATTCTAATTGTCATCGGGCCAGTAAAAACATTTTGAGTCTTGGATATATCTTCACCCTGTAATAAAGTCATACTTGCTTCATCTAAAAAATTGTCTTTTTGATATTTTCTTCGGATACCCTCCCTGTATTGAGTGTTCATCTCCGTACCTTGTTTATCTTCACCATTTGGTTTTCCAGATTCCATATTTTGAACTTGTCTGATACTCATCTCTACAAACATTCTTTTCTTGTTGAACTTTTGAGTCACACGTAAAATTGGAGCACCGCTTCTATGAACCCAATTTTGAAAGAACCCTTCTAATTTGTGGTGAGCAACTTTTTCACAAACATGTTGAAAGTGATGACTCGAAAGGCAGTTACCATTGTACAAATCATTTGACATTGCTTGTAAGAATAGTTTAGGGATTACTCTGGACAGCCCAAAAGACTTATCTGTCTTAGTCATACGTCGATCAAGAATGAATAACACTAAAGGAGCTTTCAATGTTAGGAATGAACAATCTTCTTCGACATTTAGCGGAAATCTGAAATACTGGTTTGCCAAGGGTCTTCTACCAACATCAATATCACACAATAAATCGCACCTTTCTTTGATTTTAAATTTGTAATAATTCAAACCAAAGAACTTTTTCATAAATTGACCGGCCATAAAATGAGCCAATCCTACTGTACACCATAAATCGTTAAATGTCTTTGGTAGAACATTAATACCAAAGTATTGGTTCGCCATGACAATCGATAACTGCTCTGTCACATCAAACATGGGCTCAATAATATCAGATCCATAAAGTAAACTCTCTGAGACTATACTCATACCAGCGAACCCATAAGAGTTGCATGGAATGTCATTCAATACAACCATTGAGTAACTGTTGAATGGAAATGAGCCAAATTCTTTGGAATAAAAGTCCAAGACCTTATAGAGAAAAGCAGTCGTGTTGATTATCTCGGTTTTCTTACCTGGAAGATAATAAATCATTGTTGGTATCTTATTAGCACTTATTGACTCTACTAAAGAGGTGGGATCGGCTTGATCCTCCTCTGGCAAAGCAAAATCATTTGTGCCAACGACCAACTCCTTTGAACCAGGTTTTACTTCCATGAATGGCATCTTTTCAAAAGCACCAACCGCAAATCCCAAATGATGTGGTGTTATTGGATTATAGAATTGAAAGTTGATGACTTTCTTGCCAATGTCTATTGTATGTGGCGCCTCTTTAAAACTAGTCAAATCTGGAACAGCTACCACAATCGGCACTGTCTCGTCTAAATCATTGTCTTCATTATCACTTTCACCTTCACTGTGTTCATTGTCATTGTTTTCATCATCATCTTCAGGGAAGCTCAGTTGATGCATCTTTTTGAGTGCCTTTTCCGCTTCTTTTGTGCCTATAATTTTAGTCTCGCCAATGTCACCGATGGTTTTTGGGACCGTGATACTTATGTCCCAAACAGGCTTCTCGTAGAAATTATCAACACAAGGAACCCATGAACTGGCACTGCATCCTAGATCACCATTATTTGTATAACACATCCAAAGGTTCTTTGGAACGTCCGTATGCTTACCACCATAAAAAGTAATCCCATTTTTGGCATTGACTATCTTGTACGTTATCTTCAATTGGAGAGGTGTATATACCCTTTCTGAGTTCAACAGTGTATTTGTGGCTATTGGTGTATTTGTATTGTGAGTTCTAGTTGTAGCTGGTGAGAATGTTTGTTTGGTGTTAGCATCCTGTAGTCTTAATTTCAAACCATCAGGAAGATGAATGATAAGTTCATTTGAATTTTGCATTTGACTGTTCAAAGGATCTTGAGTATTGTTTTGATCTGTATAAAGAGGGTAAAATTTTCCTCTGTATTGATGATGTTGTTCAATTGTGGTTGTTTCCGAGTGGGTGTCATACCTCTGGTTATATGGATATCCTTTCAAAATAGGATTCTTAGAGTCATTGAGGTATTCATCATTCTGTAGAAAATCTGTGTATTCAAATTGACAGGTTCTGTCATTGATTGTAACAGACTCTATTTGAGTTCCACGAGAATCCAACTTTACGTGTTTCAAACTTGCATCAAGTGGCATCACAGTTATCTCAGTAACCCCAAAAATCACATTCTCCTCAAGATCAACCTCTATATTCACTTTTTGATAGGCAACTTTGAACCCTTGGGATGGAGGAAAAGCATCATGCCTACTTATGGCTCTCTTGGGCGTGCCATGAGAATTGATAGAAGGATGATCAACAACTAATGGCATTGGTCTATAACAAACGTTTGAGAGTATGTAGTTCACCTAAGATGTAAAGGAATTACTGCTATCTTTTGCTCAGTTCATAACTTAAAGAATTCATAATATATATCAGTAACAAGGCAAGTACAAACAAAGACACAAAGTATTTCCCAACCAAAACGTCGGGCATAGTCGCCGACGCCACAAAGGTCGATAGTCTCAGAACAACGATTTGTTAGTGCTGCGCTGTTGATTCTGCTACTCTCTTGTGTTCAAATCATTGTGCCAGTAAGAAAAGAAGACATTGGTGTCTATAAAGGAGATCGCTTCTTCTCTATACTCCAACGACTTATCTGTATTAGTAATCTGTTTTTCAAAGCCTCCAGGACTGTTGTCGTAATTTTTTTCGGCTGTAATTGGTTCCACAGCAGCAGAATTGGACGTAGGCGCAGAGGAAGCAAAAAAAAAGTGTTCATCAAACCCAGGACAAGCGCAATCACAAAGAATACAATTGAATATACGAACAAAAGTCCAGACATTTGTCCATATCTTGATCTCAATATATTGATTACTTGAAGATACATAAACAAGCATACACAGAGTCCAAAAGAAAATGGATAAAGATCAAAAGGACCAAAAAAATCTCACTCTGCTGGAGGTGATCAATTCTCCGGATTTCAATATGTATACGTGCATACTTTATCTCCAGACTCATGCAGACAACATTGGAATCTATTACTATTTATGTGAAAGGGCAAAAAGGTTCCCGATTTCAGAGCTACGATTTTTCATTCCTCAATTTCTACAAATTTTGATCACCATTGAAACGGAATCTTTAGCTTTAGAAGAAATGATCCAAGAGTTATGTGCCAGAGATGTTCACTTTAGTTTACTCGCATTTTGGCATCTGCAAGCTATTTTACAAGAACTAAGTAAGGAGCCACATAGTATCGGCTTCCAGACATGTAAGCGTCTCTTGAACAGTTTACAATTCCAACTATTCACAATATCATCAAATCAGCAAACTTCTGTTTCAACGCCAGCAGCTACATCTGGAGTGGTATCCAAGAGTATCAACGTCAATAGACAATTTAGGGAAAACATTCCACCATCAATTATATTGGCTACTTCCATGGCTGCAGGAATTGCCTTGCCGTCTGTCACTGCCACTGCAAGTCCAATTGTTAAGATTCAAGGTAAACAAGTGAAGTCATTGGTATTTGAAGTTGTTAAAGATATAAAGAAAAACCTAACGGAAAATTTGACAAAAAAGAACACCATGAATAATGCATTAATCGGAGTGAATCGTGATTCTGACGAGTTTGATTCACTGAAAAGAACAAGGTCATTGGCTGCGAAAAGTACAAGTCGTGGAAAAAGTAGGCCATCAACTTCAACAACTCAAACGAGAAGATCAGAAGATTTGGATTTTTCCATGATCGATTCGTATGCAGAAGTTCATCTTCCTTCATTGAGCAATCTATCTCTTAAATCCAAGAAATCCAATGTAGAACTGAAAAAGACGTTGTCAACAAGTACTATATTCCCTGCTTCCAAATCACTCGTACAACCAGAAAGTGATATGGTTTCATCTATGCCAAACTTACATCTTGGACGCAGTCCCTCTATCTCTTCCATGAATGATTTGTCACCTGATGATGAAAGTTCATACTCTTTATCAAGAAGCTCACGAGATTACAGAGAGTATAGTGATGTCGAAAGTGATTATGGTGATGGATCTGTACCAGGCTCCCCCACAATAAGCGAACTTAGTGGTGGTAGGAAGAAGACACAAAAACATACGTTAACATATGCCCAAAAGGTTAAGATATTGCAAACCAATTACTTCAAATTGGAGACTCAATTTGTGATGTCGTTGCAAAATATCTCAATAAGATTATCCAAAGTACCAAAGGAAGCAAGATTGTCTACATTGAAAGCAGAACTGTCTTTACTCAATACTGATTTGCCATGTGAAATTGATATTCCATTGTTATTACCCAAAAATAAAAAAGGAAAACTGCATAAAGTTGTTCGTATAGTGGTCAAAGAATCTGCAGTTTTGAACTCTGCCGAAAGAGTTCCATATTTGTTACTTATAGAATATTTATCGGATGAGGTTGATTTTGATCCCGTTAGTAAATCTAACTCCAAATTATTGAATAAATTGAACGATGCTGAAAACTTGAACACTTTCAATAGACAACCATCCAAGAAATACAGGTTCGACTTGGGTTATCCAAATGCATCCACTCTCTCTTCCATTTCCCTTTCCAAAGAAGATGATAAATCGAGTGTTGATAGATTCAATACCCCCAAAGCCGAAGAGTCTGATCTTGGTGATGTATCTGTTGTTAGTTTGACCAACAAATTGGAAAAGGAAGTTATGATCAACAATGTCATAAAGAAAACTAGAAAGTACTCTCAAGATATGGATGCAATCGATATGAATTCAGCAGAAGAGAATGTTCGTAATATAGAACTGAGTTTCAGCTCAAGGTTCAATAACAAGGGAGATGATGATAGTGATTTGGCTAATCAAATGCGTATTGCTGCTGTCATGTTACAACAACTAGATTCGCCCAACTCAACTACTCCAAATTTACAAGCTGCCCAAATCAAAAATAGAATTATAGACTCGATGAAATCAATGCAAAATGGATTTGGTGTATCCAACTTGAATGAATTCAGCGTTGAAGCGGGTGAAAGAAAATTATCTAATGACTTGAAAGTAGCAGGTATCAGTTATTTAGGTGAAGATTGGAACACTAAAAAAGAAAGAATCAGAAATGAAAGTAAATATGGACATTTGGACAATTGGGATCTTTGCTCTGTCATTGCTAAGACTGGTGATGATTTAACTCAAGAAGCATTTGCATCACAATTGATTCAAGCAATGGCTAATATTTGGTATCAGGACAAAGTTAAAGTATGGGTAAAACGTATGAGAATTTTAGTAACGTCTTCAAATACAGGATTGGTGGAAACTATAACCAATGCGATGTCTATTCATTCAATTAAGAAATCCCTTAGTGAATATATGGCACAAAATAATGAAAGTCCAAGGGGTGATATGATTACATTAGAGGACCATTTTGTTAGGATGTTTGGTGAACCTGAATCTCCAAAGTACAAGATAGCACAAGAAAAGTTCTGCTCTTCTCTGGCTGCATATTCCGTCATTTGTTATGTATTACAAATCAAGGATAGACATAACGGTAATATAATGCTTGATAACGAAGGTCATATTATTCATATTGATTTCGGATTTTTGTTAAGTAACTCTCCTGGTTCGGTGGGATTTGAGGCTGCACCTTTCAAGTTGACTAACGAATATGTTTCCATATTGGATGGTGTCAATGGTCATCAATTCAAAAGATTCAAAGAATTGACTAAAGAAGCTTTCAAATCATTAAGAAAGCATTCAGACTCATTGATCAATATGGTTGAGCTCATGCAAAAGGATTCTCAGCTACCTTGTTTCAAAGCCGGTGAGAATACAAGCTTACAATTGAAACAAAGGTTGCAGTTACAGATGGATGATGAAGAAATCGATAACTTTATTGAGAATGGATTGATCAATAAGAGTCTTGGTAGTTATTACACCAGATTATATGATCAATTCCAATTGTTAACACAAGGTATTTACATTTAGTACATAAGTTTGTATTAATACTTAAGCAACAATAGATAAATTATTTTGAAACTATAGATAAGATTAAATGCATATTGTTACAAAAATATGATTAGTAATAGTAGTACATATTATATATATTAGAATCTATAACTTTAAACTGTAGTACTGTCCATTAGGATTATGAATTTTAGAGATGCCCGTACGAACTCTAATTTGGCGTTCTTCGTCACGCTGATGATCTGGAGAAGAAAGTTGTTGTGATGGTGGAGGAGGGGGAGGACGGAAACCAGCGAATGAAGAAGTAGGAGAGAAAAGTGGAAGATGATCAGAACGATTAATGCCTGTGATTTCCATGTGATCTTGAGGTTGATCATTTTCAATCTGGCTACTTCTACTGTATGATTGATTATGGGTATGACTGGAGACCATACTTGATCTATTAGGATCAGAATTTGAAGATGGAACAGCCAAGTACATGAATGTTTCAACACACCACTCGTACCAGATTTTGTCTCCGTTTGTATCTCTTTTCATGAATATAGAAACCTCTTGATCATCAGGGATGTGAATTGGAGAATCTAGCGGAAAAAAACAAGGAAGCCAGGATACCAGATTATGAGGTTGAGGACCTTGGCCTGTTGGGCAGTTCGATATGACTATTCCATTATATAATTCTGCTTCAAAATAACCAAGTAATCCATGAATTGTCCCCTTTCTGTGACATTTCAATATGGTATGTCCTATACGTTTGTTATGTTTGTTACGATTGACTTTCCTCATTGGGTGTTGTTGATCATGAACTACCGAATTATTGTTATTGTTTATTCTATCGTGGAAACCAGAATTTGTAGAGTTATTTTCGATTTTATGTTGGAAAGTCCATAACTTGCCGTATTTTGAAGATAACGTATCGACTTGATCAACCAGAGGGATAAACATCGTATGAAGCTTAGAATGATCGTTCAAGTTGCTGATTTTCTTGTAGATTGAAGGTGAAATGGCAGGTGCTATGTAACTTGAATATTCCTTTGGAATAAATATGCTATTTTGTAAGTCGCAATATTGCTGGATTGAATCTAAGCATTCAGGAGACAATTCATTACAACCGAAACTTCCTAATAATTCAGAAATAGTAAGATGGAACCCTGTCGAACTTGGGTTTGTTGGAACCCAATCTCTAACATCTTGATTTATGATTTCGACTTTGTTGTCCCAATATTGAGAGTTTCTTTGATTCAAGTAAATCATTACATTTGGATTCTTTTCAATGGCTATTAGTCTAATCTTATCTTCGTCCAAATTCAAGAATTTTATAGCAGAAAAGACTTTCTCAATAAGAGGTCCTCTTCCTGGGCCAATGACTAATATCTTCAGAAACTCGTTTGTTAAACAATCATTTGAGGTATTATTGTTATTGAAAGTCATCTTTGAAGATGGTGTTGTACTCTGATGCGATGGTATTGACACTTTGTCATTTGAATTTTGTAATGACAATCTTGAAAGGTGAAATAGCTCGTTTGACTTCTTAAGGTGTTGGAACCTTGGTAGTTTTGTAAGATCCATCAGAGCGGCAACAATTGCACGTTCATAGGAATCGTATTTTACTTTATCCTTTTCAAAGATCTTATATGTGATATTGTTCAAGTCGTGATTCAATGGTTGTAATGGCATCTGTAAGCTGTAACTTGAATTCCATGGATCTGAGTTTATTTCTTTTATGTTGGATAATAGTAAGTTATTAATAGTGAAGTTTTGTATCGGCAATAATTGATTGTTTTGCTTGCTTGTGGTACAGAGATGACGTAAATAATTCAAGTAGGCCATATCGCCAAGGTAGATCGATTTACCATTGGCTTCAATTCGTACAAATCTGGTACTATCCTCTTTTGAGTCCGATTCCTTCTCTTCTTCTTCGCTCTCTTTATCAACTCCGTGTAATAAAAGCACTGGAGGATTCAAGGCCTTGGACTGGATGATTTTCCAAATAATCAATTGATTGAACTTATTCAATACTGGATAATTCTTGGAGTTTGGTATAAATCTTGAAGATGAAACAAGATAGAATTTGATTGGTTCTAATAGCCATCTATTAACAACCGATTGTGGGATATTTTGCTTTGGGGAACCAAGAGAAACTGATAAATTGGAATTATAATTACATTGAATTCTAATTGTATTCCAAAAATCCCATGTAGATAAAGGATCCATAATAGGGATTGCATCGCCTGTGGCGGAGTTGATTTGATAATCTTCACAAATTGGCAATGAAATAGATATATTAATCATAGGAAACTGTGTGAGTAAATAGTTCAGATTATTTGTGAATATGGATAAGTTGCTTAGATCTTTCGGAGGAGCTATCAACACAGTTGAAAGACCCAGATAACTTGCATAAGAGATTTCGTTGTAGATGACTTGCAATGAGAATTCGCTGATCAATGGTTCATATGAGTCCAATTCTACCCAAGATGATAATAAACCAATCGTATTGGCAGTATGTAGACCTGTGAGAATGTTCACTTCATTCAAGTTGGGAAATGGAACATTCAAAGAGTTGAGATCGATATTAAGAGTATCAATTTGTTTTTCTTTGAAACTTTGAAAATATTGTTTACAATTTTCACGATATCTAGCATTTGTTATAGGTAAAAGCACATAATCATAACCCAATTTTTGGAAATTTGAAACCAATGATGAGTCTGAGTTAACCAACGCAGAAGTCAATGGTAATGGTCTCAAACCTATCTTCACGTTCAACCCATGTATTGTGGTTAGTAGATCAGTATGATCTAATGGTATTTGCTTCGCTGATTTAGTGACCATCTTTAGCAACTAAATGGACATATAGAATTGATTATTTTGAATTAGGAGGGTAAAAAAGTGAAAAGTGGAGATAATATTCTATATGCTCAATGATAAATGGGGAAGGGGGGAAAATGCAGCAACTGAAAAACAAGCTATTAACACTAAGTTAATAGTAATATGAATGGTGAAAATATGTACAAGTAAATTTTTCTAAGAGCGGTACCAAATCAAATTCAAGTGGAACCCGATGATTATGAAAGAATGCAAGAGATTGGGTGAAGTAGATGCTAATAAGGATGAGGATAGAATCGAAATAATGTATAAATGTGTGAATCTGTCAAAGAATAAAAGAGAAACACAGGGAAATCAAAAGGGTAATCTCAAAGATTGCAGATGAAACAGAGACAATAATGATAATAGATTGTTTTTTTTAGGTAGTGCTTTACATTTGGAATTTCTTCCCTCGCAGAGCTGAGACTCTATTATTAATTCTAATAACAGAAACCCCGAGGATCGCTGCTGGTGGATTTGTAAGCCGTTTACATAGTTAATTTGCTTGCTACACACATAGCGAGATATATGCTTGCATTTGCTATTTACGAATGTATACATAAACGTCTATTTTTGTGTTCCTTAGATCTAATAACGTACGAATTTGTACTCCCACGGAGCAAGAAACAGGAATGAGAAGGGACGCATTCACTGCAGGACACACAAAACGGTAACGCCTCGGCGCGCCTCTTTGACGTGCTTTAAAATTGAGTTTGTGTGGGTTTTTGTCTCTGTTTCTGCCCCTGTGAATTTTACCCCTAATGCTGTGGAATGAATGTGTTAGGTATCTATATATATATATATTAATCTCCAAATGGTGAACAGTGTGAAAACCACCCACATATACGCAGATCATTATCACAATACACGCCAAATTTCCCGAACATGCATTGTAACGCGATCTTACCTCGTTTTTGTGAGCGCTCCCTTCGCCATTAATTCCCGTCACGTCACCTGCGATATATACGTAATTTCTGAAAGCAATCTAAGCGCAGAGAAGTCTGTGAATCAAGCGCTCTCAAATAGGAACAGAAATACGAGAAAGAAGATAAAGAAAAGTTGAAACAAAAAAAAAAACGGCGCGCCGAAAGTCTCCGCGATTGAGTGAAATCTCGGCGTAGGCAGAAAAGGGCACATGAAAAATGAGAAAATGAGCTAAGAGGGCTCTCTCGCACAAAAAATCCCGCTAACTCTCTTCTTCATCAGTATTTTACCACTCTGAGTTTCATCTGTTACCATCGTTCTTTGAAGGAGATATCGTCTGTTTCTATCAACACATACATACAGAATGTCTCAACCAAGACCCAGACCTTTGACTCAAGCCGAGAGGGCCAGTATAGAACCTTTCAAAGAGAAATTCTACTACTCAAATCGTTACGAAGATGATCATTATGAATATAGACATGTTGCCTTACCGAGGGACATGCTGGCTTTAATTCCAAGGGACTATTTTGATTCAAAGACAGGGACATTAAGACTATTAGAAGAAAACGAATGGAGAGGTTTGGGCATAACTCAGTCGTTAGGTTGGGTGCATTATGAGATACATGCTCCAGAACCGCATATACTATTATTCAAACGACCACTCCATAAGTGATACCCATAATAATTCAAAAAGGACTGAATCTAAGTCAGGATAATCACAGGCGCCACTGTAGAGTTACGAATCCTTTATTGATCAATAAGATACAAGTGGTTGTTGATACTGAATTTTTGGCCTTTCGGCTGTTTAACCCGTATGTTGGAGTTTCTCGGATTTCCAATGAGAAAGATACACATCAATACTGAGACTGCAATTATCACAGGCACCATGAACTATTTAACTCTTGTATACTACTACCATTTTTACTACTCTCTATTTCTATTCCGTTGTA
This sequence comes from Wenyingozyma ramenticola, assembly GCA_024271885.1. Classification (NCBI taxonomy): domain Eukaryota; kingdom Fungi; phylum Ascomycota; class Pichiomycetes; order Pichiales; family Pichiaceae; genus Wenyingozyma; species Wenyingozyma ramenticola. The sequence continues at coordinate 315,582 of JANBXF010000001.1, forward strand.
TTTTATCCTCGTCTATATTTGATAGCCCATACATTCCATATATGCATATATATTGAATCTACTTGACGATCTCAACTCCATGTTTTATTTATTTGTTTATTTACCTATTTATTTATTTATTTATCTATTTATTTATTCATCGCCTAATTTACGCGTTCTCTCCGTAGCAAAAAAACAGCTAATCTAGAGTCTATAGGGAAAATCACGTTCAAGCCGCTCGTCGCGTCTCCAACATACTATGGCATCAGCTTCAATTGATTTGCCTTGAAAGAGGTAGTAATTGATTTGATGGCCTTGTTTGAAGTTATATCAAAAGTTATCACACCTTCCATACCTATTGTTCAGTTGTAAGAAGTTGTAAAAACTTCTTTAAGAGATATGTCTGATCAGACAAAACAACTTTCTTTGGTACTGGATACCTTACTAGAACAGGAATCACATGATAGGACACAAGATCTAAATTCATTAAACGTCCTGCTAAACACAGTGATACCTGCATTCACAAATAAGAAACTGAAGATAGAGGAAGAACAGGTTGTCTTGAAGATTTTTAGTGCCATAGAGTACATTTTGTCTATCAACCCTTCGTTGGTTACAGAAGACAATAAGTTCATCCTAATTATAAAACGAATTCAACAATTTTATAACACAAATTATCACAGTGAAAAATTATCAAATGCTGCTAATTTTACGTTGATTCAAGTATTGAACAATGGTTTTGGTAGCAAGTTAAGAAATAACAAGTATATTTTCCAGATACGAGACTTGTTAGTAGAGTCAATAGAATCCAATCTAAAATATTTATTATCTACTATAACAAATTCCAATTTTTCAAATTCAATCCTAGATATTACAGATTTCAATAGTACAATGGATCGCAAATTTGCGAAACTAAGCATATCCATTCGAACTTTACAAGTGCTATTGGACTCCAACATCTATGAACTGTTCATGTTGAGATTACAAAACTCAATCTTGATTGATAGCTTTATCAGTAGAATATGGTTTTGTTTGAATAACATAGTTGTCAACACCAACTTGGATGAAATAATCAGTGGTGAAGAAAATGGGGATGGCAACTTCGAAGACACAGATTTATACTTGATATCCAACTCAACAGAGAAATTTGATCAATTGTTTTCCATTTTACTATTATCTACTTCAAATCATGTCTATAAAGATGATCAAGTTTCAATGACCTACCTTTCAAATATTCTATCCAAACTCAAAGAGCTCATAAATTGGTCACTTTTGAAAAGATTCCCATTTCTACAGAAAACACTAGCTGAAGTACTAATGAAACTATTGATCTCTTGCTATAAATCCAATAATTTAGTTTTGTTTTTCTTGAAAACAGGTATTTCTTCAAAAAGATTGACATATGTACAGGATTTAATACAGAATGAAGATTTTCACAAAGACCTGAAAACAGTCTTACGAATTCTTGTTATGGTGGACTATAAAACTACGCAAGACTCCTCAATAGAATCACACATAGTTATCTCCAATGAGATGCTCTTGTTATCCTTGGAGCCTTTTTTAACAAGTTCTCTCTATCCAATACGAAACCGTTTACTCAATACACTATTCAATGATTCCAACAACAGAAAGGAAGTCTTGAATATAGGTACACTCAATAAATTGATAATACCTGACTTCAAAGAGAACACTGATTTTAAATCTATATTAACTCGCTCCTCTAGCTTGTCGTTGTCAGAAAATGAAATAAAATCCTTGGTGGATTCAATATTAACGCTAGCTAATTCTTCAAGTTCTAATCAGTATGAAACCAACATAAACCAGTTTTTTGTAGCCTCTTCAATTGGTAGATGTGCTTGTATTGTATCAGATGATTATAAGATGACTTCAAAATCCTGTTCAGCGTGTGATTCATTTGTAGATGAAACTATCTATATTACAGATTCTGTCAAGATGGATAGACCTCTGATTTCAGATTCGGTAGAGATGGCAAAAATTTGGAAACTACTTCATGACTTGTACCTGAATCAAAATCTTGAGAACATTTTGAAAGATGAATTTCTTACTATATCCCTATTGATATCAATTAGAAGGATCTTGAGCTCATTTAGATGTGGTGCTTTGATCAAAGAAGAAGAGAAACTGTGGAGTTTCTTGAGATTGTGTTTCAATAGTATAATCCGGGAAGTAAGATTACTCACAGTAAGAATATTACCTTTACTACTTTACGTGGTAGAGGACGATCAATATGAAGCCAACTTTGATATAATTGTTAAATACATTGGATCGTTCAAACCTAAAAAGGAAACAGCTTACTTGTTTGAGGCAATCATCATGGCTTGGGCAGAGTTCGTCTTAGTCAGCAATTTAGATGAAAAACTATACGTCTTGTTGTATCCTTTGATCAATTATCTTGGAGATGAAGATCAGTTTAGGAACAACATGGCCTTTCATGAACTTAGAATGATTGCCACTACTAAAGGTATCACGCCATGGCAACTAGTAGAACCTTTTATTCCATATATCAGTACAGATTTGATATACAAAAGAACTTCACATCCTACTTTATTGTTCAATTTTTGTAATTTTGTGAGAATGGATATTGAGATATTCTTAACTAGAACGCAGGAGTACACCATTCCAAGATTCATTCAATTCTTCAAAGAAGATCATATAGGATTCATAGCTTCTCAAGTGAAGAAACCAAGATTGACTTTGATAGATTCCAATTTCTCCAAAATTCTAGCCACTTTGTTGACAAGTGAGAATAAAATCGACTCTAATAAAATCATGAAAATAATTGTTATTGCCAATCCTGAATTGAAAAAGTTTGATCTACCCACTTTGGTGAGCCAAGTCGATTGTTTGAATCTTGCTTGTGAAATTTTATGTTTATATAACTCAGATGAAATGAAGGTAAGAATTTCAAATGCGATAACATTCATAGCAGTATCAAGAAATGATCCAGCAAATAAGAAATCCAAAAAGCAAATACTGACGTCCTTTTTTGATACAATTATGCTTGGTTTAGCGCAATGGTTCTCTTCCAAAATCAATGAAACTAGAGGTACACAACCTTTCGTTATAAAAATTCAAGCTATAAAAGCAATTATGTGTCTTGCTGAAATAGCCAGTGGTTTTGAAGCTGGCCTTCCTCAAATCATGGCGTGTCTCCAAGTCGCTTTAGAGTCTCATGAACTACGATTGGATGCTCTGAAGTGTTTACATTTGGTTGTTACCAATCTTAGTGCCAATTCATTACCTATAATCTTGGATTTTCTTATCTCATTTATTTTACAGAAATATGAACTCTTTAATGAAAAATGTAAAGTGGTTGCAAATGCTATTTTGAATACAATATTTGAAGATCAATTTGGATTGATAGCAAAGAGTTATTCGTCATATGCGTATTCTTTGCCCTCATCTACAGAGCAGTTTGAACAAATTAAACAAAAATTCAAAAAGTCATTATGGAACAGAGAAGTTTTGTTACTTGATTTGGATAGAAGGTGTAAGGAAGACAATCATTGGATTGTATTACAAGCTCTTGATGATTTGATTGAGTTTTTCAAGATGCATGAAGTTGATTTCCATCAAAGGCATATACATGATCGTAGGTTCTTCAGGATTATTTCTGAACTGTTCTCCACTGTATTACAAACATCGCATAGACTTTCATCTGCAAACAAGGATATCCCCTACAAATGTGCTAGAGTACTCTCATATTTTGGCGCTTTGGATTTTGATAAATTGAACTCGATAAATAAAGGAAAGAAAAGAAAGCATATGATTTTGATAAGTAATTTGTGCACTAAAATGGAGCTGATAGAATTTATTGCCTACTTCCTCAACAATATTCTTATCAAGACATTTGTATCTTCGAACGACCCGCAGAGACAATTGTTTTTAGCGTTTTGTATGCAAGAGTTTATGAAGTTAGTAGGTGTGCATGGAACTGATGTCAATGACCACATCAACTTAAAACCAAATACTTCTTTTTTTGGAACGATGTGGAATCTGTTTACTCCTACTACTCAAATCGTTATCAGGCCTCTTTTCAACTCTAAATATTTGATGAAAAATTTCAATTACGTTCCAAGAAAATTTCCATTGTTTAAATCTGATATCAAGTACTCGGTTTGGCTGCAAGGATTCGCCGAAGATTTATTGAAAAGGTCAGGAGATTTGCAAAACCTTCGAAAAGAACCTCAGAGCTTCTTTTTACAATGTTCAATAATTATCAAAAATCAAGATTTGGTCATTGCTGAGTTTATCTTACCATACGTTGCGTTGAGTTCAATTATCTCAGCAGACGAGAAGATAGCTTCAGACATCAAAACAGAATTGATTTCCATTTTAAACACGGATATTGACGATTTAGTCAATGATTCTGCCCGTGAAAGTTTAAGATCCTCGTATGGATGTGTCTTTTCAATTATTGATTATTTCAACGAATGGCTTTCAGGCAGAAAGAGGGATAAAACGTTTTTTTCCTCAGTAGAGGCAGTTGCAGAAAGAGAAAGGGTTGAAAAGTTTGTTAATGAATTACCCATGGAGTTATTAGCCAAAAGAACAGCACAATGTAATTCATATGAAAGAGCGGTGTTGTTATTGGAAAGGAGTTACTTGAATAAAAAGATTGATAAACATGAGTTTTTCACTTCTGTGAGAAGTATGTATGCTGAGATCGATGATATTGATGCTCTTCATGGTGTCTTGAAGACATTTTCGACGGATAGTTTGAGCGACAAGTTATTACAATTTCAGTATAGTAATGACTGGGGTGTTACCAAGGAGTCGTTGGAAGCATTGGTTGATTTTGACTTCAAAAATATCAACACCACAGTCAGTGGCTCACAACTTATCGGCGATGAGAAGGTGAAACAAGATAATATGACATCTCTCTTGAATTGTCTAGAAGAGCATTGTGATTATGATGGTGTCTTGAACAAATTAAAAGTTCTAGAATCATCCCCACATCTTTCAAAGCCGATTTCTGGAAACAAAGATTTGGTTCTCAGTGGATTGCAAGCTTCTATATTCAGTGATAATATTGATGAAATAAATCACTGGCTCAAAATTGCAGAAAACTTTCCGTCTGCTCTTTCACCAGGTTCTGAAATATCCATTTATTATGAATTTATTCAAGCTCTTTCGTCACTGAATTCGAACAACATTGATATTTGTGAAGTTCATCTGAAAAAGGCAATCGATTATGTTGGCATATCACTAGCTATCTCGAAAGATATTTCACAACCCAAAATATCCAAGTTTATGACTTTATTACATTGCTTATATGACTTCGAGCTGATGGTTAGATGCAAAGATAGGAAATCGTTTGATGCTACTTTGAAATTGTTAAAATCCAGATTCAATAACACATCCAAGGATTTCAAAGTTATCTGGAAAATTCATCTTATGAAACAAACTTTGGAAGTCTTACATCCTGAATCATATATCAGAAATGACTTGAAAAATACACTAGTTGAAAGTTGCTCTATTTTGAGAGAAGAAGGTATGCTTGATCTAGCTACTAAGACTATCACTGGAGCATTGTTAACAGGGGCTCAATCTGTTGATTTAGAGTACTCGAAGCTTTTATGGGCACAAGGAGATCATAGTCAAGCATTGAAGACGATCAAGCAACTCATATCTCATAGAAAATCAAGAGAAACAGCTGAGATTCAACTGACATATACGGAATGGTTGGAAACTTCTGCAAACGGTAGTTCTGAAGACATCATCAAGGGATATAACAACGCGATATTTTTGAGTATTGATTGGTCAAAGCCGCAGTATTGTCTAGGAAGGTATTACAACAAGTTGTTGGATGCAAGTTCAATTGACACTCCTGGTATGAAGAAGCCAGAGAAAGACTTTTATGGTAACCTTGAGCTTGGGGTAATAAAGTCTTATTTGAGATCTATCATTATCAATGATGATTATTTATTTGAAGTTTTACCCAAAGTTGTCACTATCTGGTTAGATTACAACAGCAAGTACCGTATCGCGTCAGATTTTGCTGCTTACTCCCATGAGATGATATCTTCAAAGAGATTGGAGAATTACTCCATAATTTTGAAAATTATTGAAGTGTCGCTATCTGATTCTCCAAAATACAAGTGGTATACTGTTTTATCCCAATTGATATCAAGAATGGTTCATGGAGATCCTCAAACAGAAAACTTGATTTTAAAAATAGTTACTGAGTTAGCCAGAAGTTATCCAGACGTAGTATTGTACTCAGTCTACTCACAGGTTCAATCAACAGTTGCTGAACGTGTGAATAGAGGTAAAGTTATTTGCAAAGCACTACAGAATAATAGCAGTGATATATTCACCAAACAAGTGCAATCTGCCTTCACACTGTTGGAAGCTTTGAAAGGTATTTGTAGTATAAACTTACAGAAGACTAAAAAGGGAAGATATCATCTATGGGATGAACTGAGATTTTCTTATGGGGACTCGGAATGTAGAGCTCTAGTAATGCCACTGAAGGTCAACTTTCAAATCAACATTCCATCAACGGGTGTGGAGAAGATAAAAGGAGATTTTTTCCCGAGTGAAAAGAAGATTAGGTTTCAAAAATTCGAACCCTTCGTTCGAATTTTGTCATCTATGCAAAGGCCAAGAAAGATCTCTATTATCGGAACGGATGGTAGAAGGTATAGTATTTTGTGTAAACCAAACGATGATTTGAGAAAAGATGCAAAACTGATGGAGTTTGTTACAGTTATTGATAGGCTTTTGAAGAATGACAGAGAATCAGAAAAGAGAAGTTTGGAGATCAAGTCGTATGCTGTTACTCCATTGAATGAAGAAATGGGTATCATTGAAATGGTTGATAATGTTAAGACAATGAGAGAGATATTGATTAGTTACCTTTCAAGACAGGGTTGTCCTTTAGATATAGGAAAGGCGAAAGATATGTTGAATGAGAAACTAAGTGTTGAAGAGAAGATCTCAAACTTTAACAAATTGGTCAGTGTCTATCCTCCAGTTTTGCAAAACTGGTTCTTCGATCAATTCCCGGATCCATCATCATGGTATATTGCAAGAAACACATTTATCAGGTCTTCGGCGGTAATGTCTATTGTTGGTTATCTAGTAGGTATGGGAGATCGTCATGGTGATAATATTCTACTAAAAGAAGATACAGGAAGCGTGTTACATGTCGATTTTGATTGTCTTTTCGATAAAGGAAAGAGACTTGCAATTCCTGAGCGTGTTCCATTCAGGCTTACTCAAAACATGGTTGCTGCATGTGGTGTAAATGGTGTTGAAGGAACCTTCCGTAAGACTTGTGAAGTTACAACATCACTGTTGAGGAATAATGAAAACGTCTTGATGAATGTTTTGGAAACCTTCTTATACGATCCCATCATGGATTGGAAAGTGAAACCAAGTAAAAAGAGAAGAGGTGTGTATGGTGATACAAACGAATCCTTGAAGCCACAGGAGGCAATGGCTGCTATCAGAAGGAAGATTCGAGGTGTTCTTGATCCAAAAGATCTAGATACGGGAGCTAAAGATAGTGGTGGATTGGCAGTTAGTGTTTCTGCTCAAGTGGATGCTGTTATTCAACAGGCAACTTCCACCGAAGCCTTAGCTCAGATGTATATTGGATGGATGTCATTTCTTTAATTATGTAAATAGATAGATATTTCTAATGAATGAAAAAGTTGCGAAAAGAGAGATTGGTATTTGTTAGTTCTTTATTTTTTATCTTATACATATCGATTTATTTACTTTACATTAACTCTTCTGGAGTCTCGCGTGCTGGAAGTGGAGGTGGAACCCTTCTCTTAACTGATAATTTGGGATTGAGGTCATGATGATCATCATTATGCGTCTTCTCGGAATCAATATTGGTCTCATGTTCAGTTACATGTGATTGTACATGCTCTTGAACCGAAGGTAAGTTCAGAGAATCGGTGGTAATCTCTCCATCGCCTTCCTCTCTCCCATAGGGATCAATATCATTTGTCACTGGACTCAAACGGCCAACAGAATTCTGAACACGTGGGAATATAGGGGAGGTTTCCAAATTGGATATGTTAGGGGATGTTATAGGTGAAACTGGACCTTTTCTCATTGACGATGAATCATTGATGAACATAGAACTCTCTGTATCTAACTGAAGATTTACTGGAGATTCTCTCTCTGGTAATTGTGGAGGTCCACTGAATAAGTCTGAAGTTTTACCACTAGAACTTCTTGGAAGTCTCATTTCTGCTATTTCATCATAAGATGTCTTACGGAAATGTTTTTGATCGGATGGTAAGGGGTCGGCCTTATTCTCTGCGTCATTGAGAGCAACATCATAATCAGAGTCACTTGGTGGGATTGCTTCTAATACCTGTTTATGTCCGACATCTGTATAAAACGAGGTCTGTTCGCCAAATTCTCCAATGCTACCAGCTCCCTCACGGGAACCTATACTATTGGTGCTTGGTTGTTTTTTGACTCTTCTGGATGATATCATCTCCGGTGCAACGTAAGACTTTTTATCGGCTGATGTATTTGATGAGGTTCTCGATTCTGCAAGCTTTTGTTTCTCTTTGGAGTACCAACCTTTCAGCTTTGTGACAGAATTGGCTACGTATTTATTATTTTTTGCAGAGTTAATCCCAAAAGATGCTTCGCTAACTTCACCAGCAGAATCATTTCTCGCTATATAATCACTTTCAGAGCTTTTGGTACTCAAATCAGTGAATGGTGATGAGACTTTCTTATCGACAATATCCAGAACACGCTTGGAAAGAGAAGAAGTTTGAGACTTGAATTTATTAACCCCTGAACTAGAACCTCTCGAAACAACACTTGAAGATTCTTCTTCAATTTCATCCATGTCAACCAATGGAGCAGTGGCCCTTTGAGGAATTATTTCAGTTTCTTCTTTCAAAGATGCAATATTCGAGACTGTGGAAGGCGTAGAAACTTCTAGTGGATCTGCTAGATCACTTAAGGATGCTGTAGCATTGGAAGGAGTTCTACTTCTATTCGGTACTGGAGGTGGATTATGACTGTCATATCTAGCCTCAGTGCTAGCTGAACGAATTGAGGAAGAGTATTTATAGGAACTTTCTGTCCCTTCAGATGTCTGAGCGACAGGATGAGGGATTGGAGTGGGTATTGGCCTGGTCTTCTTCTCTTCTAAGACAACATATGCATCGTCCAATTGCATTGGTCTAAAGCTCTTATCCCAAATACCACCACGGAAAATCTCCCCATCAGTCTTCGCAAATACAAAATCATCCATAAATGGCATTACCAAAGTGTCTCTAATTGCTTCTTTGAACTTATTACTAATGATATTAGTAACCAAATTATAATTGAAGGAAACCGCACTAACAACCGGCTCAATAACCAAGTCAAGTTTAGGCATTTCTGTAAAACCATACCATAATCTGTTAGATGGAGCAGGCTTCATTTTAATCAATAAATCACCATGGATTCTTTTCAGTTTCACCTTCAAATTGATACTAAATTCACGAGGTTTAAAACGGACACCTAAATTCAAAAACACTTTCGTTGAAATCTCAACAGTAAGACCACCTTGATAAAGGAAATTCACTACAGCCTCTAGATCCCCTTCAGGGGATAACTTTTTAAGTACCGGATTAGAAAGGAATGGGGCACTATGACCAACATCAATTTTTTGGATAACAAAATCGTCAAGGAACCCAGGCTTTTTGATTTTTTGCAACTGAATCTCTACTCTGTTTCTAATGAACGAATGGAAATCCTTAGTCTTATGCAAAGATAAGAACAGTCTTCCAATAAGTGCGTTCAACCACTTCGTCGTCAATTGACCCTCTGTTGAGTTCAAAGTTTGTATTAAATCAATCATGTCAGCAGTATTATAATGTAAAGCATGTGCATAAAATGAAGGCTCTAGTAAATCTAGTGGGGAATTTGTCTTCAAAGCATCTCTTGTAGTAGCCTTAATCAATGCAAAGTACCAATCTTCCTTTTGGTGATTCAAGTCACCGTAAAGATAAAAGGCATTTCTTGGAGCAGTTTCATTCTGGAATTCTTCTTTTGAAGTTAATAAATCGAAAGTAGATAATGGTGTTTGTTTACTCTGGGAAAATAGTACATTCGGATCATCTTTCTTTAAGAGACAAATTGCAGTCTTTTTTGTAAATAATTTTCCATCTCTGAGATTTCTAGGCCAAATCGTAACAACATAATTAGCCATTACAATCACATGTAAAACATTAGTCATCTCCTCGTTGTTATACAAGAACAAGTTTCCATGTTTTAGCACTGCAAAGTATCTGTTTTTTCTCCTTATATTCCTCAACTTCTTAGCATCCAATGAGGCAGGATCCTCAACAGCAGTTGGATCAGTACTAGCTGATGATGAACCACCTTTCATAATTTTAGCAATAGAAGATGCAATTGTGGTATTTCCAGCCGAGGCTCCCGAAGAAGTAGAAACTTGAGTATTGGTCTCACTTTCCGTGTTCTCGTGAGTCGTTGGATGTTTGTTCTTACCCGTGCCTGAAGGATTGCTAGAGGACGAGGAAGATGAAGTACCACTTTGTGAAAATTCTTTTGGATTTATTTGAGGAAACGCATAAAACTCCTTTGTAACGGTGATCCAGCCAGATTGGAAAGTATTAACCCCGCTAGTTGATCTATCCAAAATCTCACCAGCTTTCAGGGATCTATAATCAGGGTCCTCGCCTTTCAAGGCTGCCTCTTTTTCCATTTCCTGTTGTTCAAGTTGACTTTTTGCAACGTCATCCAATGGAACTCGAGGAAGGGAATAAAATATCACCAAAATCACTAATGGTATAAACGTAAGCCCACCTATGACATATGTGAAAAGGTACGAGAAGAGCCAATGCATTGCTTATCAGTTGACTAATGTTTTGTGGCAAATTGGTGTTCATAAAAGTCTTTTAATCTTTCATCTATAATTGAAACAGACCAAAAAGAAAGAAGTGCCTTGGTTTATATCCTTGGTGACAGGGGCCGGGGTTCCAGGCTGTGCTGATTTTTGCTGTGCCACAGCCACAAAAATCACATAGCCACTTCCCTTTTGCCAAGAGTTTGCACTCGCCACTTTACACTTGCCGTTTCTGTCTCAACCAGCCACCTATATATTGCATATATAGTGTGGCTGGTGTGATCACGTGCTTTGGATTTTCCCGTTCATTAAGCTTTCTTTCCTTCCACATATTTTGATTGAAAGCGCGGAAAGTGGGAATGAATGGAGAAAAGAATTAATTATTTTGTTAATTAATAAGTTGGTAGTTGCAAGTCACCCCCAGTTTTATTAATACTCTTTCACCCATACAACTATTTGTGTTGGTTTCATATATCTAATTATACCTCATTTATCTTCTCAGCGAATATCTGACTCCTTTGTGATTCATTTCAACTCATTTTTGGTCGTACGAATCCAACTCCGAGTCATCATTTAGGTAAACCGGCAGATTATATTTCGTTATACCCAACCGATATTTGACTATTTGGAGAGAAAGCTATAAAGAATTACATCCAAATACTTACAGATTATATTCATTCCTTATCTTGATACCGCTTTCTATTGTTTTTAGTTTAGCTATCGCATTGAACTTGACAGAATTGTGATTTATTTCAGACACAAAACACACACCATTCTTCCTTATACACGATGGACAATTTCGATTTTTTGAATGGGCAATCTTCTAATTCGTTCCATATCCCTAAGAAAGAATCAAACACAAACAGAAATGATGCTAGTGATCCTTTCAACTTCGATATAGAGTCGCTTGATCAGTTCTCATCCGAGTTGAATAGGGTTGATAATAAATACAGTGGAATAACCGATAACTTCAATGGAAATGCCATCAACAATAATATCAATCATCAAAATAATTTTACTAATAATAGACAGAATTCAAGCGGTTTCGATAATAGACAAGGATACAATGCAAATGGTAGCTCCCCCTTCGATATCAACAACATTGGCGAATTCGAAATGAACAATACTAATAGTGACACTATCAACAATGCTACTAATAATAATAATAATAATAATAATAATAATAATAATGTCGAGTTATCACAAACTTTGAATATTGATGATTTTATGTCAGCAATTAACATTCCCAATGGTAACTTCATGTTGGAGCGTGAAGGTAATGACAACAGCAATCGTAATGATAACACAAATAATAATAACATCAACAACAACTACAATGGCAATAATGATATTAACGCTCACATGAACACTTCTTTGAGAAATGGTAACAATGTTACCACCCCTAATATTCGAATAACTGGTAGTTTTTCAGGACCCGCAACGCAAGACTTATCTAACACACCTCGCCAGTTGGATAGTTTTTCTCCTTCTTTCAATGATAACAACGATAACGTTTCTAATCTCAACAGCAATATGAATAGTTTCAAGAGTCCTCGAGTATCGGTTTCATCACATACTAACAATATGAACTTCAACAATCCTCAGTATTTCTCACCAAGTTTGAGACCTGCAAGTTTATCCACATCTATCAATAAAATGGTTAGAAGATCAGGAAGTATAAGTAACGCAGATAACACCGGAAGAAGTTATAGTTCTCAATTGGGAACTTCCTTGAATAACATAATTTCTCCTGCATCAACTTACAGTGGCTTTGAAGAGTCTCCATATGGTTCATATCAAAGCAGCTACAATGATTCCTATCTAAAATCTCCTATGAACTCTCCATCTTTTAAAGCTATTGGTTCCCCTGCTTCGATGTCGTCTCATATGAATCCAAAAAATATCATTCAAAAAGAAACCAAGTTGAATCGTCGTAGAGAGCTACATAATGCTGTTGAAAGAAGAAGAAGAGATCTTATCAAGGAAAAAATCAAAGAACTGGGAACTCTGATTCCTCCAAGTCTCCTGACTTTGTTAACTAAATCCAAGTCAGGACATGCTAAAGAGATAAAAGCAAACAAGAGTTTGATATTGAATAAGTCAGTTGATTACATTAAGTATCTTCAAGAGATTATGCAAAGTCAGGATGATAGGTTAGTCGTTTTGACTAATAAAATAGAAGAGTTACAGAAATTGAGTGAGGGAAAGATAAACTCAGAAACTTATGAACAAAACTTTAACGCTGAAGAGGAAAATCTTAGAAATATTGGCCCACCGCAGCAACAGCAGCAGAAACAGCAACACACCCCTGTAGAAAACAATATACAAGCTCCCAACTCTGTTGAAGGTATTGATGCCTTAAATCTCGATCAGTTCAATTTCAATTTAGATGATCCGCAGTACATTAAGCAAGAACAACAACAATTCGGTTTCAATGAATTTGATGAATTCAATACCGCTTTGAAAGGAAATGGTCAATCGAATAATGAGTACCCCAGTTTTTGACGCAGGATGCAGTTCTTACTGAATTCCATTCTAAATCGAAGAACAGAGGACCGGTTCCTTTTTCTCATCTTTTCCTGATTATTAACAAACCTTTCAGTATTATTTATTTGACGTTCAGCGTTCCCACTATCCCGTATGTAGTCACTTGGTCATTGCTTTAATTTCACGGGGTGTGCTATTTAAATTTACATTACATCTTGTATACTATGTATAGTTCACCATACTTTTTATAAATATAGTAAGAGTTCTTAAATGAAAATGCTTTGTGTTCGTCGCGACGGTCAAAAATAAAGAATAACAGATGTTGGCTAAAATAGATTAGCTCAAGCTATATATTGCCTTGTTACTTATTTATTACATGAATCCATCTGTGAAAGTTGATTAGTACTGAGGTTCAATAGTTCGCCAGATCAGGTTGTTTCATCTCTCATTGATATCACGCACACTAATCACGAAATATGAGCAACGATACTTCATCACAATTCCAGTCAAGTGTTGAAAACTGGAGATCATCAAGAACAGAGGGCGTCGATAATCCAGATTCAGTTTCAAGCAGGGCCAAATCATTCTTCGGCGGCATTGGTAATACTCTACAAAGTGGATATAACCAAGCTTATAATGTGTTGCCTTTGAACAATTCGGACCTTGAGTCCCAACCTGAACCATCATGGTTCAAATTATCTAGATTCGAAAGACTAATATGTTTCTTTTGTTTGATAGGTGGTTCTATACTTTGTTTTGGTTTAGGAGTTGTCTTATTTCCAGTATTGACATTAAAGCCAAGAAAGTTCGCCATGCTTTGGACATTAGGCTCAGTTCTCTTCGTTCTGAGTTTTGGTTGTCTACAAGGGCCTGTTAGTTACGCAAGACACCTCATTTCAAAAGAAAGATTACCATTCACAATTATCTTCTTCAGTAGTATATTCAGCACTTTGTTTTGTGCAGCTTATTTGAAATCGACAATATTGACACTTATAACTGGATTTGTCGAAATATTTGCTGTTATTTACTACACTTTAAGTTATTTCCCTTTCGGTGCTCAAGGTTTTCAAATGATTACAAGTATGGGATTGAGGCAATTCAGTAGTATGATTGGAATATAAGTTCCGGGGTCAAAAGTACACATTTGACGTCTTTGGAGTAGAAATCAAATCAATAATTTCCACGAAAGAAACTTAGTTCCTTCGGTAATAGTTGAAGCATTGATCCCTGCAAAATACGTCTGAAATGACATGAGGTTATGAATATATAAACAAGATAATTTGACTTCCCTGTAGAAATGAATATCTTGTCACAGCTGAGTAAATCAGATATGTAAAAAATGTATCAATAGCTATATATCTTATTGCTATACAATCTTATCAACACCGTTAATAATAAGTGATATGGAGTTTTACATCATGCTATTCAAGGCGCTGTGGAGACATAACTGCGGTTTGAGTCTGCAAGCTTGAGTGCCTCCGCGGTAAGTTCACCGCGCAAACTGAGAAGGGTTCGCGGGCAATTATATTACACAGCCTCGGTTTACTCAATTACATGTCAGGATCAATCACACCCCACTCGCTCTTTCTTGTCACGGCGAAAATCTTAGTACGCAGGCCACTCATTCACTATTAATTTAAATGTTTAGTTGACAACTGTTACATCCATAACTCTCAGTTTTTGCAACTGCAATTAAACCATAAAACATATATCTACTCACAATGTCTGCCGTTGCACATGATGCCGCTTGCATCTTTTGTAAAATTATCCAAGGTATGTATTTCTTTCTGCATTTATAAATTAGGCTAAAATACTAATCAGCATGAATTATGGCAGGTGAGATCCCTTCTTTCAAATTGATTGAAACCGCTCACTCTTACTCTTTCTTGGATATCCAACCAACATCTAAAGGACATTTATTAGTCATTCCAAAATACCATGGTGCAAAGTTACACAACTTACCAGATGAATACTTGGCCGATATTTTACCAGTTGCCAAAAAACTAGTCAAAGCATTAGACTTAAAAATTGACTCTCCAGAAGGACACGGTTACAACATCTTACAAAACAACGGGAGAATTGCACACCAAGTTGTTGATCATGTCCATTTCCATTTGATTCCAAAAAGAGATGAAGAAACGGGTCTTATCGTTGGTTGGCCAGCAAAGGATGCCAACATGGCTGAATTGAGCGAGTATGCCAAAGATTTGGTTGCCAAGTTGGCCTAGTTTGTATACAGTATAGTTATATATATTTGAGCGTGACATTCGAATCAGATTGTCACAAATAAAATAGTGTCTGGACAATATTCAGCTCTTATAGATCGTAAATATTCAGCTCAGAACACCCACAACAATATAAGAAAAGTACAACATTTCTAGCGGTGGGCGTCGATTTGCAGCCAGCGACGCGAGGGCGACGAAAAGAAGGAAAGAAATGCGAAGCCCACGGACACTTGGTTGGTTCAAGTGGCAAATCGAACCCTATCAGATGAGGTTCTACTTCTTCACCTGAATTTTCTACAAACACAATTACAATAATTTGTATAAAATTCTTCCTGTTTCGCCCTATTTCTTACTTCTTATACTGTTTGATTTACTAATTTGTTAGATTAACAAGAATTGTGTGAAAATGGTCGATGAAAAGAAACCCTTACTCGATGGATCTGGTAAAGCGGTTGAACCTGAGGATTCAACTGCTACCGCCATCTTAAGAAGAAAACAGAAGGCTAATGGTATGTATATTCTGCATATATCTGTTGATACAGTCCAATTGGCTCGATGAAGTGATTCAACTGAATAAATGATAGTGTCAAAGCGATATTGGTAGGTTTTCTGCCTTTTATCGGCGATAGCTGTTATCTTTCATTTGATCTGAAACATCGTACTCGCTATGTTGAAATTACAATTGATTACTAACTCTTCTAATTTTTATTTTTATCGTTATAGCCTTGGTTGTTGATGATGCCACTAATGATGATAACTCAATCATTTCAATGTCCTCCAATACTATGGAACTTTTAGAATTATTCCGTGGTGATGCCGTTTTGGTCAAAGGAAAGAAAAGAAAAGATACCGTCTTGGTTGTATTAGCTGATGACGATATGGAAGATGGTGTTTGTAGAATTAACCGTGTTGCCCGTAACAACTTAAGAGTTAGATTAGGTGATGTTGTTACTGTTCATCCATGTCCTGAAATCAAATTTGCAAGTAGAATATCCGTTTTACCAATGGCTGATACCATTGAAGGTATTACTGGTTCTTTATTTGATGTTTACTTAAAGCCTTACTTTGTTGATGCTTATAGACCAGTTAGAAAAGGTGATCATTTCATTGTAAGAGGTGGTATGAGACAAGTCGAATTCAAAGTTGTTGAAGTCGAACCAGAAGAACATGCAATTGTTTCTCAAGATACTATAATACATTCTGAAGGTGAACCAATCAATAGAGAAGATGAAGAAAATAATTTAGCCGATGTTGGTTATGATGACATTGGTGGTTGTAGAAAACAAATGGCACAAATTAGAGAATTAGTCGAATTACCTTTAAGACATCCACAATTATTCAAAGCTATTGGTATTAAACCACCAAAGGGTATTTTGATGTATGGTCCACCAGGTACTGGTAAGACATTAATGGCAAGAGCTGTTGCTAACGAAACTGGTGCATTCTTCTTCTTAATCAATGGTCCTGAAATCATGTCTAAGATGGCTGGTGAATCTGAATCCAACTTAAGAAAAGCTTTTGAAGAAGCTGAAAAGAATGCTCCATCTATCATCTTCATCGATGAAATTGATTCTATTGCTCCAAAGAGAGATAAAACCAATGGTGAAGTTGAAAGAAGAGTCGTTTCCCAATTATTGACTCTTATGGATGGTATGAAGGCTAGATCTAACATTGTTGTTATTGCCGCTACCAACAGACCTAACTCTATTGATCCAGCTTTGAGAAGATTCGGTAGATTTGATAGAGAAGTTGATATTGGTATTCCAGATGCAACTGGTAGATTGGAAGTACTAAGAATTCATACCAAGAATATGAAATTAGCTGAAGGTGTTGATTTAGAAGCCATTGCAGCTGAAACCCATGGTTATGTTGGTGCCGATATTGCTTCATTATGTTCTGAAGCTGCCATGCAACAAATCCGTGAAAAGATGGATCTTATTGATCTTGACGAAGAAACTATTGATGCAGAAATTTTAGATTCATTAGGTGTCACTATGGATAACTTCAGATTTGCCTTAGGTAACTCTAATCCATCTGCCTTACGTGAAACAGTTGTTGAAAGTGTTAACGTTACCTGGGATGATATTGGTGGTTTGGATGGTATCAAGGATGAATTGAAGGAAACTGTTGAATATCCTGTTTTGCATCCAGATCAATATTCCAAATTCGGTCTTGCCCCATCAAAGGGTGTTTTATTCTTTGGTCCTCCAGGTACTGGTAAGACTCTTTTGGCTAAAGCTGTTGCCACAGAAGTTTCTGCCAACTTCATCTCTGTTAAAGGTCCTGAATTATTGAGTATGTATTTCGGTGAATCTGAATCCAATATCCGTGATATCTTTGATAAAGCTCGTGCTGCTGCTCCAACTGTTGTTTTCCTCGATGAATTAGATTCTATTGCCAAGGCAAGAGGTAACTCTATGGGTGATGCTGGTGGAGCTTCTGATAGAGTTGTTAATCAATTATTGACTGAAATGGATGGTATGAATGCTAAGAAGAATGTCTTCATCATTGGTGCTACTAATAGACCAGATCAAATTGATCCAGCTATTTTGAGACCTGGTAGATTAGATCAATTAATTTATGTTCCATTGCCTGATGAAGGTGGTAGATTATCTATCTTAACTGCTCAATTAAGAAATACTCCATTAGAACCAGGTTTAGATTTAACTGCTATTGCCAAGGCTACAAATGGTTTCTCTGGTGCCGATCTTTCATACATTGTTCAAAGAGCTGCTAAATTTGCCATTAAAGAATCAATTCAATATCAAAAACGTCTTACTTCTGAAAAGGAAGCCAGAGAAAAAATCAAAGAAGAAAATGGTGATGCTGATGTTGATATGGGTGCTACAGGAACTACTGAGGAAGAACCTGAAGAAGATCCAGTTCCATATATTACTCGTGCTCATTTCGAAGAAGCTATGAAGACTGCAAAACGTTCTGTTTCTCCAGCTGATCTTAGACGTTATGAAGCTTATGCCCAAGAATTACAAGCTTCAAGAGGTCAATTTACCAACTTCAAGTTTGGTGAAGAAACTGGTGCTGCTGGTTCAGGTGCTGCCGCTGGTACAGGTGGGGCTTCATTTGGTAATGCTGAAGAAGAAGAAGATGACTTATACAGTTAATTTATCAATCAAATTAATGCATCATGGCTAATTAAACTTTACTAGACTTTTGAATCCTAGTTTAATTGTTATTATACAGAATTATATATTATTTATCTCTTTTTTTATATCTGAATTGGTTTTTGATTCCAGTTTACTATCTGGTTGACTAATACAACACTATCATAGTTATTCATTCTCAGGCCTGTATATCACTCACATTTTAAGATACCATAATAAAACTATCAGTTGAGTCCTGATATCAATAATTCCAATTTTTTGTAATCAACCATACTAGCTCACAGTTCATTCGAGCAGTAAATGCAGAATATGAAAGCGGCAAATCAGAGTCCTCAGATTTGTAATTTCTCGCGATGGCAAGGGGGAGAGAGGAAGGCACGAGGTTTTTTTATGCGATAAGGAAATAAATTACCAAGATTAGCTAGTCAGATCTTGATACTGAAGCACCTACATTTGAGCAACATGATTACTCAGTTACTGTATAGCTGCGATGGACTCTGAACCTAGTCAAAATGAGACAGTTGTGTAAATAGAAACTTGCTAAATTACGTAGTAACAAGGAAACAAAATTAGTATTTGCTTACTATACGAGTTGAAATTTGAATATTATAAATAACTATTTTTTATATTTGATTTTATTATTAGTGTACCCTGAAGTATTGAAACACAAACTATATAAATTTTATTGATTCACAGCAAGGAAACATCATGATAAGCAGAAATGCTGGTGCTGTATAGTTTCAAGTGATTCAAAAAGTCTTTAAAACCAGAAGACTATTACTTTTCATCGACTTTTATTCTTTCTTCATATCAGAGGATGTTTTATAATTTTATAAATAAACATTTGGATCTATAAAAGAATATAATTGGAGAGATGTGTATGGATGGTAGATAGGTAGTTAGGTAAGTAATTAATTAAAAAAGGAAGAACTTTATTAGATTAGATGATGTTGATGGCGATGAATGTGATGATGGTAATTATTAATGTTTTGAATGTTGAGTTATTGAACTTATTTTCTTAAAGCAAAGAAAGCACCAATGGCAATTGCAAGACCAGCAGCAGCTATTAATGGAAGAGAAGAACCAGATGACCCACTAACGGCGGTAGAACCAGATGATTGAGATGACTTAACAGCAGCGACACCACCTTCAACTTCACCAATTAATAAACCTTCTAAGATTTCCTTGGCGTCTTCTGAGTGTCCAATATCATCGAATGGTTCAGTAGCGTCAATACCACCACAGTCTACGATGACTTCTTCACCACCAGGGTGTTCGTCTAAATACTCAGAACAATCGTAGACCTTACCTTCGTAAATGATCCATAAATCATCTCTGGTGTTGTGTTGGGAAATTTCTTCAATGGTGAAAGTCTTGGACATTTTTGATTTATGTGTTTATGAACGTAAAGAATTAGTTATTTTCTGAACAAATTCAATATAAAGAGAAAGTTGAAATAGAATCTAAAGAAAAGAAATAGTTGAGAGAAAAAGAACACTAAATGACACCAGGATCATAACGAAACGATAAGAAATATCAGTGTAGAAAAAAAGTTACCAAAACCGTGATGATGATTCCTCTCAGGTAAACCTTTGCGAAGTAGTGTGCGGAACGAGATGTCCAAAACTTTTCCCCTTTTGGGTCACAAATTCCTGTTGGGTGTGCTGCGACAATTGTCGAGTGTTGTAGGTAATGATTGTCGCGTCTATCGGGATGAAAAGAAGGTAATATGCTTATAGTTATTTATAGTGTACATATCTAGTTATATATATATGATGATATATATTTTATTACTCGATAAGGGCAATGGAGCGTTTGTGTTCTTTTAGTTCTTGAGTAAAGCGCTGAGGTCGTAGTTGATACCTTTAGATTTCAAAGTCTCTTGCTTTTTAGCGTTCTTACTCTTGTTCTTCTTGACTATTTTACTCCATTTTTCAGCAGATTTTGGCGCATCGTTCTTAAATTGTGATATTTTGGACCATGGGATTGATTTATATTTGGTATTAGAACCATTGAATAATTCATCGTGCTGACTCTCCTGTGGTAAGACTGAAACTTTCAACAAATGACCGAATATTAAGTAATTATTCATAGTCTCAGCGGCAACTTTAGCTGTTTCAAAATCAGCAAACTCGATAAAACCGTAATGTTTTGAGTTACCAGTCTTTTTGTTTCTAGATAATCTTAATCTTGTGATTTCACCAAATTGTTGGAAATATTTTCTCATTTCAGATTCATGGAAACCATGTGGAATTCTACCGATATAGACAGTACCACGTTTACTGATTTTCTTATTTGATTTGTCATTAGATTTAACTGGGGTATTGGTTTGCTTTGGTCTCACAACAGAATGGATTCCACTCTTTGACGATATGGTTTCTTCAGATTTCTTTTGCTTTTTGGATTTAGTTTCTTTCTTTTCATCTTCTTCTCCTTCGCTTTCTTCAAAACCTTTGATTTCTTCTTCATCGTCATCGTCTTCTTCTTCTACGTCATCTTCATCATCAGAATCACTTGGTAATGCGATGTTGTCGTTGTCTTCTTGTTCTTCTTCTTCTTCGCTGTCTTCTTGTTCTTCTTCAGCTTTGTCAGTGGTTGTTAAAAGATCTTGAATTTTCTTGCTTCTAGTCAATACTGGTGATCTGTAACTTCTAATCTTGGCTTGCAATGGAGTGGAACCAGCACCAGTGGCCTTTTTACTATTTCTTGTACCAGTCATAGTGTTATATATTATAATATATTATGTGATAACTAATGATCTGAATATAAAAATATCACTTTCGAAACTTAAGAAGTCTCTGCATTAAATAAATCTAAAAAAAAAAAAATTTGTAAAAGAAAATTTATTTTTTTTTTTTGCTGAAATTACCCGATTCTGATGAAGGGGGTGCAAGGATGTGAATTTATAGATAAAATTATTGCTCGCTTGCCTAATTATTACGGAGTTAGGAATGGTACATATCAATCTTAATATGATACTTATATAGAAGATAGTAAATATATATAACTCAACAGGTAGTAGATCAGGCGAAATTGAACATGTCTTCCAAAACGTTTAATCACCCTCTGTATGAAAAATTGAAAACCAAAGAATTTTTACTCTGTTCTACTTCACCAAGAAGATATGAGATTTTAACGATGATGGGTATAAAGGATATTCACGTGTATGCCTCTCAATTTCCAGAAGATTTGAATAAAGAGGATTACACACCAAGCGAATATGTTCAGAATACAGCATTAGGTAAGATCATGAACGTTTGGGAAGAATTGAAATCAAAAGGTGAAAATAAAGATGTTATTTTATTAGCTGCTGATACTGTTGTTGAAAATGAAGGTAACATTTATGAGAAGCCTAAATCTATTGAAGAGAATGCAAAATCTATCAAAGAGTTGAGAGATTCTAAAAACCCTGACATAAATGTGTTGACAGGTGCAGTGATAATGACTGATGACTCTAGTGAGCCGAACGGGTATAAGATTATCAAATTTGTTGAAAACACCATTATTTCAGTAGATCAAGAGATGAGTGATGACTTTATTGATGCTTATTGTGCTACGGAAGAAGGATTGACTGTTGCTGGTGGGTTTAGAATACAAGGGTACGGTGGTTTGATGATGACTGGTATAAAAGGAGATTACATGAATGTTGTTGGATTGCCAATGAACCAGACATTCAAGAAATTGTGTGCCGTTCTCGACTGTAAATACTGATGCATTATTTGATAGTTTCAACCGTATCTAAGTTCAACAATTACATAAAATCCAGTTTCAATGGATCACAAGACACTATTCAGTTCTTTCTCATAGACAAAACATGTGCATAATTTGCGCGGCGCCGCTTCAATGACAGACAAAGAGTATTGTTCCATGGTCCGTATCAATAACATCTTGATAATCACTCCGACTTACCACTTGAAAGATGTGGAATTATTACCAAGACGAAAGCTTGTTCTAGTGCTTTGAGATATTCTAGCCTGCAAAATGTTGCCGGATCAACCTAAGTAGAACATGATTTGTAGAGTTGTATAGATAAGTATAAACTCATCTACCTGAAATGCAAAAACTTCACGAAAACGTAAATCCCAATGTAATCAATAATCCATAACCAAATCTCAATGATAGTAACTATAACTGTAACTGAACATATCTACAACTGTACGGCATTTGCACCACTAAACTCCACTTGCAAACACCGCTTGCAAACTTCACCTTGTATTGATTCCCCGGTTTCTTTATCTTTCACCTGACGACGCGCCGGTCAGAACCTTTTACTTAAGCTGACGAAAAGCAGCGCTACAATTGGCAGAAAACAAACAAAAAGTTCAGTCCCCGAGCTTTCCTGCTCAACACCGCCAGTTATTTCCCGATCGGGAAGTCATGAGTAACTTTGTGCCAGTGCACGTGATCTGTAAGATGACTCTCTGTGGATTAGACTATCAAAAAGAAAATATTTCAACTTTCAAAACCCTTGGATGTACATGATAGATATATTTACCTTTCAGATCTTTTCTAAACGCATCACTGATTGTTCCCTTGTTTGCCGTTAAAGGTATCAGCTAAACTCCTCACAGTTAACACTCATTCAAGGATACAAAATGAGTTCTCAAGCTGCAGCTAGTATGTATATCCACACTTTTATGAAACAAAAAAAAAATTTGCTTCAACTGTTGTAACCGGTCATCGGAATTTAGGACTTACATACTAACTTTACATTTCCCTTTCTCTCATTATAGTTACCCACATTGCTGCTGCTGTCAAGAGCAACATATATGCTACTCAGCATGTTAAGTCTGTCAAGAGCTCAATCACTGAATCATTAACTGCAAGTGGGATCGAATTCACTACTCTCTTAGAGAAGAATGATCCTTTAGCCGTTGTTAGTGAATCAGAAATTGAAAATTTGACTACTGTTTTCTTAACTGCTAACTCCAACTTATTACAAGCTATCCCAGCTTTACAGCAGTTAGTTTCTACACCTTTAGTTATTCATGCTGAAATCCCAAACACTGATTTCGCTATTGTCTCTGCTTTGAAAGACTCAGGTTTCTCCATTTTGATCTCCTCAAATGCCGCTGAATCTCAAGATTTTGCTTTAGCCTCTTATTTCATTGCTGAATCTACCAAGAAGGGTGTTTTACATTTCTACTCTGGCTCTGAAACTACCACCAAATTGGTTAATTCCGAAAAGGTTACAAAGGCTATTGAATCAATCAAGGAGTCCGAAGTTTCAAGTGAAGAAGATATTATCTCCCAAGCATTCCAATTTGTCAAATCATTATCTGGTAACACACCTTCCTCTTTTGAATACAAAGGTCCATGGAGACCATCTGTAGTATTCGCCGTCTTGGGTGATGCTGAAGCAGAATTATACAAGCCTGCTTATTCCGCTAATGTTGGTATTGTTACCATCAAGGTTTACAGACCTTTAGATATCAATGCATTTGTCTCTAAATTACCATCAACTGTTGAGAAGTTATTATTATTAGAACAATCTTCATTCGTTGCCGGTACTCAATTCCAAAGTTTATTATTGGATTTCTTCAACGATTTAGATGTTCTATTAAAAGCTGGTATTCAAAAAGTTATTGCTTCCCAATTATTATCTGTTAACTCCAACAATGCCTCTTCTATCGTTAACACTTTAGTTGCCAACGCTTCTTTGAACAAACCGGTTCAAAACTTGACATTAGGTTCTGAATTCGAAACCACTATCCTAGTTGCTTCTTCTTCTGTTGTTGAACCAACTAAAGAAGCTATCGCCA
Organism: Wenyingozyma ramenticola; assembly: GCA_024271885.1. Classification (NCBI taxonomy): domain Eukaryota; kingdom Fungi; phylum Ascomycota; class Pichiomycetes; order Pichiales; family Pichiaceae; genus Wenyingozyma; species Wenyingozyma ramenticola. Next base: position 340,018 of record JANBXF010000001.1, read on the forward strand.
AGGCTAGAAAGTTGGAAGACGCTTACATCAAGATCTTAGATCAAGTTTATGGTTCCAAATTGAATGTCATCAACCAATTCGACTCTGAATCCCTTGAGAAATCCAACCCGGAATTCGGTTATGGTAAATTCATCTACCAAGAAGAAAAGAGACAAGAGCTAAGTTTCTTAGTACATGAAACCATCTCTGCTCATGATTTCAAGAACCCACAATCTTCTGAATTGATTGATTTGTTAACTAAATGGTTAGTTTCAGCCCGTTCCAACAATACTACCGAAGTTGATGCTTCTGCTATTATCTCATTATTGTCTGCCGAACAAAACTCTCAATCCGCTAAGGATTTATTAGCATACAAGGAATACTTCCCAATCAAATCATCTTGGTTAATTGGTTCAGATGCTTGGTCTTATGATTTAGGCTCATCTGGTGTTCATCATGTTATTGCTTCAGGTAAGAATGTCAACATGTTGATTATTGATTCCGAGCCACATGATTCTTTGAAGAAAAAGAACAACCTCAGAAAGAAAGATGTTGGTCTTTATGCTATGAACTTTGGTGGTGTTTACGTTGCCTCTGTTGCTGTTTACTCTTCATACACTCAAGTATTACAATCCTTCATTGAAGCTGGTAAATTCGAAGGTCCATCTATTGTTTTGGGTTACTTACCATACCACACTGAAGATGATGATCCTCTCTATGTTTTGAAAGAAACTAAACAAGCTGTTGACTCTGGTTACTGGCCATTATATAGATATGATCCAGTTGCTGAACAAAGAGGTAACACTGAAGATGCTTTCAAATTAGACTCTTCAAGTATCAAGAGAGAATTACAAGACTTCTTAGACAAAGAAAACAAATTGTCATTGTTATCTAAGAAAGATCCATTGTTCGCTAGAAACTTGGCTTCTTCTCAATCATCAAACATCAAGGAATTGCAAAAACAAAAGGCTAAAGAATCTTATAACAAATTATTAGATAGTTTGACAGGTGCTCCATTAACTATTGCTTTTGCTTCCGATGGTGGTAATGCTCAAAACCTTGCTAAGAAATTAGGTAGAAGAGGTGCTTCAAGAGGTTTAAAGGTCAACGTTTTATCAATGGATGATTTATCCTTAGAAGATTTCGTCTTAGAAGAAAATGTTGTTTTCTTTACATCTACTTCAGGTCAAGGTGAATTTCCACAAAATGGTAAACAATTCTGGGATGCTGTTAAGAATGCTGCTGATTTAGATTTAACCACTGTCAAAATTTCATGTTTCGGTTTAGGTGATTCTTTATACTGGCCAAGAAAAGAAGATAAGCACTACTATAACAAACCTGCTAAAGATTTGTTCACTAGATTAACTTTCTTAGGTGCTCAAGAATTAGTTCCTCTCGGTTTAGGTGATGATCAAGATGCCGATGGTTTCAACACCGGTTATAATGATTGGGAACCAAAAGTCTGGGAAGCTCTTGGTGTCTCAGGTGCTTCAAACGTTGATGAACCACCTCCAATTACCAATGAAGATATGAAGGCTGCTTCTGACTTCCTTAGAGGTACTATTGTTGAAGGTTTGCAAGATCAAAGTACTGGTGCTATTTCTGCTTCTGATCAACAATTAACAAAGTTCCATGGTATCTATATGCAAGATGATAGAGATATCAGAGATCAAAGAAAAGCTGAAGGTTTAGAACCTGCTTATGCTTTCATGGCTAGAGTTAGATTACCAGGTGGTAATGCTACACCAAAGCAATGGTTAAAGATTGATGAATTAGCAGATATCCGTGGTAATGGTACTATGAAGATCACTACTCGTGCTACTTTCCAATTACACGGTCTTGTTAAACACAACTTGAAGGCTGCTATCAGAGGTATGAACTCTGTTTTGATGGATACTTTAGGTGCATGTGGTGATGTTAACCGTAATGTTATGGTTAGTGCTTTACCAGGTAACAAAAAGGTCCATGATCAAATTGCTCATTCTTCATGGATTATCTCCGAACACTTATTACCTCAAACCACTGCTTATCATGAAATTTGGTTAGAAGGTGCTGATGATAAAGATGCATCTCCAAAGGATCCATTAGTATGGGAAAATAGAAAAGAAGGTCCAAAGAAACAAAAGACTTTAGTTGCTGGTAATGCCTTAGTTGATGTTGAACCATTATATGGACCATTATACTTACCACGTAAGTTCAAGGTTGTTATCACTGTTCCTCCATACAATGATGTTGATGTTTATGCCCATGATGTTGGTCTTATCGCCATCGTTGAAAATGATGTTGTTATCGGTTACAATGTTTTAGCTGGTGGTGGTATGGGTACTACTCATAACAACAAAAAGACATACCCACGTACTGGTTCGATGATGGGTTTCGTCGCATACGATGAAGTTCACATTGCCTGTGAAAAGATCATGCTTGTCCAACGTGATAATGGTGACCGTAAAAACAGAAAGCACGCCAGATTAAAGTATACCGTTGATGATATGGGTGTTGAAGGATTCAAGGCTGAAGTTGAAAAATACTGGGGTAAGAAATTCGAAGCACCAAGAGAATTCGAAATCAAGTCCAATATTGATTACTTCGGTTGGGTTACCGATGAAACCGGTTTACATCACTACACTTGTTTTATTGAAAATGGTCGTGTTGAAGATACTCCAGAAAGACCACATAAGACTGGTCTCAAAGAAATTGCTAAATTCATGGATGAAACTGCTGGTGAGTTTAGATTAACTGGTAATCAACATTTATTAATTTCCAACGTCAGAGACTCTGAGTTAGAAGCTATAAAGGAACTCTTATCCAAGTACAAATTAGACAATATCAACTACTCTGCTTTACGTTTATCATCAGCTGCTTGTGTTGCTTTCCCAACATGTGGTTTAGCTATGGCTGAATCTGAGCGTTACTTACCTGTTCTTATTGGTAAGTTGGAAGAAGCTTTAGAAGAATATGGTTTGAGACATGACTCTGTTGTCATGAGAATGACTGGTTGTCCAAACGGTTGTGCTAGACCATGGCTTGCTGAAGTTGCTTTAGTTGGTAAGGCATATGGTGCTTATAATTTATTGCTTGGTGGTGGTTATCACGGTCAAAGATTGAATAAATTATACAGACAGTCGATCAAAGAAGATGAAGTATTGGCTATCTTGAAACCATTATTCAAGAACTGGTCTTTACAAAGACAAGAAGGTGAACACTTCGGTGACTTCTTAATCAGAACTGGTGTTATTGCCCCAACTACTGAAGGTAAATATTTCCACGATGATGTTCCTGAAGATGCATAAACAACTTTATTCTCATTCTCTCCTTATTCCTTAATCATTAATCATTGTCATCATATATATAATTGCTTTTCCTCTCCCATTTTTTGGTTCCTTACAGTTTTAAATTTATTCTAGTATTTTAGTTAGATAGTTTGTTTTTCATATATAGTTTAGAAGAAATAATACCTATTAATTTTACAAAATATCTAATCATATCGAATATGAATTAAACCCTATTATACAATAATGAAATACAAACCTAATAAAAGAGGTTTGTATACATTTTACCCAGTTCATGGATACACATGATTTCAAATATTTTTATTCTTTTGACATGCTTTTGATGTGTTTAAGAAGCACAGATAAGTTAAATTCTGGTGTTTCTCGCTCTAGAGCAATAGCATCTTTGATCGGAAGATCCCATAGCTTTCTGAGAACCCTTGTCTTTTCATTGAGTATCTTATTCTTCAACTCATCCGCCTTCATATCCAACTGCGCTTGTAACTCTTCCTCTTGTCTCTTGCCTTGAATAAGATCATAACAAAAAAGCAAACAGTTAGTATTTGAACGTGTCTTGCAAGTGCAACCAAATTTTATACGTACACTCTTCCTTCAGTTTCTCGGAATTGGGTTTCTCCTGTGTCTTTTTCAGATCACTCGGATTCACAAGTATCGCCATCCTAGAAATTTAAGTTCCTTCTATTTGAATATATGTATATATACCTTCGAAGATATCTCGTGTTTTAATGTATGTCTATGCCGTGTTTGTTATCATTTCCTTATATAAACAAACGAGGTAAAAAATATATCGAGGTGTTAGGTGTTGTGCTCACGTGATAAAAATATTTACGATGTGAGTGAATGAACAGGATGAGTGGCAAACGGGTGTTGATAAGTTGAAGGAAGAGAAGATTTGTTTTAATAGAGTGTCAACAGTAAGAGAAACAGGTCAAAGTATACTCAATAACTGGCAATTGATCTCAGATACGTTAGGTGACCCCACACTAAAAGATATATTACGTCCAAAATGGTGCTTGAGGCTACAATGATTGTGTATGTATGAAGAAATTGATATTCGTATATCAGACTATTCGATTCATTAAATTAAAGACAAATTTCATACTAACTAACTAATCAATTCTCTTGTAATATAGCGCTGACAATTCAGAATATATGAGAAACGGAGATTTTACAGAAACAAGGTATGAAGCACAATATGATTCGATATTCAACATATTTTACAGAAAGACAGGATCAAATCCAGAGAATACAGTTGGCTTGATGTCAATGTCAGGAGATTCTGTTAGAGTCTTATCTACTTTGACTACAGACATAGGTAGAATACTAGCCGGATTACACGATACTAAAATCAATGGAAAATCGCATCTTATTACAGCTATTCAAGTAGCTTGTCTTGCTTTGAAAAATCGTCAAAATAAATCCCAAAAGCAAAGAGTCATTGTATTCATAGGTAGTCCAATAGAAGAGTCAGATGCTGAACTCGAAAAACTTGCCAAGAGGTTAAAGAAGAATAATGTCGCCATTGATTTCATAAATTTCGGTGAAGAGCAAACTAATACTGCCAAACTAGAAAAATTTATATCCATCGTCAACAAAGAAGATAACTCACATTTAGTGACGGTTTCTCCTGGTCCAACTCTTCTATACGAAGCCGTTGAAAGATCGGCCATCCTCCAAGAAGAAGGTAGTGATTTCGGTGGCTTTGGTGGCAATGACTTTGGATTCGATGATCCAAATATGGATCCAGAATTAGCACTTGCTATCCGTTTATCATTAGAGGAGGAAAATGCAAGACAAGCTAGACAGCAAGAGCCACCCGCACAGAGCTTAGAGACTGTTCAAGAAGAGACAGCAACAGATGCTGCTCCAGCTCCGGAGGCTATTACCGAAGAAGCAGAACAAACCAATGATGATGTTGAAATGGCAGATGCAGAAGAGACTCATGAGGAAAAACAATAATGTAGTATCATATACGTACCATATATATATATCATAGCTAGTTTTAAAATATAGACTGCATACATAATAACTATCCATTGTTGGGTTCGATTAGCATGGAAATACCTTGTTATGCGAGTTAACGATGGTGAAACGAAAAATAAAAATTTGTTGTAAATTTAGATTTTTGTCGAGATACAATGTTGTAAATCACAAAATTTAAGTTAATCTTGTTGTTCAAAAACTTGCAACAAAAATGATTTTATCTTATTCTTCTCTATTCAATTGTTATTTTTGTTTGAAATAAGAGTTATCTTTCAACTACCAAAACATTGCTTAAGACCCAACATTGAAATGACAGATATTCGGCACGGTACTGTGATCGACATGACTCGACCAACTTTAGACAACAAATTGTAAGCTATAGACACTTTGAAAGATTCATACTATTTTTATTTTACTCTTAAACTAAAGATAATCACAGAAAACAAACTAACCATATCCATTGGCCATTTCTAAAGTCCAAAGAAACCTGATAATGCAAATGAACGAAGAGACGAAAGAAATCTGGGAAATCCCTATGACACTCAGCTACTTTCTTTGAATGAAAACACAATATTTGCAGCTCCTTTGACAAAAGAAGTGTTTTTGGATGCCTATAGCAAAGGTATGTGGAACTTATCCATAGTTTCTCAACCTGATTGCTTCAAAGGAACAACTTTGCTAAGGCCACCGGAAGTCTACTCTGAAGCTAAGCGTTTGAAGAATGTTGATACTTATATGAACTTACCTCATTGGGATAACAAAGATACATTTTCAGATATTATAAACAAGGCTGCTAAACTGTTCGAGTGTAATGGAGCTGCTATAAGTCTTATAGATGCAAATTCTCAAAAGGTCAAATATCAGAAAGGATTAAACTTTGCAAAATGCTCAAGGTTCGTTTCGATTGACGCTCACACTATCTTGTCAGCGGGGTTCTTGACTTTACTAGACGCATCACAAGATTGGAGATTCCAAGAGAACCCATTCATTAAGAGCTCTCCTCATATCAAGTTTTATACCGGGGTTCCTTTAATAACTCCCACTAATGATTGTATCGGTGTCTTTTCTGTATTTGATCCATTTCCAAGATTGAAGATCAAAGAAAGTGACGTCCAAACTTTACAAATTTATGCGAATAATATAATGTTGTACTTGGGAACAGATTATACTAGTATTTCAAGTCAAATTCACAATGTTTCCGCCAAATCGCATAACAGCAATAAGGTTTCTACTTTGATCTTATCTGAAACAACAAAAAAATCCCTTTTGAAACAGTTCGGAAGGGCTACAAGTTGCGGCAATCCTGGTCCTTTAAGTACGGTTTTTGAGAAAGATGGTTCTGGTAGCCGTTATCTAACCAGCACATATCTTAGATTTGGTATCCCAACCGATATTATTGATGTCAATGTTTGGAAACTGATTGTATCATGCACTAATGGTAAGAATGCTGCACAACTTCTCTGTAATCATTTATCGGAATCAAAACGGTTTGATGCAATGTACGTCATGGAAATTGCAATAAGTCAACCTTTCAAAATTCGTTCAGAATTATTTCCACAAACAAATGAAATTGAAATTGAAAAGTTTATATCCAGAGACAAAGTTGAACCATTGGGTGAACAAAAGATAAGATCCAGGGTCATGGGATCATTTGGATTATCAGAAAGGGATTTGAGTCAACTCAAAACGCATTCTATCAATCTTCGTGCATTCAGACCAGACTCAGGGGATTCCGGGGTTGTCTATTTATCTAAAGAACAAAGAGTCAAGTTTCATGCCGGTATTTGCTTACCTTTTTACAAGAAGAATTACAAGTTTATCAGACAAGAATCGATGAACAGGCAACCAAACAACGATACCATGAATAATCCATCCGCTACGCACATAAATCTTTATCTTCGTAGTGGTTGTTATGTCATTGGTGGATTCAACAACTCTTTCAGAGAATATACCAGTGAAGAAATTGGTTATATCTTCAGTTGTGCTTCTATCTTACGTCGTATATATTTGATGAATTGATTTACTTCTGTCCGTGATTCGACATGTTTTTTCTGTGTTTTCGTTTTTCTACATTATATCTAGACTTATATACTTCGTAAGCACATAACACACATTGATCTTAACCAGACATCTACGTCAACCGACAATAATAAATAACCCATAATAAAAACCCCAAAAATTGTTAACTAATTAAAAATTAGCTTGGTCAAAGACACGCATATAAGGACGTAGTTTAATTTTATTCGAATTCTTCTTTTCCACAATTATGTCTGCCCTGAGTAAATGTCTTATCAATGGATCATCCTTATTGTTCACAGTGATATAAACATCATCCTCTGCGAGATCTATATCGTCAAGGTTACTATTTTCCACTGCTAAATTATCAATGATTGCTTGCTCTTTAACGACATTATTCAACAACAAATCAAACAACTCAAATGCTTTCTCTTTTCTCTTTATAAGTTCATCACTTTTAATATTAGGTTGGTAGATTGATGCCTGCTCTTCGATAAGGTATTTTGAGACAATCTCGGCAGGAAATGAGATGATTCTGTTCTCTCTTTCCTTTAAGTCATCAATCTGCTTCTGAAGTCTGTCTATCGTGCTATTATCTGTTAGTAACCTAACTTCCCTTTTCAATTCATCTCTTTCTCTAACCATCTCGGTGTTCCTCTTTTCAAGTAAATCTGTCATCTTTTCAAAATCATCAGCCATATAAGCCAAAAGACTCAGGTTACTCTCTATATCTGACACTTCTTCTTTCAATCTGCCCACACTCTGATCAATCTCTTTCTTCTGTACACTCAAGTCAGTTGTAGCCAGAGATATGCCTACTAAATCATCTCTAGCGGGGGTGAAGGGCAATTTCTTCAGAGTATCGTGCAATGCAATGACTTTCATTTTCTCCAAGATTTCATCATCTATCTGCTCATCTAGTTTGTCAATGGCTTCAGACTCCTTTATGTCCTCAAGTGCTTTAGTTGCAAGGTTCAAAAATTTCTTCTTCATCTCGATGTTCTTCCTCAAAGTGGCATTGTAAGTTCTCTCTTGAACATCCGACATATTTGCACCTTTGGAATTAGTCACATCTCCTGTAGATTCTGGAGACGATATCACTTCCTCCATTGCTTAAATGTGTTTATTTACTGCTTCCACTGTCTATAAGGACAGAGTAATGCTTATCTTTCAAATCAATCGTAATATTAAAAGATGATGATTAACGTGCCGCGTCGATAAGACGTCGATGCTTTTTATTCGTACTTATACAAATTTTACAGTGTCTCTCTGAGGTATCTACAAGAGTGAACTTGTTTAAGTTGAGTTATACAGAGCAAGGCATATATTATACGGACCAAAGAATCCAGATCGACATGTCTCTTAGTGTGCGAAAGGGTCCAGATGGACAACGTGCCGGGAACAAAGACACGACTGTCTATGTTGGGAATTTAGATATACACACTACGGATGCTCTATTATACGAGTTGATGTCTCAAGTTGCCCCAGTGATAGACGTTAAAATGCCTAAGGATAGAGTTTTAAGGACTCACCAGGGGTACGGTTTTGTTGTCTTTAAAACGGTGAAAGATGCAGAATACGCTCAACAATTGTTCAATGGTCTCATGCTCTACAACCGTCCCATAAAAGTGCGAAGGGTATCGAATCAAAACAGGCCCGGTATAGCCACAGGAGGTGCAACTGGATCCAATTCCAATGGACCAATACAACAAGGGGTAGGAGCTATATTGTTTATAGGTAATCTGAACAAATTGATTGACGAGAAAACTTTATCAGAAACCTTTTCAAACTTCGGTTCCTTTGTTGAACCTCCAAGAGTACTTAGAGATGATAACACAGGAGAATCCAAAGGTATTGCATTTGTTTCATTTACTTCATTTGAAGCTAGTGATAAGGCAATTGAAGAGTTGAATGGTCATTTGATTATGAACCAGCCCATGAAAGTTGAGTATGCTTATAAGAAAGACGGAAAGAATGGCGAGAGACATGGTGACGAAGTTGAAAGGCTTCTTGCTAAGAAAGCAGCAGCAAATAATTACATCACAGACAAGACGTCTTCTCCTGCTGCGTTGTTATCCAAGCCGGGTGTTTCAAGTGTTACTAGAGTTGAGGCAAGTGCTGGAAATGGAGGTAACAATCACCATGAAAGAAATTCCAAGTACAATGAGAGAAGTGACGAACATAGAGATAAGAGACAGCATTTAGATGGCAACAGTCGTGATGGTTACCAAAGAAGAAGCTACAATCAGAATGGAGCTAACGATAACGAAAGGAATTACAGTGGATATCAACAAAACAAACCTTATCAACGTAATAGGGGAGGGCTTGGGAGACAAAATAACCAAAGAGGTAATTACCAACGTCATTGAATTTCTGCCGTATACTGTCTTACTGCATCAGTGGTGATGTAGACCTATTCAATAACACACACACACACACATATATATATATATCTATTTCTATAATGTAAAATCAAAATTATAATAGATCTTAAAATTATCAAGTCACGTGCCGCAAGTTTTTCATGGAATTTCAGAGAATTTTCGAACTGAGGTGATTCTACAATCAATCGGAGTATATAGGATTCGACATTCTAACAGTGATTCGAACACCTTTTTTTCTAGCAAACACACATTCACTATATCAAAGAAAACGTGCAAGCAATGAGTGAAATTGATCCAAGACTCTTGCAATCATTAGATGATGCTTCTAAACAAGAAGTTTCCAAATTTATCGAACAAGAATCAGCCAAGGCTAAGGTCAATGCTACTATTACCAATTTTACCGATTTATGTTTCAAGAAATGTGTTACTGGTATTAGCTCAGGTAATTTAACAAGCAATGAAGACAGATGCATTAATGACTGTGTTAACAGATTTTTAGATACCAATATCCAAATCGTAGAAATGTAAGTAATTTTTATTCATTCAGATTCATTTTAACTTTACAGAAAGCGTTCAGTCCATACTAACTTTATTAATTAAATTCTTTACTAGGCTCCAAAACATGCAAAGATAGACATTTTGATATATACAGTTGAAAAAGCATTTTCAGACTTGAGGATTTGAATCTGAAATTTGAAACGTTACTTTCATTACGAATAAAGTCTTCAAGTCTGTCTTTGCAACCATTATTACATGTACATAGGTGTTAGACTCAAAATATATTGAACATTATTATTATGACATTTAAAGCGTAACATATTTATTCTATTGATAGTTATAAACTAAGGAATGTAAATATTATATAGTGCTATCACTTAACAGTACCGAGCGAGATGAATAATTCTACAGATTCAAAGGAAGAGAGAGAGAAGAGAAATAAACGTAAATAAAACATGAAATTATTATAAAAACATAAGCAAGAGAAGTGAAATTAGCGATTTGAAATGGTCATATAAAGACATTATTATCCTTATAAGACAGTATCCCAAAATGCATCAAATCTACTAGTCTTTTCTTCTTCCCAAATTTCTTCATCGACTCTTCTAGCATCACTAGTGATATCAACCTCATCCAATGGGATTAACCAAGGTTCATTACGGTAAATAGTGAATTGAGAACCTAACCATAAAACAAAGAATAAGATAACTGAGATATAAGAGGTGAAGAATGCAGATGCTGTAAAATCGAAGAAAGCTTCAAAACCTTGAATGAAAATGATGATGAAGATCAAGACAACGGCATACCATGCAAAATAAGGCATCAATAATGCTTTGTAAGGTAAAGAATCTCTTGAAATTGATCTACTCTTGAGGACATTCATGAAACGAAGGTGAGCAGCAGAAATGAAACCCCAAGCAAATAAACCTGCAACTGCAGTAATATTGACTAACCAGTTGAAAACAGTAGTACCAGAGTTTGAAACTGTTAAAAATGCTAATAAACCGATCAATGAAGTAGCAATAACACCCATATATGGAACACCTTGTGGAGTAGTCCATTTGAAGAATTGTGGTGCGACACCACCATGAGCCATGGAGTATAAAGTTCTTGAACCGATATAAATATTGGAATTACCAGCTGAGATAATGGTTGTTAACATGACAGCGTTAAAGATATGAGGTAAAACTTTAGTACCAGAATTCTTAATAGATATTAAGAAAGGAGAAGTAGAAATGAAAGTGGAGTCATCAGAGAAGGCAGGATCATTGTAAGGAACTAATAAACCAATAAAGAATAAAGTCAAGATATAGAAGACTAAAATTCTGAAGATAACTTTGTTGATAGCTTTTGGAACGGCTTTTCTTGGATTTGCAGTTTCACCAGCAGAGATACCAGTTAACTCAACACCTTGATAAGTGAAAGCAGCATTGATAAGAGATGATAACCAACCCAAGAATCTACCTGTGTTTTTATTTGAGACCAAGATACCTGGACCCCAAGGACCTGGATTTCTCCAGTATCTGAAACCAACAGGACCGGTAGCACCTGCTCCACAAACCATACATAAAGCGTAAATGATAAAACCTAAAATAGCAACAACTTTAACAGCAGCAACCCAAAATTCGATTTCACCATAGAACCTAACTGGGACAAAATTAGCACAAGTTAAAATGACGTAAAACATCAACATCCAACCCCATAATGGAACAGCAAAAGTCCAATATTCAATAACTTCACCAACAACAGATAATTCAATAGCAAATGTAATAGCCCAAGAAAACCAATATAACCAATTACTAGCAAAACCAATTGATTTTGAAATATATCTAGAGTTGAAGACACAGAAAGAACCAGAAACTGGAGTATGAGTAGCCATTTCACCTAATGATTGAGTGACAGAGTATGCTAATGTACCCATAAATATATAGGCAATCAAAGTATTAACAGGACCAGCATCTTGTAATGGGGAAGAAGTACCGATAAATAAACCAGTACCAATTGTACCACCTAAGGCAATCATAGAAATATGTCTTGATTTTAAGCCTCTTTTAACTTCAGTCTCTTTAACAACACCAGTTTCATATTCTGAAAGAGAGTTGTTAAGGACATTGAGTTCCTTATCAGAATCTGCTGATTTTTCCTTAGAGTCAGGATATATAGACATTATTGAATGTTTTGTTTCCAATGGTATATTTGCAAATTTCAATTGCAATGAATGAAAACGAATCTTTGTATCAAAGAGTTATTGGGAAAGTGGAAAACTTAAGTTGTGAAGAAGACTTTTGAAAAGCAACCAACTTGATGAAACTGATGTGCGAGGAGGGGAATATTTATTAGGGGCAGAATATAAAATTCGAATGGACCCTTGATTAAAATTGAAAGAAAGATTTGAGAGTGGTAAGTTGAAGATTAATGATATATATTAACAGCGACCAATATTCACAGTCCTAAAACGTTTAGAATCACTTGACTATATATATATGAAAAGCTTGTCACTGTTTAGCAGCAGTGACAGTGTACTTAATTATGAAAATTTTGAGCAAAAGAAACGGTCTTTTCTTGACGCACAGCGAGTCATTGTGCGTTTGATTGTGCGTAATTTTTTTTTTCTCAAGATTTTTTACTTCGGTTTTTAGGTGTAGTTAGCATGTTTGCACTTATAGCTGGTACCAGAGAGACGGTATATGTACACTGGGTATCAGTATCAATTGCAACATACTGTTACGAGCCATAAACATGAAATCTGAGCCAGGAAAGAAAAGGCCCGGGATTAATTCATTAGAAAATTTAGCGGAAAAATGAGACAAAAAAGCTTTTTTTTCTCTCTAAAATAAGAAACACCGAGAATTGGCTATTTTCTGTTTATTTGTGAGTAAATTGGTAATTCACGGTAGTCGGGAAAAGCCCAGAGTTGTAACATACACGAAGCGCCTCATCACACTAGTGTCAGATTGTCGGGTCTGCCCATTTGAGTCTGTCTAAACGGAGATACTGAACAGAGTTCTACAGACAACCTACTCAGACGTATATGTCAAGGAAGATCAGCCCTTATCTTTCCGCTTAATCAAAGCGAGCTGAACAATCTTATCTTATGCCCCTAATGAATCATCTCTTATCTTAGCCTAAAGCAGGACCAAAGGCCACTGATGGACCAACCCTGTCCACTAACTTCAACTCTTCGTCAAATATTGCACTTAGTGGAAGACGTCAAGAAAACCAAGACAAAGCGGTAGTGGATTTTTCCATGCGGCTTTCCAGGGACAATAGGCAAAACTGTAAAAAGTGCCGTTAAGTACAGGAGAAAGCGAGGTTTGACACTTAGCGTCTATAATATCTATATCTCTATATAAATATATATGTATCTGGTTTTATCTATATCTTCTTTATCTCTGTACACGCAACTACTACGGCAATACCCCACCACTGTCAAATAGGTGTCACTGCTTCAAGGAAACTTTTCACTTCTCAAAATCCTATAACTAAAGATCAGAGCATTTATGTGTCAAAATTTTTCGCTGATGTGAGACACTGCAGTTTTCCGTACTAACGAGCAGCGGTTGTGCCTAGCGTTGGGCATTTTTCTGTTATTTCTTTTTTCGCAGAGAGCACAAAATTTTTTCTTGTGTTTTTTCTCTTCGTATTTCTCAACACGTGATAAAACGAGAATCCAAGAAAACTCACGTGAGAAAAGTGCACGCGGACTTTTTCACCTCAAGCGGCTACATTTGGGTTCCGGATCGGGGGATAGATGCGCAGATCCGCAGGCGATAAGGGAGGATATCAACGGAGATAGAAGGGATATGAATCTATACCAGACTGAAGTATGAGAGAAGCACATATGGAGGAAGAGTTTGTGACTGTAAAGAACTCAGTTGAATGTCCCCTATACGACACCTTGATATGACTCTAGAGGAGGCAGAAAAAATACAAAAGTCTGACACGCAGCTTGATAACAAAACACGTTTGGGCTACGATGATGCTAATTTAGAAGTTTTTAAAGGGATCAATAGTAATTATGAGTATAGTCTGAAGTATGACAAGTTCCTCTTACTTGGAGATTCAATAACACATCGTTCTGAAAATCAATTTTTATTCAACGATTACCTCTTGAATGAATATCATCTTGTTGAAGGACATAAAACCAATCATACAAAGTATGCACACGTCATACAGACTGGTGAATATAGAAAGGAAGATTTCGAACAATTATGTTATTCTTGGGCTTCAAGGTTACGTTACTCGTATATAAGAAAGATGGATATAATCAATCGTGGATTTTCAGGTTTCAATTCTCATCATTTTAAATACATGATTGATGAAATTCTTAAATTAGAATATGATATTCCTAAACTACACGATCTTGGCTATGCCAAGATATGTACTCTGTTCTTGGGTACCAATGATGCTGCAACCAGAGGACCAGAATCAGTTCCATATGAAGAATATTTACCTAATATGAAATATATCATTGGTGAACTCGTGAAAAGGGATATCAAAACAGTGATTATATCACCTACTCATCATTATGCTACTCATTGGGATACTTTGAACCCAGGTGATGTTGCTCAGAATGTCTTTAGATCCAATGAAGACAATACCAAATTCAAAGATGGGCTCAGGGAGGTGGTTGAAGTTGAATTTGGTGAGTATATGACTGGTGAATCAAAGACACTCTCATTCATTGATTTATTCCAATCATTTACCGATTATTGTATCGAGAATGAATTACATGATTCAAGTGATTTATTCTTAGATGGTATTCATCTAAGTGCAACTGGGTATAAGATCTTATACAAAGAAGTTGATAAATCTATATTGGAAAACTTTCCTCATCTTCATTATACTAATTTGAAATTCAAATTACCTGATTATAATGGAATAAGATATGACACTTTGAAAGAGAAGATGTCAGTCAATTGAAAAAATATTATATCATTTACTAATCAATTTATAGAACACTCTCAATTAAAATATTTATAGATATATATTACGCAGCTCTCAGACAAATAATTAAAAAAAAATACACATACACACAGATATTAATGCCGAAGCTGATGCTAATGCTAATGTTGATGCAAATAAAGCACGATATATAAAGACGCTTTAGCAAAGAACCCATAAAACTAACCCAAAAACACATTCACTTACCTCTCGTAGGATGGTACTCATAATCAGGATAGCATAAACGATGAACAAATTTTTCTACTTCTGCCAATTGAGTGAATTTCTCTTTAGTGATTTGATACTCAGTTTGCCAAAGAATAGAAGTTAATTTAACCAAATTATGATGAGGAAACTCATTGAAGGTTTTATTTTCTAAAACACAGTTTTGTAATTCCTTGAATTCATTGGATCTAGACTCTGAGTCAGCTATCATAAAATCTACTCTCATTCTTTGTTCCAATTGGATCAGATACTTAGACTCTATCTCCTTCTTGGACCTGACCCCTGCCCCCTTTCTGAATTCACAGTTCTTCTCAATGAATGGAGTTAGTGCATTGACCAAACCCAGAAGCAAAAAGGCCTTGACCATTGCATAACGATATAGCATAAATGAATTCAATGGTCTCTTTACTTTTGGCTTATCTTCTACTGCTGGATTGCTTTCCTTGTTTCTCTTATTTTCCTTCTCTGAAGATTGATCTGATTCCTTAAAATAAACTTCTAATTTAGCAATCTTTTTGAAACATTTCATAATTGAATTCTTATGTAACTCATTTATTGATTCAGTACCAGCATATGTCTTACATTTAAGAGTCAATAAATCCTCTCCAGAAGATATCATCTCCAATTCTTTGACAAATATCGCTGGATCACATTCCATTTCTTCCTCTGAAAATTCAGTATCAGAGATACAATCAGCAAAGAATAACGAAATAATTCTAAGCTTTGCATTGATATTTCTGAGTTTAAACAAGCTAATGAACAACTTTGTTGATATTGAAGGAATTCTCTTCTTTCTTGCCTCTGAAAGTATTTTTGCTTTTCTATCAGAATCAATAACAGACAATACGATGTTAAGAGAAGCCTTTTTGATGTCACCATTAAGCTCCATTCCAAGAGAAGCAGCGATTTCAGCTGCAGTAACAGGGTATTCTTCTTTCTCATTCCCTTTCCCCTTCAATATTTTCTTATCCTTCTCTTTTTCCAGTTGTTTCTCTTTCTTCTTCTCCATCTTCTTTTGTCCCTCTTTCTCTCTTTTACTTCCCATTTCCTTTTCACCATAGTACCTATTACAAACGTCTTCCTCAGCAGTTGGTTGTTCATTAGTACCAGGTTCTGTCCTTTCCTTCTCTTTACCTGTATTCAACTTTTGAGCAGGAGTAGCTTTAAGACACTTGATTCTATTGTTTTGAGGCAAAATTGGAACAGATGGTTTTTTCATAGTAAGTTTCAAAGATTTCTTGTTGTCCTTTGATGCTTGCATGGTTGTTGAATCAGCTGAACACTTTAAATAACATGCCGCATCATAAATTTCAGAAATTGAACTCTCAGAAGATAGATTAACAACCCCACCAGTAGATTTACCAGATGTACTTGCAATATAGTTGATGAATTCAAACTTGTTATCAAATTTTAGAGTCACATTGAACTTTTTACTATTCTCAATGATTTTATTGTTAACAAGTAAGTTATGCAACTCCGAATTACCAGATTTTTGTTTTTTCTTAGCAGGTTCACCATTGTTTTCGAAGTTAATCTTTCTCGGTTGACCAGAATGTAACTTTTGCAAAGCATTGACGTATGTCGATGATTGATTGGTTGGAGAATCAGCTGGAGAGACATCAGCATCTCTGGCGTTTGATAATTTTTGAGCTAGAGTGACCGTATGGGTGAAATGAGAAGAGAGTTTCATTTGAAGTTCTTCTAATTCACTAGGCCTTTTCATTTGTTTTTGTTGTTTCTGTTGTTGATAAGTACCATAAGGACCCAATGGGGTTTGAAACCGAGTTGGAATGTACAAATAATTATCCTCCTTCTCGTAAGTATCATCAAATCCAGTAGAATAATCAGATAATTTGGAACTTTTAGTTGAATCACTATATCTAGAGGCTTCAAATTGAAGAGTTTTAAAAATTGGAGAGGGGGTAATTAGTGTATTGTTGGTAAGGTCAAGAGAATCCTTGTACACTTTCGACTTGAAGAGTGGAGTAGTTTTGAAGGTACTCTCATTGTTCTCGACGTTATTTTTCAATAGAGCTGACCAAGTTTTCGGACCCTTAGATGAGACATTCAAAGCGGCATCTAAATCTCTAGGACATGCAGTTGCGGTTTCATAATGATTATCAGCTACTACCACATCTAATGTATCCTTTAAGTTATCGAATTTCTCGTGAGATGAATCTGTTGAACATTCAGAAAGGAATGATGAAATTGATGTCACAGCTGACATCCTCGACTGACTTTCCAAATTGGCAGATACGAGGTTATCATTTTTCATTGATGTTAAACCAGGATCAGAAGCGTAATGGGTTTGAGCTGAGGTTTTTGCGCTCGATGTATTAATGGTTGGTAATATAGGTGGTGCTTGATTTTGAGGGTAAAGAGGAGAGTTGTTGAAGTGACCGGATACACCTAGTAAGTTTGCTAATGAACTTATGCTTTCATTGAAGAGATTGGTGATAGTGCCTTTGGTATTAGTTGTTGGTCCTGCTGAATGAACATGATCAGCAGAATCAGAAGATGAATCAAAATTTGGAAAGACAGAATCGAAATAACGAGGGGTATAAGAACCGTCAGGATTAGCTAATCTTAAATTATGCGGAGTAACTTCCAAATGATTAAATGAACTTGGAGTCATTGATCTCGTGCTTGACATCGGGAATTGGAACGAAGGGGCTATTATTTGAGAAGAATTGGGTGGAAAATTATGAATAAGGGCATTTCTTGATCTATTGATATTTCCTGGTGTATTACCTGGAGTATTATTTGAAAGTGCATTCTGATGCTTCACTTCACCAGAACTAGTTCCTTCATTTAGCTCCAAAGACGAATGAGACGGAACATTGTTTGTAGAGTTGATCATGGTCATATATCTACAACTTATAATTTGACTCAATCAATACAAAACGAAACCAATCAATAACTGATAAAAAAGAAATAAAAGAAAAAAAGTGAAATCAGATCAGGTAGGGGTAAGAATAAACGACGTGCTTGCGTGTATATATATACAACAATAGAAACAATGGGCATAAATCAATCAATCAATTTATATCACTATTAATATGAAAGACTGCTACCAACTGACGTACTCCTGTACGTATATGTATGTGGTTGTATTCGTTCTATGCAGTGTATAATTTTAGATGATAAGAATATGAGTTTATACGAGATCAACAAATGACTGGATCTGTCAATTTCTAGGAAAACGCCAACCAAACTTATTTTTAAAAACGAACACACGCTTTACACCTTTCCTCGGCAAGATCTATAACCTTAAATTTGACACTTATACCTTAGTCTGCTCGAACACTCTGGGTTTGTGGTGCTTATTGTTCCCCCGCTTCACCTGATAACGCTTAGAATGTGCCCTTTTATTATGAACACCACCGACCAGTATCTCTTATCTACGAGAGACAGTAACAAAAAAAATGCAAGCATTCAAGCCAAAAATTACGCTAATAATACATTAGGTTCATACACCATTTAATTTCCTTGAAGGAATCGATATATGCGAGAAGTTAGTTCATTGTGGCTCTAGAAAACAAAGAACTCCGGTTGTATGTGAGTAAGTGGGGACATTGGGGTTCCAGAAGATACATGTACAGACTGATGACTGAATATCGATATTTCACATGTCTTCTCCAACTCCACAAAAATTTATATATGTTAAAGAAAACATAACCCCCTGTGACGTTAAACTCTGCCATGCGAGTTCAGTTCGGTTATATGCAAAAAACTTTTCAAAATGCTTTCTATCGCCCGGTTTACCTGCAATCAATGCCTATTGATCTAATGCGATTCCTTCCTTATCTTGTTGCATCGGAGAAAGCTTGCATATACATAAAAATCTCAATTCCGAGACATCGATGGATGGAAACAAAAGATTGATGTTATTTGTAGGAGCCAACTTCAAAACAGAATGAAAGGCATGAGATATTGACGGATAACTTCAGGGATCACATTTGTCAATTGGAACAATAGGATTGACCTGCAACATTTCTTGCACATATTTTTTACAATTGGGATTGAAAGATAACCCATGGATACGAGTACAAATCTATTACATAAGTGTGTGCCCATTGTACCCGTGCGTATCTATGTGCAAACACGCCTGAAGGAAATGGAGGATCATTCATGCCAATCTTCTAAGATAGATGGACACTATCGCTGCGGTTGCTTTCAAAGGCCCGTATTTATATATTTCGTCATTTAGGCGGTTGATTCACTCAACTCCTTCGCCCTGCATCCACAAAGAAAAAAGCATCTGATGTCTTCCGATGTGACAGATCTGTAATGCATAACATAGGTGCAGTGCCACGATCTATTCTTAACTATGAATTACTTGGGGTTTAGGCTAATTCTTGCTAGATTTTACTGGTTTGAAAAGTTTTCATTGAGTGTGTATGCTAGGTTTATGGTTTGACCAAATTGTTGTCTATTCATAAGTATATTCGTTTATGCAACTTAGAGAGGTGGTGACTGTATCGAGGTTTATCCCTAATGGTAGATATAAGTTTGAGTAAGCCTTACTCGATTGGATATTTAGTGAGAGGGGGTAACATAGGTCTTCAGTACAAACCAGTCAAAAACACAGATGCATAAATTATTGGTTTCCAAGCCTTTCTTTACTTATATATCGGAGAATATAGAGTCATGAGGGATTTTTCAATAAAACCCTTACTCCAACACACCGTATATTCAGAAAGAGGAGAAGTGTTTCCCGTAAAGCAACTGAGACTAGGAGTTAGGAGTTATAGTTAGATATATATGCACGTTCGTATACTCAAGCCCACTTTTTGTACTAAAATCACACTATTACGCAATATTAGTGCTTCACGAGCTTGCATGAAACCATAATAAACTGGAAATCGATTCCGCTAAGCGTACGGCGATCCTGTGAATAACCCTTTAATTAATCATGTTAAAAATTAACTCAAATATACTCTTGGGAAAAAATTACAACTTCTTTTGCCCAAATAGGTAATTTTCTTCTGCTGAGAAAATAGAGGGAAAAAATAAAAAAAATATACGACCAGGGAGAGGATTGAACTCTCGATCTTGCGATTAACAGTCGCACGCCTTAACCAGCTTGGCCACCCAGTCAACTTTTTGTGAAATTATCTCTGCTGTTTGCTCAGTGAAAGAAACACGTTGCGTCGATCGGCGCGGCATAAATGCATTGCACACTGGATGTTGTTGGGTTATGCCAACCCAATCAGAATCAAAGTTCTCAGGAGCGAGAAATCTTGGGAGGGAAAGATTCAATATATCAAACACACTGTTTATAATACTATGAAATAAGTTAATCAGACGTTCTATATAATTGTTTACTAATTTGATAATTCAGCACAATTGATTGATAATTAAGATGTCATTTGTTTTCAGAAGAAACTTAACCACTTTAATCCCACCAAAGGTTGCCTCTGCTTCCGTATGTATTCATTAACTCAATGGGGAGCAAAGAAATTGATGGATAAAATCAACGTTGAAGATATAGAAAATTTGAATATGATAAGTCACCATTATAGAATACAATTGTCCTATTGATTTACGAGTTACCTTACCATATACCATGTATCAATTGATTGATTGATTGATCATTTACAAAGTTGCCATGTAGATTCCATCATACAGCCATTCCAGTATTTTCCAACATTATCATGATTATACATCCTTCTTTCACTTATCCCCACGAAGAATCCCCTTCCGATTGAAACATCTTACTAACTATGATATTCTTTCAATTAATGTAGAACCTTGGTAGCAACCCAGCAGCCAAGAGAATGCAACACATTGTTTCATTCTACGAAAAATTACCAAGAGGTGATGCCACTTTCAAGAAGGCTTCTGGTCCAATTGGTGCTTACAAGGCTAAATACTTTGACGGTAAGAACGCCTCTGGTGCTCCAATCTTCCACTTAGCCGTTGGTTTACTCATCACTGGTTACAGTTTAGAATACTACTTCCATTTACGTCATCACAAAGGTGGTGAACATTAAAGAAATTGAAAATTGAAAATTGGAAAAAGAAAATTATAAGTCAATTAGATATATAAAACACCTATTAGAGTCTCATATTACTTCTTTACACATTCATAAATTTACAATCTGTCTTTAAGCTTCATCAAACTTTACCATATTTTATGATACTTAATGAATCTAACATTTCGCAATAAGAAGAACATCATTTCAATATAACATTATGTTCATAACTTATATGTTTATTTATCTAAATATATATATATAGATATATAAATTCTATTGAATTAAAAAAAATGAACACATAAATAAATATCTTTCAAAAAAAAAACATTAGTTCATACATTCATGTATTTCTATTTTCATGAATAATCTTCATCATTTCATCGTAATCAGTTAATTTATATCCTTCTTTCTTATTAGAAGCGGCCAAACTCTTTTCGTGACTTTCCAGGGTTTTGTAATCCTCCCAAGTAACAACATCAAGTTTCCTTTTATCAATCAGAGACTCAATGGCAGATCTACCACTTTTCTTCTCTCTTAGATCACTATACCTCTCAACCAAATCTCTAATATCATCAACTAAAGTCTGACTTGAAATAACACTTGAACTAATGGCTCCTTTACATCCAGTAGAAAGCCATCCTGTAGTATATGCCAATGTATTATATAAGTTCTGTTTGACTTTTATTTTACCTCTTGTATTTGGTATCATTCCCTTTTCCTCATCAAATGGAATTCCTGCTTCTTTCATACCATTGATTGGTTCACACTTATAACCAACGGATGTAATAACCAATTGGTTAGACAATTCATAGGTTTCATCAGTTGGTACAATTGATGGAGGAGATTCAGGTTCAGGCATACTTATGATATTCTTAACAAAGACTGTAGATTTCAACAATGATTGATCATTTGGATCATGTTTGAATTCTTTCGGGGTCTTAAGGAAATCTAAATTCCATGTCTTTGGATTAGCAAAATTTGACATTTGAGAAAGATATTCATTTTTCTTACAGTTATCAACTAATTGTAAACGTCTCTTTTCAGTTCTACGCATAATATTACTTGCTTCTCTCAAGAAAGGATCTAAATATGACTCTGAATCAGATAATCCAGTGAAGAATACACCTTCTTTACTCATCTCAATGCACTCTTTGAATTCTTTATTGCTGAAAGCACTTTCAAAAAACCCACGTCTTGCCGTCACTGTAACATGTTTAACTTTACTCGTTTTCAATTTCTCTAATGCATGATCTGAAATATCTGTCTTTGACCAATGATCTACAGGTGGTGCTAATAAGACTCTAACTATATCCATTGCAACATTACCATTTCCTATAATAGTCACATCATTAACTTTCTCTAAAGGTGGATTCAAATCCTTGTACTCTGGATCACCGTTATACCAACCTACAAACGATCTCGAATCTATAACAGCTGGAGAATCTTCACCTGGAATACCAAGTTTACGAGCTTTTGATGAACCATATGCAAATACAACGATATTATAATTTTTCATCAATTCATCAATTGAGATATGATTACCCACTTCAACATTACCAAAGAATTTAAACCTTGAGCCATATTCAACAGCATACTCAAGTCTTCCATTACATTCATTAAATTCAGGATGATCTGGAGCAACTCCAAATCTAATTAAACCATATGGGAATGGTTTCTTCTCAAACATATCCACCTCATATTCGACTTTTGCAGAAGCTAATAATTTGACACCGAGATATATAGCAGATGGACCAGATCCTATAATCGCCACTTTCAAAGGAGAACTAATTGGTTCTTGATCTGTTGAAGTTGAAGTTGAAGTTGGAGTTAAAGTTGTTGTTGATGATGAAATGTGCCTTATCTGTGAAGAGTAAAATAATCTAGTTGAGTTCAAACTCGATTTAGGTAATGATGATATTGAGGGACGAGTATGAGTCAAACTTCGGTGTAAGCACCTGACCAAACCCATTCTTCTTATGAATTATATGTCCTTGCTGATTGTCTATAATAAGTGGGTTATGCTTAGAGACTATTCAAAAGAATATGTATGAATTAAATCAATTGCAATCATACCCGGAATCCTAAGATATTCAATTTACTTTATTACTCATTACTCCACTTTTTGATTTTCTCGAAGACTCAAATTATTTCAGATTTTCATCTTGCGGCGCAGTAGTTAATAGTAATAGATTTTTTTTATTGATTAATTAAATATAATATATAATAGAGTAATGTACAGACAGATAGAGAATAAACAAAGTAGTAAAAAAGAAAGCAAATTAAGAAGAGTTAATAAAAGAACAAAAAATGAGAGAATTTTAAAATACAACAACATTAACAACATTAAGCAACGACTAAAACATTTTCATTATCCAAGATATTTCTAATTTCACCTACTAATTTCTTGAATGATTTTGAAGAGCCTTTTAAGTTACTGAAAACCAATCTTGATTTTGGTAATTTTTTAGCACCTTTAACTGATTTTTGAACACTTGCAACACTGACTCCAATCTTACATTGTTTTAAACCTAATGCATTTTCCTTAGAGATACTAGCTGTCATCTTATATAAATCCTTTTGAACTTGTAATTTATTAATACCATGTTGTTTCCATGATACGAATAAAGAGTTCAAAGCATCAAAGACATCTTGTTGGCTTAATACAGTATCAAGTTGTAAAGTTTCAAAATCAGCATCATCATGTTGGAATAATGAAAGGAAAGCTTTTGTAATTGATGTCTTTCTTTCAGT
The DNA here is from genome assembly GCA_024271885.1 of Wenyingozyma ramenticola. Classification (NCBI taxonomy): domain Eukaryota; kingdom Fungi; phylum Ascomycota; class Pichiomycetes; order Pichiales; family Pichiaceae; genus Wenyingozyma; species Wenyingozyma ramenticola. Next base: position 364,069 of record JANBXF010000001.1, read on the forward strand.
TTCTCCTCCTTCAATTTCAGAATTTTGTTGTTGTTGTTGTTGTTTACCAAAGGAAAGTTTTCTAAAGAAAGAATTCTTACGTTTGTTATCCTTTCTTTGTTGAGTAGCTTTATCAATTTCACCTAATGGTTTACGTTCTTTAACAACAGGTGAAGCAACTTTATTAGCAGAAAAAGAATTATTTGGTGCAAATGATGAAGCATCTTTGAATTCTAACTTACCATTGACCTTTGAAGCACGGATATTTTCAATTGGTGGAGCAGTTGGAGCAGGACGAGATGGAGCAGTAGCGGTGTCATTATTATTATCACTGAAGATTTCAACTGGTTCGTCGTATTTAGAAGAAGATAAACGTTGTTGTTGTTGTTGTTGACTGGTGGCTCTCTTTCTGTTGGTATCATCTTTAATAGGTGAACCTGGGATTTCAGGTAATTTGAAAGCCTTGTATAAATTATCATTTGAATCTTGAGATATCAAAGTATCTTTTGATTCTTTATAATTCAATACAGCAGGAGCTAAAGTTGGTTTATTATTTTTAAAATCATTCAAAGCTGGTGATTGAGCTAATAATAAAGATTGTCTATGTTGTTGTTTGTTTTTCTTTTGATTAACAAAGAATAAACTTTCATTATCATTTTCATCAAGTTGGTGACCATTTTGAGGTAAATCGAATTTCATATCAACTGTATCATCTTCATTTTCAAATAACATTGATAATCTAGTTGATTTAGATTCTCTATTATTAACACCTGAACCAGAACCATCTTTTAAAAAACCAGCAAGGTTAGTCGATGAATTAGCCATACCAGATGAATAAATCGACAAAACACTTAATCTATTAGAATTACCTGGGAAATGTCTTGATCTTCTAGTAACTTGAGGAATTTTAACATCAGCCAACGTTATAGGTCTAGTAGTATTCTTACTACTGTATCTCTTTACTGTATTTGGAGAAGAAGCATCGAAAGTATTTTCATCTTCATTCTCATCATCAGCAAGTTTACCTTCTTCATACATACCTTCAAAATCTTCACTTTCATCATTATCTTCATCTTCATCATCATCTTCAACATCAAACTCATAAGCACGTTCACTTGCCCTTCTTTTGAGTTTAGCATGAAGTCTAGCAGCTTCAGCTTCTTCAGCTTCAGCTTCGGCTCTTAATCTAGCCAATTCTTGTTCAGCAGCAGCAGCAGCAGCAATTTCCTTAGCAGCTTGAATCTTAGCTTCTTCAATTTTCTTTCTTCTTAATTCTGCTTTTTCCTTTTCCTTTTTTCTTTGTTCTTCTTCCTTTTGAGCTAAAGCTAAAGCCCTTGCAGCATCCATAGATACTCTCTTTTGATAACTATCATAGACTTTGTATCTTGGATCAAGACGAGAAATGGGTTTAGGTGGAGGACCTAATGGATTCGAAGCAGATTCAGTAGAAGCACCAAAAGCAGACAATGATCTTGTATTAGTATTTGTATTGGTATTAGCATGATCACCAGAACTGATTATTTGAATATCATTTGCATTAAGAATTCTTGAAATTCTTTCAATTGGATTTGAAGAAGCTCTTTTGTTTGTCTTGGTTTTAGTAGCCTTCACTGGAGATGTTGTAGTTATTGATGTTGATGATGTGGATGAAGTAACATCGAAATTAGATTTAACTGGAGAATTAAAATAATCATTGAATGAAGATTGTCTTTTCTTAGCAGATATAATCGAATTACGTTGATTTTTTGTATTATTACTACTTTTGTTAACTGATAATCTCTTGTTTTTGTAATTAGAAGAAGATTGTCTCTTTGAAGCTTGTCTTGATTTAATGTTGGTGGTATCATCCATAATAAATCTACTCAAAGTAGCAAATGAAGAAGAAGAAGGTAATGAAACCATTTTGGATTTTCTTTTAGTGGCAACATTATTTTCAACTTCAATTTCAGCTTCATCTTCATCATCTTCCAAGATCTCATTATCCTTGTTGAATAACATATCACAAAGAGTAGCAAAATCAGCAGAAGTTCTCTTACCATAATTCTTCAATTCTTGATCTTTTTGAGCATCAAAAGTTTGTAATTTAGTATATGTAGACAAAACTTTTGAAGTAATTGAATTTCTCTTTAATTTTGAACCATTTGAAAATCTTCTACTCAATCTTAATGAATTTCTAGAATTACTTGCATGTAATTCATTTGAACCGGTATTAAAATTAGTTGGAGCTGTACCAATGACATTTGTATCATTTGTGAATAACATTGAAGATCTTTTGGTGGTTGAATTATTACCAGACAATGAATTCATAGCTTGTTGTTTTATACCTCTTTTATGTTGTACTAATTCATCATAAACACCTTTAGGTAAAGGAGGAGCAGTAGCATTGTTATTTGAAATAATCAGAGATTGTCTATTTGATTTAGTAGGTGTTGTGAACTGTTGTTGTTGTTGTTGTTGTTGTTGTTGTTGTTGTTCAGTACTTGCAAGTTGTGCAATGTTTGAAGATGATTTAATACTTTGGAATGAAACAGGACGTTTATGAGATGAAGAAGCACTAATATTTCTTGATTTTCTTCTTGGTGTTGAATTATTACCTGAAGAAGAAGAAGAAGATACTTTTGATATAACTGAAGAAGATCTAACCAATGAATTGCGGTTGTTGTTGTTGTTATTCTGAGTATTGTTATTACTACTACTACCTCCCTGAGTCTTATTATGTTCATGTCTGTATCTTACTAATAAAGAATAAAAAGTCTTTTCAGGATTAGGTTCATTGTTTAATAAAGATTTAACAATTGAATCTTTTGATTTACCGTGCCATAAAATAACCAAATTTTCTAAGATTTGTTTATCAATTTCATCATATGAATTAACTGGTTTAGTAGCTGATGTTGGAGAAGGTAAATTAAAGATATCTTGTTGTTCTTGTCTTGTGAAAGGGTATTTCAAGATCAAAGGATGTTTTAATATATCTTTAGTCTTGATTCTTTCATTTGGGTCAACGGTTAACATTTGAGAGATTAATGATTGAGCTTCATTCGAGATATTTTCATCTTCAATTATTTCATAATCACCTTTTTGAACTTTTAATAATAAATTTCTAATATTTTCATCATCAAATGGTAATCTACCAGTTAATAAAGCAAAGAGAATAACACCACAAGACCAAACATCAGAAGCAGAACCATGATATTGTAAACCACGTACGATTTCAGGAGCTGCATAATGTGGAGAACCACATGAAGTTTCTAATAATCTATCATTTGATTCTAAAGCAGCCATACCAAAATCAGCAATCTTAATATTTAAATCTTTATCCAATAATAAATTTTCAGGTTTTAAATCTCTATGACAAATACCTAAATTATGACAATATGAAGCGCCTAATACAATTTGTTTAAAAAATTCAACAGCTGTCTTTTCAGGTAATGGACCTGATTCAACTAAAAGATCGAATAATTCACCACCTTCAACGTATTCTAAAACTAAGTATAAAGCTTTATCAGTTTCCCAAACGTCATATAATCTCAAGACATTCTTGTGGTTTAATAATTTCATAATAATGATTTCTCTTTCAATACCATAAGATAAACCAGCTGAATCACGATTTATTTCATCTGAAGAATTTGAATTTGTTGATGAACTTATGGAAGAATTTTCATTAGATTTAGTATTACCATTGCCATTACCATTGTTATTTAAGATTGACTTGGAGACAACTTTAACAGCAGCTTTTTGACTTGTATTGACATTTGAAGCTAATAATACACGTCCAGTTGAACCTTTACCTAAAGTTCTACCTAATTTCCAAGGACCTATCTGTAAAGGATGATGATGATTTGATTTATTATTTGGAGTACTATTTCTTGAATTTTTAGAAGAAATACCTAACCCATTTGCCGATGTAGATACAAAAGACGAAGCAAATGAGTTTTGTCTTGAGTGAATTGTAGTCATCTAATTGAATTGAATTGAGTTAGTTAGTATAATTGAAAAAACTACACGAAAATTTGACACGCTAAGTAAGGTACATACTTTTTCTTTTCTTTTCTTTTCTTTATGAATTCAATCTTAAGCGAATGATTAGATTGATTCAATTCCTTACAACTCGACAATTGATATAAGAGGAAGTAAGAGTTATGAAAAGAGGAATTGGTAATAAGTAAAAAAAAAAAAGGGAGAATTAAAGAATAAAGAAAAGTCAAAAAGATCAAAGAGTATGATGCTGTGACTATCTATCTATACCTGAATAAAGTTTTATAAAATAATTTAACTGAAATAGTTAACCTGTTTGTTTCTAAGCGCCTGAATACAACAAACAAACAATGCAAGTTACAAAACATATACTTAAACTAAGGTTTATAAAATATACATACATACATACATGATTAATTGACCTGTAAGAAAATCTAGTTCTTAATTAAAATAAGTAAAATTAAAGTACGAAAAGGGGGAATAATGTGAGAATATACGCGTTTTAACTGAATTAAGATTAAAGTAGACAATAAGGATACTAGAAGAGGATAATTGTAAATAAGGAAGGTACAAATTTACCCCTTTAAAGATGCATGTTAATAATTGTATATGTACCAAATTTGAATCTTACAAAGGAGTCAACAGGGCAGAAAACGCGTTTTTTTTCGGTGTACTGTGTAACTTACGCGTGCTAATTGTGCTAATTGTGCTAATTGCTTGCCTCTTTTGGAAGTGGTAGTTGAATTAAGGCGGGCGCGCGCGTCTTCTGGTTTTTCTTTCTTGCTGAGCTGGCTGTTAGTTAGTGAGGGAGGGTGGTGCAGGGTTTTTAGTCGGAGGAGGGATCTGCAGCACGTGATCTTGTAAGAGAGTAGTTTGTTTGAATGGCAACTGGTAAGGTTAGGGTTATAGGGGTAGGGGTAGGAATAAGGAAAGGGTAAGGAAAGGGTAAGGAAAGGGATCAAATATAGGAAAGAAAGAAATACATTATTATAAAAGTAAAAGTAGCAATTTAAATTTAATTAACTATTATAAATCTTTTTGTAAACTTCTAATAGGATAATTAAATTTATTATATATATATATATGATACAGGGTAAACAAGTGTGTAAGGTAGTTAAGTTAAGTAGTTAGTTATTCAATCAATCAATCAATGAGTTAGTTAGTGAACATTTTTTGCGATATTTAAACCTTTTTTTAATATTGAATAATTGATTGAGTTTTAATTAAATTAAATTAAATTAAATTAAATTAATTTGTAAACAAACTACCACCAACTTGTTCACGATGAGCTTCAATAACATCACCTTCTTCCATATCTAAATCATCGGGATTTTGATCAGCTGAAATTCTTTGACCATCGTATAAAAATCTTAATGAATCAACTGATTTACCTTGTCTTTTACAAAAAGCTTCCATAAGTCTCTTTAATGGAGTTGATCTCTTAATTTTAAAGAAAACTTCTGATGATCCATCAGAAACTTTTAAATTAATATGCGTTACTGAATCTTGATTTTCAGGTTTTGGTGATTCTGACATTGTTATAATCTAATCTAATAAAATTAAAAGTGGCAAAATAAGTTAGTATACTGTTGTGTTGTGTAAGTTAATATACCCAATCAATCAATCAATCAATCAATTGAATATCACTACTATTTATATCAATACATACAATTTAACTTTTCTAAAACAATATATGTATATAATTAATTATAAAACAATTTTGAAACAAAAAACAAACAATCATTTTTGTTTCAGAGTAAATTAGATAATAATCTAACCATTTCTATTTCCCCCTTTCCAGTTAGTTTCTTTCCTTCATTTCTCAGTGGGAAAATTGGATTTTTTACCTGATTAGATTAATTAATTTAATTTGATTTAATTTAATTAAGGGAACACCTCACACCTCAGAGTTGAAACTAATGCCATTGGAGTTGATGGATATACCGCTTAAATATGATGAATCTGTAATACTCTTACACCAATTCTTCTTTGATGATGATGATGATGATGAAGGGATAAAAGGAATGTTCCAGAAGATAGTGAAAATGGCTATGGTTAAAGATATACCGATGAAAGTACCACTTAATATATCAGAATAATGATGTCTGTAATCAGTTGTTCTTGAAATTGAAATCTTCATAGGAAGTAAAATTATTGAAATAATCAAAATATTGATTAATAACTTATAATTAAATCCATAATCGAATTCTTCCCTTTGTTGTTGTTGTAGCTGGGATTGAGGAGATTTCGAAAAATCATGGTAATTATACATAGTTAACAACCAAATAACAAGAAATCCTAATCCGCAATAAGAAATAGAAGAATGACCCGAGGGGCAAGATTTAAACCCATCAATTAATACATCATACCCATATGGAGATCCACCATTTTCTGTATCTAGACAAATCGTTGAACTATAGAAGACATTCTCTTGTAAATTCAAAGAATCAATTAACCCATTGAAAACACCACAACGATGTAAGAAATCAGGTCTGTGTCTTGATATATTTAATTTTAAATATTCAGTTATAAAACATGTGATTGACATTGCCAAGCTGAATGATAAAATTGTTATATTTGAAACATGCAAGTACTTGTAAATCAATGGAATTGAACTCAATTCATTATTAATATCGAATCGGGTAGATGTCATAGTAGTTGAACCACCTCCGCCGCCAAAGGTTATAATCGATTCTTTCAAGTACAAAACCCATAGTACAAACATCATTATACCCAGAGGGTAAATGACAGAGTACTTGAACAATGCAAATCTATCGAATTGTTCCACAAGGGCAAATGGATGTGATATATTCAAATCATTTATTATAAAATCTCTTTGAAAAGGTAATGAATTTGTCTCCAAGTACAATGATGTGTTTAGTATAATGAATGTTATCAAATATAACAATGAGTATTTTATCAAGTACTTAGTAACTCTTGAATTCTTTAACTTCATCTTAATCAATACATCTATCAGTAAATCAGTTATATGATAAACTAAACAGATATGATATGTCATTAGTACAATAAGAATACGTACGTCACACTGATCAAGTTGATAAGTTACTGAAATCCCCGCGAAAAGTACTATGGTTTTAGTAACATGTATTATTGTATATTTGTAGTAAATAAGTAAATAAGTAAATAAGTAAGTAAAAGCAAAGTAGAATAATAATTTCTATTAAAAAAAACACAGATTGACCGGCAATATATAAAGGTGGGTGTTCATAAAGGTTCGTTAATTTTTTTCAAGTTAAAAAATTATAATTTTTATTAAAAATTTCATCATTTGTTAATTCATATTTAAACCAATTGATTAAATTTTTGAAAATTTTTGATTGAAAATAAATTGAATTTGAATTATCAATTTCCATAAAAGATTGAATATTTTCATTTATTGGTAATGAATCATTGATTATAAAATCATTTAATTGATTTAAATCAATTTGATTTGAAATTAATGGTTCAAATGTCTTCTCAATTGGTATTATAGCACATAACCAAATTCTTGTCTTGTAAATTTTAAACAAATGTTTTATCAATAATCTAAAATCAATTTTATCAAAACAGTAATAATAAATGATTAATTTCTTTTTATCGAATTGGAATTCAACATTTTTAATAATCAAGTTTAAATTGTACAATTTAACAAGATCAATACAAATCTTGTATGCTATTAATTCATCGTTATATTTTGAAATCAATTGATTGATTTCATAAGGTTTAACAAATCTTAAGATTTGTTTATTTGGTAAAGTAATGAAATTCTCATCGTCATTTATAATACTTGGTTTTGTTGTTTGTGTTTGTGTTTGTGTTTGTGTTTGTGTTTGTGTTTGAGTGGTGTTTGTTGGTTTTGGATCGATTTTTTTGCCATTATTATTACCAAATTTCAAAGATTTTAAATGTAATCTTTTTTTCAAGTAATTAAAAATCAAAGCGAATTTAAAATCAATAATTGGTTTTAAAATCATAACTAAATCTTTACCTCTATCACCTTCGATTAAGATCAAATCTTTTTCAGATAATTTGAGGTTTGAATTTTGTGGTATTGAAATAATATCCAATCTACCATTTTTATTAATAATCAATGAATAATTTTTGAAAAACAAGTAATTTAAATCAGAATTTTTCAAAATCAAGTAATTAATCAATTTATTAACCCTTGTTGATAATGTTGAATTATTAGGTTCATATAATTGCATAATTTCATTTATAATTGAAGATGAATATTGAAAATTACCAAAATAATTCAAAGTTTCATAATATTTTAATTTTAATTCATTTGAAGTTATAATTTTATTGTTAAATTTGTCTAATAATAAACCATTTTCAAGTACGATAAAATTTGTTAAATAATCTAATGAGTTTGAACGTAATCTTGTATCATTTGTAGTGTAATATGTATTTGTATTATTATTATTATTATTATTATTATTATTATTACCATCTTTATAGTTATAATTATAATTATAATCTAAAAATTCAGCTTGATAAGAAGGTCTTCTTGAATTAAAATCGAATTTTGGAGAATTATAATCTAATGAACCACCTCTAGTTGTTGTATTTGAAGAAGAAGATAAATTATTATTATTCAAAAAATTTGAATCTTTTGATTCAATTGATGATGGAGAATTTAACAAATCTTCTAATAAATTATTACTATTTAAGTTATTTGAATTAATTGGACTAATACTATTGAAACCATTAGTTGACGTATTGAAAATAGGTGAAGCAATTGAATTCGAACGTAAATTTTTAATCAATCCGTTGTTGGTACCCTCATTGAATGAGAAATTATTATTCAAATTTGGTTGATTTTGTGAAGAAGGTGAATTTGATTGATTTGTTGTTGTTGTTGTATATTGTGAGATGAATAAATCATTTGTATTAAAGTTAGGATTTGGATTCCAATAATTGAATGAAGACATTATATTATGGGCATTTAATCAATATAATTATAATATTATAACACAAAGAAAGAAGATAAAGATAATAAAATACATAAAAAAAAGTGATCCCCAGAATTTATAACCAAACCATGTCACACTTTACACTGCTTTAACTTTTAGTAAAACTTTAAATGATGTAAGAAAAATTGGACGAGTGTCTGAATTTAGGTAAATATAGTAAATAAAGTGGGGTATGCAGGCTTATGTAAGGGTTTTCTTTTTTTAATTGCTTTAGTGAGAAGTTAGTGAGGGTGGTGTGGTGTGGTGTGGTGTGGTTGGTGGTGTAAGGGTGTAAGTGTGTAAGGGTGTAGGGGTGTTTTTGTAATGCACGTGACCTCTGTAATTTATTTTTTTAAGCGGTCACGTGATCCATCCATCCATAAACACGTGACTCTCTGATAATTTGAGATCATAGAAAGAATCAAATTAGCGCGCTATCTAAAACTAACTTATATACATATATATCATCATTTATAACAATTTTATCAAATCTTGTCAATAAATACTGATACTCATCTGAATTCAGTAAAGTAACTAACAATCTCTTGTTTTGATTACTCAATTTATCTAATTCAATTCTTAACTCAATTGAATTATCTTCTTTAGTGGAATTGGAGTTATCTTCAAGTGTTATAGTATACATTTTTTCTCTTATTGTTGATAAAAATAAATTTTCTTTGTTTTGTATACTTGGTGATGTGTTTATTAATTTTGCATGTATTAAATAAGGTCTATTGGTGAAGTTTCCAATTCTCAGAAGTTTCTTAGATTTAAGTATCTGATTCAATTGTTTTAGTTTAGTTATTCCAATATCTTTATCAATATCAATTGTCTCTTCTTCTTCTTCTTCTTCTTCTTCTTTATCCTGATTTACCATAACCTTTTCAGTTCTTAATGTATTCGTTTGAACTAAACTTGAATCAGGGGAAGTGTACTGGGATGCTAGAAACGAGGATGAAGATGATAATGATCGACTCATCAATTTTTGTCTCTTTGGTTCAATAAAACTATTATTACTAATTGATGAAATCTCGTTATATTTCTCTAAAAGACTCTTATAGATGAAATTCTTCCAATTATATCTGACTTTTATACCTAATTCATTATACATTCTTAACAATTCAGTATTCAATTTAACCAATTTTTTCTTATTTGCTTTCACTAATTCATTCAACCTTCCAGTATCAGGAGATATCAATTTCGGATTCACATACATTAACTCGAATGAATCAACACCTAGTTTCAATTTATCCATTTTTAAATCATAATTCGATCCATTGTTCGATAATGTAGCTTTAACCATCATACTTACAACAATACAATCTTTGAATAAATTTTTATTGTAAAAGAAATTAGCATCAACCATTGATTTAAAATCAAAATAATCGTTTCTTAAATCATCATAAGATTGTGTATTTCTCATCCTTTCTCTAATACCTTGAATCACCCTGGAATTATTTTGACTTATCCCTTTTAATCGATTACTACTCTCAAACAAAATCCTCTCACGTTTCATCTCTCTATCAAATCTCCTTGCAACAATCTCAAATTCACTGTCAAATACAGCAACATCGTAAACATGATCTTCAATAAACTTATTACTCAAATTCCCCTCTGAATTTGTTCCCCTATCACCAACACCAAAATCATCCAGATCAAACTCATCATCATCGTCATCATCATCATCATAATCATTACTGAAAATCGATCTGTTATATTTAGGATCACTACCAAATGAAGAAACATTATAATCATCTTTGAAAAACTCATCGTGATTCAAACCACTGTTTCCTTTCTTATTAGAACTGGAAGCATCGGCATCCCTTTTCGTGAAATCAAGTATATGGAAATAATAAGGCTTTCTGCCAGATGATTTAGTTATACCTATTAATAATCCTATAATTCTACGATCGTAGAAAATCTCCCTTGGTAAATCGATTAAGTCGACTGATTTATTGTAACTTGTTGACATACTTACTTATACATATACCTTACATACTCTATGAACACCAACTCAATAGGTTGATAGTAACTTAAACTTAAAGTAATAAATCAATCAATCTTTACGTGATTTATCTTTCGTGTTTTCTCGAAATTAGTCATACTGATTTAGTCACTTATGATTTACTATTACGATCAACTAAAAAAATAATAATAATCAATCAAGCCTGTTGAGGACTATAAATACAGTATATAATATATAATATATATGATGAAATCTAATGCAATGTATAAACGAGGTAATAACAAGTAAAAATAAAAATAGGTAATAAAGATAAAAAAAAAAAAGAGCTCAAATTAATTCTAATAAGAAGAATTAATTTTTAAAGTTGTAAAATCCAGTAATTAATTAAAAATAATCACACGAGTTGAGCGTATGATTTATAGTTTTTCGTTTGTTTTTGTTGTGTGTGTGTGTGTGAGTGTGAGTGTGTGTGGAAAAATAGGTAGATGATAATATGATGACATTACATTAAATCATTAATTTTTAAATTAAATTTATAATTCAATTTTCTTTGATTGTTCCCATGGATAATTTGGATTAGTGAAATGACCATAAGAAGCAGTTTGTAAATAAATTGGTCTTGCTAAGTTTAATTCTTTAACCAATACACCTGGTCTTAAATCGAAATTCTTATTAATAATAGCAACTAATTCATCAGATGAATATTTAGAAGTACCATAAGAATCAACATAAATTGATAATGGTTCAGCAACACCAATAGCATAAGAAAATTGAACTAAACATCTTCTTGCTAAACCAGCATTAACTAATGATTTAGCAACCCATCTAGCAGCGTAAGCAGCAGATCTATCAACTTTTGAAAAATCTTTACCTGAAAATGCACCACCACCATGAGCACCCCAACCACCATAAGTATCAACAATAATTTTTCTACCTGTTAAACCAGCATCACCATGTGGACCACCAATAACGAATCTACCAGATGGTTGAATGTGGTAAATAGTCTTTTCATCTAATAAATTAGATGGAATAACTTTTTTAACAATTTTTTCCAAAATTTCACTTCTTAAATCTTCAGTTGAAATTGTATCAGCATGTTGAGCAGAAACAACAACGGTATCAACTCTAAATGGAACAACAGCACCACCTTCTTTCTTATATTCACAAGTAACTTGAGTCTTAGTATCAGGTCTTAACCATGGTAAAGTACCATCTCTTCTAGCATCAGCCATAGCAGAATTTAATTTATGAGCTAACAAAATAGTTAATGGTAATCTTTCTTCAGTTTCATCAGTAGCATAACCAAACATAATACCTTGATCACCAGCACCTAATTCTTCTAAAGCTTTTTCATAATGTAAACCTTGAGCAATATCAGAAGATTGTTGTTCAATGGCAACTAAGACATTACATGTCTTGTAATCAAAACCTTTTTCAGAATCATCATAACCAATATGTTTAATTGTATCTCTAATAATTTTTTGATAATCTAATTTAGCCTTGGTGGTAATTTCACCAAAGACCATAATCATACCGGTTTTAGAAGCAGATTCACAGGCAACTTTGGATAATGGATCTTCAGCTAAACAAGCATCTAAGATAGCATCAGAAACTTGATCACAGATCTTATCTGGATGACCTTCACCAACGGATTCAGAGGTGAAAAAGAAAACTTCACTTTCAGCAGACATGATTATTATAATTGATTAAATTTAATTAAATATATATAAAAGAAAGGAAAAAAAAAAAAGGGGGAAAGGAAAGGAAAAGAAATAACAAGGTAAGAAAAAAAGTAGTTATATAAATCAAGGATTTTTACAACTATTTATTTATGAAAACAATAAATTTCAAAAAATTTTCTTCATAGTTAAGATATAGAATATCTCTGATAAATTAACCTAGCCACGTTGTTGAGAGTTTGAAATTATTGAAATTGCACCATTCTGTGGCTGTGCTGGGGGAGTGGGTTTATCACCATTAGTGAGTCACACAAAGTGTATTTATTAACCCTTGTTTTACTATTCAATTACTTCTTATTACTATACTACACCCACTTAACCACTACCAGTTCAATTGAGCAACACTCAACCCAACACAACAGAGAACCATTAAATTACTGTTGAAAAAACTGTGGAAAATTCAGATCTCCAGCTGTAATTTAAACTTTTACAAATCTTGCAATTGAGCACCAGCACCAGCACCAGCACCAGCCACCGGGCACGTGAATTGGAATCATTTTCGACTTTTCCTGGGTGAATGAATGAAGTTTTTTTTATTGTTGTATTGTTTTATTATTGATTATATTATATTATATTATATGTAGTAGTGAAGGAGTGGTAATTGCAGCATCTAATCACCTCTACTTGTTGTCTCATATGGACAACCCTAACTACTAAACTAAACTAAGTAAACTACAATGAAATAAATAACTAAACGATATAAACGAGACGGCCGTGATTTCCACGGCGGTGCACGAGATCCGACTGTTGTGTAATCTCCATGCATGTGAAATTTTAAGTATTTTAGCATCTTATTATTATTTCTTTGTAGGTTTTTTCCAAAAATATTGTTTATGTGTCTTTCTACAATTTCTTAATGAAGCACCAACACCTTTTAAATCTTGTACTAATTTAACCCTGTTTAAATCTTGATCATTTTCAGGGATATAGTAATATTCTTCATCTAATTGCTTTCCTGCTGCATCTTTACCCTGTCTATAAATTACACCAATACATTTACATTCATTTGAATGAATTAATAATGTTCTTAATTTCAATTTATCCAATTCATTTATCTTAATTGGATTCAAATTTAACAAAGTGTTTAATGGTGTTTGTAATAATCTGGAAAATGCAAGATGATTGATTAAAATATTGGATAATTCTTCTTTATTTGTAATTTCATTTAATATTATTTCAATCTTTTCAGAACTTAATTTATTTACATCTTCTTCTTCTTCTGCTGCCTTGTGGTTGTCTGTAGTCTCAGTATCAAGTTTTTGCTTTTTGTGTGTTGATTTTGGTGATGATGACGATGGGGATAATTGATTAAGTTTATTATCGTTTAATAATCTTGCCTTTTTAACTAATGGACTGTTATTAGACGATTTATTGACAATTTTTTGAGTTGGTGTTTGATTTGGTGTTGCAAATACGGTATGAGGAGTAGCTAATGACATTGGAGGTGGAGTAGTTGAGTTCTTTGATGAGTTTAATGGGGATAATATTGATTTATCAGATACTGGTGTTTGAATTTGAGTTACATTATTATTTGTTGGAGCAGGTGTTGATTCTCTTGTTGGTGGGATATTTTCTTTATTGTTGTTAATTTCATTAATTTCATTATTACTTTCATTATTATTTTCATTTTCATTTGGAAATTCTAATTTAAGTAATAGAATTTCACCTCTGATATCAATCAAGATATTTTTTTCCCTTAATTTAAATGGATTGATCTTGAATGATTCATTTTGTAAAAGATAAAAATTAGTAATATTTGAATCATTTGTAATTCTATCATTCAATTCGTTTTTGTTAGTTGTGTTATTATTACAATTTTCAACAACTGGTTCAATGATGAAATTCTTTGATGAGATTTTAGATACTTTGATAAATGAAGGAATAACAACGTTTAATCCATTATAACCAATACAATTCAATTGTAAATATTGATCTAAATGATTATAATTAATTGATAAATGTACCCTTGAGATTAATTTATTATGAGGATTCAATTTAATTTGATTCAATAAAGATGATCTACCAATTTTTAAATCGATTGAATTGTTTTGGGTAATTGGTAATTTAACAATTTTAATTGGGGTATCAACTACTAAATTTTCTTTAATTTGAACTTTCTTCTTTGTCTTAGTTGGGATAACTGGTTCTCTTTGCTTGATTGGAGATGATAATTGGTTATTGTTCTTAGTATTAGTAATCTCTCTTAATGGAGATGTAGCCATATTAAAACCAGCAGAAGAAGAAGGCATAGGGGTAAGATAATCTCCTACATTAGTGATATTATTAGCAACATTAATACTGTTTAATTTCTTAGCATCTGATTGTCCTCCCTTTTTATCGTGAAGGATGTGATTTGAGATAGGCAAATCATCTGAATCCAAATCCTGATGGGATAAAACTGGAGATGATGGTGGGAATTGATAAGATTGACTCATGGTTGAACTGTATCCTGTTATTAAGTAAAGAGAGAAACAACTAGTTATTCAACTTAATTTAAGTAATTTGAAAGCTAACCTATATAACAAAAAGATGATGTGTATAAAGACAAGCAAATAAGACTAGTCTTTTAGCTTGTTAACATACACTATTCCTGTTCAATATCAACTAACTTCAAAATAAATAATTACGCGCCAGTGTTTTTACTGTTTGTTTTGGTTTTGCTTCCCTGTCTTCTTCTTATTACTAAGGAGCGTGTTTTGTGATGTGGTTTTAGTTCATTCCATTCCATCTGGTGCCAGGCGTGTGTCTAAATTGGTGCAGACTAAATACGTGTGTATTATAATTTGAACACCCTTACACAAATTAACAGATAACACCCTAACACCTAGAGAGAAATCACAAATTCACAGTCACACTCTGCCAATCTTATATACTGCTCAACAATCACCAAAACCCCCATAGTTAACGCGCATACACCGCACACCTCTGCTACCTTCCCACCCACCCTCAATTTCTGCCAATTCCCGTACTGTGCAAATAGCGAAAAAAGACAAAATTTTCCCATAGTAAAGCCAGAAGGAGAGAATTGGCAGTAAGCGAGTGAATGAATACCTGAGATTCTTAGTTACTCAGATTGTATGGTACTGGCACTGGGATTTGGACTTGGTCTAATTTTTCACCTTTATTTTTTATCTTTAATAATATTATACTACTATCAATATTATATTATTTTCTTTCCCTTCAATATCACAGATTAATACATATAATATAATCAAACATGGGTAGTATGTACATTGCATTTCATTTACATTATATCAATTTATCAAGATTTATCAAAGTGTTGATTCGTTTTCAATAAAAGTTTTTACCTTCATGTCAAAAAATCAATCATCTAATCATCAGTTCATTAATGTAACTTAAAACTTCATTTGAATCAAAGTAATGATGTGTATATGCATTCATCGATATAACAAAAATTCAGTTCAATTTGTTTATTCCTGCAAGAGGTAATAGAAAATTTTATCCAGTAGATTTATGTTCATTAGAATCATTCATCGATGAAAGTTGATTATTTTCATAGACTACTTGATCACAGAAATTGAATAAAGAATATTACTTTACATTCATGTTTTGACTGATTGAAAAACAAGTGGAAAATCTTCATCTGAGTAATTTACAACAAGTGATCTTAGTAATGATTGAATGAAGGGTCAAGAACCTATAACAATGGAATACGAATATACACAACACAAAAAACACTTTGATAAATAGATTGCAATAAACAACCACAGAGATACTAACTTATTTTCTTATTAATTTAGAGGGTACTCCTTCATTTGGTAAACGTCACAACAAGTCTCATACTTTATGTAACAGATGTGGTAAGAGATCATTCCACGTTCAAAAGAAAACATGTGCTTCATGTGGTTATCCAGCTGCTAAATTAAGATCTTTCAACTGGGGTCAAAAAGCTAAGAGAAGAAGAACTACTGGTTCCGGTCGTATGGCTTATTTGAAACACGTTTCAAGAAGATTCAAGAACAACTTCCAAACTCAATAGATGTGTTTTTAAAATTTTCTAAGTTAAAATTTCCAAAATCTTCTATAAAAATCAAATAATAATATACATTAACTTATATTAATATTTTCATAGTTTAATAAAAATTTATGATATAAATTATTAACCCTACTTAAATAATCAGTAATCCATATCAATATCTTGATTTGAATCTTCTTCATCAATAAGATAATTCATTGAATAGTATAACATATCTGCTTCATCTGCAGTAACACAATAACTTAAAACATCCCTAGATAACTCAATTATTTCATCATCATAATTGATCTCAAATCCATTGGAATTGTATAAATCACATTTAATCATTTCTTTTATATCTTCATCATCATTTTTCTTACCTCTAATTTCCCATTTGATAAAATTATCATTTTCAAATTTTTTATTAAATACAAATCCAAGATACTTGTCTTTAACCCTTAATTTATGGAAAAATTCATAGTTGAAAATCGGTTTACTTGAAATAGATGAAATCCTTAAGAAACTGATTATCAACTCACGTAATAAATCAATTGGTAAATTAGATATCTTCAAATCTCCATCGGGTGTAATTAAAAAATGAATTAATTTAACTAATTTATTGATTATCTTCATACGATAACTCAAATTATTAGTCTCGCTACTTTCTTCATGATTCAATCTACTTATTATCTCTTGTTGTTTATTCAACAAATTGATGAAATTTGTAATCATTTCAATCAATAATTCATTCTTGATCTTGTAGTTATAACTTAAGAAAATCTCAAAAATCTCTAAGATCTTCAATCTAACGCATAGTTTGAAATTGTTATGCCTTATAGAACTAATATCAGTTGCAGTTGTAGTAACAGTTGTACTTGGATTCTTATTATTGACTAATGAGTTCAAAAAATTAATATTCTCATTAGATCCAATAAATCTATTCAATCCAAATATATTGAAATTTAAAGATAACCCTTCATTCAATAATTTCAACAATTTCATCAAGATATCGTTCAATTCAGTAAACTTAGCCCTTGGTTGATCTTTCAGGAAATTCATCAATTGATTAACGATTTCAATTGTATTATTAATAAACCCAATTGGTGTATAATTCGAAAGACAATAGTTCAATACGAAGTCTTTATAATATTTCTTGAAATATCCCATCTTGAATTGATTTTTGTTATTATTTATAGCTATCTTTGTTATATTCTCTAAAATATCAAATGCAAATATAGCAATAAATGTCTCTAAGATCTTATCCCTTATGGTCTTTGTCTCATTCATAGAATTATTACCATTTGTATCATTCGATCTCATCCTACTTCGTATTATACTGGTCGATGATCTTTCACTTCTCTTTTGATAATTCGTCATTAATAATGGTCTATCAATACCACCACTATCTACTTCCTCCTCGTCTATATCATCTTGCTTTATAATATAGTTAAACTTATTCAATATCTCAAACGTGAAAATCATTAAATTATCAATAACTTCATTCGAAATTGCCTTTGGTCTATAACTAACTGAACAATTAATCAATGACAATAATAATACAATAATCAAAAGATAATTCTCATCTTCAAGATCAGGTTCATCATTGCTCAAATCGTTTATGAATTCAATCAATATCATAGTGAAATCCCCAAGTAATAAATCAATTCGATTATGATTCTCTGAAGTTATAAGAAAATTGATGAATTCAGTCTTTAATGTATCTTTATTCTTAGGTATTTGAAAATCTTTATATTCGAAATCAATTGGTGATTTAATAGTGGACAAGATATCTAATGTAGATTTCATCATCCCGGGTATCACAAAAGTAGATATACTTTCAATGAATGAATTCTTCTCATCTTGTAAAACCGTCGTTTGGTTCATTATTGCTACTTTTGTCTTGTAAACTGTTTTCACCTGTGGCGGTAGTGTTTGTTGTTGTTGTTGCGGTGGTTGTTGCTGCTGACTGTACCGCTGACTCCAAGAGGTGGTGTTGGCTGATGAAGCTGTCTGGTCACTAGTACTATTACTCACATCATCGTTGAATTTTCTTTTCTTACTACCTGTAGTATTCAATTTCTGTAAGTATTTTGAATTCAAATTCTTATTTTCAGAAGTTAAAAACTCATTGTCCTCTTTGAACCTACTCAAACTATTATTCAATGAGATTAACTTCATTTCACCATCTTGTAACTTCTTTTGAAACTCTTCTTTGATTTCCTTTTGATCTTTTTCGAATTTATTTGCTAATTTCTCTAACTTAGCTCTAAGTAGTGCATTCTCCCCTTTCAATGTCACTATTTCCGTAGTTGTAGGTATCCCACTGACATTCCCCTCTCCCATTGTATCTTTCTGAGTCTCCTTTGAGTTGTCCTTGTTGACATTAGCATTCCCGCTGCTAACTCTCGATGGAACATTAACAAATCCACTTGATTGATTCCTTTGTAAACGACTTTGACTGAACTTATTAACTGATTGACTTCTTGAGTACTGTTGTTGCTGACGAGGTGTATTTGATGTATTACTCCCACTTTTCTTAGGCAATATGTCCTCGTTCTCAATCAACGATCCTTGATTATAAGTATCAGTATTGGAATTGCCATTACCATTTCCATTTGATGAATCAGGTGCCATCACCACCATCTTCGCAGTGCTGAATATCTGATCGAAATCAACGTCATCGTCACTGAACTCGTCTGATGAATACGCCATTCTATCTGTTCGCTCTCCTGGCCTGGCACACTGAAGTAATCGTTGACTCAATTCACTGGATTAAATCAGCTAAACTAAATCAAACTGACAACTTTCGTGTATCTCATCTTTCATAAGCCGCACAAGATTCAAATTGAGTATTTTCCCCTTATGATTCCCAAATTTTTTTTTTGAGATTCTCATTGAAAATTTTCATAATATTAAAGCATTATCTATGAACGGCGTAGATTAATTTGATTATATTAATGGTATCATAGATACATTTACATATATATATATCAGATCAGGCACATACATTCAATCATGGTTACTGATTCGAAAGAAAGAGATGCTTTGAACTCCGTTTCTAAGACAGGTGCTACCAAAGTACCTGAAGCTTCATTAGTACCTGTTCAACCAACACCATTATCATCAAAGGATAAGACAACAAAGAGATTGATTGTTGTTCTTTCTCAAGCATGTCTTGAAACACATAAGATAAGTACATCAAGTGGGACAGATAAATATGCTCTTTTGAATTGTGATGATCATCAAGGTTTGTTAAGAAAAATGGGTAGAGATATAGCAGAAGCTAGACCAGATATTACACATCAATGTCTTTTAACTTTATTAGATTCACCAATTAATAAAGCTGGAAAATTACAAGTATATATTCAAACTGCAAAAGGTGTATTGATTGAAGTAAATCCATCAGTTCGTATTCCAAGAACATTTAAAAGATTTTCAGGTTTAATGGTTCAATTATTACATAAACTATCAATTAGATCTGTTAATTCCGAAGAAAAATTATTGAAAGTTATCAAGAATCCAATAACAGATCATTTACCAACTAAATGTAGAAAAGTAACTTTATCATTTGATGCACCAGTTAGAAAAGTCGGCGATTATATTAGTAGTCTCGATGAAGATGAAAGTATATGTGTATTTGTTGGTTCAATGGCAAGAGGTAAAGATAGTTTCGCTGATGAATACGTTGATGAAAAAATTGGTGTCTCAGAGTATCCATTATCTGCTTCCGTTGCATGTTCTAAATTCTGTCATGGTGCTGAAGATGCTTGGGATATCCTTTAAATTAATTAATTTTTCTAGATTTTAATTCATTTCGTTTTAATTTTTTCAGACTTTTTTTCCCCCTTCCCATCTTCTTGCCTTTTACCGCTTAGTGTCGACGATAGTATGTATAGTAAGTAACACTTTAATCTAAATAGTGTACTTTTAATATGAGAATCATAAAGAAACTTCGACTAATATAGAGAGAGGGTGTAAAATTGTAATTTTGAAGTCCGGCTACAACTCTCGCTTAATGTTGTACCTCATTTTTAAGAAAACCAAAAATTTAGATTTTAAGTGAATTTACAATTCATTTTTTAACATGATTTGTTAGGTTCTTGTTATATTTGTTACAATTTCTTTTGATTTCAATCATCAATTAAGCTTGAGTTATTTAGATTTATCCGATTCGAACAATCAGATTAATTTCCCTTTGCTTATCCAATCAATTCACTCAAATTAAATCAAAATCAAATCAAAACCATGCCTGTCTTTGAAGCTCCTGCTGTTTACGTGCAAAGTGCATTTACTACATTATCAACATACATGATCCAACACATGTATCTTAAAGAATATATCGATTTACATTCAACTGATGCCAATTTCATTCCATTAAGTTGTCCTACCAAAGCTTTATATATTAGACGTGATAATATCAGAAAACAAACCATTGTTAATGTATTTGATCATATGGGGAATAAGATCTATACATTTGAGAGAGAAAGTTCTTTGAATCCTGTTTGGGCATTACGAACTTATCCAAATAGAATTGAAGTTGCTACTATTAGAGCTGGATTTTTCCATACTTCTTTTGATTTTCATAATAAATCGAATATACAACATAGAGTTATCAAGGATGAATCTGGTTTAGCTGGTAAATTGAAGACTTTCCATTTAGCTGATGGTTATAAATATGGATGGACAAGAGGTACCAAATACTTAGAAAGATTTACAAATCCAGATGGAAGTGATGAAGAAGTTAGAGAAAGAATTGCAAAAGTTAGATTAATGAGACAATGGAAATTCGATTTTGAAATGATCTTAGATGAAAATAAAGTTGATCTAGAGATTGCTTTAGCTACTGGTTTTATTTCGATGATGACTCAATGGGGTGTTGGCGACATCACCGAGACAGTAGGTCCAACTGTTATTCCATATACTAAGAAAGAACCAAAAAAAGCAATTGAACAATCATCATCATCAAATTCCAAAAATGTAAATGCACCAAGAATAACACTAGTGATGAATGGAGATGAAGATGCTGATTTCATCGTCGAACAAGGTAAGAATTTACCATTTGTACAACTCAAAAGTAAAAGTTAACAAGTATACTAACAACAATTTCTACCTACCATTTCTACAAGCATGATTTGAAGACTTGATTTGATTTAAAGCTACTATCAACAGATATATACATGTCAACTATATAAACACAACATTTTAATATACTGGGGAACTAAAATCATGGAGGTAGATATATGTCTGCTTATGTAACATGACGTATCTATTTTACCCCGGGGAAAAGTGTCAGAGAAAATTGACCCGGCAGTTTGACTTGCTCTGTTTTCTTTTGTTTTCTTTTGTAGGGAGAATGAAGTGAGTCAGTTAATTTGAATTTGGTGCGGTGGGCTAACAGGTTTATTGTTTATTTATTATTTATCATGTCAATTGGTTGATCTCGTCTCTAACTGGCTGTAAACAAGAGCTGCTGTTTACATATCATCAAGGATGAGGTGACCTAGTTACTCACATCACACAATGTAAACCGCCGAAGTATTTACTTGCTTTATTCCAAAATAATCTTTGTATATACAACACCCTTCAATTAAGTTAAGGTAAATTTGGAGTAGAAACAATTGGAACTTTATCGAAAGTACGTGATTCAATAGTTAGTATGTCAAGCTTATGTTGGGCAGATAAGAATGTGATTCAATCGCATTACTAATTTAGAGAAAGAACTCAATTTTTACAAACCCTGGAATGTTTACATTTTATCAGTGGGGATGACCATAACTCGATCTCCAATTTCTCATAGTAAGTTAATTAAAGTTAACAACTACGTGAATAGCGTAAGGTGGCACGCTAAATCAATCCGGGATCAGCTTAGCTTAGATTAAATGCCCATCGTGCGTCGGAAAAAGGAATGCAAGCGCAGACGATCTCCTTTCCCAATCACCCCCACAATGATCAAGGGATAATTGTTCCCCGGAATAATCTTGTACCTAGCGATTATCTCACTTAATTTCATATGGCATTCCTGGCGTAAAAGAAATAAAAGATCGACGACATATTTGCGGTTTTATTATCCATATAAATATACCTGCTGTAATCCTCTAATTTTAATTCTCTTCCTTTACTCAATAATACTTTGTCTTCATTATTCGATAAATTGATTTTGATTGAATACATACTTCACTGAACTCTTTTTCAAACTTACATTTCACTCTTCATAATGTGCTCAACGGCAATCTGCCCACTTTGTAACAAGAAATCATGGACTGGATGTGGTTCTCACATTTCCGAAGTCATGAACAGTACACAACAAGATCTATGGTGTACTTGCAGACATTTATTTGATGAAGGTAATACCCAATACCCTCCAAAAGCTGGTACTGGTTCTGCTCGTAAATCAGTCTCTTCTGATTCTTCATTCCATTAATCTGTTTCAATACCAATTACATTATTATTATTGTCATTTTCATTCTTATTATTATCATAATCAATTGCATTGCATTCATATTCTAACGTTGATTAACTCAACTAATATGTTACAATTACTCTTGTTATCATTATCGATTTACTGTTAGTTGCTGTTACGTCGCCTATTTTTTAACTATAGCTGGGGGTTAGTTTATATTATATTACATTACTTTTATTCAACTTTTTCTTTTCTTTTTCTTTTTCTTTTTTTTTCAAAACAATTGTTTTTGAAGTTGGTTTACTATATTTTAGCAGATGTCGATTCATATTACACTAGGACAGTCGATTCTGTCTTTTACTGCGACGTTCTTAATTGAATACTATATTTCCTAATTATGTAGGCATATATAATTGCAATATCAATTCCAATTGAACTACTTTCAAACTTCAACCAAAAGCTTATCATGCTTATCAATATCTTCACACGAGCAAAAGCGATGGTCAGATTTCATTTACCCCAGACGAATTCACCCTCGGTCAATCTTCTTTCCCCTGATAAACCCATTCCTAATCGGGTATTTTGATGGCGGTGAATGTAATCTCTAACAACAACATCTCGAATGTTTCATGAATGTTTCATGTTTCCTATGTTCTTGGTAATCGTAAAAAGACTAAGATATATGCATAAGGGTGTACAGTGAAACTATCAAATATACTAGATTCAACATTTTTTCAAACCAGAACATTATGCTTCTCATTTATACATCTATTACTCTCTTTAATATCCATTTGGTATCTCAAAATAAAAATCGCTAATTACCATGAACAACAATCACTATCCTTTGAAATCACCGTATTTCGAACAGGCTTATAATGATTACAATCAAGAAAATACCGAGAATGAAGATTTTTCGTACTCCAAGGAACAGGAAGAAGAAAAGAAGAGTAACAAAGTGTTCATAATCAGAAAACCATACCTGACTTTAAACGAACGATTAACACAGGTTTGGTTCAACTATTATACCATTTGTTTGATTTTGGTCGTTTTCAAACTATGGCTTTTCAGAAACTCACTTTTAGCCTCGTTAAACACCGCAAAATCTTTAACGTATAGTGAATGCTCAAAACTCGATCAATATTCAACAAGTATATCTAACTTACCACATTATATTTCACTATCCTTGAATGAAATTATATCAAAGGTATTAGTCGAAGCAAATACTGCGTTCTATGAAGGTTTGAATTTGACTTTCACAATAGCTGAAGAGCTTATCATGTTCACTATTGAAATGACAATAGGAACCTATGTCTGCCTCCTAACTGCTGCTGTTGATGGCGCAGTAGAAGTTTCCGTCAATGCCACAGAATCTATAATAAATTTCGCAAACGATACAGTGATTGCATTTGCAGATGAATTGGAAGACGGATTAGGTGACTTGACCAAAATTGTGAACACTATCATTGGTGCCGTTGATGATGTTGTAGATTTCTTCACCGACAACGATGATTCATCTGATGCTCATGAATCATTGAGTAAAGTGAATTTAACTATAGCTTCTTTGAAAAACTGGTCAATTCCATCAGGTATCAACTCAGAATTGGAGAAACTTTATAATGAAACTCCTGATTATGATGATGTTATGAACTATACTAGATCTTTTATTGAAACTCCTTTTGATGATATTAGAGCTTTGATTCAAGATCAATTGGATTCTTCTCCAATTATAACCGCCAACAAGATGTTTGTTCCTAATATGGCAAGCGACTCGAACTATTGTACCAATAATGAGAATATACCTAAATTCTATAGAAAAATGGATACTTTGATACATAGAACATTCACTATACTAACTGTAGTATTGGTAGTAGTTTCAGTTGTTGCAATGGTTTATTTTTCATACAGAATTTACAGCGATTGGAAGAAACTGAATAATACAGCAGAGCAACTCACACTTATAAACAATTCCCTTTCTTCATCATACTTTCCTAATGAAAGAATTAAAACTCTGGAAATATTAGAAGACATGAGACATTTGTGGGTTTCCAGAATCAGCAAGTTCTTGAATAAGTTGCTTTATTCTAGAGTTGAAGAACCTAAAGCAATGAGTATAAAGACTGCTAATTTGAAGTGGATTTTACATTATGTGTTTTCTCCAACAGCTGCAACAATATTACTGATTTCATTAGCTGGAATACTATCTGCTATCGTTCAGTATATTCTTCTGGTATCAATAAAGCATATAGATTACAGTGACTTGAGTACAGGGTTTGAAGAAGTGAGTTCACAAACAATGAAGAATGTAAATAATTCAATAAATCTTTGGGCCAATAATACGAATGATTACATCTTACAAGAACAAAATGATATCAATGATAATATGCTTGGATGGTTACATAACTCTTCAGAAGCTATCAACAACACTGTTTCTGAATTTGTAGATTCGATGAATGACAAATTGGAGGATATATTTGGGGGAACTCCATTGTATGATCCTATTCAGGCTGTTGTTGGTTGTGTCATAACAAATAAGTTGGTCAAGATAGAAGAGGCTCTAACTTGGATCAACAATCACACTGAGATCGAGCTTCCTACTATACAGCCTGCACAATTGATAGCCAGCTTACAGAAGAGTACTCAGAATAAAAACTCTTCAGCTGAAAGTACTCCTGGTAGTCAAATGACTAAGTTGATCAAAAATGCACAAACTGAGTTGAAGTCAACCAAAGATAAAGTCTATCATATATTTTTGGAACAAATTTTGATTGAGTTATATATTTCATTAGCATTACTAGGTATTTGGATATTTACTCTTATATTTGCTATTGTTATGGTCCTGATAAAGGAGTACATACATCATAGAAAAGATAAAGATGCTAACAAATATACACATACTTTCAGTAGCCAGTTAACAATAAGTGAGCCAATCCCTTTAGCCAAACTTCATACGAACTTCAAATATGATAGCCCGGTATCCCTAAGTATAAAGTCTCCAAACTCTGCTACAATGGCTCCAGCGATATCCCAAACAAGTATGTTTCCCAATGATTCACATCATCGTTATTCTACCACTGATGGAGATGAGAATGACACTCAAACGGTTCATTCCTTTGACGATAATAAGGAAAACTATGAGGGTGCTTCAACAGAGGATACTCAACCAATCACACCTAAGAATACAAGAGATGGTATGATAATGAAAAACCCAAATGTTCCATTGAATTTCAATAGTCATAAAAGTGATCCATATTCGGGCTCGGGATTGATGAATCAAACTTTAAGTAAAGTGTACAATTCATTAAGAAGGACTCCATCAAGTAAATTGAAAAAACAAAGAACCTCAGTGGATTCAAGTTATCCATTTGTTGGTCCTGTTGCTCCCATACCGTTTTCATTACCTGGCTTTGCAGAAGAATCAAGACTACCAAAGTCAGTAAGTGATAAGGAAAACATAAGACCACCACAACAGCACACATCTGAGTTGGACTCACCTTTCCAATTGAGTAATAGTGGTAGTTCCAGAGATAACAATCAAGAGGCAAATATTGAAGTTGAAGATATTGATGATAGTGATTTTAGATCGATCTTAACTACAGATCCCTTTGACGTTAATTCCAATGATTTTTCCGGTATCAATCAGATTTATTCATCTCCCTCTTATAATGATCCAACTATACATACTGCTAGACGTTGGAATTAGTTTCAATGACGCATTTGAATCAGTTATAGTAGTGCGTAAGTTTTATATTATTAGATTGTTACGTATATATATATATATGATAAGAAAAATATAACAGTTCGATATGATAATTTACCCGAAAACTTATTCCTCATCTGATTCATGCTTACTCTTTGACTTCTTCTTCTTCTTTGGTTCTTCATCATCTCCTTCAGAACTACTCTTTCTCTTCTTTTCCTTCTTTTCTTTCTTATCTTTCTTTTCCTTTTTCTCTTTCTTTTCTTTCTTTAAAAGTGGATTAACTCTAGATTCTTCTTCAGGGGCTTCTGAGTCCTTGGCTCTTTCTGCTTGTTTGACAACTTTGTGCTCTTCCTGTTTATCTTTCTTCTCTTGTAATTCCTTAAGTCTCTTTTCTTTTTTACCAAGGAAATACTCACCAGATTCAATTTGTAAATCGATCTTACGTGGAGTTTGTTGTGGTGGGAATGGAGTGTATACCTTCTTTTCACCCAATTTACCTTTCTCTTTAGCATCCTTACTTTGTTTAGGTAATTTACGTGCAACATTCTTCTTCTTGAAGTTTGGTAAGAATCTTGACCAATCTTCTTCTGCTAATTCTGGTCTCTTTGCTAGCTCTCTCTTGACCATTAATTCTTTGATATAATATATAGGATGTATATTTTTCATACAATCTTCAATGACTCTACGTAATGTCTTCAAACCTTTGTGTGGTCCCATAATAGATACAGTATTACCTTGTACTAACATATAACAATTTGTCAATAACTCGAGAGCTTTCAATGTGTTACCATTTGGACCGATCAATCTTTGTCTTCTTTTGATGAATCTTTCTTTATTTGAAACAAATGAATTGATTTTGATAACTTCACAAGCGATATCATCTTGTAAAATCTTGACAGCTTGTGGTAATGGTACAGATCTGGCTAATAATTTGATTAAATCTCTTGCATTTAAAATTTGGGCAGGATCATAAGTCTTTCTTGTAGTCTTTACGGTCATAGAACCTTCCACAAGATCTAAAGTACATGCTATATGGTGCTTATTTAAAGTCTTTGTGACTTCACTCCAAACTGATTTAAGATATTCCTCTCTATATTTTGGAAATAAAGTCATAAATGATGATTCTTCCAAAAATGGTGAACCTGATGCATTATCTTCTGGTTTGAATTCGTCGATATTCCACTTATCAATGTCTGGAGTATCCCAAGGTTTATCACGGTTGAATGTTGAAGGCATTTTGTAATGTTTATATGCTTATAAGTATCTGATGTTTACCTGAACACTATAGTATCAGCCCAAGTGAATAGATTGAAATTTCTTATAACAGACTAACTTCAGATATAAAAAAGAAAAAAATAAAAAAAAAAATTTGTTAACCCTCGAAAACCGGGATGCGCCTCAGAGGAAAAAAATAAAAAAAAAAAAAATCAAGAAAAAGATTTAGCAGTAGTTACTTAACATAGGAGAGCACATTATACTACAAGAGCTTCTCCTGTTGATTGATTCGCATCATAGAGACAATATCTGCCTGGGAAAAAAGGGACTATCAAATACAGAAAATGGCAGCTACAGGAAAAGGATCATCTTTCAACAAGAAGAGCAAAAATAATGGAAAGTCTACAGGAAAAGATCAAAAAAGCAAGGTATTTAAAGGAACAAATAAGACCAATTCCATAAGATTACAAAAGGCAAAGGGAAAGGTCAGTAAAGTGTTGGTCAATAAGTTGAATTCCGGTTTATCGATGGAGGAAGTGAATGATGTGACTTTATTAGCCAATAGTAACTCAAATACAAAGGAATCAGAATCTCAGAATGTTTTCAAAGGTATCAAAGATGATCGTGCTGCCGATTTGAAGACTATGGAACACGTAAAGGAAAAGAAGGCGAAGACAGAATCTGATATTCAAAGTCAATTGGAATTGATCAGTGGATTTAGCTTTTGAATACTAAAAATATGGATGTATTTGTAATGAATGCTAAACCTATCAGACACATATTACTGCCAGTGTGCCCCAATGTTCTATCTTGTGGGAGATAGAATCTGAAAGACATAATACTCACTCAATGGCAAAGAGTTTTATCTTTTCTTACATATATCTGTTTGTACTTATAATATAAATAGCATAAAACATTTCACTTAGTCAATGATCTATCTATGTAAACTAAAAACATATAACTTTTCTTAAGAAGTCGACGCGACCGTCGCACAAAGACTAAAACCAAAACACAAAAAGTTCTCTCTTAATAAAAAAAAAAATAATTCTCGGAACTTTCCATTGTTTACATTTTATCGAAAATGGAAAAGCATAAACAAAGGGAAATTGTTTGGCTCTTGCAGCACTTGGAGAAATAATTTTAGGTGATTTGGTCTGATCTCTGATTTTTGATCCATATTTACTCTATTTCCGAGAATATCACTCTGGTGAAAACGACCTGTCACATTTTATATCCTTAATTTGTATTCCTCAAGTTGATAACTCAAAGGATCGGTTCAGATTTTTGACATGCCTCAAAGCCATAGGAAAGCCGAAGAGCTGGTGGCTCAGTTAAACGCTCTTACTGCCAAATCACTTGAGAGCCTCAACACTAATAGAGAATTAACCAAGAAGCTTCATGATTATCACTGTAAGCTCATGGATCAAGAGAATACGATCGATGAACTGACAACAACATTCGAAAACAACAATATCTATTTGCAGCATTTGACGTCATTAAATCATAGATCAGAGTTGTTCGATTCGCAATTAGAAACGTTTGACAGGAACAACAAAGTCACGAAGATGTCTGCCAACAGAGCTACCATTTTAGAATCAAGTCTAAATTGGAGAACAACTGAAACTACTTTCGACAATTTATGCCTGGAGTATGATTATTTGACAGAGCAGTTGAGAATAGCAAATGATGCAACTAATATGGAGTATATAGACAATAGTGATTACACTGTGAATCACTCTTACTCAAATGATGATCAACACCATAATATTGGCGAATACAACGATACTTTTAATTCTAATTCTACTCATGACTCCTTATTTTCTTCAAACGAATACGATCAAAACAATAGTACAGTCTCTTCAAAGATTTCCGATGACCCTACGAAGCCACTTACACGTGCGAATAGTAGTTATCGTAAGAGACATATTCTGAAGAAAGATAGTTTCTTACAGATTCCATTTTCTCTCTCAAAGAGGCAACCTAAAAATCAATCTAAAGAGTCGGATCTGGATACTTCTTACTTGAGGTCATTCCATATCGATTCCCACAATCGAAAAGAGAAGGAAAAGGAAAGGGCAAAAGAGCAAGAAAAGGAGAAGAATAAGTTATTGATGCGTCCTTTGTTCCCAACAATTGAAGAAGTTGAAACTCCAATAGAGGAGAAAGTGGATGCATTCATTCAAGAACAGAGCACACAAGCTAATCACAAGATGTCAATGTTAGCTCAGACAAAGGATTCAGACATTACAAGTAATACATCATTTCAGAATACGAAAACATTGCATGTTGAACATGAGACACCTGTCGATAAAGTTGACCTTGAGTATCTTCTAAATGTAAAAGAGAAGATTCAAGTCGACTCTCGTAACTCTCGTGTTATTAGTAGTTCCACAGATGTTGGAATCACGAGTCTTGAAAATATACGATCTTCTTCGTTCAATGAACAGTATATGGGCTTGGACCCAAATATAGCTGATAACAAGAACTTGCTGCTATCACAAGATAAAATATCAAGTGACCTGAGATCAGGTTCAAATCAATCAGATCAAGAGTCAGGTTACAATAGAAATAGCATGTATAGTGATAATTCATATGGAGATCAAGATGCTGAACCGTTCAATCTTGAAGAAATGCTTGAAGTTGCAGCAAATGAAAACTTCATGGATGCCATGCCAACTGAAGAAGATTCAAGTACGGGAACCTCCACTCAAATATACAGAAGCAGGTCTCATGAAAGTGTATTTTCGATGGTTCCCACATTGACTCTATCATCTTCAAGTGCTACAAATACGTTAAATGCACAAATCGCTACACCAACCACGATGTTTTCATCTTCTTCAGTACTCGATCAGCCTTTGAGTTTAGGAGACAGCAAGAACAACGATTTGGAATTGAAAAATCAGACTATGAAATGGTTGAAATTCAGCAATGCCAATAGTAATACATCCATCTCACCTTTGGTGGGGACGCAAATTACGCCAGTTTCTCAAATTCCTCCGGAAGATACACGATATTCCTATGCTAGCCAACCAAGGGCCACTGCGTCAGGGTCCAAGTCTAATACCAGATCAAGTAAAGATATTCTCAATTCTGTTTCAACCTCTGATAGATTCAACAGACTTTGGTTGTCGTCTCCATTTGCATCGACTGTCAGAAAAATTGAAAGGAGCAGTGGCTCATCACCTTTACAGAGAAAACCTGTTCTTAATTCTAATATTGTTAACAAAGAGAATGTCCCCACCATCGGAAAAGCGACAAGAACAGCAATTGAAAGTGAAAATAGGGCCCGTACAAATCCAATACCTATAAACAACGGCAAAGATTTCTCTGATTCGCAATCAATAGTTTCCGTAAGATTATCGTCAACAGTTAGTAATAACAATATAACCAATAACAACAACACTAACGATATCAACACTAACAACACACAATGGAAATCATTTGTCACACAATTGATTCCAAATTCATCAATGGTGTACACAGAAACAGGGAAGTTTGTTGGAAAGCCATGTAGCTCTACCAATTTTAACAATCCTTCTTTTGTGGACCCGATGATTTCTGCATCCCCTTCTACAAATAGAACAGGAAATACAGACTCATATAAGAAACATCAGCCTTCTTCATTCAAGAAAGTCGGGAACTCATCCGATAGACAAGGCTCATCATTCAATGGATCTCATTCAACTTTATACCTTGCTAAGCACGGTTCAAAGATCGTTAGACATGGTGGAGATTCAATGAGTCAAAGTGTTCTTAGTTCAAGAGTCAGCCATGCTGCATTAAGAGATGCATTGCACTCATCATTCATCTAATGAACTCTTTTACTTATTTTTGCATAATTCTCATACATATATATATCTATATATTTTATTTATTTACCATTTTTAATTTTATGTGCCATATTTCATTTCTTCTTTCAAATGCATAATGATTAATGAATTAAAACTAAAAAAATACAAATTAAACTAACATATTATACAATATATAATGCAATGAACAGACTCATTTGAAAGAGCTGTTTTTATGAAGTCCAAGACGCTTGCCCTTGTGGGATAACTTCAAGGACTCTTGAATGACACTGTTTTTAGTACCCATGGCTATACTTGGAGGCAAACCTTTAGTGAGATAAGTAACTGAAGTTCTAGAACCGAAGACAGGCTTGGTTGAAGTCGTAACATTGACCGCTCTTCTAGTAGATCCAGACGCAGCTCCTGTTCTAACTTCTTTCAATTTAGCTGCATTGAATTTCTTGAAACTAGAAGTAACCGATTTACTCCTAGAAGCTAATATACCAATTCCTAATCCCATGTCTAGTTCATCTTCATTATCATCATCAATAATTTCATCAACAGCTTGAGTTCCCAATTTCGATTCTGTTTCTTCATCAGAAAGAATTGTCTCAAAACTTGTCTTGGATTTATGATTGTGTTTCTTTGGAATTAATGCCCTATGTGCAGATGTGTTAACAGCTTTGCCAATTGAAACAGTAGACGATACGGAAGATATGGAAGATCTGATGATTGAGTTTTGTCTAAGCTGTTTGATTGCTTCAGTCCCATCTTGATCATAATCATTGAATGAAAAGCCATCGTAAGCTTTTGATGGACTACCATCAGTTTCATTCAAGAAGGACAATGCTTTCCTGACACTTTCTGCAGTGAGTCTAGCCTTTTTCTTGACCAAAGTTGGAGCAGGGGTACGAGAAATTGATCCAGGAGCCTCAAATACAATTTCACCACCTTCAACGTCAGCTTCTTCTCTTGGACGTTTAGCAACTCTGAATGGATCATTATTTTCCTTTTCATCAGAACCCTTTCTTTGACCAATTTCTGAATCTAAGCCAAATATAGAATCAGCGGTTTCATCGTCACCATTGTCATCAAGTCTGAAAGAACCAGTTGATTCATGCATAGCTTTGAAGAAAGGAAGTGATTTTTTATCTTTAGAATTCAACTGGGCATATCTAGCTTCTTCAGCCTCTCTTTGTCTTCTTGCTCTTTCAGCCAATCTTCTGAAATGATCTAAACCTTCATCATCACTTGAATCCAGTTCATATGCTCCATCTCTAGCTCTTCTGTTTCTGAAGTTACCAGCCTTCCAATCGTACATAATCTTCTTGACCATTTTATCATCGTGTTCCATGTTTTCTTCATTCAAATATTTTCTGATTTGATCTTCATCCACATTGATCAAGGAGCCATCATCAAGCATCTTCTCGTCTTCACTATCCATTTGATCTGAGCCTTCACCTTCTTTACCACCCAATCCTTGCCATTCATCTTCAGATTCAACAGCTTCCTGATCCATAATGGTATTCAAACCTTTGCTTCTCTTCTCTTTTTCTCTCTTACGACGTGCAGCTTCTTCTTTCTTACGGATATCCTTAATCAATTGTATTCTCAGACGTTTACTTTCTTCTGATTCTTCCTCTTCTTCTTCCTCTGCATTGTCATTTTCATCTGCATAAACTTCTTCGTCGCTTGATGATGCTTGCTTATCGGCTTCCTCTTCCACAATTGATTCCATTGGCTTTACTAATCTTCTCTTGCGAGCAGAATTCTTGATGACTTCATCTTCCTCATCTTCATCTCCATTATCTTCTTTGTCGTTATTAATATCTTTTTGGGTTAGCGAGTTCGATCTGGAGATACTTTGAGTTTGACTGTCAGCTTGAGTATCAGGCAAGAAGTTTTGACTATCAAACAATCTATGATGACGCTGTGTAGCACTGATTGTCTTGTCATCATTTTCTTCATCATCTGCATCATTACCCAAATCCTCATCATCATCAGGAGTAATCAAAAAGGAGAGCTTAGATGAGACAATAGAGTTATCACCAATGTGTGAATCTTGAGCAAATGAATTGTCTTCTTCTTCAGAGTCAAGAGCTGCCATAGAGACATCGACAAGACCTTTTCTACCTTCAAGCTCTTTCAGCTTTTGAGCAACTTCAACACCTTTCAATCCGTCGAATGACTTGCTTTCAGGCAGAGTTAGTCCGAAAACATCTGACAATGTCATGGCATTAAATGCATTGCCTTCATCACCTCCACCCAAGTCATATGAGACCTCTTCTTGTTCAATTTCGATATCATCATTATCTTCAATAGGGGCAGTCTCTTGTTTCTCTAGTTCATTTTCTTCTGCTAATTCTTCTTCTTCTTCAAGGTCAGCCTCACTTTCTTCAGATAAACTTTCACCTTCGCTAGATTCACCATCACTTGATTCACCAACATGCTCATCAAGCTTTTGTGACTTTGCCATTCTTCTAGCCTTCGCCAATTCTTTTTCCTTCTCTCTAATCATACTGTTTCTCTTCCTTTCTTCCTGAAGCAATTTGATAACATCTAACTCTTCTTTCCTTATAGACTCAGCATCTTTTCTCTGTGATTGTTTCGATCTTGCCATCTCGCTATGTTGTAATATTAAATGATGCTTTACAGTAGCCTTGAGATCCTTTACCGAGATATTGGAAGTCAAGAGAGTAGAATCAGAAGCAACAACACCTGCTTTGTGTGATTGAACCTCCGATTGTCTAACCTTTTGATTTTTAGCACCAAATTTCCTGTGGAGATCGAATTTTTTAGCTTTGGATATCTTCAATCTTTCACTATCGCTATCTGAAGAGTCATCTTCCAGGACAACCACTTTCTCTGTGTTATTACGAATTTTAATAGCAGACTCCGCATATTTCTTGAGGGGACCACTTAATGGAATATCTTTCTTTGACACCTGAGGTTTTCCTGGACTGTTCTTGACTGGGCTACTCAATGGGCTTTCTTCTAAATTAGCGGCTCCAGAGAACAACTTGTCTTCCTCATCATCCGAATCATCAAAGAAATTAGTTATATTGGAGGTTTGAAACTTTTCCTTGTTAACCTTTTTCAAAAAAACATAATCTTTCTTTTTTAGCTCATTGGTTTCCACAGTCTCCATCATTTCCTGGGCTAACAATTGTTTCTTTGAAATATTCTTGGTATTTCTATCATCAGAACCATATTTGTCGTCAAATTCTTCATCATTAAGCTGAGCATCAGAATCTTCGTCGTCTTTCTTTTGTTGTGTTTCAAGATCTCTAAGACGTTGCTTTTCCGCTATTCTTGCTCGTATCTTCTCTTCTCTCGACATCTTGTTATAATCCTCAATTGCATTAGTATCAAAAGCAGGAAGATCATTGTCGACTTCACCCGGGTGATTTGGTTCATTTGTATCACTCTCGTCACTTTCTTCAACAAACAAAGGATTGTGAGTTCTTGTTTTCTGCACCACATCATCATTTTCTTCGTCATCTTCGACGAAAAGTGATGTGTTATGCTTATTTGTGTGCTTAATTATCTCATCTTCATCATCATCGTCCTCCATATCTTGAGAGATAACTGCTGGGGCTGTTTTGCGTGGTACAACAATATCTTTATCATCATCGTCATTCTCATTACCCTCAGCTTCATCTTCAAGAAAGCTAGTACGAGGAGTAGTTGAAGTGAGAGACACAGCTAATGTACCAGTTAGTTTTTGAGTAACTGCCTGGGATACTGGCAGGGCTTTTTCGTGATCAACTCTGGTCATGCTTTTTTGCTCAACAGGGAAACCATTTCTATGTTGTTCTTGCTCGTGTTCTTCCTCTTCCTCTTCCTCTTCCATTATAGTCTTTGAGATATTGAATTTTGGGATAGGCTTTTCTTTGGCAAAATCATCTATGTGCACAACCTGTGATAAACCGCCCATGCTGTCAAATAAACCTTCTGAGTCTAAATTGATTTCAGGTTGTGTATTATCTATATCGTGTCCAGTCTGGTACTCTTCATCAGATTCCTCTTCTGCGTGCTTCTCTATTTGAGTTGACGTTGATTCTTCTACTACGGGTGGTTCTTTTTTACCGTTAATTCTATTCAAGACCGAGTTGAGAAGCGTAGAACTTCCACCTAAAAGATCTATACGGGAAAAGTCGTTAGCATTATCTTCATTACCATCATTTTCTTCCTCTCCTTCTTCATCATCAAAAAAATTCATGTTCATTTTGGAACCAAAAATAGTGAAATCTTTGAAATTCATTACACTGGAATCACCAAAGGGTGCTTGTTCCTGTGATTCTTGACTTGTACTTTCAAGAGCATCATTGTTTGCTTTCGACGTAATGCTTAAATCAGTTGTAGCATTTTTCAGAGTTCTTCTTGATTTGGCGGTTGCTTCCAAATCGTCAAAAGCTCCAAAGAAATCCATATCTGTGCTAATGTTATGATATATAGCCCAAGATGTATAGCGACAGTCAATGACTTGAATAATCTGTTAAGTCGCCTTCCAAGGTGATGATATTAGATGGAGACAAACAGTTCTACAATAATCTCAATTTCAAAAGGATTAAGCTTGAAATGCAGTTGTATAAAGCTCTAGTAACGTGTAACCCACAGGCACGAAAGAGGCATAAACACAAACAAATAGAAAGACGCGCTTTTGTTTTTCTTAGTTAGCGTTACAACTCTGGATATTGTCGCAGTCCTACACTCTCCCAGCATAAATACGGTAGCACCTAGTGTGTGCAGTTATGCCTATGTTTCTCGATTTTTCATTGAGAGAGACAGAGAGAGAGAGACAGGGAAGTTCTGGAATCTTGCCATAGTGTAGTTGGTATACACCATCAATATAATTTAATCATTGCTAGCACTTAGCTGATACTTCGAAAGTTCACATTGCAATAATCCAATCAATCGTGCGTTCACATTCATAACTATATATTATCACTGTATGTATCGAGTGTCTTATTTGACAGTGATAGCGACCAGAAGAAGTTTTACCCAATTAGACCGGCTCAAAGTCATATGATGCACCACTTTAGACAGATCAAGCTTGAAAGTACATGAAATGAATTGACTCAATTAACTACTAGTAGTAGGGCTCATATATGAACAATTCAATTCATATATCAATGTGTTAAGCCGAGTTCATACCAAAGACTGAATAACGAAGTGTTTGAAACTATCCAAGATAGAGACAAACTTGATTTACCGACAATCAATGTTCAGTCTGGAAGTCTCAATTGATTCAACAAGGGTCACTAGAAGTTACACCAGTTCAAGGGTGTCTTTATTCCGAAAGCTTCTTTTCTGAAATCAAATTGCAATGAAAATGTAGCCCATACTAACTCAAGATAAAAATATTATTATTGTAGATGTCCGAAACTGCAGTTACAACAACCACTCCATCTTCTTCATTAGTCAATGCCAACTGGGATATTGTTCTTTCTAATGCTATTGTCAAAACCGGTTTAGGTTTTGGAGGTGGTGTTTTAGCATCTGTTTTATTGTTCAGAAGAAGAGCTTTCCCAGTTTGGATTGGTGTTGGTTTCGGTTTAGGTAGAGCTTATGCCGAAGGTGATTCTATCTTCAGAAACTCAGGTTTAAGAGAAATAAAGGCTTAATTCAATAAAAGGATCGTTTAATCATTCCGTTTCCCATCTCATCAATTCTTTTTTTCAATAGGGAATAAATCTCTAAAACACTGTTAAAAAACATTCCTTTCATCCAAATTTACCTTTTTTCCATCATTAAATTAATTCACAAATATCCATTATCACAATAGTTCACGATAAATTGCTTTCCAAAAGCTTTTATACACTCACCTTAACAATTGAACTCAACAATTGTTTTGGAACAACTCAAAATAATGAAACAATCTGTAATGAATCAAACATAAAATAACACACGTTTGCATATAGTAAATTCATATCGATATTGCCATTTTCGTTCTTATTTTTGTATTTGACTGTATCATTCCTTCTTTGTTTTATTTTATTTATCATTTGTATAGAAAAAAATTAGAAATAAATATTCATTGACGCAATATTACTCAATGAACGCATAGTTCACATTGCTTAACAGCACGCGCTAGATGCAGTATGTAAGTCGAAGAACTCCAACAAATCTTACTGGAGTCCACTAAGATAAATCTCTAGATATTGGGGAGTCTGTGAACTTTACCAGAAACCCGCAAAAACCGTATAAGTAATTATAAAGATGTATGTTTATGCTCATTTCTAAAGTTCACAAACAATCAACATGTACCTAAATATCACTTGGCGAGGAGCAGTGAAGCAAATAGGCAGTGAAAGCTACATATTCAGACAGATTATGAACAAAGAGTTTAAGTCTGGAAATTCGACTCCTACTGTATGTACGTTTATAGCGTATATTTCACAAACAACTATACTAACCCAACCTATGACGGATCCCGATATTGTGATCTTCTGTTTTTTTGTTTTTTGTTATTTGACTCCGCTATGACTCCGCCATGACTTCATCTGGTAACGTTAAGAGCTTCTACAACATTTTGCGAATCAAATGAATCAAATGAATCATGTGAAGTAGATTGAAATGACCAATTCCACTTTATTGGATACGATGGATTACCAAACAATGTTGTTTGAAAGTGAAGTTTTACTAGTGAACGAGTTATATGAAAGTGTAAGAGTCAAATGTCATACTTGGCATCTTGAAGGTTAGTTTGCAAAGAGTTCCATATGCAAAAGAGACCTTGAACTTCAATAGAGACTAGTATCGAACCAACTTTTAGTAATGACAATGAGTGAAATACCCCAGATTCCCAAGTCTTGTTCCTCAAATGAAGGGGAACTGCATGGAAGAGGGGAACACTTACCAAAACTTTAACGTTTCACAAGCGACTTAGACAAGCTGAGATGCATCTTGGCTTGACTCGCCCAACTCTAACCCCATAGTTTACGCACTCGAAGTCAGTAGACCCCTGACTCCGCGCAGACTCCTTCCTTAGAGTCAAGAAAAAACAGAAGAAGTCAGCCAGTTTCATGCACGATTTGCGACTCGGTGAGCGAGAGTCACATCTTAGCTTGCACCCCCTGCAAAGGAGTCACAAAGATCTAATGCAACTCTCTCTGGATCTGGCAAAACCGTTTTTTCTGGACTATATGTCAATGTAGGCACTATCTTAACTCCTTTTCAACATCTTGTATATATCTATTCAATATCTTTTCATATCTTTATTCTAATTTAACATCTTGTATAGTTATGGGAAATTGGATAACCAATCATCTTAATTAAAATTCCCGCAGCTCGTCGGACGAATGAAATTCGTTGGAATTTGAGGGCAAGAAAAACTTTTCCCGGAAGTGAAATTTTACACGCACACTACTAAAATTGGGTGATTTTTCAGATACTTTTCGCTCTTTTGTCACTGTTATATTATGAAAAAGTAAGACAATGTGGGTATCTAAATACTGAGAAAATCAAAGGGTACCAGCTTCTGCTTTAATCGTTTACAAAATACGAGGAAACCAAAATGTAAGACTGGATAACTTCGGTTTTCACAAGGTATTAGTCACATCCTCAAGTTCTGCACTCCGTTCCGAGATAGTGAGAAATTGAAGCTTTTCTGCGCCTTTAATAGCCTTTTTCAGCCAGTAGGATCATGTTGAACAGATGTTAACAATGCACGCCTGTTACTTACTAATGAAAAATCTTTCCGCTGTCTGAAGTGGTTCAACTTATTCATACCTATATATATCCACTGCATTCCCTAGTGACTTTACTACGAATCTATTACTCTCCCTATTAGTTGTTCTTAATTCAATTTCATTATAATCCTTATCAATTATTCGATTAACATTCGCTAATAATTACTCAATCACACAATGTCGGATAATTCTACTCTTTACGAATGTCACAATGAATTCAGAAGTGATACTTTCACTGTTCCAACTGCCTCTATGATTAAGTCCATTACGATGGCCTCTGTTGGTGATTCTGTCTACAAAGAAGATAACGATACTTTATCCCTTGAAGCCAAAGTTGCCTCTTTAGCAGGTAAGGATGCGGCTTTATTCTGTTGTTCTGGTACTATGTCAAATCAAGTTGCACTCAGGGCTCATTTACACCAACCTCCTCATAGAATCTTATGTGACCATCGTGCACACGTTTACTCAAATGAGGCCGGTGGTTTAGCTACTTTATCACAAGCTATGGTAACTCCAGTGATTCCAGAGAATGGCGACTACCTCACTTTGGATGATATACTCGATAATTTTATTCCAGATGATGGTGATATTCATGTCGCACCAACCAAGGTCATTTCATTAGAAAATACTTTACACGGTATAATTACTCCAATAGAAGAAATAGCCAAAATTTCCCAATGGTGTAGAGAAAATGATATCAGATTACACCTTGATGGTGCTAGATTATTCAATGCTTCTGCAGCTACTGGTATTTCAATCGGTGAATACTGTCAATACTTCGACTCCGTGTCATTATGTTTATCAAAGTCATTAGGTGCTCCAATTGGATCTATTTTAGTCGGTAACAAATCTTTCATTGAGAAGGCAAACCATTTCAAAAAACAAAATGGTGGTGGTATAAGGCAAGCTGGTATGTTAACCCGTATGGCTGCCATTGCAATTGACGAGAATTTTCCAAGATTGAATGAAGCCAATGTTTACGCTAAAGAAGTTGCTGATTTTTGTGTTGCTAATGGCATGACTCTAGAATCTCCTTGTGATACAAATTTCGTTTTCTTAAATCCAAAGAATTTCAAAGTGGATCCTGTTGTGTTTGATGAGATCGCAAAAAAGAATAATGTTAAAGTTATGGGTAACAGAGTTGCTTTCCACTTTCAAAATTCCAGAGAAGCAGTAGAGAATGTCAAGAAGACATTATTGGAGGCCTACCAATATTCTTTAGAACATCCATACTCTACTCGTGGAGCTGCTCGTATCTACAGACCTGCTTCAAATAGCTCTTCAAATAGATCATCAAGATC
The DNA here is from genome assembly GCA_024271885.1 of Wenyingozyma ramenticola. Lineage (NCBI taxonomy): Eukaryota > Fungi > Ascomycota > Pichiomycetes > Pichiales > Pichiaceae > Wenyingozyma > Wenyingozyma ramenticola. The sequence goes on from JANBXF010000001.1 coordinate 404,754, forward strand.
ATCAAGTACTACTTGTGTTTCTGGACTAATTACTCCAGAACAAAAGATTTAAGGAAAGGCATTTCAAAATATGCATTGGGTTTTTAATATAATATATCATGGCGAGTTCACTAAAAGTTTATTACTATTCCAGCATTGTTGCTGAAGAATGATTGCTTAACCCTTGGAGGGTCAATCATTAAGGAGTTAAGTCTGCATCTGTCTGATGCGAACTTGACCCTGAACCAGGGTGTCTGCACCCTAAATAGATTCTGAAATTTATCAATTATCAATCGTACTATATACCTGAAATATATAGTTTATAGACAGGTCATTTTTATGACTATAATAGAAAACAGGATTTCTGGGAAGACTAATATCAATATTTTTTATTTAGTTCAATGTAAATGTAACAAGGCAGTGGAAATACCGAAGTATTGCCTAAAAAGGAAAGACGGAGAAAACGTAGCCTGAAGCCGCCCTAGTGCATATCTATCTGTATTAGGAATTCTCATAAGAGAGATAAATAGTCCGTCCATGAATAGTTCACTACTTCATACAACTGTTTCTTCTACTTCAATTGACTTGCGTACTTTGGGATAAACAGAGCTGACTAAAATGAAACTGTTCTATTTGATCTTTTTGTTGTTCTGTGTTTGTGGTGGCTTTTGTCAGGAGAATAAATTGTCTATAAAAGCGACTGTGCATATCGCATCAACTAAGAAATATCTCATCCAATCCCAAAAAACGTTCATTGATCTGAAGACATGGAATAATTATTTTCACAATGAGACTTCAATAGATTATGACGATGAAACAGTTACAAAAATACGTGACATCTTATTGTCGACAGCTTCTAGAAGAGGCGAATCTATTTACAGCACCGCAAACGATAGTGTTTTTTTGGAGCTCTTTGAGCCTTTAGATGCAAGTTATCAAGAAACAACAGGCATATGGGCAAATATCGAGTTAGGCAAAAAATATTTGAATGGAACAATAATTAGACCATTCAAAGAATTTTTGGTATCCATAGGCGTCGATGCATCTTATCAAGACTGGACCTATGCTAAAATCCAGGAATTACTCTCAATTGCCAAATATCCATTTGACATTGGTTTTTCTTATATCTCTGAAAAATTTAGTACCATGTTTGAAGATATGGATGATAGAATATTCAACTCTGATGAGGAATTCGTAGTTATACTTGATGATGGCACCATTTGGGATATATTGGTTCAGATCGAAAGACCATGTGGTTTGACTAGAGATGAATTGACCGAAAGAACTTCCGTCGCATTTTACCATTATCTATTGGAATCCTCGTCAGTTCCAAATTGCTTAAACTTGGTTGATGGCAACGGTCATTTCAGGGCTACTATCAAATTGGTTCAACTGAATAAATCATCCATGACCCTTAAAACAACGGTATGTGATAGTGATTGGCAATCTTTTGATCAATTAAAAATATCTTTCGAATAACCAAAGTATATATATTTACAAATCTGTTCTATCACAGTGCTATAATTTATTATCAAAAAATATATCTAAAAAACACTAAAATCTACTACCTGAGTAAGATATTTATTTATAAAGCAAAAGTTTGTCGATTAAAAGATAAAACCCAAGATTCTACCCATGATTGTAATATCCTCTTTCCCTTTCTCTACGAATCTGGAATTGTATTCTCTTTCATGTTCTTCAATTTCTTCAAGTCCACTGTATAAATCAGCTGTTTTTGGATCGACAAATTTAGTTCTCTTCACGAGTTTGAAGACAATGAAAACGAAAATGTTCACAAAAATCATAAGATAGTAATATAAGAAGGAATCAATATCGAAAGATGGAATGAATGATTGTGCACCAAGGAAAAAAACAAGAATAAAAGTATATACAGCACAAGCGATGGCTGGATATGGTTGCCATTTGGTGATCCATGATTGCATGGTGAAAGTGGATCTGTCAAGACCTTGAGCCTTACAAGCCCTATAAAATCCAACGTATGTGATCATCATCATGAAATAATTCAATACTTGAGAACCAGTACACAGATTGATCATCCAATTGAATGCAACAGTGGCGGTATCACCTAATTGAAGTAATGAAAGACACGAGAAACCGAATGCTACAACTAAGGCAGCAATTGGAACACCATTGAATGTTGTGTAAGTAAAGATCTTTGGAGCTAAACCTCTCTTGGCTAATGCAAAGAGTGATCTTGTAGAACAATAAGTCAAAGAATTACCAGCAGAAAAAGATGAAGTAATACATAATGCATTAACAATTGACGGTAGTACATTGATTTGTAAATTCTTCATGGAAATGACATATGGAGAAACGTTGGCACCAGCGGCACCTTGTGCAATAGCGGTAACTAAAGTTGGATCATCATGTTTCAACAAAATACCAACACAAAGGGAACCCAAAACGAAGAAGACAGTCAATCTGTAGATAATACCTTTGAAAGCACCAGGTAAAACTTTACGTGGATTCTCAGCCTCACCAGCAATCATACCAAAGTATTCTGGAGCAGTTTCGGTGAAAATGGCTTTCAAATAAGCAGCCCAAAAAGCGGAAGCTTTAGTACCAAGATATAAAGGAAATGCGTTATCAACACCCTTGAAGTTTCTGAATCCGAAAGCATCATGTTGAGGGTTACCACCAACCATACTGATGAAAGTATAAAACAAAAGACCAACAGCCAATAAGACCTTACCAATAGCTAAATAAAATTCAGATTCACCATACCAATCAACAGCAAAAATGTTCAAAATCATATAAATAGCAATCTGAGGTATGAAGGTTGCCACCGGAGTATAATCATCTCGCCAAAAATGAATCATCGAGTTAACAGAAGTAATTTCAAAGGGAACATACAGGGAGACCATAATCCAAAAATTATAACCAGCACAAACTTCAAAAGCAGGATCAACAAATCTACCAGCATGTGTGATAAATGGAGAATCAACAGGAAGATAACAGATTAATTCACCAATTGTTAAAGTCACAATATAAATAGCAAAACCATGGATGATGAAAGTAACTAATAAATTACCACAACCACCCGCTTCTAAACCAGAACCGATGGTAACGAAAAGTGCAGTACCCACACTACCACCAATAGCCATAAGATCAACATGTCTTGGTCTTAATCTACGTCTGGTTTGGCCCCCTGCAACGAAACGCCCTTTTGCTTTTTGTTCAACGTCTGGAGAGGATCCTTCATCAAAGGATGAAACTTCCACCTCCCCAACATTCACGGTTGTCTTTTCACTTTTGAAAACACCAGTCAATCTATCCATATTAGAGATGATCTGTTCGATAAATGAAAATTAAGTCTAGATGTAGATGTAACTGCTATATCGACCGAAATCACAAGTGACAAATTGTAATGGATTTATACCTGCTTATGAAAGTTGAGTTTCAACTTCCTATATGCCCCTCAAATAGTTACAGGAAAATAAGAGATAAGAATTCGGGGTTCGTAGGCCACTGAAAACTGTCCAAAAATGGACAGAATACAAGTTCTGAATGAAAAATTCACACTCAATGTACATCAAAGTGTCCATTTCTGGACGAAATTGTATTGATCGTGTATCTGACTCTCTTCAGATCGGGATTTTAAGGTTCTTATCAGTCGAAGAGGCGTATTGTTGAAACCCCCTTCCTTTCAGTACACTCTCACAGGGTCCGTGAAAATGGCCAACAACATTTTTTTTTACCACTTGCGACTCAAGATCGCAACATATACTCTGAATTGTTTGCGGCGAACTCCAATATAACGCTTATCAGACTATTTGAATCTATAAAGCTCGGAATATGCTCGTCTGTTTGTTCACTTTGGAGATGAAACCCTATTGCGGAAAGCTCAAATCAATCCATCGTTTTCCTAAAATTCTTCTCCCTATATTGCCTTCGATGTGCAGGTCAACGCGTTTGGGTTATATCCATCAATTTCCGATCACCTTGACAGAGATCCATAGTCACTCAGGTTATCTTTAACCATGAAAGGGGTCAGTGCAGAAACAATCTGCAGGAGTGGAATAGTGATTCCGTGTTATCAGCTACAATTGCGCGTTATCTTCTCGCGGTGTTGCGGCTGAGTCGTAGAACGAAATGTATGCTTTCCTCGGCCGCTTAGCGCAGGTTTTATTTTTGAAATTTCAGAGTCAAAGGTTACTGTGTTATTATTCTCTGATTTTTGTTGGTAGTGCAAGAAAGGTAGATATTTTTTCAGCTTCAGAAATTGAGTTCACGAATAATAACAGAACTATATACTTGAAAAGTGTAGTCTTCTAAAACTTGCTCAGACTAAAATTTAAAGTTGAATCGAAAAGAAATTCTGAAACATATACCTAATGTAGTATGAAGCGTTTACACAGTCGTAAAATATGCTATATGGTGTATGGAATAGAACCCCCCAACTTAGTTAAAACAGACAAATTGCATCCGCAAAAAAATGTAATTTTTTGTGCGCCATATATCGTAAACCCGTGCAAATCCGCTTCGAGTACTATGTTTGGAATAGCTTACTGCGAAATAAGCTCTACTCTCTCATTTTTTCCTCAACACCCTTCATACAAGGAGTTTGCAATTTTCTTTATTGTTCACTTTGAAAGCGGGCATCATATGGATTCTGAATCTATTTATTGCTAAAGAATATTTAGCCTATTTTGGGGAATACTATAATCTATATAAAATCTCGTACATGATTTATGAGAGGACATCAATTGATGCTTGTTGAATATGTGCTTTCGCTTTCTATGATTTCACAAGTCACATTTGTATTAGGCACTTTGGAAATCATTAATCGTACTCAAAAAATGCTTCCATCCACTATCCTCTAGAATATCAAGGATATCAGTGCTCAAAGTGGTATGAGTTCTGGTAGCTTTACTACCATTTTTTGCGTCATGACTGCCAATTATCGAGGATACTTGGGGATGAGTTTGGGAGTTCAAATGGTGCCTACCCTCCATTGAGTCTGAAGCTTGTGAACTAGAAGTTGATTTGATGCCACCCCCTTCTGGAGAGGAAGATGTAAGTTCTTGAGAACTGAAATCACCTACTTCTTTCCCTTCGTTGGAGGTCACCAACTGGGTATAGTTTTCATTCTTCTTCGATGCCATAGATTTGACTTTACCAGGTATAAGTTTCTTTCTTTTATGATAACCACCTTTAGAGTTTTCATTTACAGAGTGTTCAGTCTCTTCTTTCAGGGCTTGCAGTGTTTTTAAATGGCCTCCACCTTGTACATCATTTCCAGACTTCGTTAACGTTATTAACTGCTGAATCATATATTTGCCTCGAAGAGCCGGCCTCATAACATGTTTATATGACCCTAAGGTTTCTAATACCTTATGTATAAGAGCCATAGTAGGTGTCTGCTGATCGACTGATTCATCATTCAACATAAAGTCAACTAGTAAAAATATTGCTCCCAACACCGCAAGCTCTGGCACAAAAGAAACACTTTTAAGTTTGGTAGGCGTCTCAGTTGAAGTGAAGTTCTTAATTATATCCTTTGCAGAAGAGTAACATACTTGATAACATTGGTCAATCCAGTCTTCACGACTCATCATAGAGGACATTTTTGTATTAATGTGAAGTCTTTCACCCAATATTTGAAAATTAGATAATAACTTGAGGAAGTTGATATAGTCCTTGAAAATTTGATCATGTTGCATTCTCTCATTGTCCACATAATGTTCGAAATCACGAGTGGTTTCAATATCCAAAAGCTTTAATTCTACATCAGCTTTTACTAAACTTTCTAGAGAAATTTCATTAGGAGATACAAAGTCTTCGTAATAGTAACTCTTTTTAATCGACGCAAGCTTTATTGAAAACAGCTGGAAATAGTTATCCCAATTCAATACTTCATTTTCAACAAGCCATGCTTTGGGAGGCCCTGTAGCAAAACTATTCTTTTGAATGAGCGAATACCTGGAAAGGTCTTCAAACCAATCACTGGTTACCAAGGACCACCAACATCTCCTTTTGAGTCCAGTTTCCGTGTTATTTATATCCTCTTCATCTACGATTTGATCCATTTTCAACTTTCTTGCCTGGTATATCATAACACTCAGCAAACAATTAACGAAATGACTCCCACCCATTGAACGAGCAGTAACTCTCATAAGAAGGTAAATTTGAATGGCTCTGATATTAGGGTATGTCATAAAGCCAGCTCTATATAAACACTCAATACCACAATTGAAATAACTCCTTGGAAAAAAGTCCCATTCATTATCCGTATAGCCTAGCTGACTCTGAATAGATGCATCAGCAAAATATAGTCCAATACACATTAGGTTATAATATATACCAAGAAAAAAGTAATTTGTACTCGTCTCAGAATAAAGTGCTGTGATATGCTTATTCTTGTTTGTTTCATCTTTCCAATGTTTTTCATATTCTTCTGTAAAAGACTCTATATCTAGTATCGTTTTCACGAATGGTAACAATTTAGCTTGTGATATTATTATATCAGACTCAAACTTTGTTATTTTACTTATCACTTTCAATTGATAGTTCCAGACGTCTGATCGCTCGTCATTATTACTCTTGCTCATCAATCTCATCCCTTTGATAAGTTTCCTTCGCTTGATTCTGGACCACTCAACAGAATCCCAGTCAAAGGAATGACCATCATAAGCTTGAAAAGCATCAATAATACCCTTATTGACCACTCCCAGGGTCATTGAGTAATTCTTCCAGCTATTGTTTAGCTTTTGTGTGTCAGGTGAAGTAAGACTAACTTTCTCGCCAAAGGATTCAGATTTTTGCTGTCTTTCACCGTCTAATTGAGATGAGTCAAATATCTTTCTCTTCTTGTTATCGTCTGGGAGATCGTCAGAGACACTATTGACATTGTTGGATCGGAGTAAAGTATTTTCCAAATCTTTAATCTTCCTCTTCAGCACATCATTTTCTCGGGCAAGTCGCACCTCGTTCGGAATAGAGGCTGTATTCTCATTCTCAATAAGAGGTATTTCATCTCTACTGCAGAGATGTGCGACATCATTAGCAATGCATCTTGAGCATGGAATTTTAAAATCACATTTTGCTTTCCTGCTTCTACAACGATAACATGTCTTGACAACTCGATTACGTTTTTGTTTTTGTTTCGATTCGTCAGTATCAAGAGCTCCCACAAAGGTTGTTAGCCCCATATTTGGGGTTGGCCCATGTGATTCCTCTACACTCACGAGCAGATCTGGCATTGCCTATCAGCTTACACCGGAGGCAAACGGAGATACCACGCAGAGATGTGCTTATCAACTATTTTGATCTCCGTTTTCTCAACCTCATCTAATCTCCTCTCTCATTTATCTTACTCAATGGGGTGAGAAATGCACAGCCTAAAGACGTTAGCTTGTACCTTAAATTGTGTCAGTCGCGTCGGTTATACCCGACACATTGCGAGGAAATTTTCTGTTAGCATAATGGTGATTTGAATTATGATTCACGCTAGGCATTGTTTTGCCTCTGGGTCAAACGCTTGTATATAACGCTCTATTCTTGGTATCTGCAAAGAACTTCCAGTCCTACTTGTTAAGGTCTTTAGCTTCTGACATTTTTGTCTTTGTTTCTCGACTTCACTGTGCTTGCGAAACCTGAAGTTGGAGAACATCAGTGAGCCGAAACCTTACAATATATCATAGATTTGACCGATAATTATATTCGTGTATAAGCATTCAGGATCAGGGAAAATCTACATTTGAAGCTTGACAGTAACTGAAGACGTCTTTCAATTGATATCTCTATTGCATTAAGTGCATCATAATATTATTGGCTGTAGAAATTTTGAGCGAAAGGTAGAATTTTTCAACATGTTTATATACTACCTCATAGCGGTGATAGGGTTTCTGTGGCTCGTGAAGAGGTTCACGTCGTTGATGTCAGTTCCCTTGGAACAATCCATTAGATCTTTGAACATATCGATCCCAAATGTTCCCGGAATTACTGTCGATAAAGTTACCGAGTCTTCCATGGTCTTACATTGGAGCTCGTTTGATGATGACAACGATTCGAATACCACGACCGGTTATGGAAGCAGTACAGGTGTATCAACTAGAAAAGAATCAAATTCCAATACCATAAATCATTCCACAAACAATAGTACACCGGATGGACCCCCATTATTGGTGAACAATTCTCCGAATACCATAAGTCAGTATGTGTTGTATGTGAATGGTATACAAACTGCAGTTATTGAAGGAAACCAACAATCCTGTATTTTGGAGGGATTACAATCCGGAAACAACTATCAAGTGGATATTGTTGCTTTCAATGTTGCAAATTTCAGATCTAAATCATCCCCTATTTATGTTAGAACTACGAAGGCTGAAAGCCTATCTGAAGCTGTAAACGCAGAACAACTAAATCATCCGGATAGTTTATTAACCGTTCTAGCACGTGAGAAGGATACAGATCAAATATTCAAACATCCATCATACAGGCAACATTCGCCTCACGGAAGAAGATCAAGAAGTAATACAGTTGACGGGCCTAATGCTTCAAATATAGAAATTGGTAGTGTGCCTCTCCAGACTAATAATTCAGGCTATGCGAATAGTACCACCGATCTTGATTATATTGTACAAAATGCATCAACCCTCACGGATATTGATGAGTTGAAATTTTGGCTTGAAGTAATGCTGGAAGAAGTAAGAAATCTTTTGAGGTCATACAGAGAAGATAAACTTGAATTTGAAAAAGAAGAAAACTCATTATTAATAGAAAAAGAGGAAGCAATGGCTCGTCGTAAGATGGAAGCTATCAATAGATCTAGTTTGAAGAGTGAGATAAAGTCATGGGAAGAATCCAGAAGAAAAGCTGAAACTAAAGTCACTTCGAATCAAAACAAGTATAGAGAAACCTTGAAAAAGATCGAAGAGAAAAAGTCCCAAATTTCCAAATGGAGAGAAACTCTTCAAGAGAAGAGAACATCAAATGAATTGATTCTCAAAAATTCTGAATCAGAATTACTGAATTTAAAACAACAGGTTGAAGAGTACAACAAGCAGGTATTTTCCATTCAAGAGGAACTACACAATATGGAAGAAGATAACAAAGAGTACTCTGCCACGAAGAAGAAGCTTGATGGCATAGAAAAGCAATTGAAAGTCTTATTTGAAAGCTTCAAAAAGGGAATTGATGAGAAGTCAGGACTTGTGACCAATGATGGTAAGAGAGCTTTCGATCAAATTGTTGTTCTCAGACCAGAGTGGAAAGAAGAGTATGAAAGGATAATGAAAGAAGATGCACAAGCTGAGTCACAATGGAGAGCACTACAACAGAAAGAATATCACAGAGCCGCTCAAATCAAAAAACAATTTGATTTATTTACGTCCATTACAAGCAACCAAAATAGTTCTACTAATTCCCTTAGTTTGATGAACAATTCTAATTCTAATTCTAATTCTAATCAGCCATCTGGCTCTAATGGTTCAGCTGCATATAGTAATAATTCTGGTAATAACACAGTGTCTAATTCATTTGATTCAAGCTTTAATACAAATCCGTACCCTTCATCCCAGAATATTGATGATCGTTTCAATTTAGTATTGATGAGAGCATATAACTCATTATCTGAAACAGGTACTTCCAATAATAACGGAGGCAATGCATCTATTTCAAACACAAACACAAATACTAATGGTTACCCTGTACCACCACCCTTGACCCACAATTTATCATCAAGTTCATTCAACAACCTTGGACTTAATGATGATTCAATGTCTACCAATCCTCCGGGAAGTATATTATCAGCTAGCCCACAAATGAACCAAAGTTATTGGGGTTCAGGTTTGAGTATCGGGGGTTCCAACACCAACAAAAACTTACAAATTGATACAGCCTTGAGTAAAGCTGATGAATATGGGTATGATAATGGAGAATTGGATTCACCAGATGTTGCTGGGTTGTTACCACATGCCTTAATAGAAGGTGAAGATGCTGATGTATTATTTCAAGGTACCAGTAGTCCAAGACCAACGTCTCAACTTCTGGGAAGAGCGTTGGATGAATCATCAGAGTCACCTAGGGTTCTACAGGCTTCCAACTTTGATGTATTATCTTCATACAGTGAACTCGGGGCTGTATCTATCAACAATGCTAATAATAACAACAATCACAATAATAACAATAATGGGAATGATGCTATCAGCGTACTGAGTGGGAGCTTTTTACCTCCATTTGGCAATGAATTGGGCGGTTTAACTCATACTCCAACAAACAATTCAAGAATCACATCATTAAGTAGCTTACAACCAATGACTGGGTTCAATTCACCACCAACAGGGTCTTCTGTACCAGGCTTGAGCTATTTAACAAGTGTTGAGAGCAGAGTTTCAAATAATTATCTGGACCTTTCCACCCAAAAGTCACCATTTGTACCTGCTAATAACTCGCAATCAATTCCCTCAACTTTCCAAAACCATCATTCAAATAATTCCTCCATTGGTGCAGCCAATGAAGAAACATCAAATGCTTTTTCGCCAAAGAGAAAGTTTGGTTTTGGCAAGAGTAATATGTTGGATTTTTTCAGTAATAATAATCACAGGAATGACAATACCACTGATATATCTGCAAACTATAATGGTAATAGCAACAGCAAAACTAATGATAATAGCAACACTTCTCACAACAAATCATCTCTCTTCTCGGGATTCATGCTGGGAAGCCAATACAAGAGCAACAACAATAGTACAAATAACAATGATCATAACGACAAATCTACATCAACTACCACAGTCTCTGCGAATAGCAACGGTCAGTCAGAAGACCCTTCTGCTTCACCAATTGCTATCAATGTATTTCCAGCTAGTTATGACTATAAGAAGTCTTTAGATTTGAGTTTGACAAGGGGAAGGAGTACCAGTTTTGGTTCAAGTATTTGGAACAATACCAATGGGGTAACCGCCACTCATTCAGGAGAGGATAGTGCTGCTCTATCCTCATCACCAACAGGAGGTTTGACTTGGGGTGGAAGTTACAATCCAACAACTTCCATCCCCATCTCTAGTAGTCTATCAATGAGTCAACTGAATTCGAAAGAATCAAATCAATCACAACAGAATCCCGTCCTTGGTACCCCAAGAGATATTCCTGGAAGTACTACTTCCGGTGCATCTAATACTGGATTTGACTCAATCTCAAATTATACTGTTGGTTCAATGGCTAACGACACACCCCGTGCATTCACAGGAAATGAAGGCAATCAAAATGTTTCCTCTAATCAGCAGTATAACAATGACAATAGTAGTACAAGTGCTTCTTTGTTGCCTGTACCGGGTGGAGGTCATACACGTAGCAAAACCAATACATCATCTTCAACCCATTCAATGTCATCCTCCTCACACGATTTATCATCAGAACATGAAGTTGAAAAACAAGCAGCTCCTCCATCACCTCAATTTTTCAAAAAGAAACTTCAAAGATTCAATTTTGGTACATCTCCTACGAAAGTTGTTACTAAAGAAAGTGATCGCTCATTTATATCATCCCTTGATGGAACTGCATCAAGTGAGGATGATCATGGTAATAGTTTGAACCTGAGCGATAATAGCTTTGGTACCAATGCTATCAATCCAAATGCTGCCAATGCAACTGCATCCAATTCATACAGTCTTCTTGGTTCTAGTATTGGTTCAAAATCATCCAACTTCTTCAATAAATTGAGTACAAGAAGAAACTCGCATGCAACATCTCATTCAGGAAGTGTAGGTGGAGTATCAAGCGTTGGCAATACTACTACTATAAGCAGTGATGGATCACATGATAACTCTCTTGTTGGTTCTGCTGGTGTTAATTCTAATCCTCCTTCTGGACCACTCAGCTTGGGAAGTGGAAGTGGACTGAACTCATCAATTCAATCAGGTGTAGGTCCAAATAGTACAGGCGTAGGTACAAGCACAGATGGTTCAAATTCAAATTCTGGCTCCAGTGGATCTGGCTCCAACAGCAGTGGAGGTATCAAGATCACAAGAAGAATTAGTCTTGCATTCAAAAGAAACGAGAAAAGTAATAAAGATAATACTATAATTGAAGAGAATGTTGAACAGGTTGCTGAAACAAACTGATCAATCAACGCTCTTCGATGTTTTACGACCATAGATTTATGTATTTATGTAATTTTAATTGATAATAAAATGCTATTGAAAATATGAGTATGAAAAGTTACTGATGTATGTATGTATATAAAGCTACAAGATATTAATTAGGTGATAGATTGACTCGACAATTGGCTTGTTGAGTAAATTGGTATAGCATGATATAACATGGTATGCGAGGGGAATTTATGTATATGATTAATAATTTAGCGATCATAACGGTCACTACTGTTGTTGTTGTTGTTGTTCTTGTTGATGTGGCAGTTGTTGCTGTTGGTCTTGTGCGGGTTGAGCTTGAGCTTGAGCTTGAACATTATCTTCTTTTTGCTTTGATTCTGCTGCTAGTTCATCGAGGAAATCTGCCTCTTCTGCTTCCTCAGCTTTCCACTTAGCTGATAATTCCTCTTCGTATCCGTCTTCAATACCAGCGGCTATAGCCTTAGCTCTTGCTTTTGCAGCCCTTTTAGTAGAAATAATAGAGAAATCGTCGATATCACTCCAATCGACGACAATCTTTCTATTTTGACTTTCTGGATCTATATTTTTGAAAATATTTGGTTTTTCTTCATACCATGTATCACTAACGTCTTGAAATCCAGCTTTGAAAATGGTATCGTATATTCTATACACTTCGTCATGTTTCTGTTTCCTTATTTCTTCTTCTGCCATCCATTTCATATGTTTGATATCATCTGATGATGGTTCATATATATGCCAAATGACATAATGGGGTAATCCAACTACTGAATACCCCATTCTTTTACACATTTTACCAAATGCTTCAGTTTCAGCATGTTTTTCAAATGAAAATGCAGGGAAATGTGCACCACTTTCAAATACTTTTGCCTTAGCTAAGATTGAAACACCTCCAATACCATCCAAAACCATTTCAGTTTCCGGATCACCATATGGATCTCTAAGGTACGCTAAATGAGGTCTCCAAGTGGCAAATTCTACGTAACCTTCCACTATAACAGCATCTTCATCGAGGCCTGCGGCTAATTGTAAACCACCATCACTTTCCTGCCATGAGTTTAAATCATAAGGTTGTTGATTTCCTAACCAATCAGGTAATGGACGCCAAACATTTGGTACAATAACATCTTTATCATGATGCATTAAATCCTCGATAATTGTTGGTTTCATTGTTTCCACATCTACATCACGCCAATAGACGTATGAATGATAAGGTTTTAGAGCAACAGATGTTAACCAGTTTCTTGCCTTTGCCATTAACTTACGTCTTGGCCCTTGAGCTTGAAATCCATGACGATCACTGAATGACTGACCAATAATTTGACCAAAATCTTTTTCAAATATTTCAATCTCACCAAAATGTAAATCAGGATTTGGGTCATTTTGAATTTCATTCAGACTACTTTCCAGTAATTCCATTGTATTATCTGAAGTGTCGGATACAAGAAAAGCTAGATCTATTAAATTATGAGGATATGTCATGTTTCTCATATGGCTGAAAAACATTGGTAAATGAGAAGCAGCATCTCTCAGGGGAACGCAAAATATGATTCTTTGATCATATTGCCAACCATAAGGATTACTTGTATATTCTTTCAAATCGTAAAAGTTGACATTTTGTACTTCTGAAGGATCATCGAAATCAGGTGTATAGAAAGTTGGAAATGTTGGTATCAATGCATCATCTGTTATAGAACCTGTTATATGTCGGAGGAATGCTATTAAAATGGATATTATGAGTAAAGTTGATAAAAGAATCACAACAAATAATGACTTTTTGCTTTTGTTTAAACTTCGTAAACTACGTGAATAAGACTTTCCATTATCATATAGTTTATCATCCGATAGGGTTAGGGAAAGAGCCACCATTTTTGAAATGCTTTGTTCAATTGAAAGAACCGACTTGTATACGAAATGTAATGCTATGGGTGTATGTGCGATAAACTATTTTTAGTTCAAAGCACAAAGACACAAAGTCAAAAAAAGACACAGGAGGAAGGAAAAAGATACACAAAGATGAAAAAACAAAACACAAATAGAAAAATGACACTAGTAAGCGGAAGTTTATGCTGGTGATAGTGAACTAATATCCCGTAGATGAGTAGTGACTTGAAGAGGAAAGGATAAGAAAGAATATGGATGTGATCTGGGGAAAGGGATGATGAAAATTGTTTTCTTGATATCTTTGATGTCCTTAGAGGCGCTAATTTTAGATCCAGATCAACTTCGAAAATGAAATTTTTGAATATAAACAATGGATTAATAGAAAAGAGTAGATATCAGCTCCCCGGCTAACAGAAATGTTGAAAATCAATGCAATGTATATCTCTACACCTATACAGTTGCAACCCTTTCAGTCAGTAGAAAGCTTTTGGCATGCTATCTCGAAGCTCAATGGTAATAACAGCTGGATGAAAGCAGGTGCAAGCAGGTAATGAGACGCTGATGTCAGCTGTGCCGAACTCAAAGAAGCGAAAAGGAGCAAAATTGGAGATTAAAAGCAGGAGACAGCTGCACCAGCCACAGCAGTACTTATTATTTTGTATGATGATTATCCTTCTTTTCAAGGAGCAAGGCAGTGCCAATGCGGGTAGGAATGGCTAAGTGTGGCTGATTTTTTGGCACATGAAATTTAGGGCTGTGAAACAACAAAGCTTTGATGTTGTCGTTTTGCCACCACACTTGACACCTAATTGCCTTCCCAATGGCAAAATCAACCGAGTTCACTTGATCAATATTGTCCACATCAGGATGCAGTATACTTAATATGTTGTGTCTTTATGGTACTATATGCGACAGTTCATTAGATATATATACATATAATTCACTATTGCCTTTATTTATACATCCACTCATTGATTTCCCCTTTTATTCGTTTTTTCTTCAATCAATTGTGTTAATTTGTCTCTTCTCTGTCAATATTATCATCGTTATCAGCCAAGATAGACATACCCGCTTTACAACTACCAATTGAATAAATATAAGATGTCAGCATTAATTCATGAAAGTGGAATTAAACCATTCTTTGAACAAAAGATTCAAGATACTGAAATCAAAATCACAGCAAGAACTCAAAATCTCAGAAGACTTGAAGCTCAGCGTAACTCTTTGAATTCAAAGGTTAGATCACTCAAAGATGAATTGAAATTATTACAAGAGCCTGGTTCATACGTAGGTGAAGTTGTGAAAGTCATGGGAAAGAAGAAAGTATTAGTTAAAGTCCATCCAGAGGGTAAATATATTGTCAATGTTTCACATGAGATTGATATCAAGAAAATAACTCCAAGTTTAAGAGTTTGTCTTAGATCAGATTCTTATGATTTACATCAAATATTACCAAATAAAATCGATCCATTAGTCTCATTAATGATGGTTGAAAAAGTTCCAGATTCAACTTATGATATGGTTGGTGGTTTAGATGAACAAATCAAGGAAATCAAAGAAGTTATTGAATTACCTGTTAAACATCCAGAACTCTTTGAAAGTTTAGGTATAGCTCAACCAAAAGGTGTTATTTTATATGGTCCGCCAGGTACTGGTAAAACTTTATTAGCAAGAGCTGTTGCACATCACACAGACTGTAAATTCATAAGAGTATCAGGTTCTGAATTAGTACAAAAGTATATTGGTGAAGGTTCAAGAATGGTCAGAGAATTATTCGTAATGGCAAGAGAACACGCTCCATCTATTATATTCATGGATGAAATCGATTCTATTGGTTCTTCAAGAGTTGAATCCTCAAGTGGAGGTGGTGATTCTGAAGTTCAAAGAACAATGCTTGAATTGTTAAATCAATTGGATGGTTTTGAAAGTTCTAAAGATATCAAAGTTATAATGGCAACTAATAGGCTGGATATTTTAGATCCTGCATTATTAAGACCTGGTAGAATAGATAGAAAAATTGAATTCCCACCTCCAACTTTGGCTGCAAGAACAGATATCTTGAAGATCCATTCTAAATCAATGAACTTAACAAGAGGTATTGATTTGGGTAAAATCGCTGAAAAAATGAACGGTTGTTCAGGTGCCGATGTTAAAGGTGTATGTACCGAAGCTGGTATGTTCGCATTAAGAGAAAGAAGAATTCATATAACTCAAGAAGACTTTGAACTAGCTGTGGCTAAAGTCATGTCCAAGAATGATGAAGGTGCTGTTTCAGTTGCTAAATTGTTTAAATAGATTCAAACAACTTTTGTTTTGTTATCTTTTCTTATGTTTCAAAAATCTTCTAAAATATACACAACATATATAACAAAGTAATACGTATCTTTGATCTAATAAATTAATACAAAAAGTAAATACTTCTTCCGACTTTCTATCAAATTTTATTCATGTATATATATATACCTAAACTTGATCATTAATTTTAACACCATTACGACCGAGCCAATCTTTCAAATTATTTAGGCCTTCCATTTCACTAAATTCATAATTCATCGGAACCTCACTTACCGCTTTACATAACCATTCCCTTTCGTACTCCCCTTCTTCAGATAGCAAATCCACAAGCATTTTTTTCTTGGTCATTGACAGATCAACACAAAACCAACATGTATCACCAATAGGAGACCCACTGATGGAGTTTGGTAAATTTGGTATTAATGGTAATAATTCATTCTTCACATACTTGATCATTCCTGCTATTCCGCCAGATTGTAATTCAGTTGGTATGAGTCCACTAGAGTAACATTTTGGATTCTTACACCACGAATTTCCACATCCTTTCGTCAATTGTAATACATACCTTCTCTCGAGTCTTGATTTCAATTTAGATCCAGTTGGATCTAGAACGCCAGAGTATGAAGGACCAAAACAGACATTACATAGTCCGATAGTATTGCTAGGATTACTTAAGTCTACCATACTGCAACAGTTATGATTCGAACACTTGGTAGGTTTAGCCCTTGAAACTCTAATCAATTGGTGTAATTTATCGTGTGCTACAACATCACGTAATCTTATGATTTTACCACAGATTTCACATTCGGTAGTCTTCGAACCACACGTATACTCATGATGAGACATTCCTGATATCATTGACTCCGTTGTAGCCTTCTCACGAGGTAATATCAAATGACAAAATCTACATTCATGTAATAATCCTGCACATTCAGTTGATGAATGCAATGCCAGTTGGATTATCTTGGGGAACATGAAATCATTATCACAGTTCGAACATTGAACAGGAGAATGCATTATTTTCATATGTTGCTCTAAGGAAAACTCGTCATCTCCAAAGTGTAAGCTATCAGTACACTCTTCACAATGCCAATGAGTTGATGGTATTGTTTTTAGAAAGATCCTACCACATCCACGTTTACATTTAACATTGTTCCGAAGGCAGAAGTTTTCATGCATAAATAGAGAAATTTTGGCAACTTTTGCCCCACAGTTACTACAAATGGCTTGATCGTTACTCAATATCTCTTCTTGTTGTGTATTAGTGGTATCAATTGATGTCCTCTTGATTTCTACTTCTTCCACGATAATCCTTATAGTGACTATTTCATTGGGTATATGAACAATGGGCATTATATACAGTTTTTCATGATTGCTCAAATATGGCGAGTCGGGGTTTATAATAATTTCCTTGTATGCACTGGTGTAGGTGGACCATATAAATGACGTCTCATTCAGAAATGGAGTGGTTGAAACAACCAAATCTACAACGCTTGGATTCTCGCCACTACTATCAAGGACTACCTTTATAGGTCTTGTGAATGGATTGTTCTCTCCTGGAAAAAGTTCTATCTTCTTTTGATGATCTTGTGATACTGTCAATGTTATTGAATCATTCAAACTTAACTTGGTTTCTTCAGACTCTTCCAAAAGATCTCTCTGAAGCTTTTCAAGTAAGGCTCGTGCCATATCATCATCCAATGGTTCTACTTCCAAAGATATATCGGTATCAACAACACATATAGTCTTTTGTGGCAAAGTCTCAATGACACTGAAATCATATTGCTTTCCTGATACCTCGATAGTCAACAAGTCACCCGAAGTCAACGTGGTATAACTTTTTGTTAGATTAGCTTCGAGGAACCATTTCCAATCGCTGATTTCCGGGTAAAGTTTCAATTGTTTCAAGGTCAGTTGACTTCCCTTTGCAATGTCATCAACCAAGTTGACTTCAATCTCTTTACCTTCTTCAGGTGATGTCCCAAGTCCTAGTTTTTCAACTAGAAGTCCAGGTAATACAATTTCCTTGGTATCTGATGTGAATTCTTTTACACCTGCAAAACAGGCAATCCCTGTACTCTTTGAAGTAAGTCCAACAATCAAAGGATGCGGAAGAGACTCAACTCGTAGAGTATACTGCTGATTCACAATCTCCTCCAGAAAAGATTGAGGTAATATGACTTTATCTGAATAATGCGGAAGATTTCCCTTCTCTTCAGTTGATCCTGCTACAAAATTCAAGCATTCCTTAACTCTGATATCTCTTGTCATGTTATATCAAAATTGAAGCCATGAAGTAACTAGAGTGGTGAAGAAAAGAGGAACGCATTTTCAGTCTGGGATCTATTATATCCTTATCTGCTTTTAGTAATCTTTTGCCATCTCCCATTTCAAATTTCACTTTTCACTGCCTTTGATTACACTGCCATGTTCTGATGTTCTGAAAATATATAATTAAGGTGATCTAGTATTCCCTTTGGAATAATATCCTGAAATAGTTCTTCCCTTTCCTTATTCTCCAAATGAATAAATTCATCAAGTGTTGTTAGGGTCAGTATTGTACAAACCAAAATAGGATTGATTATGCCACAGTTGAACAAAAAAAAATGCTCATCAGAGAATCGCTCAAATCTTAGAAATTCTTCGGAATCCTCAACTTCCACAACTGAGCCATATTTTTCAATCAATGCACATAGACAGAGCTCTAGTGATTTGACCGAATCATTACAGAAAACAGTCTTTATCCCTACCTTCTTACAGAAGTTTTGGAATTCAATCAGTTTCCCGTCACTGTGATCATCGGTTAAAATGATGATTACTATGCTTTGTACGTGGATTGCAATCTGCTCGATGGTTTTAAATAACTTAAACTGATTGGTGGCTACATCTATCTGATACGCTTTCAGTGGCGACAACACCAGTATCCCACAAGTCTCAGAGATGAAAATATCAAATGTGTGTGTTGAAGATTCACTTTGTATCTCATATATGCACAGTTTATTTTCAAGACTATTGCTATATTTTTGGACATCTTCGCAAACTTTTCGATGTTTTTGTGTAAACTCGTTACTTAAAGCCAACTGCCTAAACATATTTGGTTTCTCTAACAAACTAAGCTGTATATTGTTTTGCATTGAAGGTGTCTCGGGGGCAGTGATGCTATTCAGCTCATTTAAAAATGTTGTTCCCAAAAATGTATTGTTGGAGCTTTTCTCGGGCGGTAATACCTGAGACTTATTATTTATCATTGCATGGTTCAATACATCAAGTAATGGAAAATTGTTTGTTCCAAGAATATATTGAGACTTAGCCAACTTCCGCTTCTTTTGTAGGACTAGTGAGTCTGTTAGCGACATTGATGCCCCATTTCTTTTGGGTTTTGGTGGTGGAATGGAGGCTGATGCCATTTCTTCTTTGGCTCTCGAGGAAGCCTTTTTTGATGGAGTGTTATCTGTAATGCATTCAATGGTATTATTTCCCGAGTTTCCATACGTTGCTCTCTTCAATTTGCTCTTTTCATTATACTGATCGACTGGTTCTATTTCATTTGAAAGTGATGAATCCATGGATAAAGATAATCGCTGAACGATAGTACTTTGAACGGAATTATCAGCTATTGTTGTTGTGAGTTCAGAATTATCCATACTGACAACATTTATCTCGACGATTTTTCTGTCCAGCGTATGATTGACAAGCTCAAGATTTTCCGCCTTGACTCTGGTCAATTTTGGTTCATAAGGGAAAGGAAGATATAGTTGTTTGTTTCCAAATGACTCAGAAAGAATTTTGTCCTTTGACATGTTACGGAACGGTTTCCATTTCATGCTTGCCATCTTCACTTTTGGCATATTCCATTTATTCTTAATCAAACTGTTGATTCTGGTTTGATAATAGGAATAGAGAGATATCTTTGGAAGATATGGTGCTCTAATCTGATATAGCATTTCCTGATGCACTTCTTCTGCTAGGATTATGTTCCTGTAATGTACCAGTTCCGACTCTGAAATTGTTGGCTCAAGACTCAAGGCACGATTCCATTTCTCTGGTATACCCATATCTGACCTTAAAGAGCGCTCAGCCAACAAAGGCGGGTCAATGCCGTAAGCGCTTGTTGTCTCCCGAGGTGAAATGCACTCAATCTTACTTTCAGAGTAAACTGCAAGGAAAAGCATCTCCTGAGGATCTTCTTCAACCTCTATTTTCTGAAAAAGGATTTCATTTGACCACTTATCTTTATGCAAGGGCATGCTCTTTTTAATTGCAGGACAATAAATATCTTTAGCTATAAGAAAATTTCCCGCTTCTTGTTTCCCAATTCTACTGACCATTGTATCTACATATTCTCTGTTTTCCTTGCGAATTGAACCTCTTAAAAACTCAGAAACATTTTTGGGGATTACCCAAACCTCTTTGGTCAATCTGTCTCTATCATTCGAAATATTCAGGATTTCTCTATAGTCATTATGGGTCTGATGTTCTCTTTTCCATTCACCGTACGATGGATATTTTTTGTCATTTGCATCGAGTCCAGTATCAAAAAGATACTCTGCCTCCATAATTGGTAAAGCATCTATTTTCCTTACAGTATGCTCTTGAATCGTCTTCTTTGTACTATCTGTAATGAATTGGGCCACTCGACTTTGAATTTGAAATTTCTCAAAAATTATTGAATCTAGTATTATGCACCTATCTGCAAACATTGGAAGATTCTCATCTTCAGTTGTTTCCCAGTCGTAGAACTCAATATCCTCCAGGTCTAAAGCAGGCATGTTGGTTGGTTCGAAAGTTATTTTTGAGTTGGGTACTTGAAATGATGGACTTAAGAAGGAAAATATATCTAGTTAAAATATAACTCACTGAGAAATTTAAATTTGGAAAAAGTACTGGGATCTCAAAATTGTAGAATTTTTAAACGAACAGGATATCCTGTTAGATTTATTATACAAATTAGCAGTGAATTATAGAACATATATACTACTCTCTATAAAGTATAATCTCACTTTGTTTGAAATACCTTCTTGCATCTTCATCAATCAATACCAAACTGAGGAAAGTCCTGGTTGAGAACTTTTTATTGATGTCTTTATAAGTTGGTGTAAGGTCAAATCCACCTAGGAATAAACGGATAGGAATCGTTTCACCTCTTACAGGGGCACCATCCATAATCTCAAATCTAACTAAAGTTTCATTTTCACTCAATTGATTAGGTGGGGATCCACAAGTTTCTCTCCTTATCAACGATAATTCCATATGTTTAATCTTCAATCTGACTAATAGAAAATATATTCTACCGACAATTACATCCTTCAATGAATATCGATTCTTTGAATATTCAAACTCTATATGAAGACAATTCTCAATCCCTATATCCATTCTGACATTGGATATTGTAGGTGGATTACTTGTTGTAACTTGACCCGAGGAACTTGAGTCTACACCATCGCCATGTTGATAAACCCACAACTCTTTTTCTCTTATGACATCAGCAGATTTTCTGCTGACAGTGACTTTTAAGTAATAACGTAATTTGACATTGATACCTCTATAACTCTCGTACTGCTTTTCAACATTCCTAAATTCAAAGTGGAAAGTTTCTGGTTGACGTAACTCCCCAGGGCTAGCTAATTCATGAGCAAGAGATAAGAAATCATCAGACTGAATTCCATCGTTATTAGTCTCAATGCTTCCCAACATTTGAATTCTTATACCACTATGTTCCACTCTTTTATTATCCCTTGTTCTGATGGTGACTTGTCCCTTGACAGTCTCTCCATCGCTGTACAATGGCAGCTTTTCATTTCTACCCTTTGCACTTTTGACCTCCACTGTTTCTCTTTTTTCTTCGCCATCAAGCCTCAGCTCAATATCTACAGGTGACTTGAAGAACAGTGCCATGATTCTTATGTGTTTATATTTCTTGATTGGATGACCGAAGTGATGACTGATACTTTCAACTCTGTTGGTAAATAACCTTGCATATATAGATGAGCCTCCAGACACTCCTGCTTTCAAAACGCTTCTACGCGGACAGGGCTTCGAATCGCGAGGTTCTAATAATTCCCGAATATATTATTGTTTGATTGATCTATATACATATCTTTATACAAGTTTCTTTCTATAAACAAATGACCTTGAAGGGTTATGAGTAGTTTATTTGCCCTTCTTTTGTTTGGATACTTTTTTCTTAGACGATTCAGCCTCCTCGTAATCAAAATCACCTTCTTCCTCATCTTCCTCGTTTTCAACATCTTCGATAAATTCACCCTCACGTCTTTCCCTTTCTTTGAAGAATTTCTTGACCTTTGGTGAGTTCATCAATTGATAGCTGGCAATTTGCCCACTTCTCAAAATTTGACTCTCATAATCTGTAGGCTTACTTTCCAATACAGTTTGAATTTCCTTCTTTTGTTGTTTCTTCAATTTCTTGGCCTTGGCTGTTTTGGCCTTCTTGATATTTCTTTCTTTCTCTTGAAGCTGTTGAATGTAAAAAGTACTTTCCTTGGTCGATTGGATGGCTGATTTGAATCCTAACGTCCATGAATCACCAGCACGAATTTTACGAGCATCATGGAACTCCTGTTTACCAACTGACTTAGAGATGAAAAGTTTCTCCAAATGTCCTGAAGGAGCACATACATTTGCAACAACAAAACCCTTTCTCTTCTCTGGGTACAATATTCTTGGAGACTCATTAAGGTGCTCACTTTGGAAACCAATGCTTCTTAAATTTCCTGAGTCAATGCTTTCTTGCTCCTTTTGTCTCAATTGCTCTATTCTCTCCAATGTAGCAGGTTCATTGTTGGCTCTTTCAACGATCAAATATGAAAAGTTAGCAGTTTCAAAGTTTTTACCATCAACTCTACCTCTACCAGGCGTAGAAACATGTTTGGCTGCAATACCACTAGTTTTTGTTTCCCACTTAGCAGCCAATCTTGCACCCCTCTTCAACTCCATAGTGAAGTTTGGTCTTTCAACTTCAACTGTAAAATTACAGTGGATTAACTTTTTCCCAACTCCACCATAGCCGAAATACTCTGGCTTACCATATTGCAGAGGACATTTACCATGATGGGAACATGGTGCAACGATAGATAGATTGATGATTTCTTCATTTGAAAGATCTTCAAAGAAATGGAAGTGCTCTAGAAGCTCAGGTTCAATACCTTCAAGTTCCTTCTTTACTTGATCTTTACTAAATTGTTGCCCTGGTACCATAAATCTCTTGAATAATCTAGGTACTTTTGATAGCTTAGCTTCGTTAGATTCGGGTCTGAACAATACTTGTCTTGCTCTTGCGATGATTTCAGATCCTAATGGATTACCTCTTTCAATTAGCAAAAGGTGTCCACCTGGCGCTAATCTTGCTATCAACTCATTGATATTATCATCAACTTGTAGCGGGAATTTATCCATTTCCTTCAAAAGTTGATGTTGTGCAATAATCAAGTCGTATTTTGTGTGTTCACCACGAAGTTTATCCAAGATCACCGATTTGATTTTCAAGTTCTTTGTTCTTATTCTACCGACGATTGGTTCCTCATCATTGTTTTGGTCCTGCGTTTCATCTACATCAAATTCTTTAGTGGAAGTCTTTTCGAGTGGTTCAACGTCTTCCTCATTCAATGCCTCTGACATTTTCTCATTCAATTCATCTTCAATTTTCGTTTCATGTTCTCTATCAAAATATTCATTCAATTGTCTACTCAACAAAATCTTGGCTCTTCTCTTCATATAGAGGGAACCTTTGACATAAACATCTTTTGATACTGGATTGTAATTATCACCCATAATCTCATTCAAAGCTAGCATACCAGTTGCTGGTCCATCACCAACATCAAGTACTCTTTGAGGATTGAACTTGGGTCCCATTTTTCTTTTCAATTCATCAATGACTTGATAACATGAAGCATAATTCCTAATAAACGTACTAGCAATGTATGCATCTGTTTTTACCTCATCGTTTTCAGGTCTTCTATGAAGTCCTGTTTCTTCTAATTTAATGTAATATTCAGCTGAATGCTTTTTCAAAACCCTTGGATCATGCAGCAAAAGCATATTATTTTCAATTACTTTGGATATCTCTGAGGGGATTTTCACCTGTCTATGATTCACAAGACCGGCAAAAGTAGTAGGGTGAAATCTAGCTTCTGTACTTGTTGAACCTTGAATAAAGTCTCCGGTCTCTGGGTTCCTGAATTTTGATTCATGACCAGTCATGTTTTCTTCCATTGTGACGACTGTGTACGAAGTCTCTGGTTTCTCCTCCACAAGTTCACCTACGATTACAGGATCTTCTTGGTCTTCTAACAGCAAATCGTCAAATTCCCTCTTTGTTGAAAATGCATCGTAGGCAAGTATAGAATCAGGAGTTTGCTCTTCTATGCGTTGATTTGATAAACCAGGGGAACTTCTTCTAGCTGAGGTATATGAAATATTTTTCATTTGTAATGCTTTGGGATAAGTGGCCATCCCCAGATAACGGGTGTTCACCCGCAAACCACGGTAAAACATCTTAGTTATTATTTCTAATGGGGTATTTGTTAGTGACTTTTCGTCCGTGTAGAAAATTATTATATAACTCTAACTATCTTCCTTTGATTACTTACTACTAGTCAAAATTTGGCTTGTAAAAGTTATGTTAATTTTTTTTTCTTGCGGCTGAGATCATTTTCAGGATGAGGCAAATGTAAAAATGTGGCTGTGTGTCGGCAGTTTTGAGGCTGTGACAGAGCTACTAATCTAATACAGTTTAATGTATTATTGACTTGACATTTGAACCTCATTCTTTCTACGGAATTCAGGAACAATACCACTAGAGTTGTCACAAGCTGCTTCTAGATTATATGAATGGTAGCTGAAGAGGAAGATGAAACTTTTGTCAATCTTCCTAGGGCTAAATTCTTGAGCAAAAGCCAGCGGAAGCGACGTTCTCCCAAAACTGTTGAGGACAAAGACGTAGATACAAGATCAAAGGAATCAATTAAAACCATATTTCCGAAAGAAAAGAGAGGCCTTTTCACAACCGCAGATTATGTCCGGTTGAACAGAACTGAAACTATTGGACAGCCTGAAATCCAGCATATTTCTGTAGAGGAACATATTGCATCCAATGAGGAAGAATCATCACCAAAAGAAGCCACTAAAAGAAGATCACCAGTAACGAAGAAGCCAGTCTGGACATCTAACAGGAGAGCACAAAAGGAGAGCAAAGAATGGGGTCCATCAATACGTGGCTATAGGTTTGTTGGTACTGGCGAGGAGGAAAATATGGCAAATCCGAATAAAGCTAAGTATAAATATGATAGACACACTGAAGTTTACGATTCTCAAACTTACAATGACGGTTATGGTACTTTTATTCCTGAGCAGAAAGCTGGATCACATTCTAAGGATGCAGATGATATTTATAAGCCAACTTTGTCATTTGATGATTATATAAGTGCTGAACATAGAATTACAAAGATGACATACGATGAGTATGTCAATAAATGGGAAGAGTGGAAAGCAGGCGATGACATTGTTTGGCCTGTGGCGTCATCGCTTTATAAGGATGTCAATCTAGACCAGATTTCACAATTTTTGAGTGATAAGGATAAAGTGAAGAGGGAAAGAGTACGATGGCATCCCGATAAGATGAGTTTGAAAATTCAGAGTCAAGGCGAAATTAGGGATGAAGTAACAAAAACATTTCAATTAATTAATGAAATCTGGGAGCAAAAGTATGGTAATTGAAAAACCAAGTATTATTGTGTTTTATCAAACAAAACGGAATTTTATATATTTATTTATATATATATATTGAAGTATTAAAAAGACTAAACGATTAAATTGTGATAGTAACTTTATTTGAGATATCCTTGAGAACTAATTTATCTATTGATTTAAGCATCATCGGCTGGGGTAGTTATTTCTTCATGTGCCTTTGCTTCAGTACCTTCATCATCATCTTCTTCTTCTTCCTCTGCTTCTTCTTCAGCTTCCCCTTCTTCTTCCTCTTCTTCCTCATCCTCTTCTTCTTCCTCAAGCTCTTCTTCAATATCTTCATCTTCACCACCTTCTATATCTTCCTCTATATCCTCTTCCTCGTCTTCCTTCTCTAAGTCTACCACTTCGTCCTCTTCTTCATCTTCGTCAGATTTCTTCTCTATCTTTCTTCTCTTAGGATCACTTACTTCTGTATCATCATCTGCTTCCTCTGTCAGTACGTCTTCTACTTCCTCTTCGTCATCATCCTCTTCTTCCTCTTCTTCTTCCTCTTCTTCCTCTTCATTGTCCTCATCTGGTGGGAATTCACTTGCCTCGTCATTCTCATTATCCCAAACTATATTGAATCTGGTGACTCTTGGCTTTTCTGCTAAAATATTTCTAACTATATGATCGACTTGAACCTTAGATGGTGGATTCTCTCTCAATTCCTCAGAATCATACTCATTATTGACATAATAACCAACTCTGACGAACTCTCTATCATTGTAAGAGCAACTCAACAATATGACGGTAACACTGACTAATTCAGCAGCTGGAATAAGTTCTGGGGAAGGAGCGTCTGCGGTCATGATAAATTTATTTATTCCTACAGGCACAGGTCCGACTAAGATAGAATCTAACTCTTGATCATGTTCTAAAGAACGTGAAGAACCAACATATGTTAATTTCCATTCTAGGTCATCTTTCAACGATTCTAAACATTCAAACGTTATTTCAAACTGATATGGATCTGTGAAACGTGCTGGATTATTCAATACATTTATTCCTAACAGAGATACAATGGACATGTCGCAAAATGTGAAAGTATTCCTATTAACTTATGTGAAACTATTTATATCTGTCTGTATGATAAAGGGAGGCAACCAATGCTTATTTGTATGTTTGTTTGTTTGAAATCTTCCAGGTGAAGTTTCACTCACTAACAGAAGTGTCTTTCTGTCATACGAGGGACGCGTCAGTAACAATCCAGATCATATCACGTGCGCTGAAAACGGATAGAGTAGATAGCCGACCGCAAATCGACGTGGCCGAAACGGGAAGTCCAGGGACCCAATTTGGTAGCCGATCGACCCAAACATTGTGCGGCGGAGGATTTAATTTAGCCCAATTGGGAAAGAAAACAACACAAACAGGGAAATCTCTCTGAAACTCTAACCTAACGCAGGTTTTTTCTTGTACGAATCCTTCTTAATTGTCCATTAATAACGGGTTTATAGATCCAGTTTCTTTGTGATAGTGTATGCACACTGTTTCTTTAGTATTGGTTGGCACAGTATTGACCTTCTTTTAAAGTATTGTTTCAGGTACACTGAACACCCGTTTGTGAAGTACTTCCCGATAACTTCACCAATTCATCCTATCACATCATAGATCCATTAATATCCACTCTCACACTTTATACTCCAGGTACCATCAGTTTGAAATTTGCTCTTCCAAATTTCATCAAATATTACTACATTACTCTGTTCAGATAGTGCAACTTTGAATATTCTTCCATACTGTCAATCTATTGGATACTTAGTCATAAATATAGATAAGTTCAATCTATCTCATCATTAGTCATATCGGATTTATATAACGCATTACGAGTGTATGGGCATACAAAGAAATCATGCGCTCAAACAGCAGAAGAACGGCTCAACAGAGCCAGCCTCCCTTGCACAATCGTCAACAAAGTTATGATGATAGAACTGCCCAAGTTTCCGAAAGAGAGAGCCAAACTTCAAGTACCGATTCAACCACACATATTCTACAAAGTCTTCTCGGTCCATCTGTGACGTCTTGGCCATATGAAGAGAGTACTCTTGTACATGCATTGGCTTTAAGGACCGAGCAAGAGAAAACCAAACAGGACTATTATAAGACTGAAAGCTTAAGTCGTACATTGGAACTGGTTAAGTATGCCGTCAATATTGGAATACCCGTACCTTCCATTCCTCTCTTGTTTGCAAATGGTAATATCGGCTTAGATAAAGCCAATATCAATGAGTTAATGAATCCATCAAATGTTGCGCCTGCTTCAAAGTCACATAACAAAGAGGATCCATTTGTGAGTAATGAAAGTGTAAATGGTCAATACCAACCACCTCCTCCATCTCTTTCGCACCCCTTTGTACCAAAACATGAACGCTCTGTCACAGTATCAAACTCTAATGACTTACGCTCTGTGATTCCCAATACAAATAATCCTATGTCTACATTCAAATTTGGAGGAGGACCCCCTGTAGCTTCCCCAACAGCTCCCTCCCCTTATGCCAGACTCCCAAGATTGGATCACAACACTAATTTAATAAGAAAAACAACTTTAACTCCCAAACAACAGTCATCGCCAGCCAAAATGGGCGCTCAAGCAGTAGCCACTTTGGCAGCCAATCGATCACCTGGAAAATTTGCCCAAAGTCAACAGAATCTTTATCATCAACATCATCACGCCTCCCTTCCAGTTTTACATCAACGCCATTCTTCTTTACCTCCAAAGGTTTCCATACCAGAATCTGAAACTTTAGATTTTTCATCTGCATCAAAGAAGGGGCTTCATGATTCTCAAGTCTCATCGGGAATGGGTTCCCAACAAATGCACCAGATGTCAAATATAATTCAAGCAAAAAGACAACCACCTTCATCACATATGAGAACATCATCCGCATATCTCTCACCTCAGGAATCCATGATTCAGCAACACTACATTCAGTTCCATCATTGGAAACCGTCAGCTGGTGGAGACTCACCAAATAACGCTTCACATTCAGCAAGCTCATCAGCTTCTTCATTTGCTTCGACTATCTCTTCCAATTCAACATCTGTAGCTGCCGATAGCGAACCCGTCAGTTCACCTGCTAAGAGAAGAAGGTCATCAGCGGGTATAGATGAATCAACAGGAGTAACCGATACCTCAAACGAGAGTATCCGAAGCGAGGCACCACTCGACTTGAGCACCCCAAAGAGACTCTCAAAGTCATTAAGTTCAACTAATGTAGTTGATTTTTCCACTCCTACCAAGAGAAATGAAAATACGCTGCTTAATGACCAAGACAGTGACGCTAATAACATTACCCTTACCTCAACCACCAGTACTCCTTTGAAGAGTCCGATGAATTCAGAGAGTAGGTCAGATCTTAAACGGTTTCCCAATAATATTTTAAGTTGAATCCTCATTACACAATATTAATTCTACTATTTGGCTGATCAATTTAATAAATATACAAACGAGTATTTCTTTATTTCTATATAATTTTTTCTTTAATGTACATGATGATATTTATTTTAATCTCTTCCTCCATCTACTGTCCTTGAGCAGAGACATAGGCACCCTCAGCCAGTTCTTCGACATCCTCTAAATTGATGACTTCCAATTCCTCACCTTCTTCTGTTTCCTCATTGACCTTCTCCATAGCTTCATCAAGATCTTGGGTGGGATTCAATATCTTTTCAAAAATGATGGATTTCTTATCGCACAATACCGATTCTTTCTTGACTTCATGTGCTAGATTTCTCAAAACTGCCTCGGAACATGAATCACTAAGGATCCAGGAGCAAAGGTCATCAAGCAAAACCTTACAATATATGTAGTAAACATCATGGAATCTAAACAACTCTCTGAGGTCCAAGATACATTTTAATACAGCACGTTTCCCACATCTAAGAATGAAATAGGTATCTTCCCAGATCTTTTGTATCAAATCAAAATGTCTATACAACGGGAAACACAGGGCCCTTCTGGACAAGGTTAATACTATAATCTTGATCATATTTTTCTCAGTCAAGTTGTTGGATTGTATAAATTGGGAGTCCAAGCATGAAATTTGTGGAGACAGCTTACCTATTGTCCATGCACTCTCGACATTATGATCACCTTCAGTCTCACGCATATCCAAGGAATAACTAAATAGTAGTGAAACTATTGTATAATACAAGGAACGGGGATCATCTATTAAATATGTTTTTTTAGGTAACTGGTTCATACGATCTTGTTCTTCCTTTGTAAACTCTACCGGTAAGTGTTCTTCATTTTCAGTCTTGTTCTTGGACCATTTGATGAACTTTGACTTCCAGTCACATTTCCAATCCAATACTTGCTTCAAAGAAGCACCTTCATCTTCAGACATGTATTTCAGAGTTAGGTAATCATTTGCATAGTATTCAGGATCAAATTTTATGTTCTCTTTAATCATTCTCTCAATCACTCTGTCATCTGGAGACATTGTATCTGGAGATGAAAGTTCATTGATATCATTACCATTGGAGACAGATACTGCAATCATGTTTGAGTACTGATTGTTGAAACCGTAATAGACTGATGGATTCGTAGATGAATTTGACCCAATGTGAATTCCATCTGATGATGATTCAGGTAATGATTGTTCAACTTCCCAATTATACATCTCAGCATCTTGTAGATTTTTTTCATGTACTGTTTCATTATTGACATCGAGTTCCTGAATTAGTGATTTGTTCACAGGCACCTTTGGCGTCTCTTCACCGTTCAAGAAGTTCAAAGATTGAGAAGTGGCAGCTGGTGTACCACCACTCAAAGTATCCTCATTTACTCTGGCAAGTAGTTTAGCGGTCAGATCAAGATCGGGAAAGTTTTCTCCTTTATTCAGTTTTGGAACTTTGATATCTACACACTCTTCCTTTGAGACATACTCTGCATGAGATCTTTCATCATCAATCAAAGATCCAGAGAGTCTGAGTCGCAAATAATATGGATTTAATGCAAAAATGAAAAGATTGTCATCTGCTATCATTTCAATTGACTGTGCTGAAAACCTTATATTGGAAATTTTGACTTTTATGTAGATAAATTCCTCATCTTGATCAATGGTGAATCTTGGTGTTATCATGTTGTGATGTACTGTCCCAAAGCACACAAATGTTATATACAAACTTCCAGTTGAGTGTACTTTATATATAAATATACAGTACCAGAAGTTACATCAAAAGAATTTGATTTTTCTTATAATGCTGAGGCTTTAATTTTTTTTTTTTTTCAATTTTTTTGTTCTTATATAGATTGTATGATTATCACTTTACAAACGTTATTTTACTATTTATAATTATTGTTAATAGATTTACCCATTACACAAAAAGATGCCAAGTATTGAGCCAGTTGAACAGGTGAACATAGTGGACTCATCATCGGAGAAGAAGGTCCCACGTAGAAGATTCGCAGGTTCCAAATCTGCTAAAGCAACCACAGATGACGTTACTAATAAAAACAATGAAGGATCATCAATAGTTATAAGGCCTAAGAAACCAAGGTCTGTAGGTAGAGTCATGCATCAGATACCTGCAGAGATACTGGAAAATGAAGAGCTGAACGAGGCTATCAAATTACTTCCATCTAATTATAATTTTGAAATACATAAGACTGTATGGAATGTGAAGAAGAATAATGCAAAAAGAGTAGCTTTACAAATGCCAGAAGGTTTGTTGATATATTCCCTTGTGATAAGTGATATCATTGAACAGTTTTGTGAATGTGAGGTGATAGTGATGGGTGATGTATCATATGGTGCTTGTTGTATTGATGATTATACTGCAAGATCATTAGACTGTGATTTCATTGTTCATTATGCCCATTCTTGTCTTGTCCCAATTGATATAACTCTAATCAAAGTTCTTTATGTTTTCGTAACGATTGCTATAGATGAGAAGCACTTGATGAACACGTTGAGACGTAATTTCAATAACGGTGCCAGACTCGCCGTATTTGGTACTATTCAATTCAATCCAACTATCCATAGCATAAAGGCAAAATTAGAGAACCCTGTAATCTCAGAGGAATCAGCAACAGCCACACAAAATGAAAATAATGCAAAGATCTTATATGTGATTCCACCACAGACGATGCCACTTTCCAAAGGTGAAGTTTTAGGTTGTACTTCTGCAAGACTTGATAAAAATCAATATGACGCAATGGTTTACATTGGAGATGGTAGATTTCATTTAGAAAGTGCGATGATTCACAACCCCCTGATTCCTGCTTACAGATATGATCCGTACTCCAAAAAGTTTACCAGAGAACATTATGATCAAAAGGAAATGATTCAAGTTCGTCAAGACGCTGTCGATGTTGCATTCAAAGCCAAAAAAATCGGTCTTGTCTTAGGTGCTTTGGGAAGACAAGGATCTCCAGTGACTTTGACCAATCTGGAAGAAAGATTGAAGGCAAGTGGCAGAGAAGTTGTAAAGATCATTTTATCTGAAATATTCCCACAAAAGCTTTCGATGTTTGATGATGTTGATGCATTTGTTCAAGTTGCCTGTCCAAGATTATCCATCGATTGGGGGTACGCCTTTGTAAAGCCCCTGTTAACTCCTTATGAAGCTATGGTTATGCTTGAACAGGACACCAAATGGAACGAGGAATATTACCCTATGGATTATTACTCAAAAGACGGTTATGGTAGAGGTCAATTACCAGACCATAAGAATGTAGTGTAGAAGAAGGATAAGTTATAAATGTACATAAAATCGATACTATGCTACTATATATATAAACTTTTTATTAATCAATGTATTCAATGTTTTTTTTTTCGTTAATAAGTTGATGATGGAACTAATCATCTCCAGCAGCAGAGTAATCAACTTTTTGTTTCAAGTATTGATCTTCAACACCTAATAAAGTCGCCACTCTTAGGTCATCCCATCTGAAGTAATCAGCACCATCGTCTTCCGTTGGTCTCAAATATGTGTCGACGATGAGTAACAATTTGTAGTAAAAATCGACAAATTGTAACGAAGAATCAACAACTACATCACTTGCTATTGATGGGGATACAAGTTTTGAAAGATCTGTATCTTCTTGATCAATTAGAACAGTTGGTAAAAATTGGGTCATTTTTATATCTGCCTCTATGAATGTTTGTTTATTGAACATCTTATTCTCTGTAATAGGCTCGTAGATGGATATGTCGAAGAAGTCTTGATCTAACGAGAAAATCATGTTGACCAGGTTGTAAATATCAAACAAACCAGAATTAAGTATCAATTTGTTGAACTCTTGTTTCTCTAGATCCAATTTCAATGCGGATATTTTATCTCCAACTTCCTCCAATTTATAAGTCAATGATGGGATTGAGGTCAATTTCAAAGAGACAAAATCGAGACAATTGATTGTAAGGATTTGATAAGACCTTTGAGATAATTGTAATTCCGTGGTAATCTTCTCTTTCAATCCTTCTAAAATATTCATTGGTTCATCAACTACCAACGAGATTAATTCATTCATTTTCTCTTCGCCCATGAATCTCCTTTGTGTGTCATCCATATTCTCAAATATTGGGAAGAAATCAGAGTAGTAATCGATAAGCCAATCTGGAATAGATAACTCATCGGTTATATCCTCTGTTTCAGCATCGGCTTTGATACTCTTCAATTTCAGTTGAATAATATTGAAAACTCTTTCAATAGTTGATTGTTTCAATTTGTTCAAAGTTGTTATCAAACTACTTGACTCATTCACTTCACCACTTTTGCTCAATAATTTGGTAAACATAACAGTATATAAATCGAGTAAACCAAAAAATGACTGTACTACAAGTACCTTGGACTCTTGTCTCATGGTCTGTTCAAGGGTAGACTTTAAGGGACTTGACAAAGAGCCAATGACTTTATTTACCACTGAGTCAATGATCAAACTCATATTTTTAGAAGAGTTTGACTCTGAATTCGACACTTGATCGTCATTTAAGTCAAAGAGATTCTCAATGATTTCTCTTTCGTTTGCAATTATTCCATGAAGATATGCCAATAAATCTCCCAAGAATCGTTTAGAATCATATGAAAAATCGATTAAAGGATGTGGATTATATTTCTTACCGTGAAGGTTGTTTGCATCACTAAAGATATCTTTTTTCTTCTGCGACTCCAATAAAAGTTGATGTCTTTTCTCTTCTTGTTCCTTTCTCACAATATCGTTATAACCATTTAATTGTACAAGGAAGTCATTAACTACATGCTGAGAACGTGATTGTATTATTTCACTAACAACTTCATCAAACTTCGACTCTCTCTTTTGAAGAATATATATCAATGCTTTCTGAAATGAGTCTATTTGAGATTGATCAGACTTTTGGAAAGAAGAACGAGAACCTCCTCCTTGTTTTGAGACATTCAGAAAGTAAATGTTCAATTGTTTTTTCACGAAAAGTGACAGTCTATCAACAGATAAGTCAATAAGGTTCCTCATCTTGGTCATGATATCTATACCAAGTTTGTCATTATTCAAACTAAGCAAAACATCACAGTTTTCATAAATCTTCTCAACCTTGGCCAGTACATTGAAAAATTCGTCACTTATATCTTCATTTCTCAAAGTATGCTCCTCGTAATGATTCAAAGTAAAAGAAGATTTGAAACTGTTCAACACCTCCTTCTTGATACTAATGATATCCCTTTCTCTAGTTAATTTGTCAGCAGTGGACTTGAATCCTGAATTATCATCAATCTGAGAATTGAGTTTCTCTTGAATGATACTATAAACTTCATTAAGGTCTTGAAGATCGTCTTTGATAACAGTCAATTTCTTGACAATAGGTTGTAATTTCTTCAACGCTTGATAGTGCTGACTCAACAAATCATTTTCAACTTCACTTCTAAGCTTTCTACGCGCTACAGCACCCAATATACCTGTTCCTGCCAAATGGCTGTAGTTTACTGATCCAGCATCAATTGAATCCTTTGAGGTTAGTGTTTCTCTGAATTTTATATGACCATTTTGATCAATACGACTCTGTAATACAAGAAGCGATTGACGCACAGAAGAATCAAAATTGGTAGTGTTCAGTACTCTAGCCAATCTATTTTCAAGCATTGAATATGGAATTTGTGACTTTGTAGCAGCTGTACCTTCTGTGATCTCAGAAGGGGTCATATTGAGAGTAGTTGAACTTGTAGCATTGATCAAATCTAATGAATTTTTGGCATATTTCAAAGCAAGACTGTTATCTTCTTTTTTAGTTTCATCGATCTCTACTTGACTTGTCTTCCTCTGTGTAATATTCCTCAATATACTCAGATTTGAGAACTTGCGCGTAAGATCTTCTGGTAATGCTGGTATTTTCAATGAACCAGAGGGTACAGGTGGTAATAGATCTGATGCTAGGGATAATGAATTTGATGAAGCAGATCCTATTTCACCATTCTTCTGCTTCTCGGCATCGGACACCTGAGAATAAGACTCAAATACAAAATCCATCCTGAATATGGAATTAGTTAAGAGTTAATAACCTGATCTCAAATCAATGGAATTGGGAAAGTGAAACTCACTCTGATAATGTACATAATGGATTTACATGTTCGTGAAGCTTTCTTGAATGTTAAACAAACACCAGCGAATCTGTTCTACATTTTCTCAATCTCGAGAAAACATCCTTACACCCACTATGTATATAAGGTTTCAATGTTTACTATTGAGTATTACTCCACAATTAGGTTAGTAGGTATATTTTCATATGTAAAAGTGGTATATATTGGGGAGTACGTAGTGGTGCCAGACCATCAGTAAAGAATACCGAGAATCAATGATTCAGATCAAAAAGATTCCAAACATTCTTATAACAACATACCTTCAATAGTCATTTTTCTCGCAGCTGGAGAAACAACAACATCTGGACCTTCAGTTGGATTCGTTAAATGATAACGTATATTTGATTCATTGGACTTATTAGCAGATGAATTTGAACTTGAAGGGCTTGATTGCAACTCCATTAA
Organism: Wenyingozyma ramenticola; assembly: GCA_024271885.1. Lineage (NCBI taxonomy): Eukaryota > Fungi > Ascomycota > Pichiomycetes > Pichiales > Pichiaceae > Wenyingozyma > Wenyingozyma ramenticola. The sequence continues at coordinate 440,708 of JANBXF010000001.1, forward strand.
CAATCCTTTTGATTCTAGGAGATTTGTTCCCGTCAATAATGCAGAGGATGTCATTGTTGCATTCGTAGAAGGAACAACATAATTGGTGGTTTCAGAAGTTGTAATGAGATCCTTCGATGAAGGAGTTGGAATACTCGTCATTTTGTAGGTATATGAAGCATTTGAATTGTTTGAAGGCGATGTAGTGATTACTGTCGTGTTCAAAGGAGACAGAGAAGAGCCATTGTTGTATAAAGAAGTCGATGACGAAGAATTTGAGGAATTCGACTCTGACTTTTTCATTTCAGTGCTATCAACGGCATAATTCGATCTTTCATTCATTAATGGTTTATTGAAGCTAAAATTATTACCGGAAGAAGATGCATACGACATAGACAATCTGTGCTTCACGTTGATTAATGAATTGGCAGCTTCTATGATACTTTTCTCATCATTTAGTAAATCATTAGCGGACAAAGTCTCTTGTTTAATCATTGATGAAGAAGGCGAGGAATTGATCGCGGATATTTTGAGGTATTGATGATTGAAGTGTGGAGATGAAGGCTTGGTATCTGATGAATATGATCTAAAGCGACGATGCGTGATTTGATTTGAGCTTTCATATTCTTCATCGGACTCGCTAGGAGATATGCTTTGCGAAGATGATGATTTGAATGTTGAATGAGTTGTGTACGAAGGTAGCGAAGAAGTATCGTATGACGGATAATGATTTTGTTGTGGCAGTTGTTGTTGTGGTATGGAAGATGGTTGAGGAATGACACTGTTGAGAGTTTGGTATTTTGGGAAGTAAGGTGTAGATAGGGAACTTGAACTTTCTGAAATATTGATGGCTGATGGAAGTGGTAGCCTATACTTTGAATTGGAAGATGATAATATAGGAAGAGTAGAATCCATATTCGATTTATTATTGAATACCAAAGGCATTTCTTGCTTTGGTGTTATGTAATAACTATTTGAGGCAACATTGTTGGGATACATTTGATGTCTCATGTAGAACGCTTCGTTTTTCTCATGCTTTATTCTTTTTCTTTCCCTTTCATTTTCTAATTCCTTATCCCTTTCTCTTTGTCTTTCCATTTCCAATCTCATAGTTTCTTCTTGTTTCAGACGTTTCTTTTCTTCAAGCATCATTCTTTGTTCCATAATCATTTTCTTGCTTCTTCTTCTTCTTTTCTTCTTATTATTTTCGTTGAAATCCTGTTCATTGATGTTCAATCTCAACATACCAAAACCCTTTTCATTAGGTTTGAGACAAGAGTCTACAAAATCCGGTCCGAAGATTGGAACTAATGCATACCTTATAGAATAACAGAATCTAGTTGCCAATTGTCTTCCAATATCAAAGGGGACCCAAGTTCCTTGAATCCTTAAGAATCCACCTCGAACTCTTTTAACTTTTGATTCTAATTCCGGGGAGGAATCTAATAATTTAACAATATCAGCTTTTGAATTTCCGATAGATTTCCATAAACCTGTTAAATGAACCAAACCTGTATAGTAATCCCATATGATCCAAGATCCATTGATCATAAACTCATAAACAGTAAGGAAATTACGTTCATCTATTGAAGTTGAATATTTTCTCTTTGAAATTGTGGCTTTAGATGGTATTAATTGCCTTTGATCTAATGGTATGGAATTAGCGAGATTCGAGGATATGCTTTGTATAGGGTAGTTGATCTTATTCACGGTATCTAATGGGTTGATGAATGATATACTAGATGTGGATTCACTCATTTGAGAGTCAGGTGTACCAGAGTCTGTATCGTTATTGTGATTCATGTGTGCGTTACCGGTTAAAGGAGTAGGAGATGACGATTTGTAAGCAGTTGCATAGTTTGAGGTATTATTGCTTGGGAGCAAATTTTGGTTATTGTGGTAGTTATCTGCGGGTAGCGAGTACATTTGGTGTTTGAAGAATAGCCTTGGTGTGAATGTGTATAATAGAAGTAAGAATAATTGGTAGATGTAGTAGTCTGAGTAGTATAAATCAACTATTATGACAAGACAGTCTATAGTAAGAGATAAAGAAATAGTGGTAAATAGGTAGACAGATAAAAAAGCGTAAGATCAAACGAATATCAAGCAAAGAGTCAAAGAGGGCGGCAAAGCGGGAGAATCAGAGAACTAGTACAAATTAAGAAAATACGCCAGTAAAGTAAAAAATAAAGTGCACTAAGGAAAAGGGCCAGGGCAATAGGAAGGGGATGGGGAAGAGAAAAGATAAGCTATCTCGAGTGGTTGCAGATTCAGTTACTTTAGTATACAGAAGGAGTCAGTGATTACATGATATGCTACATACAAATTAGTGGGACAGAGATTGACACAATCTGCGGCTTTGCTAAAGCAGGACCAGGGAGGACACTATTATAAGTTCCTCGGGGATTTCGTAGCTGCTATTGTAGTCAATTGTGAGTGGAGTGAGCGTGAGTGAAAGTGGAAGCGAGGCGAGGAGATAAGAAACTCGAGATAGAGTGAGCAGAGTGGTGAGCTTAATCAGAGCGCTGATGCTAAGATTTCGAATTGTGGGCGAGAAGATAAGGCAGGAAGAAGCAATTTAAACGGCCGCAGCACTTCACCGGGGTGCTGTAATATAATCCTCTGATGATTGCTTGTTTGTCATTTTGTGTATCGTTCATCGGTGTAGTCAGATATATAATGTGTACTTCAGTTCCCCTGTATATGATTCAATATAAATAGAAACGAAGGAGAATAGTGACAACTTACACAATTTGAAACCACAGTTCCAATTTAATTTCTTCCTCGATGCAGTATTGCAATTAAATAATTATTTAACTTAAGAGACGCTATAATTGCTGCATATGAAACAAATTCTTTCACCTATGTTAAAATTTACTTCGCTTTACTGAAAAGGGTAAGATCAACTATCACTCTAATTTTCTCGGATGCGTAATAAGTGTAATATGAAATTCATTTATTCACATGGGTGTTTCAAACCGGTTTTATGTCTTGACTCCTAAATTGTTTCACAGTTAAAGTATTACAATAGGTGAGTATGATTACTGATATACCTACTTATACAAATACATCGAATGATAAGCGGAAACAAACATAAGGGATGGATCTGGAGTAAATTAAAGCATCCCCGTCCCCGTCTTTTTTTTTGATTCACGAAAATTTTACCTTCACCGTTTTAAAACTTCCTTGCTGCGGTGCTGCTGCCTGCTTCTTTGTTTCCTACTATCTTCTGCTTAATTCATCTCATTATTGAATTTTTATTGTGTAATTCAAACAATATAATAATGTTTTTTTCCGTTCAATGTTGACATTGTCCAGGTATATGCACTAGTATATAAAAAAATTGTCAGCTGATAGTTTACTGAAATGATATCATTTTACGCGTAAGGGGTTTCGGGTGAAAAGGGAAAGGAGAAATTCAACTAACCGAGAAGTCTTTTAAAAAATTCTTGATAAAAGATAAGAAGGGCGGTGATTTCATTTATAATCAAAGATAAACTAATATATGCAACTATTTCATTGCTAGTTAACATCTTTTCCTACCTATAAAATCTGTTTGGACTCAAACACTTCGTCCACCATTGGTAAGTATCATTTGGTCTATTAGTTCATACACACATTGTGGTTGTATTCTTGGATCATTGTAACTAATCTATCAATATCTCACTAAATTTTTACCAATGCCTCGGATAATACCTGTACCAAGAAATAGACCATTCTTGCACCCCCTCATTCCCAGTCACATAGATACGTTTTTCCTGTCTTATCTTTTCATTTTCTTACTTTTTTTTTTCCTGCTATAATTTTTCATTTACACTGGAGGAATGCCTTGTTTACCGAGTACATTAAGTAATCATTTTTGACTCGAACTTGTTTCTTATCTTCCTCGAGGGGTTTAGTTTATCCTAATTTGGAGCGGATAGTGATTTTTATCTAATTCTACGTTCCAATTGATACTCAGCGTGTAATTTTTTTCACTATCAGAACGGTTTCTATTGTTTCGTAAAAAACGGTTTTCTATAAACAGTTATCTATTTAGATTGACTTCTATTTAACTCTAATTCCAGTCTACTCTTAGCCAATAAGACTATCGTCTTGTTGAATTGAGCTTTTAATCCCAAACTCTCAGCTAATTTCACTATATATCCATTGATATACTCTATTTCAATAGGTCTAAGGTTCAAAACATCTTGTCTCATAGATGATGAGTTTTGTTTATTGATGACTGTACCACAGTCAACAACATAATCCAATACTTTGATTCTATCTTTGAGGATCTTCTCATACAATTCTGGACTTTGTTTGAAATATTTGTCAAATTTTAGATCTAAGATACTCAATGCTTCATTTATTATATTCTCAAACAATTCTAAGGTTGGTTTGATTGTGTTTAATTCCCCATTTATACAGTTCAAGATTGATGTCACTGGATTGATACACAAATTAACCATCAGCTTCTCGATTTGGTAGATCAATAATTCACTATATTTGAAATGCTTACCATTGAAACTTGATTCAGGATCACATAATGCCTCTATAAATTCCTTGACATCTGAATCATTGTTTTCAGTTATGTGCTTGCTTGTGTCTTTTGTCTCTGATTCTTCTTCAGGTAGCAGAAATGGTAATTTGGCTATTTTGAAATCTCCATTACCTGCGTGAACAAACTTGAAAGGATTGATTTTATCATCTTGAAAAATTCCATGAGAAATCACACCTTGGAAGATATGTCTTGGACGTGTGCTGATATCTGGCCATAACTTCTGATATAATTCTTCCATTACACCCATACCATTTTGAATCAAGATAATCTTGGTGTATTTATAGTCGATGAATGGTAATACCGATTTCAAAGACTCTAAAGTATCAAAAGTTTTCACACTGACAATCAAGTAGTCTAATTTATCCTCTTCTTTGAGATCTGTAACCTTAAGACAACTGTTAACTTTGAAGGAAATCTCTTTATTCTTGTTGAATCTCTCAACTAATGTAACATTATACTTTAGATCATTACGAAGTTTATCGATCTTGTAAGTTGAACGAAGTATAAAGTTTACGTTGAACTTATTCGCTAATTGAGAAGCCACAAGTGATCCAATACCACCTGCTCCGAGAATGTACACTGACTTCATTTCTTTGATTCTGTAAGTTATCTGACAAATCCTTCCACAATGCTGATGATTAACTCGATCACGAGGGGTACGAAATTGAAATATTTCACAGATAAAAATAAACCCCTAAAATTTAGTCGCACCATCTCGATTCGTTCCTATCCGGCCACTCCGACTGATGTTCTGTTTTATCGACGCGTCTCTATAGATAAGCAATTTGCAGCACATTTTTTTATTTCTTTTGATTCCCTTATTAAACGAAATTATATTGCCCACGCGTTGGCGCCACAGCCCCTACCTTAATAAATGATGATCATCATCATTATTACAAACAAATCTAAATCTGTAGTAAGTTTAACCTGTATTGCTCTTACCTTTAACATAAAAACAATCTTATTTGACCGCTTGCAACTACTTAGTATATAAATTTACAGCTCCCTTTAATTCTAAGTTATCAATTCATTCTCAAAGACTCATTTTTTTTCTCATATAAAAACACTATTTCATTTGTGATTCTTTGTTACCCAATTTCACATACAGGCTATCAGTACACGTCAGTTCCAAATAAGAAATTAATTAAAATACTCATATAGGCGAATATAGATCCCCATTTATCATGTCTTCATATATACCGGGATATATCCTCAGTCAACTACCTACAAATGTTCTGCCGAAGGGCACCGCAAATATCAATCTTTCTGGTTCATTATCATACTCTCATATTACATTCTTAACCTTTCAAGCTGTTGTTGAAGTGGTTATAATTTGTATATCTGGGTTTTGGGCCGCCAGAAAGGGTATCTTAACAAATGAAGCTACTAAGATGGTTTCCAAATTGAACGTTGATCTATTCACACCAGCTTTGATCTTTACAAAATTAGCATCTTCCTTATCTTTAAGAAAATTACTAGAAATTATAATCATTCCAATCTTTTATGCAATCACAACCGGCGTTTCATTGCTTTCTTCATCTACAATCTCTAAATGGTTAGGTTTGAATGAACCAGAGACAAATTTCGTAACAGCAATGGCTGTCTTTGGTAACTCGAATTCGTTACCTGTTTCATTGACTTTAGCATTATCGTATACCCTACCAGGTTTAGAATGGGACGATATCGAAAATGATACACCAGATCAAATTGCATCAAGAGGTATCTTATACCTTCTAATCTTCCAACAATTAGGTCAAATGTTGAGATGGTCATGGGGTTATAACAAATTACTCAAAAAGAGAACACATACAGAGATATATGGCTACCCTGAAGATTTAAACACCATTGAAAACGAAACAATTGTTGAAGGTGTAACACCACATGATGTCAGTAGTGATAACAACGACAACGACGACTCTGACTCTAAATCTGTTAAGAAAATAACCACCAGTAAGAGCCTCGCTAATGACGAAGAACAAGACATCGATAATGGATCTCCTTCTTCATCATTAATTGCCGAGGAGTCTACTGACATACAAGTTGCTTCAGCTAACGAACCCATTACATACAATAGACTATCATTCACTCAAAGGTTCTTATACCTAGGCAAATTATGCATATCAAAATTCCTTTCCTGGATGAATCCACCACTATGGGCTATGTTTATCTCTGTTATTGTTGCTTCTGCTCCAGCTATTAGATACGAATTCTTTGAATGTAATGGATTTGTTCAGAGCACTTTGACTTTAGCAATCAAGCAATTAGGTTCTGTTTCTATTCCATTGATTTTAGTAGTATTAGGTGCAAACTTGGCTCCTTCCTCAGATATTCCACCTGCTTGTCCTCATTATGCACGTATGGTGTTTGGTTCTTTGATATCCAGAATGTTCTTACCATCATTGTGTCTTTTACCACTTATTACTCTATGTGTGAAATACATAGGGTTAAGTATCATGGATGATCCAATCTTTTTAATTGTTGCATTCATATTAACAACATCTCCACCTGCTATCCAATTATCACAAATTTGTCAATTAAATGACTTATATCAAAAGGAGATGGCAGGTGTTTTATTCTGGGGTTATGTTGTTGTCACATTACCTGTAACTATTTTCATTGTTGTTACAAGTTTGGAATGTTTGAACTGGGCTAAAGGTTGATTGATGAACAAATACTCATCTTTCATATTTATTTGAAAGAATTGACATTCGTTTTGTCGATTTCTTCACATTCATTTCATTTCATTATACCTCTTACAGTATTGATCTTTTAGGTCTTTCCCCACTATTTGCTACTCTATGTAGATGTATATACACAATCGTATAAATTTATTCTCTTATTCTACCTCGATAATCCATCGTTCAAGAACTTGATCAGGGCTAAATCAAAAACTCTGCGCGGCAATATGCAAGTTGATATGCACAGAAGGATATACCGCATAGTCCGACGCGCCGATCCCGCGCAAATAAAAGAAACTAAACGACTCAGATTTTCAAAATTTATCCAAAGAACATGGGTGAATTACATTCTGAGGAGCTGAGGCAGGTGATGAGTTTAATATAACAATATAATATAATTCCAATTTGTTAGCTATTCTTTCTATGCATATTATCAAACATTTTCTAAAATTTGATAGTTACGTTTCTCCTTGTCCATTCACATTACACTCCCATCTACCACTTTATAGCAATCACCACTTATATCCTTAGTGACACAAGTTCTTTCTAAGTCTATATAATAAAGAAACATCACCGGCAAAGGATCCTCAGACTGAATCTCATATTGAATCTAACATTGTTTTTTTTCTTTCCTGAATATATACCATTTTTTTATATCGGTTCAGTTTGAAATCTAGTCCCTATAAAAACCAACTTGTAAAGTGAATATTCAGTTCAAGTTCAGACACTCCACTTATCTCAAACTGTAATCAAATTAAATTTTAAAATGGCCAAAGAACGTAGAATTGCGGTTATTGGTTCAACAGCTGTTGGAAAATCTTCATTGATAGTTCAATTTGCAGAAGAACATTTTGCAGATTCGTATTATCCTACTATTGAAAACAAATATAACAAGTCAATAAATTACAATAATAAAGAGTATCACTTAGAAATCTTAGACACAGCAGGTCAGGATGAATTCAGCAATATCTCAAATAAAATTTTAATCGGTATTCATGGGTATATATTGGTCTATTCCATAAATTCCAGAAGTTCATTTGAGATTCTCCGGATTATAAGAGATAAGATACTTGATGCAACTGGTCAAGAAGACATTCCAATGATTGTAATAGGAAATAAATCAGATTTAAATCTACAAAGACAAGTCTCATACAAAGAATTACAAGACTTAGCAAAGGAATTTAATAATTGTGCGTACTTGGAATGCTCAGCAAAATTGAATGAAAACGTATCGAATGCTTTCAAATTAATCTTAGAGTCCGCAGATGGTGATAATAAGCAGGCAGAAGTTAGTACTGAAGAGGCAGAATTGGCTGAGCGAGAGAAGCATTCGAAAAGTGCAAAGAAGACTTCCAGTGGTTGTATAATCGTTTGAGTCACTTCTGTTACATCTGTTCTTATCGGATTAATTTAGTTGAAATCTTCTTAATGATATGTTACATTGCAATAGATACTTTATTTCTTATCTTTTTTCACGGAAACACAACACAACAAAAGACAACATAAATTAGCATACCATAACATAACACAATCAGTTGGACGCATTAATTTATCTCTTTTAGGTTAGATTTTCATTTATGGTTATATATTTCTCTTTTCTTAAATTAGTAGTTAGTTTAAATCATCAATAATAACAGTTTCATACTTGTTCTACAAATTATCTACGTAAAAAAAGAGGAAGCATCTAATATGTTCCTCGATGAAATATAAATTTAATTACATATTCATTCTATAAAATAAATTGTAAATTAACATCGATTGGATGAGATGCACTCAATTGTGGTTTTTGAGAATATTTACTACCCAATACAGATCTCATATTTTGTAAAAGTGTCAAATAACTCTGGCTTGAATTTTGGTTCATAACTTTTAAGAAACTATAGGACATAGCACCTGTGAATGCTTGATTCTCCTTAGCGTCCGCAGAAGTTTGATCATCCTTACAACCAGACATCATTATAACATCAGCTGCTGAAGTTTTTGTTTGCTTTTGTTTCTTCAATGCACTTTGGTTTGGTCCACCAGAGCCGATCATAGATACTAAGTTGGTAGCTCTTGAAATAACTCCTGACATGTCACCTTTCATATAAGAGGTGACCGCGCCTAATAAACCTTCACCTGCTTCAGCCATAAGATTAGGTTCTTTGACAACACCTTTGGTAGAATATGTGTATGGAAGATCTAAAGCTGAACCTGAGTGACAAGAATCAAATAAAGCAGTTAATCTGACACCTGGTGGTAATGTACGAACTAACATGTCATACAATTCATCATCGATAATTGGTCCACTTTTCTCAAAATCTAATGGGTAAATACATTCATCATTACTATCGTATTCGTCACCATCCTTATCAGCGACTTGACCACCATGACCAGAGTAATGGAAAAATAGAGAATCATTGGCTTGAACATCTTTGGTTAACCATTTCATGGCATCTAACATATTTTGTCTTGTTGGAATTGCACGAAGGTTTGTATTCGCATCGGTTAAGATGACCATATTGTCCTTAGAAAATCCAAAATTCTGTAAAAAGTTGGACATATTAGTAACATCATTGATACAACCATTCAATTGGTTTGAAGTTCCAATATAATTGATACCGATTAACAATGCTTTCTTCTTACCATTACACTGAGAATATTGATAATTGTAACCTTGAACACCGAATGATTGAGGTTGAGAAGGTGGTGCTTGTAAATGAGAGGCTTGGGTTAAGTTTTGGGGTGTGCCACCATTGTCTTGTTGTTGAAATACAGATTGGGTGTTTGCTTGTTGCTGAACTTGACCTTGACTCCAACCTGGTGGTGGACCTGCAGGTCTTCCTGAAGAAGATGATCCTTGTTGTGGGAGAGGTTGTTGGGCTCTTTGACTTCCAGAAGAAGCCCAGCCTGGTGGGGGACCTGATGGACGTGACATTTTGAGCTTAATTCTTTAAGGGTTAATTAAATCTACTATATGAACTTTGGATCTTAATACAATTTGAAATACTATTGGGACACATTCACTCTTTATCAAGAGCCTTTGGGTCCCATCAAGATGAAATTCCCCCAGCAACAGGGCGCAGCTAGTGTCATCCGCGCCACATAATGTTACTCGCCAAGATGTCACCCTGTTATTGTGGCGCATGCTGGAAATTAAATTTTGCTCTACCTTTTGACCTCAAGTTGATAATCAACCACAGTACTTAAAAGTTAAGTATATCATATATTCCGATAGTTGCCCAAATAAACTACTGAATTGGTTACTAGTGAGCTTTGTGACTAAAGTTTAATTTACTCACTATAATGGGTGTAATATCCAAGAGAAATCCAGCTTCGAAGAAGAAGAAGTTGAAGAGCTCGGAAAAAAACAAATCAAAGCAAAAGAAGGCCAAAACTGGACCTATTCAAGATGAAAATGGTATACCTTATAATTACATTGTAGTCATTGATGCCGGATCGAAAGGTACCAGAGCATATGTCTACAACTGGTTGTCTACACAATTTCTGCTTGCCAACGGCAAACTTCCCTCTGATCTGAATTTAACACCAAGACTTGAGTTGGTAAAGCGTGTCGATCTTGACGTGCTGATCTCGGATCAGACCGCAGAAGAATCGAAAAGGGAAGAATCAGACTCGGATGATGACGAGAGTTCCGATTTACCTAATATTGGAACACAGTACAAGTGGTCTAAAAAGATAAAACCTGGTTTATCAACTTATGAAAACTCGCCAAGAGAAGTCGGACCTAAGTATTTGAAGCATTTGATGGATTATGTTTCCAAAATTGTCCCACCAGAGCAACATTATAGAACCCCAATATTTTTACATGCCACAGCAGGTATGAGATTATTACATCCACAAGCACAAAGAAGTATACTGGAGAATACTTGTAATTATTTCAAGACAGAGACCAACTTTTTTATACCCGATTGTAACTCGCATGTTAATATAATAGATGGTGATGTAGAAGGTCTATATGGATGGATCTCCTTAAATTATCTTACAGGAACTTTGAATAAACCAAATGATCCTTCTAACTCGTTTGGTTTACTTGAGATGGGTGGGGCTTCAACACAAATTGCATTTCAACCATCTAACGATAACAAATTATCTAATTCCAATGCACTTTTCAAAGTAGAACTTAGTTCATTGGTATCAAAGACTCCGAATCTGTCATTTGACGTTTTCAGTACTTCCTTTTTGGGATATGGATTGACACAAGCTCACAATAAATACTATATGTCTTTGGATGAAAATAATGAAAGTACTTCGGAGACTGTATTAACTGATCCTTGTTTGCCGAAGGGATTGACTAAGAAAGTTCAAATCGAGAAACAAACTACAACTACAGAAACAGTTACAGCTGCGTATGCCACTCCGGCTCCTGATGTGAAGATCAAAAGATATGAGGAAGATAATTTGAACGTAGAAGCAGAAGAAGAAGCCGTCAACGGTAAACTTATTGTCAATAAGTATCAAGTTGAAAGAAAAGTGGAAGGTAGTGGTGATTTCGACAAGTGTATGAATATAATATATCCTTTGTTAGTGGAAAACTCAGCATGTTCGTCAGATACACCTCAAGTTGTTTCCTCTTGTTTGTTGTCTGAGTCTATGCCATCATTTGATTTCAAAGTCAATCAATTCTATGGTGTTTCTGGTTACTGGGACGCTATGTCTCGTTTGTTAGGTTTATCAGACGAGCAATATGGTACTGCGTACTCATATGGTGCCTTCTCTGATGAAACTGCAAAGATCTGTAACATGAAGTGGGAAGATATTGACAATCTTAACAATGATAATCCCAGCTCAATATTCAACGATCTGTCTGATGATGAGTTGTCTCAGTTATGTTTCAAATCATCGTGGGTATTGACTGTCTTGAATAAAGGTTTGGGATTTCCATTGACTGTTGGTGAAAACCAAGAAGCAGAATTGAATTCTGATTCTTTCAAAGTTTCAGATAAAATCAATGGCTCCGAATTCACATGGACCTTGGGTAGAGCTGTATTATACGCCAGTGATGAAAGTTCAAGAGACTATTATAATTACATAAACAATAACAGGCCAGGTTTGTTTCCAAAGGTGGGATACTACCATGCTACTTCACCAGGTTTATTCATTAGAGGTTCTGAAGCTGATGGTGTTGAAAGTAGACCTATTTTTGAGTTCAGAACTGATACAAAAGGAAGTTCTTCGGATGATGATGATTTAGAGGATGATGCTAATATAAATTTCCCGCCTTCCTCTGGTGCAGTCATTTTTGATGACAATGATCTTGACTCTTCTTCTGCGAGCGGAACTATTGACAATGGTGTCTCTGGAGGTTACGGTGAAAAACCAAAGGTCAAACTCATTGCTTCTTTTACTTTAATGTTTCTATTTGTATTTGTTGTGATCTTGATGCTCGGTGGTAAAGCCAGAATATTTGGTATTTTCAACGAAATCATTTTGTTCATGAAATCAGTTGTATCTAGAACTAAATATAGCTTGGGATTGGGTGGAGACTCAAATGGATCCGGTAAGATTCACTGGCCACTGATGTCTAGAAAGAGGTACAAGAGACTGAGATCCCTAGAAATGCCACATAATTATGACCCAGAAACAGGCTTTACGATAGACATTGACGAAGATGATGAAATGGACGATAACACCAGCTTAACAGATGTACAATTGACCCAGTTGGGAATTGATGTTGGAAGTAGTGATCAAGGACGTAATGGTAGTGATGATATGGAAGATAATGACAGTGGCGAAGAAGATGATGATCAAGGTCTGGAATTGGATGAATTCGATGTCGACAGTGTTCAGAGTGATGATATCGAAAATTATCACTACGAAAGTGAGGATGATCGTCGTAATGTTGATGATTAAATGAAATGAAAGGTATATAGTTTGACTAATAATCTTTTATAAATTTGCATAAATGACAACTGACAGTTGTCTTAATTAATACATTTAAAATAATATACAAGAGATCGAGTTTCTCTCTCGTGATTTCGTGTAGATAGTATATATACGCATATGTAAGAGCATCAATCAAGCTTCAGACTTTGTGAGTGTAGGAGGAGAAAACTTGGTCTCGTCAACATCAGAGACATGCCAGCTTCGTAAATCTTCTCTAACCTCTAGTTCGCTATATGGACTTATCCATAATCTGCATTTTTTGTCCTTCTTGGACTTAAGTCCTTGGAAGTCATTGGAATCCCTCCTGATGATAGCATCCTCCTCATCATCATCTTCTTCTGCATCTTCTTCTTCGTCCTCCTCAAAATCATCGTCCTCTTCCTCGTCATAATCATCAAAGGGACCAGAGGTGGTATTTGTGAATAAGTTACTGTAACTTCCCTCTTTACCACGCATGTTACCCCTTTTCACAAACTGTTTTCTATGCGGCTTTTCCTCTGTTGCAAGACGATCGATATACGGTATACCTTCATCATCCCTTTTCCAACCTGTTCCATTATTGACTATAATATCTTCAACACATTCAGCTGGTGTGAACTCGGTGTACGGTACTCCTTTTTCATCTTGCCATGTGAACTGAAATGTCTTATTGATGAATTTATTCAAAATGGGATTATTTGAAAGAGAATCTATTGCGAAGTCATTCATCAATGCATTGGAGGATCCAGAGACTGTACCTGCGACCGGAGAAGTGACATTACTTGTCATATTCCATATAGCAGAACCTTGTGTTGGTGTGCGATGTCCACTCGGCGTGGAAGTTCCGGAATTATTGGATACAATGGGATGTAAGTTCAATGCACTACCAACTGAATGCTTAGGTGGTGATATAGATGGTTGAATGGTTGGTGGAGGGATCCCGGATTTGTATGATGATCTAATTGGCGTACTGGATCTTGTACCACTTTCAGAGGAACTTGACCGCGTATGCTTATTTATAGAGGATGCACGGGATGGTACAGCGGGTGAAACGGCATTTGCTGCTGTTCTTGAGATAGGTGTTGAATTCTCACTTCCTGTAGAAGAAGATATTTTGTATCCACCTGCTGGTCTATCAACTTCGGAATTGATGAACAAAGTCATTTTACAAATGGAATTCACCTTAGAATCCTGTAATAAGAATCTGTTTGTCACTGGTTTCGTTTCATTCAAATACTCTGAGAGGTTTATCGATAGCATACCAAGAACATTTTTATCTTTATTTTCATTTTCGGAAATAAATTTAACGGTTAACCATTTGTCTGTGACCACTCCAGTTTTACCATCTTCGTATAGTTTGAATTGAAGTCCTGATATCACATAGTTCCAGACACATCTATGATCTTTGATATCTACTTTCTCTGACTTTTCCCTGAATAATACTTTACGATTGGAACTTTTCTCTTTCAATTGTGCATCAGAAATGCTAATGACCATATAACATTTTCCCCGTAGTTGAGGAATATTAGTGAGCTCCTGGATTGAACAGTCCAGTTCAAAGTAGTGTCTCTTTGTTGACGGTTTAAGTTTCAGCATGTTTGTATATTGACAATTGTCTACTTGAGCACAGGAACTTCTGGGGCAACAAAAACCTATGAACAAATAACTGTTATTGATTATTGATATTGCATCCTATTCTAAGTAACTGCGCAAGGATCAGAACGGAGCTATTCTGACACAGCCACGATAAAGGTCATTTAATTCGCCACCTGCGCCTGACTGCGGAATTTTGAGATATATATTCTGCTATTAATTTCATATCTAAGAGTGGCAGGGTTGTAAAGTTAATCTAATTACCATACCTGTTCTGATAGAGTGTTATTATTAATAGCTCTTCAAAACGCTATTATTTCAATTAAGATAAACTTACCTCATAAATGTCTAACTGGAGGAAGCTTTTCAATAAGAGCTCTACACCAACGTCGCATTCAGCAGCTAGTGTATCAAGTGGCAAGTCGCAGACCACTACCCCAACTCCAAGTATTCCACAGACCACTATGAATCAGAATGACACGGAGAACGGTAGTTTGAACGAAGGGTCTCGTGTTGTATTATCGGTTACAGGTGAGTCAGAGACCATCACGTCGCAACCTTCATCTAATCCATCACATGATAATAGCACACAACGCGACTCTAGGAAGACATTAGTTCCAGGTGATGATAATGCGCCATCAAGCATTCCCGGTTCCAGTTCATCCAGTATAAATTTACTTGCAAATGATGTCAGTAATATGAATATTAATGAGGAAGTTATTACCAAGAATCTAGAAGATACCGATCCGGTTTTGATAAATGATCCAGAATCCACATCAAGTAAATCACAGCATTCTAGTTCATCATTGAATTCATTAAAATTGAGACCTGGTTTATTGACCATCAAGATATATAGTGGAAGAAATATTGTGGTCCCATGTCCTATAAAATCAGATAAGGGTGTGCTGTCCAAGCTAGCAACTTTAGGTGCTAACGTTAACTATGAAGAATTATCAAGAAATATAGAAAGTCTCAAAAGCACATCCGCAGAGGACTCTGATAAAATAGCTAACTGTTTGCCATCAACATTACAGATAAACAATTCCACCGGAATGGATAAAAACTCAATCAGTACTTACCATTTAGTGTATATTGTACTAGAAGTTGAAAGTTCGTCAGATAGAATCAGCTCAATTGGAGGTACAATTGCAAATCCAAAATTTAACAGTGTTTCTACATTTGATATTACTAATCCAAATACCTGTTCATTAAGACTAAGTTTATACGTCAGAATTCCATCAAGTCTCACTGATTATTATTCTCAAAGTGATAACTTAGTTGGAAGTGTTGTTTTCCCATTGACTTCCAACTTAACAAACGAGGATATTAAGTCATCTTCATTCCGTATATTGAACCATGAATGGAAGAAATTCTCGAACAATTCAATTGATGATGATTTAGGATCAATTAATATTACATTAGATTATAAGACAATTCAACAATCTTCAAAATCTTTGAGTATTGATGACTTTGATCTACTTAAAGTTATTGGAAAGGGTTCATTTGGGAAAGTTATGCAAGTACGTAAAAAAGATACAGGAAAAATTTATGCTTTGAAATCTATTAGAAAATCACATATTGTTAATAAGATGGAAGTTGTTCATACATTAGCAGAGAAGTTTGTACTATCAAGGGTAACTTCACCTTTCATTGTACCTTTGAAATTCGCATTTCAATCTAATGAGAAATTATATTTAGTATTAAGTTTTATCAATGGTGGTGAATTATTCTATCATTTACAACAAGAGGGTAAATTCAGTTTGGTGAGATCAAAGATGTATACTTGCGAACTTCTATCAGCAATTGAGAATTTACACGAGATGAATATTATTTATAGAGATTTGAAACCAGAGAATATCTTGTTAGATGAATCTGGTCATATTGCGCTATGTGATTTTGGTCTCTGTAAGATCAATATGAAATTAGATCAGAAGACAAAGACATTCTGTGGTACTCCTGAATATTTAGCTCCTGAATTATTATTAGGTAAAGGTTATACAAGAGTTGTTGATTTTTGGACACTTGGTATATTATTATACGAGATGTTAACTGGATTACCGCCATTTTACGATGAGGATGTTAACAAAATGTACAAGAAAATTTTAAATCAACAGTTAACATTCCCACACTATATAATTGATTCTGCTAAGTCATTAATCAGTGGATTATTGGAGAGGGATCCAACTAAAAGATTAGGTACAAATGGAGTCGAAGAAATCAAATCCCATCAATTCTTTGCTGATATTGATTGGGACATCTTGAATAACAAAGGTTATATTCCACCTTTCAGACCAGTAGTTAAGGATTTGAATGATACTTCTAATATTTCATCTGAATTTACTGCTGAATTACCAAAGGATTCTGTTGCAAATGAATTCTTAAGTGAATCTATTCAAAGACAGTTTGCTGGTTGGACATATAACCCAAGTAGTAGTTTCAATAATGAAAATGAACAATAAGCAACACTCTATAGATACATATTTATATATATAATTCTAGAAAACTCTTATGTAGTCACATAAGAGAATAAAATTATTCATAAAAGATATATTTATAGATTATTACAGTATTAAGTATCCTAAAAATTATTATATTAAGCAATTATTATAAAGATTGAAATTAGAAAGTCAAAATTATTAGAGCATTAGAAAGTATTAGTGTATATAATGCAGAGAATTGGGGAAAAGTTTTTATATATTATTTATTATTTTGTGACTAGCGGGATGAATGAATTAATGCGAAATTGAATCAAGTAATACTGTGTAATTGATTGGAATGATTTCAAAATCACCAACATTCGTAACCACCATCGACCACCAAGTTGTGACCAGTTGTGTATGAAGAAGCTGTGTTTGATAAGAGGTATAATACGGAACCAATGAATTCGTGAGGTTCAGATAATCTACCCATTGGAGTTCTTTCAGTCCAGTGTTTGTTCATGACATCGTTACCGTTGATAACGTTCTTGGTTAATGGTGTTAAGATATAACCTGGAGATAAAGTGTTGACTCTGAGACCATATTTAGCCCATTCAGTACCTAATGATTTAGCTAAGTGAATAACACCGGCTTTGGACATATTGTAAGCAACTTGTGGTTGTGGATCATTGACAATGGTACCAGACATAGAACCAATTAAAACAATTGAACCACCTGGAATTTTGTTCTTGATCAAAGGTCTAGCTAAAGCTTGAGAAACGTATAATGAACCTAAAAGGTTGACATTGACCAATTGAGCGGCATTCTTGGCTGGATATTCTTCAGCTGGGAAATTTTCACAGTAACCAGCACAGTTGACAAGGTGTAAAGGTAATTTACCGTGGCTTTCAGCAATTTGAGCGAATGATTCGTCAACGTTAGTAGCTTCTGCAATGTTACATTGCCATGCTGTGACCTTTGGGACAAATTTAGATTCAACACTAGTTTCAAACCATTTGATCAATTCATTGGCTTTTTCTTGGGTTCTTTCTAAGTTCATATCAACTAAAGCGATTTCGGCACCATAGGCAATCAAACCTTTGGCAATTTCGAAACCTAAACCACCTGAACCACCGGTGATAATAGTTAATTCGTTATCTAATCTAAATGTTGGAATATTAGCGGTCATTATGTATCAGTATTCTTTTATGATAAGATTATTATGTGTGAAGTATAGCGTGTAAGAAATAATATGAAGTGAGCGTGTGTATATATATACGGAGACACAAGATAATTACAAAATAAAAGAATGTGTGAAAAAGGAAGAAGTTTAATAAGTTTACTTGAAAAACCTGGGTGGATATAAGGTGGTTTAAATAGATAATAAAGTTCTGCCCCGGATGTTGTTGTTTCTTTTTTTCCTTTTTCGTGCTTAGATTGTAATTTTTTTTCTCTGTTTTCCTAATTTTTTTTAATTTTTTCAAATTCCTCGCTGATTTCAGTGACTTTCTGGATTTTTTTGGGTGTGGAGGATGTGTTTTTTTGGTTTACCGCGTGGATGAGATTCCCGGTTAGGCACTGCTCTCGATCTCTACGCTGTCCTTTGTGTGTTACAGTTTCTCCGGGCGGCGGCGGCGGACGCTGCGTTGGCTAGACGGCTGGTCCGAGAGATATCTTCAGAGCTTTGTGTATGTTATTGGCAACGGGATTCCATTACAGATTACAGATAGATACTATGTACCCACAGTGTTTAATAGCATATGGTCATCGAATGAGGGAATTAGTAATTATCATGCAAGTTAGTAAGATAACTGGTGGAGTTTAGGGTCATATAGAACAGAACATCAGTATCAATTAAATCGATGATCTTCTCAAAAATTCCAGACCAGCCAACTTAGAGTGACCGTGTGGCCTGCGCGATGACTGTTAGAAAACGGAAATCCGAAGACACAAACATTGAATGGTCATCGCTAGGAGTTGGTGCGATGGTACTATGGTATTAGTTCTTGACTCGGACTTCCATTCCAATTTTTACTTTGTTTTCTGTATGAGCATACATTAATTATACATAGATAGGGTACCTATCTCCTGGTGTTGCCTGGTGAAATAGAGGATCGCCTGTTAAGATGTTATAAATAGAACATAGCACTTTTTGAGGTCTTTGCATTCAATGCTATTGTTGCAATTTAGCCTTCGACGGAGGTAATGTAACTTCTACCGGTCCTGTTTATTGTGCTAAATGTTCCTTGTAGATTGTACCTTTACTGATTATTAACCGTTTTATTCACCTAATTTGATTTGGTGGTGAAATTTTGTAAAATAAATCCTTTTTGCGAAAATACATATGTCTATCATCTGTACATTCCCCTTTTAGATAAGGAGTTTTTGTGGTTTTGTGTTCTAGGAATCCCGTCATACTACAATTGCCTAAGTTTAGGAACTCTACATACTAAATTAAATATTTTCAACTGTCTAAGTATTGGAATGTAATTGAAATACCGGTATATAATTATTTATGGCTATGTTGAATATTGGGAATGTTATTGAAAATACCACTCAATAGATTTAGTTCTGCTTTGCTCTAGCACATACCATCGCATTGTTCTTATGGTCCTTTTCTTTTTCTGTTAAGCCATTATATAGGTTTTTAGTTCGAACAAAGAAAATTTAGGGTGATGATTTTAGTTGATGCTGTGATCGCTGATCCGTGAAATTTATGAAGTTGTTTCTATATACTTGATATGTGTATGTAAGATAGAGAAATTCAGTAAAGTAAAAATGATGAGTAAGGTCATTCATTGTAATGGAGATTGGTTTGCGCTGCCAGTGTTATTTGAACTTAAAGACAATTGAGATAATTTCATGGTAGCATCATGCATGATAGGACTTAGAGATGGAGATGAATCTCTAGAGGATGATGTATTGGAAGTTGTTGTACTATTTGAGGATGAAGATGAGAATTTTCTTGTATGACTGTGATTCCTTTGAGGACGTAATCTAAATAATCCTGAACTCATCGTAGAGTTTCCACTATTACTACTGTTGTTATTGGTGATACCATTACCACCGTTACATGTACACTCTTGATGATTTGGAGAGTGCTTCTTTATGATTCTTGATTTCAATGATTTCAAACCTAGTAAATTAGAATGACCACCAGATGATGTTGCACCAGTTTCAGGGTTACTATGACGATGTCTACCTTGATGATTGGATGCATTATCTGTGTTATAAAGGGAACATTTCTTGTCATGTGTAATTATTGTTCCGTGTGACTTACTTTTGGTAGTACTATGATGTTGTTGTTGTTGTTGATTAGGATGATGATGAGTTTGAAGCAGTGGTGCAGATTGTTGTTTGAGTAATGGATTAGGTGTCATTGATCTAATTTTTTGTTCCTCATTTATTGGTTGAGCCAATAATGGGTTTGTTATACCACATGGACCTCTAATTGGTTTAATGATTTCAGGGTTTAAAACCCCACAAGGACCTCTGATCGAAGATAAATTTATGCTTGACTGTAGCTTGTCATTTTCAATTTTGGACTCACATTCTTGAACAAAATTCTTGTATACATTTTGTGACAGTAAAGACATAACGTAATCCTTTGCACTTAATAAAGTCTTAGGATCGTGAGATTCATTGGGGTTTATGGAACAATTTGCAAGATGTGAATTTGTCTTTCCTTCTGCTTCCTTGAGTAAAGTATCTTGAATCTTGAATGGTAATGAGATTTGATTTGGTGCATCTTCAGTGATGAACTCTTTGACAATATGCAAATATAGATCATTTAAATCAATCAGGTTTTGATCAAGTTTGTGTGACTCACCACAAGAACAATGATTAGGATCATCAGAGGTCGGCACGTGGTTCTTATTGTTTTCGTTATTTTCATCACAGCAATTATAGTTTCCGTTATCATTTCCTTGATCATGATCATCATCTAACTTGTGTTTAATAGTACCTGAAGATTTTCTACGCATTTCAGGTTCAGTAAACCATTGGATTTGAGATATATTATTCGAATTATTAGACTTTAGATCGATGAATGATTCGACATTTGAGACTCTATTCAATTCCAGATTCAATGAGTTCAAATAGGATAAGCTCGATCTTGGTGTTATAGACTGTGTATGCTGCCTATTGTTACTACTATCTAACTCATATAATGTAGAGTTACTAGCACTCTTTAATAAATCGCCTGAGAAAGAGCTTTTCAATGATCTCTTTGGACCATTTGAACTATAGAACTTGTTCGAGTTTTCAGGAGTGATTGTAGAAAGTCTCTTTCTACAAGAAAGACAATTGGAATTCATATGAAATAAGTCATTCCAAAGTTTTTCATATTTTTGAATTGATACTAAAAACTCCAAATTCTCGGAGCAATGTTTCTTATTAACAAATTCTTCAAAGTTTTTGAAATTGAAATAGTTCTGATATTTCGAGTCCAAAGTGTTATTATTGCTGAATATGTTGCTTCTGAAAGAGATTGTTGAAGAAGGTTTGGAAGTGATTGATGATGGGGTTAGAGTATTCTTGCTAATTTGGTCGGCTTGATGGATATAGCAATCATAAACCAATTCCTGTAACGACGGCACTTTATATTCCTTGGGGGTTGTTCTTGGAGTACTAGAAGAACTCAAATCATGTATAATCTTATGATTACTCTCCTTTATCGTTGTCGATGGATCGACTCCTATGTTTGTATTGGACAGCATTATTCTCTGTAGTCTAGCTGTATGTATATTGAAGGGGTATTTCTATTACGTGGCTCTAGTTGTTTTAAACCTGGGCGATATTCAACTATTATTCGCTGATAGTGTCAGTTTGATTATAAAGTGATAATAAACGCAAAAGAACGAATTAATAGATCTGTATTCGATTCTAAACTTTGTTGGGTAATTGATATCAAATAAAAAAAACTTGGCTGCTAGAAATTGATAGGTGAGTATATGCAGGTGTATGTAGCAGATATGAAGATAAGGAGATGAAGAAGTAGACGTAGGAAACGAAAAGGTTTACTCAAACCAAAGGATATAATGAAAGAACAACAAACGTTGAAAAGGGCAAAAGTGTAAATTCTCAGAACTATGTTGAGCCCAATTGAATTATTGAAGCTAACGAGGCAACTAACGGAGGCATAATTTAAGTTCAAGATTTTATTTAAAGTGCACCTCACTAAAACTTCTGCGCGTGCAACTGTTCACTTACTTGCACCCTCGGGTCGGGTAAATTGGTTGCGGTTGGGCATTTTCAGTTCTAGTTTCGGTATGTTGTTTTCACTGACCCTGCTTCGTCAGTTCTATTCTTTTACATTCCCAGATGTCATGGTGTTCCACTCTTTGGTATATGGAGCCTTGCAATTATGTAGAAAACCCACTGAACAGTCAACTCGTACCCTGCACAATCAGATCTATCGAGCAGAAGGTCAAAGCGGGCGGTGGGGAGCTTTGGCAGCCTGATAGACAAGAGTAAGATTCCACGCGCTTCACTTGCATGAGCCACGGGGCAGCCATAAATAATGTGGTTTGTGGTTCGATTTATACTTATTACTATAAATACATTTGTAAGTTTTTGTATGCCGTCGCAAAATCTTGTAAATCATCCAACCAGTATGTACACATGTAAACGTATAGAGACATGTCGGTACCGGCAAAAATATGAATCCAATTGCTGAAGCATGTTATAAATTCACTCGCACCACCTCGTACAGGAAAAAAAAAAAAAAAAACGTAAGAAAAAAATTTTTAAAAAAAGAACACGAGACAATCTAATTTCCGCAATAGGAAAGTAGACTTTTTCAATCACATTTTTTATGTCACTTCTGTTTAGCAATTAACCGGCGTTCACTATATATATGTATCATCAGTCCACAATTTTGAGAATGGTACCTACATATCAATAAAGTCTACTTGTTACTTGACATTGACGTTCCCAACAAATTCACATAATTAACTCATCTTTACAACTTCCTATTCTCCTCGATCACGATCACTTATCATTCGTATTTTTTCTCTTGTGGTTTTTTGCTTCCGAGTAGAAAAACAATAGTGTTGACGCGCTACAACGTAAATTTTATAGAACATTCTATACTTTTACAAAAGGCATCTTGCGTGATTCCAAGGAATTTCAGTGCTTCGAAGAGCTGGACTATGGAGAATGATCTCACTTTATTGTATTCTAGGCCCTCTAATTTTACTCGTTGGGCATTCGTCTCTTGCTGAGTTATTGAAAAATAAAAAGCAAAGAATGTTCTCTCGAGTATGTTTGCATTCTTTACATATTCACTTTAACAACGAAGAAAAGAGTCGAGTCGTCCAAACTCAATTGCTATATATACATAATACCGAGTCATAAATATACGTATTTAATAGATAAGCTCACTAATTATTTGGTCAGCCTCCACATAGTTACTATTGTTCAAAAAAATACCCACCGAAAGCGAAAAAATTCACTAACACTCGACAATTGAATTCAACACAATAGTTGATAGCTGATTTACTAAAAATAAAATAAGAAACAAGTTGGAGACTCAGCAAACAACTTGTTGCTTTTTCTCGCCTCGGCTCTTTCGGGATCTAGAAACAGTTCAAATGTGGCGGATGTAAAGTCACAGCCCTGTACAGATGTGGCGGTGGTATTTTTGTTTTCTGCGTCGATCGACGTTATTATATCTTATCACGTAGTGGTTGGGTGGCTGGATGGTTAAAATAATTGACATGGGGCTGGCTTTTTGTACGCTTTGGTTAAATCAAAGAGCCCCGCCTCATCTCCCCCTTTCCTTGTTTTTTCTCCTTCTATTACACAAACTTGTCATTTATGTTTCATATGTTACAGAAGTGATTGGAAGATAACTCTCATAATTTATATACTTCCAATTCATTCCAATTGATCCCATAGAAATACAATTATCACCATATCCAACACACCCCTTTCATTGATTTCTTCTCGGTCGGGCAAACAAGGCAATACACAGAATATTTAATTAGTTGATACAAAAGCTTAGGAATACATAGAGTTAAGATGGGCTTTAACGAGGATTCATCCCTGAGTCCACCAAATGGAGCTCAGACAACACCTATACTTAAACCTACAAACAATAGGGTTGAATCATCAAATGGTGTATCCGACTCTTCTGTTCCCTCCAACACATCGGATAATATATCATCTCTTACTGATAAAGAAATGCAAACAGATTTAGACAACAATTCCAATGAAGAACCAAAAACTCCAATCTTGCAAACTGGAATGAACACAGATGAGGATGAGGATGATATATTAGAAAAGATTCCGGCTTTACCATTGACTCCTCCGAAGCATATCTTACGTAGATTAACTCCTATTGGGCAGTTTAGTCCCAAAGGTAGCCCTAATTCTTCTTCATCTTGTTCTAGTTCCGGTAAGTTCTTGCAAAATTTTGACGAACATGAACAAAGAAAATTGAAATTATTGAATGAAAAAATTGCAAAACTTGAAAGTTATACAAGATCAGTCGATGATAAAGTGAATAACCTCAAATTATTAAGATCATTACATAAAGAATACGGTACTGTCAAATTACAAAAGAAGTTGGAACATGCGCAAAAGTTGAGAGATGATTATATTGAAAGGAAAAGAAAAATTGCTTCTACTACGATTTCAAATATTATGTCACCTTTACCCACTGCTTCTTCTGATTCTCTATCCCCCAAGAATGATGACTGCACCTCCTCAGAATTACAGAAAGATAACAGTGGAGAGAAAACTGAGAGAAACTTAGATCCAGAAGGTGTCTATGCTGATTCAGATAGGCCGCTGAAGAATAGACTGGAACCTTCCAGTATGCCATCAGATGAAGATGTTGCAAACATCATTCGACTTTTCTTCAAGTTCCCCCAATTCACAAGGCAAACAATCTATTCAAGAAGGATAAAGTATGAGAAAGTTCTCAATTTTGTTAGCGCAAAGGTAATAGTTGACTCATTGACAAAATTATTCAAATATTTTGATATCATCAAAGTTGATGGTCTCAACAGTCCTAACTCAACTCATCAAGCCAACAAATCAAAAATTTCTCATGAAGTTTACATAAGGAGTTTTCTTTATGGTTTCCTAACAATTAGTGAAAATTATCAGTATCAAAAAAATCAAACGAAACCAAGCTATGACACTCGTTTGGACTCAAATAGTTTCAACTATAATGATTTGATTCCGAACATTCACAAGACATATCTTGATGATTCATTCAATTATTATCTTGTGGAAAGATATATTGAACAGTCGGTATCTACTTGGAACTTGTTTTCCAGTTTTATAAACTCAATCAAAGAGAGTTCATGGGCAGATCAAAGTTCAAATGATGAAAATAATCCCTTCTCTAGCGGCTCCATTGTCACATCTTTGAAATCTTCTTCAATTCTCGATTTATTGTCTACCTTTTCAGATAACTTCAATTCAAATTACTTGCCTTTGTTCCAAGTGTTCAAGAATCATCATAAACAAAGAAGCTTATTACTACTGAAACGCTCCATTTATAATCTACAAAGACATGGATTTTTCATTGATGTTTCCAAAAGAACTGAAACTGATGAAGATCTTTTACATGAATATACGGAAATTGGTAGTTTGATTCAAAATCAATTAAATAAATTACAGGAGCAATATGATAATCTAAAGAAAACTAATAGAGGTAGTACCGAAAATAGTGATATGAGTGATGGAATATCAGGATTAGACTTTGCTGGTGATAGTAATTCCAGTCTTTTGAACTTTGACTTCATCAATGATGACTTCCCAGATGACTTCAACTATCACTACTTGAATAATGAACTTTGCATCAATCATCATATTTTGGACAATCTTGAAAAGAGTTTGGTTGTTGACCATAATAATCAATTATTATCGAGTACACTTGCATCTGATAACCCACTGGCATTGAACAAATCAGCAGCTTCAATCTCTGTTGCTTCACCTCTAGCGCTTTCACATGATAAACATGTCCCAATAGGTAGGTCAATGACAAGTACGCTCCCAAGACAATCATCGACTGATCTACGTAGTGTATCTACGGATGAAAATGCAGCTAATATCTTCTCTGGTACTTTCAATGAAGATCATGAACATCCTACAGATATGAAGAAAAACATGGTATTGGTTCCTCCTCAATTCACTGTTGATCAGTGGAGGGAACATTTGATCAAGGTGGTATTAGATTATAGATTGATATTATCATCTCAATCAGTTACAAATAAAGAAACCTCTCCAAATTTTGTTCCTTTGAAAACTGGCAGAAATTTAATGTCATCTAGACAAAAGGGCAAGTCATCACTTGACTCGTCACCCAAACCAAGCTTCCTAGAGTATATCGAATATCAATGGACGCCAAATGTTGAGTCAATCAGAAGGTATTTGAATTTAAAGACATATGTTCAAGGGTACGATGAAGCTGTAGAAAAGTTGTCCGCCCTGGCAGATTCAGACAGTTTCATCAATATGATGGGTGATATTTCAAGTATGGTATTCCGTGCTTTTCATGCATTATACATCGTCATCAGGAATAAGAATGGAAAGATTAGTATTGTCTTGCCAACGTTTGATAATCCTAACATCAATATTTATGATTCATTCAGAATGAAACATAAAAATGACATTTCTCAAATTGTAGATCTTGTTTTCCTCATGAAGAGATTCAAAAGCGAGGACTTTTCAATGTTTGAGTACTTCAATCTTGTGTTGAATATACTTATCGAAGAAGTGCCTTCTTTTCTGAAAGATGAGAGTAAGTCACTTCTTGAATTATTAAATGGTTTTGAATTGCAGTATGAAGAGTCAATAGATCCTCGCAACGAAAATGCTCAAACACAAGGTGGTTTTGTTTGGTTGAGTGATACAGGTACAACATTGGGTAATAATAGACTCAAATATGCTGCAATTGACAAATTGGTCACAAAAGATTTTGTTCAAAGATTCATTGAATTCATCAAAGACTCTATGGTGTTTGGATTGAACAACTGGGTTTTCAATTGTACCCGTATGGCGGCAATCTATAAACACGGTAATGGTATAATTCAACTTGAAAGAAGATTATTCAACAATTGTCACGAGTCTGTGGCTCATGCTGATATAATTGAGAATAAATTCAGCAGTACATTTGAATTGATCAGATGCTATAAACATGTTGTCGTCCCTAAGAGGATCAATAATGTCCTTGCTTCAGCTACAACCGGTTTCAGTGGGCTCTTCCATAATACTGCAGTATCTTCTATTGATGCTGAAATATCTGATAGATTTGGCATTGTCAAAGATATAAACACACTGAGTGTCGATGAATCGACTATCGATTCTGTTGATTGCTATGATTACTTCAATAATCTTTCTATTGAGTATATCTTTTCTGGTTCAATGACCTACGATTCTTCGCCAGAGCAATTTGACTCATTTACTATTGAATTAACTTCCTTATCAAGATCATTTGAAGCACTAGCATCTACTCAAGCAATTTCTATGATTCTCATGACGGATATCGCAAGATATGTAAAGAAGCTGCCTGAGGCTGTTGCCAAGAGACAACCTGCTAAATTTGTTAACTTCGATAAGTTATTGAAATCTTTATTTGAGTATCTATATAATCATTCTGATTGTAAGGCACTAGCTGGGGATCAAGTTGATCTTGATATGAATGATGATTTTCTTACTGGTAGTAGGTGTAGCAAGACCTATAAGAAAGACATTTTGAATATTTTTGTTCAAAATTCAAGGAATTATCTTTTAGATAACAATTTTGACGCATGTACCATTGAAGCAATTATTTCGTACATCTATGAGGAGAGAAAAGTGTTCAGTCTCATTGAAAAATCCCAAGTTCTTGATATTGATGGTGCAAACAAATCTTTAAAGTCATTTTACAATGGTTATCTGAAACAGTTTTTGAAAGTTTCCAAATTCAATCATGCTTTGATTCCTTCTTTATCAACGGAGTACGAAATCGGTGATGAAAAGTACTATGCTTTTGAGAAAGGCTCATCCGATTCCCTGGAAGACGACTTGATTAGCTTCTCCAGCTTCATCAAAAGCTCGAGTCAACTCACAGAGAATTACTCTAAGACCTCAGAGCTGGAAGGTAAGTTCTTCAAAGATAAGTTCATCAGAAGTCAATTGAATCAAATTGCAATCAAGTATTACAATTTCTTTAATCTCTGCTTTGAGATACATTGGCTTGACTTTATGGCTATCTATCGCCGCTGGTTAAACCTGTTAGCTGATGAATATTCAGAGTGAGGAATTAATTAGTTTGTTCATCTTTTTATTTATTTTCTTCTCTTAAATTTTTTTTTGTTTTGTTTTTGTTTCTATTTTTGTCTCACATTTGAATTATGGATTTTTATTTTTGGTTTGTGGTTTTTCGGTATTTAAGTGGTTTTGTTTTCCTGTTTTTCAAGTCTTTAATCTGACAAGTGAGATTAAGTATTTTCATAATATTTTTGTAATTTAATTCTTTCTGTTTGTTGTACTTTGTAGGGATAAAGCTTGCTTTATAATATTAGCTTTTTGATATCAGTAACACCTATAATATGTAATAATAGGGGTCCTTTGTTTGTTTTCTGCTAATTTTTTGGAATTGTTTAGAGCATGTAGAGAAAGATTTGTACTTTGTTTTCTCATTTTTGAAATTTTAACTTTGCATTGTTCCAAAATTGAATTAAATTAGAACATTCTTATTTTTCATTTAAAAAACAGCAGGATCTCTTTATAAATTGTTTCAACCCATATTCTCCCAATGGATGATGACATTGGAGAGTAAAGTCTTGTTCAACCCATATCACTAATGCTATTATTTAGTGTAAGTATGCTATAACTCATTACACAGCCTAAAAAGATGATTCATATGATTCATTCCATTTCGAGAAATGGGTATTTTTCAATATTTTTGTTGATCATGTTTCCTATACGGCTGATCTGACTTTATTCCTTGTACCATTAGAGCTACTACAAAATTTAGATCATATATAAGGGTAGATGGGGATGATTATACTGTTGTTCAAGTATTTGACTTTGCTTTTGGTCTTGCTCTCAACAAGTAAATATCTCTTGAAGGATATCCTTAAATTCCATCTTCCTGTACATCAAAGGACTATACGATCGAAGCATCCCATATTCACCCAGATCAGCCAGATATCAAGAAGCATAATCAACT
This sequence comes from Wenyingozyma ramenticola, assembly GCA_024271885.1. Lineage (NCBI taxonomy): Eukaryota > Fungi > Ascomycota > Pichiomycetes > Pichiales > Pichiaceae > Wenyingozyma > Wenyingozyma ramenticola. The sequence continues at coordinate 469,955 of JANBXF010000001.1, forward strand.
TGCATTACAAGGTATATGCGTTTTTCAATAGATTATTTTTTGAATCGTTCGAAAAATACACTATTGACGAAATAATATTTTATCCCTTGAAATCATGCGGGGGTATCTCTGTGAAATCGTGGAAGATTGATGAATATGGTCTTGAATCAGATAGAATGTACATGCTTGGTAAATTTAATAGGGTGACTCAACGTTTTGAGTCCGTGACACAGAGAGATGTGCCAATGTTATCACAAGTTGAACTGAGACTTGGTAGTAATGGAAGCCAATCTTTTGATGTCTTTTTTGAAAATTCTTATTACTTCAGTCTCCCCCGGATCATATCAAATGACTTCTTGAGATCTAACGTTACATCAGAAGACCCAGTGGAACTATGGGGTGTTGGGTTTCGTACATATGTACTTGAAAATGTGGTGCCACAAAGCTTTTATACTGCGTTACAAATCAATGATCAAGATATCAAACTACTATATTCTCACCAAGGAAAGGAAGTCAAAACTAATTCACCGGACTTAGCAAAACAGCCGGAATATACAGGAACAACAACATATAGAGTGACAAAATTTCAAGAGTACTTTCCTTTGTTGTTGATGGCAAAAGAAGATATTGAAGATGTCAACCTTCGTCTACAAAAAGAGAATAGCGATCAGCGAGTAACGTCTGCCAACTTTAGACCAAATATAGTCGTTAGAGATTGCGCTATTCCCTACGATATTGACGATTGGTATAAGTTTAAGATCGTTTCACAAAGAAATACCTCTAAGAAGGGAGCAGAATGGCTTGTTACGAGTAAATGCCCTCGTTGCTCCATACCCAATGTGAACCCGATCACAGGGAAACCCGACCCACGAAGTCAAGTATCGAAATTACTTTCAAGGTATAGAAGATGTGACGTTGGAAATCCTAATTTTTCCTTCTTAGGGATACACGCAGTTCAGCTGGGGACGAACTATGAAATAAATGTTGATGACAAAATCATCGTTTCTGAAAGGAAACTTAATGAATACAAACCGCTAAAGTAATAATCTATAATAATGTATATTAATGTTACAATAAATGACCGAGACTTGAAAAACGATCTGTGAAGAATATAGTGAAAAATTATATAGAAAACTGAAAAAGAATTTGAAAAGTAAACTAATACATCTAGCGTCACCTCAGATGACTCTAGAAAACCCACCATTCATCATGGTCTCCTTGATGTTGAATGGTTGGTCAAACAGCATCTCCCAGATTTGTTGGATATCTGTAAATTCACCATTATTCTGTTGCTGTTGAACATCAGTTGCCTCTACTTTGAAAGACATGTGCCCAGGGGTATTAGCAGTATTTGATGCCTGTGGAATAATTGGTGGGATCGTATCAGGGGATGATTGCCTCAAATTGCTTACTGAATGTATACCGCTTTGATAAGCTGGTTCCAGGAGATGACCATGCGGTCTTTGGTTATAACCCGGGAATGATGTGATTTTGGTATTGGTTTCAGTAGTGTTGAGTTGTGGTGATGCAAATGCAACAGGCATTGGAGACCCAGAGGATTCCGGCCTCTTCGCAAGGGCATTGAAATCAAATCCAAGATCGTCATAAGTAATGATGCTTTTAAGGAAACCATCGATGTCAAGATCATTTCCTTGAATTCCTGTCCCTGTTATCGAGTTGATAGAAGCAGATGGGGTAATACCTACCGATTTCAAATTTCTAGTATCATCTGAACTTTTGGGGCTTGTATCAGAGGATTTACGTTTCAAATGGTTAAGTTTCAAAGGAATACAAGTATACTTTTTCATTAGATCATATTCCTTATCACTCATGTCAAATCCAAACTCAAATAAATCCTTGGACACGTTTTCTTGACCTTGATCAGACTCAGAAGGTTTGGTGAGATAAGCATGCAAGTCTGTTATGACGACAGAAGAACGAACTTTGCCATCACTTTCTTTCTGCCTTTTCGTAATCAAATCTGTAGTAGCACGGTACATGTGATTTAACGTATTACCCACGTTGGCGGCTGGAGGACAACATTCTTTGAGGTAGTCAATGAGTTCAAATGATTTATCCATCAAAATCTTTGTGGCTTCTAAAGTACAAGGATCTAGTGATAATAATTTGGAATTGACAAGAGAGTACATAAAACTCATAGAGGATTGATGAATGAAATGAACTGAAAGATACTTGAAATTGATCCTTCTGTTCTTGTGAAGTCTTTCATAGAGTAATATGATTTTGGATGATGCCATTGCCAAAATCTCCATATCATCTTGTAGAGGCTTAGATCTTCTTGGAGATGGTTTATACAAGTGTTGAATTAATTGAAAGTAGTTTAGAAATACAAAGTCCTTTATATTTTCAAACTGAGTAAGGATATCTTCGTTACCAGAAGTTTCTAATTTGATAAAATCAAAGATCCATTTGTTGAGATCTGTGTGTGCTTTGACCGTAAAAGAAGCCAAAGAACCGGACAATAAGAGGAGAGGATGCGTGCTGTTCTCATCTGATGATGGCGGAAGAATCATTATTTGTTGAATGATACTTTGAATCTTACGTCCCCTGATATAGAATCCCGGAAAGAAAAGTGGATTGTTAGGAGGTGTAAGGTATGCATCTATATTCGAAGTTATGTCAAAATCACTAATATTGAACGGCTTGTTAACATAGAAAGAAATCTGACGTTCTAACGCATAACAACTCCAAAAGACTTGACGAAAAACGTATCTAGAATTGGGAGTAAACTCATTTAAAAAATCATACTCGGCCATAGTTTTGGATACCGTATTTGTTTTAACAAATGTGGAATTCAATGAGTCCTGTTCTAGTTGATGCAAAACAGATTCTTGGTGAAGATCCATATCAACAGCAAGTCTCATTGCTACTGATATGATATACCAGATACCAGGTGAGATTGGTTCAAGCAATCCAAATATTGACACTAGCAGTAAGCACTGTAGAGACTTGAATTGAATACCAAAGCACTTCATTTTATTATTAGAATGCAAATTGACAAGTTCGGGCATAGAGTTGAAATACTTTCCAAGAAAATATGTTGCAGTTGTAAAGTACTTCTTCGGAGATTCAACAGCCAAACCCTTTTTGATAAGATTACCAATTGTGGAGTCAGCAGTTATACCTAAACCAACAGCTAAAAGTATATAAATGGTGAACATATCAAGATAATTGACTTGACTTTCGACAATTCTCATCAGGTGGGAAACTACATCTGCCTCTTTAAACTTAGAGTCTAATTCAATGTGATCAACGACATCATATATGTAATCAATTTTGGCTTCTAAACTCTCTTTGTCAAAACTAACAACAGGGAACTGAATCCAAGCGTGCTTGAAATAGTTCTCCAGGATGACTTCCTTGGTTAGTGATTTGGCAGGAAGTTTAACTAAAGGACATTGTTCCGTGCTATTGCCAGTGATTACTGGTGTTGATCTACCAGAGAACTGATTTCCCCCAAACATTGAGATATCGTTCACATTTGACTTACTGCTGTTAGGGCCTGTAAAGGAGCTCTTGAAAGGTATAAATGACAAAGCAATGATTTGAGAGGTTGATAGACCAAACTTGGAGGATTTATCAGGATTTAGCGTACTTTCCAAAGGTGGTAGACCTGGAGCTGGATAACCATTTGTTGGATGTGGTGGATACATATGAGAAAAATGAGGAGGATATTGCTGTTGCTGATGTGAATTTAGTGGATACAGAGGTGTTGGCGATTGCTGATAAGGAACTGCGTGACCTGGAATCGCTGGGACAGACATTTGTCCATTTGCTGAATAACCCATTGGTAATGCAGCAGCCGATAGGACCCCTAAGGGATGTTGTTGTTGTTGTTGAAATGGAAACTGGCTCACCGGCTGAGAACCGTATGTATTGTTGAATGCTGGCCGTTGACTGAACCGGGTGTCTGGTAATTGAAGCGAGTTAGCAGATGAATCCAAGTTGGAATTCCACGTGGTTGGTCCAGGGATTGCAGTGGTTTGTTCAGCCTGAGGCCATGATGATTGTTGAGTTAAACCTGAAGATGCAACTGGCGCCTTTGGTGGTTCAGAAGCTGGTGGTGTGTTAAATTTTGGTTCAAAAGTCTCTCTTAGTCTGATCTCCTTTGTTGACATATCTCGTACAAGACAGTCAATCTTTGCCCTTTCACAACGGGAACATTTTGGGTACTTGAAGTCACATCTGTGCTTCAACGATCTGCACTTCTGACATGCAGTCTTGGCTCTAATTGGTGCCATACCCTTGTAATATAAATATCAGATATCAAGCGAAAATTGCAGCCGAAAATAGTAACAGTCGGTTCAACGGTGGGAATAGTCTGATCTACTTTTGTGTGTGGATCTCCTCAAAAAGATGCAGAAAAAGTACAATGGAAGCGGCAAGACGACTTTGTTCAAACTTGCAAAATATGAGTGTACCAATATTATCTAACCGGTTCGAATTGGTACCGTAGAATTTAGAGAATACAAAAACCAAAACAGACGGGTTGAAGCACATTGTGTCAAATCTGCACATTCGGATGTCAAATTGCAGACTAAAGCTCGGTAAGGGTCTGGGAACGGGCGGTGGAGGGAATTCCCGAGGGTCACCCGGCAAAAAGCGTTTGATCGCTGGAAATTTTCTAAGGAAAATAAGTCACGTGATCAATATATTAGCCTCAGTTGTTCTTCTCTCGCACCAGCCTCCTGCGATTACATAAGGTGAAATTAGTCCTAGCGAAATCAGGAAAATGCTTATAATGTAGAAGAAGAGAAGGTCTCTTGTGTGTGATATGGCAGAGGAGAGTGAGACAGGATGCTTTGATTCATTTTGATTTGCTATTCCATATTTATTCCCTTTCACTATTTACAATTTTCCACGTCAAGTCCATATCGATTTCTACTCAATTAACTTACTAAGGATGTCAATTACAGTATGTATTCCCCCTATTATGAATGATTCATGATATTCACATTGTGATTGCTATTTTTCAGCTCATGGTACTAACTCTTCATTGTCTTTTTTATGCAGAATACCCAAGAAGCTACTGGATCTCAATCCAATGGTATCATCTTGGACTTGAATGCCCCTGTAAGTAAGTCAATTGGAAAGGCAGCTCTTGAAGAAGCCAAGAAGGTTGAAGAAGCAAAGAGAAAGCCACACAATGCTGCTTTCAGAGGGTGGAAAGAAGTTGGTGGATGGGAAAAGGAAGATGAATTAACCCCAGAAGATGAAATTATGGATCTTCTTTCTCGTTCCACTCTTCTTGAACAATATTTACCTGAAAAGTTCTATGGTGATTGGTATCACTCTGTTGCAATCATCATTCTTGGTGGTTTCTTATCATGGTTGTTCGGAAAGTTTAGATTCAGTCTTGGTCCTGTTTTCCTTGTCAGTCTCGCATGTGCTATGGTTTACAGAGTTTCAATTAGAAAATATCGTCATAACTTAAGACTTGAAGCCCTCCGTGAATTTTCAGTGGCTCATATTGAAGATGATTTTGAATCTATGGATTGGTTAAACTTCTTTTTGGAGAAGTATTGGCCATACTTGGAACCATCAATTGCCCAACAAGTATGTGACATTGCAAATCCAATCATTGCATCTCAACCTGCAATTCCTGCTTTTATCAAAGAAATTTGGATTGAAAGTTTCACTCTTGGTGGTAAGCCTCCAAGAATTGACAAAGTCCGTACTTTAGAACGTACCAGTGATGATATTACCGTTATGGATTGGTGTGTTTCTTTTACTCCAAGTACAAAAGAAGATGCCACTGTTAAGCAAATCAAGAACAGAGTCAGTGCTTTTTTCAATGTTAAAGCTAAAGTTGGACCTTTCACATTTCCTGTTATCGTCTCTGATATTGCTTTCAATGCCACTTTTAGAGTCAGAATAAGAATGATGTCCAAATTCCCTCATATTCAAACTGTTAATGTTTCTTTGATGGAAGCTCCTCATTTTGATTTTGTTGCCAAACCAATTGGTGGTAACAATATTTTCTCTTGGGAAGTCCTCAATTTACCAGGTTTATTCATGTTCATCAATGAAATGGTCAAGAAATTCGTTGGTCCAATTGTCTTTTCTCCTTTATCTTTTCAATTGAACTTAGAACAATTATTAGCAGGTAATGGTAATGGTGCTCTTGGTATTCTTGAAATCAAGGTTAAGAGTGCCAAGGACCTCAAGGGTGCTGATAGATATGAAAACACTATTGATCCTTACTTAACATTCGGATTTGGTACTACTGTATTAACCAGAACTAAGTCACAATCTGATACTAATGATCCAGTCTGGAATGAAAAGGTCAATGTTATTTTGAAGAGCTCATCTGAACCATTACAAATTATGGTATTTGATGATAATGAAAACGATGGAAAGAAAGATAAATTCATGGGTGCTGTCTTATACGATTTGGAAGAATTAATGGATAAGAATGTTTTAAGAGATGTCTCTTTACCATTGTTGAGAAACAATAAGCCAATTGGTACTGTTAATATTGATTTGAAATTCATGAAGAGTTTACAAGGTTCCACTTTGCCAGATGGCTCATACTCTCCACCTCCTGATCTCAACACTGGTGTTGCTAAAATTGAAATTCTTGGTGCCAAAAACTATTCCAAGGATGCCGATGCCCCAGCTTCTATATTTGCCGAATTATACTTTGAAGGTAACTTAATCTTTACATCTGGTGTTACCAAGAAGAGTAACGAAGCTTCATTCTCCTACATCCATGAAGAAATTGTAACTGATAGATCCAAATCTAAGGTCAGAGTCGTCTTAAGAGACTCTACATCAAAGAAGAAGGAAATTGTTGGTTCAAGAACTCTAGATCTTTCTGAACTCATCGATTACTCTTATGCCAATAACTTATGGTTACCATTGTCTCAAGGTTTAGGTGAAGTTAAGATGTCATGTAACTGGAATTCCGTTAGAATGTCTGGTGTCAAGGGTTCTATGGGTTACCGTTCCCCAATCGGTGTTGTTCGTTTGTTCATTGCATCTGCTACTGATTTAGTTAACCTTGAGAAGATTGGTGTTATTGATCCGTATGTCAGAGTTATGGTTAACGGTATTCAAAGAGGTAGAACTTTAGCCGTAGAATCTACTACTGATCCTATCTATAACGAAGTTCTCTTTATTCCTGTCTCTTCTCCAAATCAAATTATTGACATTGAAGCCATGGATGTCCAAAGAAGTACACAAGATAGAACTTTAGGTTTACTCTCAGTGAGATTAAATGAAATTATTGATTACGATGAGGCCGGTAATTTCATTGAAACTGTTGGTGAGGACAAGGAAGGTGTATTGTATAACAAGAAAAGAGGTGCCAAGGGTAGTATCAAATATAATATTTCATTTTACCCAACTTTACCTGTCAAGTCTGCTGATGACTTGAAGGAAGAAGAAGCTCAAAGAGAAGCCAAATTGAAGAGTCAAATGGAAAGAAGAGAATCAGTTAAATCTCAAGAGAATAAAGATGCAAACGCAAAAGAATTAGAAGAAGAAGAAGAGGATGAAGAATCTGATGTCAAAGAGAAACTTGAATTACCTCTTGCCAAGGTTAAGGATTATCCTCAAGGTGATCTTGTATTTTCAGTATTGGAAGGTAACTTCCCAAGTACTGGTTACATTCAAGTATTTTTTGATAAAGCTGGTTATCCAGCTTTTGCCTCTGATAAGGTCCAAGCTGGTAAGAATGTTAGTGTTGCATTAACTGGTGACAGTTTGATTAAAGAATTGGAATACTCAAATGCCACAATCAAATTCACTTCAGATGCAGCCAATGATTTCCTCAAACCAAGTATTGCAGAAGTATCTATTACTACCCTGGAATTATTGAATTACTCATATGACAAACCATCCTGGATGAAACTCTCAAACAATTGTTCTATCCTTGTACAATGCCGCTGGATTCCTGTTTTGATTAAACAACTCTCGCCTATGGATTCTATCGGTAATTCTGGTGTACTTTCTTTGAAGATTATTAGTGCTGACGGATTACCAGCTGGTGACTCTAATGGTAAATCTGATCCATTTGTCAAGGCATACATCGATGGTAAGGAACAATATAAGACAAAGACTATTAAGAAGACTTTAAGTCCAACTTGGAATGAAGAAACTGAGATTAATGTCTATAGTCGTTGTGCATCCGTATTACGTCTCAAAGTTAACGATTGGGATTTCGGTATCGAACAAGATGATACACTTTGTGATGTCCATTTCAAACTTGAAAACGTTAATCCTTTCTCTGATTCATACGAAGAGTTTACTTTGGATTTGATTGATGACGATGATAAGCCAGCTGGTACTATTACTATTGCATGTAAGTTTGCACCAAAGTACTTCACTAGACTTAATGCTGAAAAGAAATTACCAAACTTTGCTGATAATGCTATCACTGATGGTGCCAAAGGTGTTATCGGTATTGGTGGTAAGACTTTAGGAACGGGTGTCGATGGTGTCAAAGGTGTTGTTGGTGTTGGTGGTAAGGTATTGACTGGTGCTACCGGGTTATTCTCCAAGAAAAAGAAATAAGTATGTTTTTATAATGAATATAGTGTTTACTGATATAGCTACGTAATCATATGTTCCGCTGAGCACTCGGTGCAAGTGGGGTTTTTTATATCTGTACTCTTATTGCACATTTACCCGATTAGTAGATACCCCTTTCAAGTAGTTAACTATAAGCGCTATGAAATGGCAAAAAAGACAACATAGGAGACGATCGCCCCTAATCAAGAAATGAAAACATAAGGCATTATTGTCAGTAAAATTTTTCCCACTCTCAATTCGCTCTAGTTGTAGAGAGCTTTGAAGATTGTTTAGTAGTTGATAGCGATACAACGTTGTATTGGATTATTCACCACGTAGCAGTTTTTTCCAGATCTGTAAGCTTGCTACATAAGATTTTTTGGACTATACCGCACCCAGAAATAGTTATAGTACATTACACAAAATGGGTAGACCAAGAAAGGATAACCTTAGAACTACCCCTAAGGTGAAAGTCAGAGTAAAGAAGCAGCGGACGTTCACAGGTTGTGATACATGTCGTAAATTAAAGATAAAGTGTGATGGTAGGCGACCAGCCCCTTGTCTTCGTTGTGAAAAATCACACAGGACATGTTTGGGATATGATTTAAAATTGAGATTTTCCAAACCACTAGTGTTATCAAAGGATGGTAGTTTGGGAACATGTACAAACGCAAACGACGAAGTCAGTGATGGTCCTGGATCAAGAACGTTCATCCCCTTTGTCCAATTTCCTTCTGATATGTCATACTCCTCTTTTGGGGAAATGGACGAAGTTTTAGAGAAGTTAGACGAGGACAAATTCAATGGAGAATCAATTGTGTCTGGACCTTTCACAGTGTTTTCACATTCATGGATTGACCCAACGATTGAGACAAATATTCAACAAGAGGAAGCAGAATTAGACGAAATGACTCTTTTATTAGAGCAACGCCGTAATAAGACTCTTGCAACCAATAGAAAGAATTTGAGCACTCTATTGAAATACTCGTTAAACGATGGTGTGACCTTCTCAGATTTACAAACTAGAGTTCCAAGAAGAACTAAGGTAAATAGTGAGGCCTTATTCAATCAACCTGTGTGGATCCACCCAAGTCTCAAATCAGAAGCTTTGATAACCTACAAAATCAAATTGGGTAATGCCAATGTTACCGCCAGTGATTGGCAGAACGTCAAACATGTTTTATTCGAAGAACATTATGGATTTTCTGTCCATTTGAATCACAAAATTGTCGACAAATTACAAAAGGATGAAGGTGTTCTGAATCATATATCCAAGGAGAGATTAAAGGAAACGATCCTTATTCTGAACAATATGTCTACGAAATTCGACATGGCTAGTTTACTCTCCACCGCTGGATGTCAAAGTTTAATTCGTTCATTCCCTTCAATTGCTCAAAAAATGTTCTTTCTTTCATTCTCCAATGATATCTCGCATTCTATTTTATTACCTTCTTTCTACAGAATTGCTGGTGAAATGTTACTATCAGACTCCGCTTTTCTCTTCTCTGATGATATGGTTGTGGATAAATTCTCCAAACTCATAAAGGAAACCCTGATTATAGAAGCTTTGGCCTTGACTACTTTAGGGTCTTTCAAAACTATGTTCCAAAGAAGTAAAGAATCAACAGACTATTACAAGTGTCTTCAATGCTTCATCAATTTTAGAGAGATTACATTGATCAACATCAGTAAGATATTCTCCACATTGCTTGGTGACAGTTATGTTGAAGGAACCCCTACCATAATTCAAAATAAAGAGATTTTGAATGGTGTCATCAGCTCAGGGTTATTGAAAGAGCTTATCTTCACTATTCATTTGGCTCTCACCATTGATGAAAGTGTCAATATCATCCAAAACTATAAAATTCTTCATGAAGTTAGCAAGGCTATTTGTGAATATAATAAAGTGTCTGGAATCGCTGCTGATAAAGAGACTGAAAGTGTTTTACTTTGGTGTAGATACAGACATGTGATGTTCAAAAGTACATCCACTATCGATATCAAGAACTATGTCATCGAAGAAGAAGGTTATGAAGATTTGGACGAAAACTACAATTTGATCAGTACTTTCAAATTTGATGATGCCTTGAAATCATCAGAACAAAGAAGAATTGAAATTAAATCGTCTAATATCAACGATCCTCATAGTGACAACGAATCCGATGAAAATGATGATGCAGTCGATGCTGGTTCAGAGACTGAGTCTGAAGCCGATGGAGAGGAAACACTTGAATTGCCAACTAGATTAGCCGTGAGACCTGAGATCGAGGATAAACCTCCAAGAAGATTTACTGTTCGTTTCAGTTATGACGAGGAGGAGGAAGAAGAAGGCGAGGGAGAAGAAGACGAAGAAGAAGATGTCGATAATACCGAAAATGCGGCCAAGGAAGGCATTAGCGCTAGAGATGGATTCTCGTCTGATGAAAATGATACCGCTAATGAAGACGGGAATCCAAGAGTATCATTGGAGAATGATTTCAGAATTCCAAACGATAAAACCGGAACTCAAAATATGGGAAAGGTAGATAGCTTAACTGGTTTAAGTTCTATCACCAAACCAATGTCACTTCAGAATAGAGAACAATTGAACAAAGGTAAATCACGTCATCTAATTGATATAAAATTTCCATTGAATTCGAATGATAACGATATCAATTCCCTTGAGATAAGTTGTGGAATCCCAATTTCGCTTATTCAATTGATCGAAAGAACAGTGTTATTGGCTGATCATCGTAATTGGTTCATCCGTAAGAAGATTTTCCCTAGAAATTTCCCCAAGTTCTGTTGTGATCTTGAAGAAGATCTGGTGAACTGGGTATTACCATGGAATCTCTATTACTCTACAACCAGTGAGATGGCATCGAATAAGAATAACATTGTTGGTATGTATGGTGCTACTATGCAATTCCATAGCACCATGCACAAGGTACTGTATCATTCTGTTATCTGTCATTATAACTGTATTCTGTTATACTTTTATAGATTGGTCAAAGATACAGATCCAAGTTTATTACAAGACCATGTTGTTAGTACTTTGAACCATTTGGAAAGTTTGTATATTTTATCACTCGAGGCAAAGGATTCCAAGAGTTCCCAATTCAGTATTAGACCTCCATTTTGGTGTTTCTTCATTGCTGCTTCTGATACTTTCAATTCTGACATACAAAAGAGATTTGATAGATTGGCCAAACTTTGGTTTGAACCGGGAGAAAAATGGATTGGTAAGCAAATGGTTTACGAATGTCAAAGGACTAGAAACATGGAGTCTAGTGGTGTTCCTGGAACAGACTACGATGGTGTTATTTTAGCCGACGAAGAAGATCCAAGTATGTTTTCGAACTATAATAGGGATGAAGATGAAAATGAAAAGGATATATCCTGGTTAGATGTTGTCAAAGGTTGGCAACTCGGAGGTTATAATTAAGTCTGTTATTTTGGTTGGTTATATTTCGTATTTAGTGTTTTAGTGTTTTATAGCGTTTAGCGTTTTCATTGTGGTTTTCGTGTTTTGCTTTGTTTTCTTTTTTTGTTTATTGTGATTTCGATTTCGATTTTTCAATCACTCATTGCACTTAATTTTGTTATATGAACTTCGGTTCATTTCTTCTCAGAATGATCATATAGTGTATACTATTTTATTCTGTGAACCTTTATTGATTCATTCTGCATTTGATATTTCGCTTTACCGTGTGTATTTTAATTAACTGCGCTTTTATATTTATTTTCCCCCTCATTCGCCTGTAGGTAAACTGACTGACTATGCTCTTGAATTGGGAGTTATCCAACGATCATTGTAGAATACGTTATGGCAGAAAGTTTAACGGATAATCGAGCTAAGTATACTTTGATATCATTTCGTACTTTATGAATATAAGAGTAATATTAATGGAGTAAATATGTAAGTAAATTAATTAAGTAAAGTAAGCTAGCAGAGACAAATTAAATAAATGAAAAAAAAACAAGCAAACACAAAAACCAGAGTCTAGCAGAATCAATAATTATTATCTAAATGACTATATGTTGGAATATCCAAGTGGAAGAAAGGAGTATCAGTACCCAAGACACTATAGTAATTCACTGCTTGTGGATCACCTTGTTCTTCATCTAAAATGGCAGCGGATTCGTTAGATGTACCGATATCAAAGTAACGATGAGTGGCAACAATAGCACCATCGACAGAAGTATCAACAGCTTTACCGAAACCAGCAGCAATTAAACCTTTCTTAACCCATGGGTTAATGATATGAGAGAAATGGAATTCAACTTCTCTACCGGCATATGCATTAACTGAAGTTCTTAGATCAACTAAGTTTTGAACAGCAGTTGCATCGATACTTATAACTTGAGAGAAATCAAAATGAATAATTTGTAAAGTAGGTCTTGGATCTTCTTCGACATTGGCTATTTCACGAGCAGCATACTCTGAAACTTCTCTGGCTTGAGCTTTAGAGAAAATACCTAAGAAAGATTTGAAGTTTTGTTTTATACTCAAATCACCAGGATCATTCCATGGTCTGTGTAATCTAGATGCATATTTGACAACGGCTGATCTTTTAGTCAATCTCTTAGCTTCATCTAAAACGGTATCAACTTGACGAGAAGAATTTGGATAGATGAATGCTTCAGAAGGTCTGAATACAATAACACCTGGAGGAGGAGGAGAAACTTTGATATTATCATTGATTCTTGATGTATGTACTGTAGCTGAACCGAATGGAGAGTATTTCTTTGGAAATGGAACCCAACGAGTATGGAATTTAACACCTTGTGGTAACTTACGTTGTAATGCATTTTTACCGTTCTTTTCATGAATTTGTTTGAGTGATTGTTGTTTCTTTGTTGGAAGAGAATCATTTTCAACATCAACTTCTTCGTAACTAACATTTGAAGAAGAGTTTTCGAATTCAGAGTTTGGATCATTGGAACTATCAACAGCTGGGTTAACAACTTCAGCAATTTGAACAGTACCTAAGAAAGTACCATTTGGAATACACAAGTTCCATAATAAGTGAGCAGCAGAAGCAGCAATAGAAAAGTAAATACCTTCTTCAATGGTACCAAAGACAGTGATAATAACACCAATGATGAAAATACCGAAATCTAATGGAGAAATCTTGTATAAGAAGAAAGAAGTCTTGTAACTGGCAATTAAATCAGAAACGGCATGGATAATGATGGCAGATAAAGTGGCTTTTGGAATGAAGTAGAAAGCCTTTGTGAAACAGTATAAAGCTAATAAGACACAAGCACCGGTGAAAATACCAGCTAATGGAGTTCTAACACCTGACTTAGCCTTCAAAGCAGATCTGGAGAAAGAACCAGTAGCTGGGTAAGCATTGAAGAAAGTACCGATTAAATTGGTGACACCAATAGCGATTAATTCTTGATTTGGATTAATCTTATAGTCATTGATTCTACCGAAAGATTTGGCAATTGAGATATGTTCTAATAATAAGATAATAGTAGAGACTGGAATTTCTGAACCAAGATCGCTAACAATTCCATCAGGGATTTTCATGACACCGGTATGTTTCAAACCACTTGGGACTTTACCAAGAATACTGAATGCTGGTTTTAATTTCCAATTGTTATTAGTCTTTCTAAGGTTGTAAACTGCACCCCATGAAATCAAAGTTGAGAAAATAATAACAACGGCATGTCTAATATTGTTTAAAAAGAAGAAAGTTTGAGCTCTCTTTGGATATTTGGCACCTAATTTGGTACAGGTGAATTTCCATGTGTAAAGGATGAAAAGACCAACAAGACCAAAAGCGGCATCAACTTTAGTATCTGGTAAATGTTTCAAAGTGTTAATGACGACACGGTAAGTTGGATCTCTAGTGTTAACGAGCTTGTTGTAACCCATTAAAGCTGGAACTTGACCAGTCAAAATGTTGAAAGCAGAACCACTCATGAAGGCCAAAACAGCTGGAAGGGAAATCAATTCTAAAAGAAAACCTAATCTAAGAAGACCAATACCTAAAGAAATACCACCACAAATCAAAGCTAAGATAGTGGCAATAACAGGAGCAGGATAATCGGGGTTTTTACCTTGAACTTTAGTAACAATTCTACCAACTTGAGCAGACATAACGGCAACAGGACCGATACTAACATCTTTTGAAGTAGCAAAGAAACAGTAAATAAGGACACCAACGAAAGAAGAGTATAAACCATATTCTGGAGTTAAACCAGCTAAAGTAGCATAAGACATAGATTGTGGAACTAAAACAACACCAACAGTAATACCAGAGATTAAATCACCGGTTAACCAAATATGATTGTAATGAGGTATCCATTTTGCAATTGGGAATAATGAAATTAAGTAATTCTTAGCCTTTTGACCAGGATTAGATGTGATATGTTTAAGATAATCGATAGTATCGACTTCTTCTTCATGATATTGTGGGATGACGACTAAACCGGTCTGTTCATTAGAGACATATTCATCATCGTCAAATCTGAATTTATTATCATTATTATGATTTGGAGCGGCTTCCTCCGTAGTATAGGGTTCTATGTTGGATGAAGGCATCTTGAGCTGATATGATACCTATAATCTATCTATACAAGGAAGGGATCGACAATGAGATTTGGAAAACAATCTGATCTGAATGAATCTGAAAAGAAATGGAGAGAATATATTGCAACTATATATATTGATTAATGCAAGTTGAAAAATTTGTTAAAAAAGCTGTCAATTTTGGTATTGCCGTTGTAATGTATGCTAAGTGCTGCAAATTAATGTACAATAGGGATTTAAGACGTGAGTTAGAGCGATAATTGTAAGTAAATAATTGATAACAGTGAAGAAAACACCACACTGGACATATCAAGAGGTAAATAAATTGGCAAATAGTGACATTTTCCAGCCTAAACGTGATCCACAGTAATATGACACAAGCTGTATGTGAAGTGTTGTAATATGGAGGCACCACAATTGACAGCTTAACTATGGGGAAATTCTCATTTTCGCATAGAAACTGCCCTTTTGGGGCAGAAAGTTAGCGCTTGGATTATTTTTCAATTTTTCTGCAATATTTCAACTTCGCACGTGATCGGTGCTCATCTGCTGTGTAGCGTTTAACTCGTTTAGTTTCCCTGCGCCGGTGGGGGACAACCGGCGTGTGTTTAGGGACTTAAGAGTCTTTAGTGAGATTAGGGCAAGATCCAAGGCGGAGAAGAAGGGTCTGGTTTCCGTGTATCGTCTGGCCCTTATTGTTTTAAAGGGTCCATCCGGGGTTTGCAGACAGGTGTGGTTGTGGTGGTTCGGTTCATATCCCTATATATATAGATATGCTTGATTTTTTCAGATCCTATTGTTCCTTCCCTTAACGACATACATAACGACATACATTTGACGTATGGAATGTACAATGTGTACGGCTTTGTTTCTATTATCAGTTATCTATATACTATCTAGGGCTTTGATCAGAGACTCTACCACTTTCAGTACGTCTTCAAACGTGTTATACAATGGGCAAGGAGCTAGTCTAAGCACGTCAGGTCTTCTCTCATCACATATGATTCCGTGATTGTCAAAGTATTTCTTCACTTTGTCCATCACTCTATTTTCCTGTGGCGCAAATAACAACGAGAGTTGAGCACCTCTTTCTTCTTGGTTTCCTGGGGTTACTATGATGAAATGAGGGTCACTAGTGGAGTCTCCAACTACTTCTCTATAATATTTTGTGTTTTTCAATAATTTTTCAAGAAAATGAGTCATAGCAATACTTTTCTCTCTGATGGCGTGCATTCCTCCTTTGAATTCTTTGAAGATTTCAAGAGAAGATTTCAAAGAAACAACATCTACAACACTAGGATTACTCTGTCTAAATCCCAATGCACTTTCAATAGGATCAAACTCTTCTAACATCTTAAATCTATTACTAGCATTGTTACCCCACCAACCTGCTAATCTTGGTTTGAAATCATCAGTAGTATTTCCCTTTGTAAATTTCTCGTGTACAAATAACCCACCAATTGCACCTGGTCCCGAATTCAAGTATTTATAAGAGCACCAAGCTGCAAAATCAACATCCCATTCATGAAGTTTTAACTCAACATTACCTACTGCATGTGCAAGATCAAATCCTACTATACAACCTTTTGAGTGTCCCTTTTCTGTAATTTCTTTAAGTTTGAATAATTGTCCAGAATAGTATTGAATACCAGGGAAACAGATCAATGCGATTGAATCACCTTCTTTTTCAATGAGATCGATTATATCTTCATGTCTAATATTAGTTTCACCTTCTCTTGGAGCTATTTGAAGTAATGCACTCTCATCAAAATTATGTAATTTGACTTGATTTAAGAAGGCATAGTAATCTGATGGGAAAGCACCTTTTTCAAATAAAATTTTATATTTCGTTGCTGTTGGTTTATAGAAACTAACGAGTAAAGAGTTCAAATTCATTGTTAATGTACCCATACAGGCAACTTCAGTCTCCAATGCACCGACTATAGGTGCTAATAATGGTACAACCGGTAAATCTATATCTAGCCATGAAGTACAGTTGTGTGATTCGGTATACGGATGACGGAAGTGAGATTCGACACCTCTTGCACCCCAAGCATCTAATTCTCTTTGAATAGCAATAGGGGTGCTTATTGGCATCAAACCAAGTGAATTACCACAGAAATAAACTACTTCGTCATCAGCTGTATGATTCTCTGGGTATGGTTCTGGAATTCCCATTGATTTGAAAGTTGGGAACTTGAACTTGTCTTTGAGTAATTGGTATTGCCCATCGAGTTCTTTTGCTTCCTGTAAACTCATTTTGACTGTGGGGTGTATATATCTTATACTACAGACACTCCGATAAACCCACTTCAATCACTCACCCTTTTATAACTAACCGTTGGAGATGAAGACAAAAAATGTTCATCGACCGTCCCGACGCCGATAGCCGCGTCGCTCGGGGACAAAATCAAGAAGTGGCTGTGACGTAATGGAAAACATACAAACAAACAAAAGCGTGAAACCCAGAAACCAAACAAATTATTTAGAGAAAGCGAGTGAGTGAGTGAGTGCAACAGGCTCGCCTTTTCATCTTGTAACACCACATCACATCCTGTTTTTAGACTACTTTTATTAAGTGATGTATTGATATTTGTGAGTTTTTCCAGTATCAAGATAAGACTGACACGTATAGATTAACTGTTATTCAACTTTTATCCAAGCAATAACTTCTTCACTCTCTTAGCTTCTTCAGTCCTTGACTTAGCCTCACTGGATACTTTAACTTCTACCTAGTTTGTATATCCTATCTCCCCCCATTTTGAAATTCACTATATTTGATATATTTTATTTATACCCCAAGATTATATCATAAATTTTCAATCGTTCTTTCAACATTCAACTCATAGACCACTTATTCAATCAAATTCTGAAATTATCTTGAATTTTCTTTTCCCTTTAAACTTTTCATCATTGATAAAACCAATAAACAAATAAATTACACACAAATACACACACCCCATATATATATAAAAGATGTCTCAAGAATTCACACGTACCCAAATTTTTGGTACCATATTCGAAACAACAAGTAGGTATTCTGACTTGAACCCAGTTGGTATGGGTGCCTTCGGTTTAGTTTGTTCTGCAAAGGATAGTTTAACTGGTGAATCTGTTGCCATTAAAAAAGTTATGAAACCATTTTCCACAGCTGTATTAGCTAAGAGAACGTATAGAGAGTTAAAATTACTCAATCATCTTAGACATGAGAATCTAATTAATTTAGATGATATCTTTCTATCCCCATTAGAAGATATTTATTTTGTTACTGAATTACAAGGTACTGATTTACATAGATTATTAACTTCAAGACCTTTGGAAAAACAATTCATTCAATATTTCTTATATCAAATATTAAGAGGTTTGAAATATGTTCATTCAGCTGGTGTCATTCATAGAGATTTGAAACCAAGTAATATATTAATAAATGAAAATTGTGATTTGAAAATTTGTGATTTTGGTTTAGCAAGAGTTCAAGATCCACAAATGACAGGTTATGTCTCAACAAGATATTATAGAGCTCCTGAAATTATGTTAACTTGGCAAAAATATGACGTTGAAGTTGATATTTGGTCAGTTGGGTGTATCTTTGCTGAAATGATTGATGGTAAGCCTTTATTCCCAGGTAAAGATCATGTTCATCAATTTTCTATAATAACTGAATTATTAGGTTCACCTCCAGCTGATGTTATTGATACTATATGTTCTGAAAATACATTAAGATTTGTTCAATCATTACCACATAGAGATGCAATTCCATTAGAGCAAAAATTCCCAAATGTTGAACCAGATGCAGTAGATTTATTATCTCGTATGTTGGTATTTGATCCAAGACAAAGAATTACAGCTGCTCAAGCTTTAGAACATCCATATTTAGCTCCTTATCATGATCCAACTGATGAACCAGTAGCGGAAGACAAATTCGATTGGTCTTTCAATGATGCTGATTTACCAATTGATACATGGAGAGTCATGATGTACAGTGAGATATTGGATTTCCATCAAGTTGATGGTTCGCCAAATGCTGAACCACAAACTCTTGAACAAGAAGAATATGAACAAGGTTTATTACAACAGCAGCAAGAACAATCACAAGTTGCAGCTCAAGTACAACAACAACAAGAACAACCTGCTCAGTAGCTTTTTCTTCAACTGAAATTATGATAAAAAAAAAGAAAAGAAAAGTTATTGGGAAGGAGAAAGGAAAGGAAATCATGTTTGAATAATTCTACTCATTTGAAGGATGTTCGTCAATGGGTAGGTTGATCCAAACTTTATCTTTCTCTATTTTGCGCTGTTATTTTGTTTTATTTGTATATCTGTGATGTATTTTTCTTTTATAACACTTGTTGTTTTTTTTTCATCCTTTTTTTTTCTATTTTTGTTCTTCCTATTCGTTCGATAATATTGGATGTTAAAATTCTTGCTTGTTTCATCTTTCTCCTAACTCTATTTGTTTTTTTCTTCATATCTTCTACTTATTTTTCAAATCTACCTGCTATATAAACAAATTCTTAATTGTAGATTTTGATCAATTAATAAATACTAATATTTTAGATATTTCATTGTAATTACAAAGATAAAAACCTATGATTTTATTATTATACACATACTATAGATACACATTAGCGGAATTAGTTTTTTCTTCTCAAGAAGAAATCATCAACAACAGAAGAACTACCTCTTTGTAGAATAAACTTTGCCTTTTCTTCTAAAAACTTAGAACGAAATTCTTGAAACACTTCACGGGACTTACCGAATGATTGACCAAATTCATTAGATGTAAAGAATTTTTCTGCCCATACAAATATGAACCTCTCCATATCGTTGATATTGATATCTACTTCGGGTAAGTATGTTTCTATTCTATTGTTGGTTTCGTTATTAT
This sequence comes from Wenyingozyma ramenticola, assembly GCA_024271885.1. Lineage (NCBI taxonomy): Eukaryota > Fungi > Ascomycota > Pichiomycetes > Pichiales > Pichiaceae > Wenyingozyma > Wenyingozyma ramenticola. Next base: position 489,880 of record JANBXF010000001.1, read on the forward strand.
TGTTACTCTTGTTATTATTATTATTGCTGTTGGTGGTATTGTTATTCTTACCACTTACCGCGCTATTATTATCACTAGCTTCGTTATTGTTTTTACTACTCGATTGACCTTGTCCTTGCTTCTGTTTTCTAGTTGACTTGGAGCCAGGTTGTGACTGTGTAGATGGTGGTCCAGACTGGGATTGAGGTGAGTCCTGTTGTGTCTGTTGATGGGAAATATGTGAACTTTGACGGGATGGAGGCGAACGTTGTTGAGTTTCGGTAGATTGAATATCGTGCATTCCAGAGTCTTCTCTCTGGATATTAGCCAAACGGTTCATACTCATTTGAAGTTGATTATCAATCATTAAAAATGACTGGAAATGGTTTGGTCCAGAATTATTGGTGTTGCTACCATTGGTATTGGAGTTATTAGGCGAACCAGCATTGGAATTACTGTTGTTGACTGCAGCAGGAGAGTTCAAAGCCGCATTTCCAATTACAGAATTCAAGTTTGATTTGTTCAATCCACCATAAGAATTTTGATTTTGATTTTGATTACCTTGCATACGAGAGGATGGAGGATAATTGTTCAAAGGGTTGGCATATTTTTGTTGTTGTTGTTGCTGCTGTTGTTGTTGATGTTGTTGTAAATTATTGCCTGAACCTGGGCTGTGATGATGGCTATGACGATGATGAAGCAGAGGGTTGTTATTACCATTATTGACTCTATGATTGATTGGAGGTTGGATAGATAGTGCTGTTGGTGGAGCAATATCGTATCCTGTATATCTATCATTGTCAAGATGCATAGAATAGTCATGATCACCTTGTGTTGGAGATAAAAGTGTTTCAGGGCTAGTATGAGCGTTGTTCAATCTAGATGATGTGGAACCTAAAGTGTGTTGTTGTGGTTGCAGTAATAGGTTTCTAGACTGGGGCTGTAATGGTAACTGTTGTTGTTGTTGTTGTTGTCCCGGACTACTCAATGGTAACCCTAGCTGCTTATTACTCTGTTCTGATGTTGTGGTAGCATATGAAGACAAAGATGGTGGAAGTTGAAAATCTTGAGAAGAATTCAAATGCATTGTATTTGAAGAATTAGCTCTTTTAGCAATTGAGTCATTGCTTGGGTTTCCAAAACTTGAAGTCCCTGAAGGATCAGTATTTTCAACATCATGACTTGATCCATCTGTTTCATCGATTATCTTACAAGCAAGGTTATGTTCTTTCATACTCTTCTTATTTATACCATGTCTTTTCTTGAATTGAGATAACCAACCATGAGAAAAGCCTTCCAATCTCTTTGGATCCTCAACACCAAATTTCCTAGCACATACTTTCCAGTGTTCCCTCAACAATGTCTCTGTAATGATCTGGCCATTTGCAAACCTAGATTCAACATATTCACCCATAGCTTTATTTATTTCATTGTATTTGAAACTAACTTTTCTTCTTGAATTTCTTAGATGGTATCCGTGATAACTCTGACTTCTCTTAGATTCTTCAAATCTGGTACGTAATTCTGTTTCATATTTAATCCATTCACTCAATGATGATGTACTGACAGAGAATTTATCTTTGAAATAATCTACTGTTGCTTGTTGTGGCTGTTTAGAAGCATGAAAATAATCAATGATCATTAACTTCTGCTCTAAAGTTGTCCTTGGCTTTGGAGAAGAGTCAGTAGACATATTTGCGACTTTTTAGTATGTATCGAAGCTGATAGTAAGGATATAAGACCAAAAATTTGATAAATTGAACACTTTTCAAAATATCCCCAGATGTTTATATTTTGACGTCTTGGTGTTTTGATATGAAGGTTCCACGTCAAGAGTGAGGGGTGTTTCCCGTTATTCGAGAAGAGAGGTGTCACAGCTTTTCGATGGCTGGACGCTGCAAAATCAGGATGCGTCGATAGTCTTGTTGCGCTGCGTCTTGTCTTTCGTTGTCTTGTAGTGGTATTATTAATATAATATATCTGACATTTAATTTATAATTCAATCATTTGGGTAGTTATTTATCATTACATACAGAGTATCAACAAATATCTATTTAATGAGAACCAGCACCTCTACTAACTCTTTCAAAGACAGATTCGTAAGCAACTTCACTGAAATCAGTACCTTGGATATCGGTAGAAACACCATTTAAAGCTCTTCTTAAAGCATCTTTGGAAGAAGCGTAAACCATCTTTGATCTAACTGGAGCGGTATCTGGAGACCAGGTATAGAAGACAATCTTACTTCTCTTACCTTCACCGGCACTGATTTCGTATTCAAAATCGAAAACAGCGTATCTACAGTCATTTTCTGGTAATTCTTCTAAAAATGAATCGTAAGAATCTTCGGAGGAAGTCTTCTCGACAATAATTTCGGTTTTCTTATCGTTTAAAGCATAGACGACGAATTTGTACTTCTTACCTAATTTCAATTCATTGAAAGCCTTCAAAGCTTCATCGGAAACAGCGACACTATAATAATCAAACACGTAGTTAGTAAGTCAATTATTGAAAGATGAGGAATCCAATCTGTGTATAACAACGGTGATATGGAATTGATTGATAATAGACTTCAGTGATTGAAACATACCCTGATCTAGACTGCAAGAAAGAAATAGTAATTATAAACTAGTTAGTATTGTTCATAAAATAATAAAAATAATGTGATATTGATCACAATTGAACCACAATCAGAACTGAAATTTATGACATGATCAAATATGAATGTCGAACTATTGCTTAGAAACTCAGTACAATTATGATACAATTGGTTCAATTAACAGCAAATCCATCAATGACATACCATTTTGGATAATAATTGTGTATATAGTTGGTTATAACTTAAAAAGCAACAATATAATGCTGTATGTGTGATATAGATAAAGAAGATAGGCAGATAAATGAGAATGGCATTACTCTGTCTAAACTCGTTCAAAACAAACAAAGAACGCTCTTTCGCCCCCTGTCGAGGCCGTGCTGCGTAACCCTCTTATAGTCACGTGCGTGTTTGGTGTTTCTCTCTTATCGTGTTTAACAGTGATTATTTTCACTATTGGATCATTGATGGGTTTGATCTGTACTGAATAGACATTTCATAGAGCTATCAGTGATTACGGCTACATGGTTGAACAGATAGTGGGTGAGGCACTAGTTAGCCGGCTTCGAAACCTAGAAAATGTGTTGCAAGGATCAGTGGGACTTGAAGATGGCGATGATGATACAGTTTCTTTAGACAAATCAATACTAGAACAACTGGATTCTTTAGTTCAGAATTTTCGTCATTTCTTGACAGTTAACCCAGAATTTGAGAAGTTCTATTCTGTTATCAAGTCCATTGGAATATACGACAGTTTACCCATCAAGATGAATGAACAAGAGCAGGTTAATGACATCGCGCTCAAAGAAGAAGATAGTAAACAAAAAAGAATCATGGTTGAACTAGAACTGGATGAGTTAGAAAGCATGGTAAACAACATTGACGCCATATTGGACCTTTTGAAACAAGTTTCTGTTGTTGAAAGACGGGAAACAAGACTAGTGTTTCTGAAAATGTCCAATTTTATCCACGATGAAAAAACAATTGAGACCTTATTGACGAATTTTCAAAAGCTTCGAAGTAGGTATAATGGTTTAGTAATACGATCTATTTCACTATTCGAAAGTAGATTGCTACTCTTACAACAAAGGAACGAGTTTCTTTGTGATGTTGAAGCAAGACTTCGAACACATAAACGCCAGGTACAGAAACAAGTATGAAGTGTCTTTTTGCATATATAACTCGTATACCTTTCTATTAATGTATTAATGATTGTCTATTTTATGTACAGGTGACTGGTATCTATATAATTCTAATTTTGAGTATCAGTGGAAGTTAAAGGGTTGGAATTCGACATGCTCATGATAACACCACTTCCCAGTACTCTATTTCTATGATATAACACCAAGTTTTGACCGGGTGCTATACCTCTATATGAAGCGTCCAACACTACGTGGACTTTTGAAGGGTTACTTTGATCAACTGTGAATTCCTTGATACTAATAGGAGACATTAAAGATCTGAATTGAATATTCAAATCTTCTAATTTGATATCATCGGCTAAATCCTGAATGTTGGTCACTTTACTACCTTTTTCACTCAACCATTCCCATTCTTCAACTTTAATTGTATCTTTCAAGAAAGCTTGAAGATCATCTTTACGACTGATAATCAACTGATTCTTTTCGATATTTTTATCACTTATGAGCCATGTACCTTTATATTTCGGATCACCTTGAGGCATCGAAATACCTGACCGTTGTCCTATGGTACCATACCATAAACCTTCATGCTTTCCCCATACTTTTCCATCTGCAGTGACAATATCGCCAGGGTTAGGCTCAAGGTATTCATTTAAGAACTCTCTAAAGTGACCTGTTTGTGATACAAAGCATAATCCTTGTGAATCAGGTTTGTGACTTGTTAATAAATTATTCTCTTCTGCAATCTTTCTGACTGTTGGCTTATCTATATGACCAATGGGTAATAAGACTCTTGACAGTATATTCGAAGGCATTTGACTAAGATAATAACTTTGATCTTTCAGTTTATATTCTCCGCGTAAAAGATGATACTCGCCTGTTTTATTCTGCCTCAAGATTCTAGCATAATGACCGGTAACAAGCCACCATTTGCTTCCGTTCGAGTTCGTTTGAGTATCATACTGTCTTGATAGATGCTCAATCATCTTTCCAAATTTAACATACTTGTTACAATCAACATCTGGATTGGGAGTAAGCCCATTCTTATACATGTTCAACATAGGTACAAATACATCCTCCCAATATGCTGATTCAAAATTAACCCTTTCACATGGTATATTTATTTGCTTACATGTCTCTTGAACTTGTTCCCAATCTCTGTCGACGGAACATAATCTCGTACCTTTTGATTCGGATGACCAGTTGGCCATGAATACTCCTTTAACATTAGGGTACATCTTTGAGTACATCAGGGCAGTAACACTGGAATCTACCCCAGATGACATAGATATTATTATAGTATCATCCTTGGCTGGCATCGGTTGTGTATAACCTTCAGGAACATTCTTGAAAAAACTGTTCCAATTCAAGTCATGCTTCGTCACACATGTTGTAAACAATCTTTGCCGCACGAGAAGTGGGCTTGTTGATTTTCGTAATAGTAGTCTGATACTGTACATTTGCTAGTGAGACTATGAGTCAACTACTTTCACAAAAGCATCATTATCTTATCCCCGGTTTCGTAATATTACTAAACAAGAACCGTGATAATTCAATAAATTTTTATCAGTTTTTCAGGCGGTGCATATGTTATTATAACTCTACTAGAGTGGGTTATGATGGTTATAAGTGTGACACTGGCTGTTGAATACCATGGTGGATGGTAGTGGTGGAGTTGGTTGTTTGGATCTAGAAGCAACGCATCCCAACATAACTACGACTGTTGACGCCATAATTAGCGTGGTTTGTCCCTGGCAATGGCAGCAGTGATAAACTTAAAGCCTGTGTGGACTCTGGCGCTTATAGCTGTTGCGCTTAATTTAGCCTATATCCTGGGACAACCTTTCTAATGTATATAAGAAAGATAAATAGTTTCCTGTATAAATATATAGTAATATCCTTTTCTCTCCTGTTACTCCCTATAACATTCCCCTATACAAATAGTATATTTTGTATTTAGGAAAAAGCTGCATATAACTGTATAGAACTATTCTAGCATTTAAATCAAACAGAAGTATGGCTATCGAGAAAGGAGATAAATTCCCCACAAGGGCACATTTGTATTCAATTCCAGCTGGAAGTGCTGAACCAGAAGCTTTTAACCTGGCTAAAGAAACAAGAGGTAAGAAGTTTGTGGTTGTTTCAGTCCCAGGTGCTTTTACACCTCCTTGTACTGAGCAACATTTACCAGAATATATCAAAAAGGCTTCTCAATTCTTACACAAAGGTGTTGATTTCATCTTAGTAATTACCAAAAATGATCCTTTTGTCCTAAAAGGTTGGAAAAAGGAATTAGGTGCTTCCAATGACAAGATTTTATTTGTTAGTGACCCAGACTTAGAATTAACTACTAAATTAGGATCCACTATTGATTTATCTGAGATCGGTTTAGGGGTTAGATCTGGAAGATTAGCATTGATCATTGACAGAAGTGGAGTTGTTGAGTATGCCGCTATTGAAAATGGTGGTGATGTCAATGTTTCCAGAGCTAGTAAGTTACTTTCAAAATTATAAGACTGCTTGATTGCTATTAAGTGGGTATTAATTGATTTTCAAGCCTGAATTGGGGTGATCTCTGGAATTTTTAAAATTTATATTTTGAAATCTCTATATGTTAGTTAGTTATATAATTTTTTTTCTTTTTGTGATTTAAAGCTTTATATTTTGTTGTTTTCCATTCTGATGAGTAAATAATAAACTTAAGGAGGGTAGCGTATGCATCAAGCTGTATTAAACGTAGTATAGTGATGAAACATTCCAAATAATCATAAAATACAAGCCAAGCGCACAGCCCGTATTGAAATTCTCAACTGCTAAATAAGAAAACTTATCTATTACAGTGCCATAAATCTATCCTTCTAGTGATTGCATTTGCATAGCAGAAGCTTCTTAGTTTTCCAATCCACAAGAGTCTCTCCAATTGATTATAGAACGAAATGTCCGACATTGAGGAAAACCCATGGAATGATGTGGGGGATATCGTTCATTCACAAAGCCTTGAATCAGAAAATGAAGATATAGCTGTAAGTATCGATGCAGAACCAAATGTTCAAACCGACATAGCAGCTCCAGCAGATACAAATGATCCACCAGAGACAGAGGCCACTGAAGAAACCAAAGAACCCATAGTAGAAGCAGAATCTGCACATGGTGTATTGGAGACACTCTCAGATGAAACAACCGAAGAAACCAAAGAGATACACGGTTCCGATGACACGCAGCATGTCGACTCAATTCATCCAGAAATCAAGTCGGAACCAGAAGTGGCTGATGTGGAAACTAAGAGTCCATCAACAGAGGAGGAAACCAACTCAGACCACAATGAAAGCGAACAATCCGTTCTAGAAGACAATCATGAAAAATCTTCAGAGATCTTGAATGAGGAAACTCCAAGTATCAGCCATGTTGATCCCGTTGAGATAGAAAGTCCTACCATCAGGGACATTGAAGCGGATACAAAAGAGTCATCAGAGATTCCAGGAGAATCTCAAACTGAAACTGAACCAGAGTTTGAAAAGACTAAAGGACACAGCTACTCAGCATCACAAGCAATTTCTCTACAAGACTGTCCTGCTGTAACAGCTCCACCTCCTAAAGGTGGATTGATATTTGGTTTATGTGTTGTTGACTTCAATCATCTCAGGGGTCCTGAGATTGAATACTGGATAGATGACACTACCACATCCGAAAATCATACCGATAAAATGAAGAGATTTTCAGAAATATGGCCTCAATTGCCATTCCAAGCATTACCCGATGGAGCTCATTTGTTTGATGAAACATTCTCCAATTTCACTTTAGTATATAATGAAAAATCTCAAGAAGAAGCCAAGTTACCCACAGAGGAACCAACTGAAGATAATTCGAATGAATCATTGGTTACATTATTTGGATGTGCTTGTATTCGACAACTGGATGCAACAAAGGCAAAGAACTTGAAAAATCCAGAGGAGGTTACAAGATCAGTGATCCAGAAATCTGTTGTTCTTATTACTAGATACCCAATTACTATTCAATTGAAAGAGAAGCTTAGTATCATCACTGCAACGTACTTCCAGCAACATGATTTTGAGGATAGATCATTAATCGACGCTTTATACGAGAATATTTCTTCTACTTTCAACAAAAATGGAATTTCAGTAGAGGATGATGATATATATGAATTTGATCCTTCTATAAAGCGTTCTGATTCATCAAATGTGATCAGAATCAAAGAATCTGATTTTTACATGGGATTCAATTTGAAGGACTTAGTACTCACATTTAAAAGGGACTTGATGGTTTTATTCAAAGCTATATTACTTGAGAAGAGAATATTATTTTTCTCTAAGGATTTACACAAATTATCCAATATGCAATACTCCTTACTATCATTGGTTCCCAATCTTATATTCAATCTACAAGATTCAGCTTACCCATTGCTAGACTCCTTGTCCCAAAACACATTCAAACCCACTTCGCTGAAATCTAGTGATCGTAATTCTATGCTTAGATTTTTGGGATTACCAATGCACATATTGGAAAAAGGTGGATTTTTCCAACCTTATCTGTCATTACAGCAACTAGAATATCTAACCAACCCCAATACCAAGTGGTATATCATCGGGACTTCCAATGATTTACTTCTAGATCAGAAGAAAAAATTTGCAGATGTTCTTGTTCAAATAGACGAAGGGAAAATTGAGATATTGGATGCAACCTTGAAGCCTAAACTAGCGTTAACTTCCCAAGATAAGAAGTTTATTGACTTTATAGTGAATGAAGTGACAAGAAACTCTGCTGGAGAAGCACCAGTATCCCCCATTGATGGCGAAATAGTATCGGAAACAATCAATAATAATATGGCCATGGATTCTAGAACATACATAGGAGGTGACGATTTTGTAAGATGGTCTTTTGAGGACTACTTGGTCGGCTTGTTGTCAACGGTGAAATATGACAATTTTCTGAAACGTGCTAATGAGACGCAATTGCAGAGTATTTCCATGATCGATCAACCTGATCAAATTGATATGTTTAACTTGAAATTTATAGATTTTTGGAAAACAACTCTCAACTACGCTATATTTGATCGCTCAAGTGATGACGAGCTATTCAATTTCTTTGATCCCAAACATCAAATGGGAGCAGAAGGTAATGGATTTGCTGATAAATTCTTCAAATGGAGTGGTGGTGTATCCAGAAAATCTAAAGGGCAAAAATCAACAGCAGGATCATCAGCAGAACCAAAAGAAAGCTCTTCATCTCTTGCATCATCCACACCGGCGACAACCACAATCAATGCGTTTACTTCTTTCTTTGAAGGTTTCCAGAAGAAGAATAAATCTAATCTCAATATGGATTCTCAAAAAGAAGCAGATAACTCTAGCAAAGAGACAGAAGATAAAACTGAATCTATTGAATCCGCAGTATTGGTTACGAAAGAAGACGAGTCTGTACCAGGGAAATCACCAGCTGAAGACCCTGTAAATAATGAAGCTGAAGCAGTGACAGCAGAAGAAGGAGAACATCAAACTACTGAACCTGTACCGGTTACGAAACCAATAGGTAAATTCTTCAATAATGCCTGGTCGACATTATCCAATTTACAAAAGAAATAAAACAGTACATATCATATTAATATCCTATCTATACACATAAAAAAAAATACATACATTTCAAATGTCGATTCCGTTAATGGAGTAAACTGCCAAAGTCCTGTTCATAATTTGGCAGGACTATAATAGGTAATCTGACAATAAATTCCATAGCATCCTGGATATATTCAGTACCACGGAACAGTACTTGACCTTTTGCATCTCCGTATATAGACACTAATTCATAGACATCCCTTTTACGTGGCTCTGGAGAGTCCAAAGTAGTATTAGCCAATCTTTCTTCGAGAGGCGCAGAGTTTGCAGTTGATACGGATGGTGTTGGTTGTGGACTTACTGCACTACCTGAATTCAAATCTCCATTTCTCTCTCTTTCTCTTGTTTTCTTAAAAGTACCATAAGCATCAACTAGGACAAATTTTATTTGCAAGATATACTTCAACTGAAAGAAATTTGTCTTGAACTGAGGTGATACATGACGAGGTATAATTAGATTGACATTAATCTCTTCGTCACACATAGTACTTATTAATTGTTCATAAACAACATTTTCTAAATGGTTTCCGTTCTTTACTAAGTTTGCCGGATCACCGTATTCGTTACGTTGTAGGTACTCTTCACGGTAGATAACTTCATCGCTCAATAATAGAATCTCTAAACCTGTAGAGAGAAGTTCTCTATCCTTGAATGATATGTTCAAAGAAACAGTATCACCAACTTTGAAAACTGCTTTGTTGATATTGACAGCAGCTATATGAATATGATTTTGCTTTAAAATGAATTTTGTTTGAGGTTTCATGGGCAATAATGCTTCAAAGTCTATATTTTCCTCATCTTCCTCCTCTGTATCATTTACCATTCTTGTGCCTTCAGTAGTCTTCATTCCACCTATAATGTTGATCAAATTCTCTCTAGCGGTAATAGTCTGAGTCTGATCGTAGAATGCATTTTCAAATTGTTCTTGTAATTTCAAAATATCATTGACTTTCACGTTGTTGAGTTCTTCTATAAAATCCATGAAAACTTGTAATTTAGATTCATCACCCTTGATATTTTCTTCTGATAAAGAGCCAACAACTGTTGATGTATCTATACCTTCGAAAGCTGATCCTACCGAACTCTTTCGACTGGACGTCTCACCTATGGAAGAGTCTGAATAATGCCTTTTGAGTGATTTGAAACTAGGTTTCTTTGTCAAAGTTCTTGGGAGTTGGTCAGAATCAACATTGATATCTACATTCTTGATAAGCTTTGGTGTATGGTTCAAATTAGTTTCTTGTAAGTGATATACAGGCTGTCTGGCATGTAAGTCAATATATGGTTGTATCTTCAATGGGAAGAATAATGTTTTATTGATCAGAGTTCCGTTTTCTTCGACTTGATAGCCAAAAATGAAATTGTAATTGATAGTAATAGCGTTGGATTCATAACTTGGAGGTAAAGTCTTCGGGAGTCGTATATTAACGTAATATGATCTTGTGAGATCCGAGGAAGTGGAGGTTGAGCTAGAAAGTTGAGATGGTTTGAAAGTTACATCACTGAAAAGCAAAGATTGTGTTGTGGAATATATAGGTATCAAGTTTCGACTATGATCATCCTGCATTTTATCCATTGAATTGATTTCCGAAGAAAAATACTGAGATAAATCGCTCAAGATACCATCTTTCTTCTTCATATCAACCTCTAATCCTGTGATACCTGCAATTTTGTCACCGAATATGGTTGATTTCCTCAATTCCTCAAAGATTGATTTGTCTATAATGTTTGGATTGATCATGTAGGCACCAAGTACTTGAGTATACCCCAAGAATAGACTAACATCTTTTATCTTTTCCGGAGTGGACGCTTCTTCTTCATCCAATGTTTCCAATTGTTGAAGAAACAAGGCCCTTGTAGCATTAGAGAACTGGGAAGAGATCCTTCTACCAAACCAACCCCCATTGCCATCATCTTCTTGACTCTCCGCAGCATCTTCTTTCCTTTCCTTAGGCGCTGTTTTCTTGGAGTTTAACTCACCAACGTATCTGAACTTGAGCAGTAAAGCCAGTTCATCTGTGCCTGCAATGACGGGATGATTCTCATAGATCAGATCAACTTTTATCGAATCAGCAGCCATACGGCTGACAATTGTGTGAGTCTGCATCTTCCTTTATAGTAAATCAGCCCTATCACGTAGATTATAGGAGAAATGGAACGTCAATTCCTCCGTGTGTATACCACAGTTATACGATACGAGCTGGATAATTGTAACAATACAAACAAATAAGCGAATGTCGTGAACTTCCCAGCGACGCGCAAGAAGAGGGACGCTGACGAGATAAGCTGCGCGCCACCGAGGAGTTAGGAAGCTAACCGCAGCACAGATTTGTCAGCCCGTGAAAAGCCCGTGAAATATTAAAGATAGATTCAGCACGTACATATTTGAGGCATTATATAGACATATATTGCATTACCTTTTTGTATCTCTTGTTTAACTATCAGTAGTCAGTTGTTAGAAACAAATCATTCAGACACACAATCATGGAAGTAGCAAACTCCGCAAGTGACTTTGTGACTGGGGATGTCATGGCTGGCGCCGTTCAGGGGTACATGCAATTCTTTACGCCTATGAAGTACGGAATTCACGATACCATTGGAAAGTTAGTATGGGGCAGTTCTAATGAAGAGGTCATGACGTTCAGTAACGGGACCTCCTCATCTGTCTTTGGGTGTGGTTGTTATGATGGTGAAGGATATGCCATCATATCTCCAAAGTCTGACCCTTCTGCTTGCTTCATTAATGGTATCTTGACAAATCTCATTTCTGGATTACTTATTATTATTGGTACTCGTGCAATTTTCAGATTGAGAAGAGAAAAGAACATTAGCTCAAAGAAACAATTCTGGTTCCCAATCAAATTGGCTTTGGTTTTCATTCAAATTATATTTCAAGTTGTTTTGATATTATCGGCCGCATCTGTTGAATATCCAATAGAAGGTGTAACTTTTATTAACGATATCAAATTTTGGTCTTCTGTTACATCTTTGGTTGCTCTTTTGGTTGCTTTCTTTTTACATTTTATCGAGAACTACAAAAGTTATGTTCCAAATGATATGTTAGTTTTATACTGGCTTTTCAGTGCCATAATTGACGGGTTTAAAGTATGGAATTTGAGCTTAAGAAACGATACGAGCAATGCATTGCACTTTTCCGCTTTATCTGCTATAAATTGTTTGTTCATCTTATATCTTGAGACTGCTTTTCCTCCTTCGATGTTGTATGAACCTTTGAAGAAGACAAATCCTTTGGATTATGCCGATATTTTGAGTAGATTGACTTTCACTTGGATGACTCCATTGATGAGTAAAGGTTACAAACAGTTTTTGGTTCAAAGTGATTTACCTGCTCTTCCAAAGTATTTGAAGTCTCAAACTCTTTCAGAGACCTTTGAAAATAACTGGAACAAGGAATTAGCCTACAAGACTACACCTTCCTTGAGTATTGCCTGTGCTAAGTCATTTGGTGGTCCATTTTTATTGGCTGGTCTTTTCAAAGTCCTTCAGGATTGTATTGCATTTATTCAACCTCAATTGTTGAAACAATTGATTATTTTTGTCAACAAATACAATGAAGATCCAGAAACACCATTAACTCGTGGTTTCATTATTGTATTAGCTATGTTTGGTTTCTCAATTATGCAAACCGCTTCTTTACATCAATACTTTCAAAGAGTCTTTGATACTGGTATGAAGATCAAATCTTCTTTAACATCTGTTGTGTATAAGAAGTCATTGAATTTATCAGTTGAGGCCAAACAAAAAAAATCTACTGGTGATATTGTCAATTTAATGTCCGTCGATACACAAAGGTTACAGGATCTTATGCAAAATTTGAATATCATTTGGTCTGGTCCTTTCCAAATCACTTTATGTTTGGTATCACTTTACAATCTGTTAGGAAATGCTATGTGGATTGGTGTTGCTGTTTTGGTTATCACTGTTCCATTACAAACTTTTATTTTCAGATATCAAAGAAAGCTACAAACAAAGCAAATGAGTATTAAAGATGAAAGAACTGGTCTAATCTCCGAGATCTTAAACAATATAAAGTCATTGAAGTTGTACTCATGGGAAGACCCTTATAAGGAGAGATTGAATTATGTCAGAAATGAGAAAGAATTGGCTAACTTGAAGAAAATCGGTTCTTTCCAAGCGTTCGGCCAATTCATCTTCAATTGTTCTCCTTTTGTTGTTAGTTCTTCTACCTTCGCAGTCTTTTTAGTTTTATACAAGGATGTTACTTTAACCAGTGATATTGTATTTACTGCGTTATCACTTTTCAACTTATTAGGTTTCCCATTAGCTGTTCTTCCGTGGACAATTGGTAACATCATCGAATCTCAAGTTTCCATCAAGAGATTAACAGAGTTCTTATCCAGTGACGAGATTGAAGATGATGCTGTTCTCAGATTAGAACCAGCCACCAAAATTGGAGATGTTGCTGTTAGTATTGAAAGTGCAGATTTCTTATGGACTCGTGAGCCTTATAAGATTGCATTAACTAATGTTAATTATTCTGCAAAGAAGGGTGAGTTAAGCTGTGTTATTGGTAAAGTTGGTTCTGGTAAATCTGCATTAATTCAATCAATTCTTGGGGACTTACACAAGAGCCAAGGTGTTGCTTCTTTGCATGGTTCTGTTGCTTATGTTCCCCAAGTTGCTTGGATTATGAATGGTACAATCAAAGAAAATATTTTATTTGGTTGTAGGTTTGATCCTGTATTCTATGATTTAACTATCAAGGCCTGTGCCCTTACTCATGATTTAAGTATATTACCAGATGGTGATCAAACTCAAGTTGGTGAAAAGGGTATCTCCTTATCTGGAGGTCAAAAAGCTAGATTATCTTTAGCAAGAGCTGTTTATGCTAGAGCTGACGTTTATTTATTAGATGATGTTTTAAGTGCTGTTGATGAACATGTTGGTAAGCATCTGATCAATAATGTCTTGGGTCCTGATGGTTTATTGCATACTAAATGTAGAATTTTAGCTACAAACAATTTAACTGTTCTGAAATTTTCTGATAAGATCACAATGATGGGCGATGGTAAGATCATCGAAGAAAATAGTTATGAAAAAGCCACTTCTCTTGGTAGTAAGAGTAATTTGACCAGTTTATTGAGAGATTTTGGTAATGCACCAGCTTCTCAAAATCAAAGCTCTGCAAACTTAACAACGATTGAAGTTACATCATCTAGTGATTCAGCTAAATCTGATGCTGATGAGGAAATCAGAAAAAGAGTTAGTCGTCGTGATTCTCTTTCTAAGGCAAGTTTGGAGGATTTCCAAGAAGGTATCGATGCTAAAGAGGAGAACGCTTCCAAGAATAAAACCGGATTTGAAGAAACCCATGAACAAGGTAAAGTTAAGAAATCTGTGTATGGTCTTTATGCAAGAGCTTGTGGTATGAGAAATGTTGTAATCTTATTACTGGCTATTACTGCCGGTATGGCATGTAACGTTTCCGCTAACGTTTGGTTGAAACATTGGTCTGATTTGAATACAAGACTTGAATACAATCCTGAACCATTCAAGTATTTAGCTGTTTATTTCTTTTTGTGTATTGGATCTGCTTTCTTTGTCATGGTTCAAACTTTGGTCCAATGGTTGAAAGTTAGTATTCACGGTTCCAAATTCTTGCATTCAATTATGCTCGACAGCGTGTTAAGGGCACCAATGTCATTTTTTGAAACAACACCAATTGGAAGAATTCTTAATAGATTCTCCAATGATATCTATAAGATTGATGAAAATTTAGCTAGAGTTTTCACTATGTTCTTCAGTAACTCCATTAAAGTTTCATTTACACTTTTGGTTATTGTTTATTCAACATGGCAATTTGTATTCTTAATCATTCCATTAACAGGATTGTACATCTATTATCAAAAGTTCTATTTAGCTACATCAAGAGAATTACGTCGTTTAGATTCAGTTAGTAGATCACCAATCTTTGCTCATTTCCAAGAAACTTTAACCGGTGTTGGTACAATTAGAGCCTATAATCAATTAGATCGTTTCCAATTTTTGAATCAACACAAGATGGATACTAATATGAGTGCTTATCACCCTTCTGTTAGTTCTAATCGTTGGCTTGCTGTTAGATTGGAATTTTTAGGTTCTATTATTATCTTAGGTGCTTCAGGTTTACTTATTGCAACTTTAAGCACAGGAAAGACCACTGCTGGTTTAGTTGGTTTATCCGTTTCATATGCCCTTCAAATCACCCAATCTTTGAATTGGATTGTTAGAATGACTGTTGAAATTGAGTCTAATATTGTTTCTGTTGAAAGAGTTATTGAATATTCCGAGTTGAAACCAGAATCACCAGAAATTATTGAAGATCATAGACCTCCAACTCATTGGCCATTTAACGGTTCCATTGAATTCAAAAACTACTCTACTCGTTATAGACCAGAATTATCATTAGTTTTGAAAGATATTAATCTTCAAATCAAACCTCATGAAAAGATTGGTATTGTTGGTAGAACAGGTGCTGGTAAGTCATCTTTAACCATGGCGTTATTCAGAATAATTGAAGCTGCAGGTGGTTATATCGATATTGATAACATCAATACATCCGAGTTAGGTCTAAGAGATTTAAGACGTCATTTGTCTATTATTCCACAAGATTCACAAGTTTTCCAAGGTACTTTGAAAGACAATTTGGATCCAACAAATAAATTCTCTGATGAAGAGATATGGAAAGCTCTTGAGTTATCACATTTGAAAACTCACATATTGAAAATGTACGAAGATACTGAAGATAAAGATTCTTTAGTTAGTCCGCTTTATGTTAAATTATCTGAAGGTGGTTCCAATTTATCCGTTGGTCAAAGACAACTTATTTGTTTAGCTAGAGCTTTATTGATTGAATCTCACGTTTTGGTATTAGATGAAGCTACTGCTGCAGTTGATGTTGAAACTGATTCGATTTTACAAAGTACAATTAGATCTGAATTTAAAGACAGAACTATCTTAACCATTGCACATAGATTGAATACAATCATTGATAGTGATAGAATTATTGTTTTAGAAAAAGGTGAAGTTGCTGAATTTGATACTCCAAGTAAACTTTTGGAGAATAAAGATTCATTATTCTACTCTTTGTGTAAAGAAGGTGGTTTGATCTCTGATGATGAACAAATCATTGACAAAGAATAGTCGTTATATCGTTATTAAGTATTTATATAATTAATAGATAGAGATAGATAAACTTTAACGAAGTAATCAAGCATCAATGCAAGAAGAAAGACTCAAGGTTATTCAAAAAAGCTCAATACTTCACAACTAGATAAAGTGTGGTGGCTCTCCAAAACGTGACCCAAAGTTCTCCTCGCTTGGTTCGAGAACTGTCTTTCTCAACCACTAGAAGCTAACGATTTCGTAATCAAGAGTTTTACGGATGGGGGAAGAAGAAGAGAGTACCTGTTTAGTTTTCTTTATTCTTCGATTTCTAAGACCATAGATAACAAAGCATAGAAGCCAGTCATGATGAGAACTTTTTTAATTAGGCAATCCATACGCAGATCACAACAACAGTGCACGAAATTTGGACTTACAAGATCTGTATCTTCATTAACATCGTCCTCTTCAAGAATCGCTTTCGGTGTTACTGGAAACAAAGAGAATCATTACAGACCAACTGTTCATAAACTACAGCATAATACACAATGGGCTCTTGATTCCATCAGGTTCAACTCCATATCTGTGAGTACCGATGGATCCGATATTCCAGATAGTGTCCGTAATTTGAAACTTGAAGATTACCATGCAGAAGCAGATAGAACATTAGAAGTTATTTATTGTGCACTTGACGAGTTCTTTGCCGATAATGATTTGTCACAAGCAGACGTAGAAGAAAATGTAAGTATTATTTCATTCAATTGAGTTTGTTTCCCAGGAAGTATTGTTACTAACTATGAACTTTTATTTAGGCTGGTATACTAGAGATAACTTTCCCCGATGGAGCTTACGTTCTTAATAAACAACCACCAAACAAACAACTATGGCTAAGCTCTCCAATATCTGGTCCAAGAAGATTTGATTTTGTGAATAACAGTGAATGGATTAGTCTTAGGGATAATGTCAAGCTTTATGATGTTTTACAACAAGAAATTCATGATTTCGTTAAATCCCAGAATCCCGATTTGGAATTTTCATTCACTGAATCTTTCTAATCTTGTATTCTTTTCCTGTTAATTTCTGAGGTATTACATGTGGAGTATCTTGTTCTGTATATATAAAATAAATTATCTATCTATTCTTTGTAGTGACTAATTAAGTGTAACGTACTAAATATGCGAGTACAATGGACCGACTAATTGCGTAGGCCCAAGTGTCTCACTCAATGCGAGATGTCACATCACGTAAATCTTAAATCTGGAAAGTAGTCTACATCAAGATCTGTAGCGTGTATGCACCTTATGTAACTACAGTCTTACAAGCCAAAGCCAACTGTATAGTAAGATAGGCAACCCGAGTGACGCACTTGCCAATATGGACATGTATTTTGGATCACAGCGATATCCTTCTTCTTCTGTGCAGGCACAGATAGATGAAGCTTTCCAGAAATTAAAAGGAGCTGAATTAGCATTGACGAATATCAACCAATTGGTAGGGAAAAACTCTGTATATCATGATAGAAATGACAGTGATGATAATAGAGTAGTTCCAAGGGATACATATCAAGAAATAAAAAGTTCAAAGCAAACTATTGTTGAATTACAGGATAAATTAGAAGATCAGATACGAAGATATGAAAACTCAGAGAGAAATTGGGCATTGGAAAGATCAGAATTGGAGGAAAAGATACGGCAATTGGAGAATCGTAATGAATTACTTGAATTACAATTTACTGAAAAGGAGTATAATGAAAACAAGGGTAGTGAAAGTGAGATTTTATCACGATCACGTAATAAATCACCTGAACTAGTTGCATTATCACAATCTACTTCGTTCGATTACAAGGATATTGATCAACTTGAAGATGAACATAATGAAGATGAACGTGGCCAAGTGCTTGGAAACCCCGATGATACTATGTTATCCACATCATCTACCCCTGAGTCATCACCATCCAAGCCAATCAACAACGTGCGTTTCAAGGGCAGATCTTTCTTGAATCCAAGAATTCAATCTGATAATATCAACATGAAGGTATCGAGGACGTCGAATAATAGTAACAGTAGTGACGATAATATGAAAGATGAACAAGCAATGAAGGTTTTGTCCCAGGGAAGCGTTACTCTCTCACAACCTAGGAATAAGATTGAAATGTTACTAAAAGATGAAAATAAGGAAAATTTCGATTATCAAAATGGTATTAAACTTGAGTATGGAGATGAACCTACAATCAGTGACTCTGAGCCAGAATATGAGGATATAACGGATCTTGTTTCATCTCCACGTCGTGAACCTAGGGAAACCGGCAGTAATGATGACAATGAAGAAGAGGAATTTTCTTCTGAAGATGAATCTGTATACTTTGATACTAATGAAGCGATTTCTCAATTACTCGATACAAGAAGGAAACAACAATCTCAGAGTGTTAGTGAAGATGATAATATACTTGATCTTACGAAGAATCCAATAAAACAAAGAGAATGGTTTCCTGAAGATTTCAAAATCAATCCAATTACTAATTTCAACAAAGAATTTGCATTTAAACATAGAAAACTCGATCCTAAATTTGTCCATTCTTCTATAACTGAGCAATACGAGTATAGTAAGAAGTATAACCAAGAGAAGATCATGTCTGCGTTCAATGAGATCAGTGGTGGTGATGCTCTTGAATTACCATCTCCAAGTTTAAGTATGGTTTGGAACACACCAATTCGTATGAAGAATCAACCACAACCACAACACCCACAACCATCTTCAATTATTAAGAATCAGCTAATGACACCATTGAGAACTCCAGTGAGTGCTTTAAAAGATCCCAAAATTGATCCTGTTTTCAAATTCAATATTGATTCAACCACAATTCCAGGATTGGACCCATCATCATCGAAATCTAGTGGTGGTAGTGGTAACACAAGTACACCAGATCAAACGAGGCACACTAGTGTATTTGCGGATCCAAACAACACTATCTTACCCATTGTTAAATCAAGAACGATAAAACTATGGGAAAGACCACCTTCACCACCTGGATTTTCGAGAAGTGATTTCCCAAGCACACAAGAAAGAGAAGCTGATAAACATGAGTCTTTGAGATTAGGAAAGATAAAAAGTCTTAAACGATTATTCCAAGCTGTTATGATGGTTAAACCCGTTGATGAATTAAAACACAAGAATGATTCTGGTGGTGGTCCAGTTTATCAACAAGTTGGGAAATTCGTATTCAAAAATGAAGAATTAAATATTGCTATTAAAGAGAATAGATTCATTATTGATGAAAGTATCTTTTACGATCATACAAAAATAGAGTAGTTATGGTTTATTAATAATTTATATACATTTATAAGTTAAGTTAATTTAGTAATTTAGTTGAATGTATCAAATGATTTGAGTTATTGAATGAATGAATGAATGAATGAATGAGAATATACAGTGACTAGAGATGAGTGAACATGAAATCGTGAATAATATAATATATTAGAGAATGTGATAAATGAATGAATGTGATTAATTGTTTGATGATTGATTTTTAGATTTAAAATCGATATAGTTATAATAATTGAAATTATTCAAAGCTGGATTCAAAGCTAATGAAATATTAACGAATTTTTTAGCGCCTTCACTTATACCATGTTGAACTTCTTCACTTGAATTTGAAACTGGTGTTAATGAGTTTAATTTATTACCGAATTTATCAGAAGATGATGGGAAACCAGAAGGTGAAGATTTTGGAGCAGTTGGATCAGGATAGAATGTATTTAATGGGATATATCTTTGGAATAATTCATAAGAAGCTAAAGTGAAACCAAATTGTGGAGATGATCTACAAATTCTTGCAATACCACCTTTAAATAAAGCTCTTGGACCTTCTTCACTTAATATACGTTTAAAAGTTTGTGCAATATTTGTATATGGAATTTCGCCTGGTCTACTTTCAACTTGTAATCTTGTCTTTATAACATCACATGGAGTTGTAAAATAAGCAGCTGGCATACCAGCTAAAGCACCACTAATTAACAATTGCCAAGATTCAAGACTTTGTCTCTTTGTTGGATCAGATGGATCTAAATGGAAAACATATTTTTTAATATTTGCATAAGTTGGGAAATAAATTGCACTAAATGGAATATCTCTAAGCATACAAGCAGCAGCACCTTTATATAAACCTTTTAAACCTAATTCTTTAACAATATCAACAGCAGATTTTTCAATTGCAGGTTTACCTTCTTTAACTAATTGTCTTAAAGTTTCACCTTGAACTTGTAATCTAATCTTGGTAATTTCTAAAGGATTTGTGAATATAACTTGACAAGCACCAGCTGAACAACCTGCAGCAATTTCCCATGGCATTGTAATTTCACCAGTTGCTGACATTCGTACACCTACTCCACGAACAATATCATTAACTGTTAATTTAATTGCCTTTTCAGGAGCAACACCTACTAATTGTGGTAATAAACCAGAATAAAATCCAACAAAACCTTCATGTTTTAAAACTTTTCTAAAACAATCACCATAAGATGAATATAATGAATTACCCTTTTGATTTTGCATTCTGGTTTTAACTAAATCAATTGGGTAAACCATAGTTGCACCAATTGCACCAGCAACTGAACCTAATATAAAAGAATAAGCAGAATTTAAAACTGGATAAAAACTGAAAGGGATCTTATCAGAAGATTCAGTATTATTGATTAAATCATCTGTTAAAATGGCTAACATATCACCTTTGGAAATTGAAGAAACTTGTTGTTTCTTTTGTAATAACAAAGCATTCCATTGGAAAAACAATGAAATATCATCCATATTAATTGAATCTTTTTCATTTTGTAAATTTTCTTGAGCAAATTTTAAGAATTCTTCTTTTGTAATTGGTTTTGTAATATGTTTTGGATCAGTCTTGTTGATTTCTGAAATTTGTTGATAAATCATGTAGTTTAAGACTGGTAAATTTTGTAATAATTTCAAAATTTTCAAAGATTCATCATGTGTTAAGTTTTTTTTACCATAATAAGAAGTTGATAAAGTTGAAATTTGATTTAATACACCTTCTGGTAATCTTGAATGATAAATATACGAAATAATTTTGTTAAAATTTTCAATTGAAATTTCATTATTAGTGGTGGTGGTAGTGGTAGTGTTTAATTCTTTAAATTTTCTTTCAAATTTCAAAATTGGTAAGTTTTTCAACAAGTATTGAAAATCATTGAATGATAAAGATTTAAGATTTCTATTTTTGATTAAAGATTCAACACTTTCAATATCAGAATCATGATTGATATTACTATCATTCATTGTTTGCAAAATCTCTAAGAAACGATTTGAGTCAATTGTTGAATCAGTTTCATTCTTGGTGTTTGGTAATTTTGAATATAAATCCTTTTCAAATACTTTGAAAAGTTTAAATAACAATTTGTATTCATTATCACTTTGATTATTAACTAATTCTTTACTGAATTGAATCCAATCTCTTTCAGTTAAGAACCCTTTTCTATCAGAATCTGCAATAAGGTATAATAAACCGAATGAATCAATTGGTAAAAAAGAAGCTACTCTTGAAAGATAAGGTTGATCTTCATTTGTACAAATCTTAACAAAATCTTGAAATTTTAATGATTTTTCATTATTTGGAACATCTTTATAAGTACGAGCATATTTTTTAAAAATAGTAGATAATGAACTATCTACATTTTCAATTTGAGATGTCATTGTATCCTGATTTGAAACTTCTTCACCTTTGTTATTGTTATAAATTTTGGAGATTTGATTTTGATTTAGTAATCGAGAAGCTAAAGATGAATTTGTCGATGCTGTTGAAGAGGACGAAGTTGTTGAAACAGAAGTTGGATCTGTATCAGAAGATAACGTGAGCATGAGAAAGGGAATGAAGTGAAGGAGGAATTAAGAGTAATGGAATAAAAGAGTAAAAGATAATAGTAGTAATGGAAGAGAGGAAGAGGAGAAACGAAACCCACAAACCAAACACTCACTCACAGAGAGAGAGAGAATACCAAAAGGGAAAATTATTGACTGGAAAATGAAAAATCTCAATAATCTTTTCTCAATTGGGAATTGGAGAAAATGGAGATGGAGAAAAAATGGAGAAATTGATTTTATGCAAAAGTTGAGTTATTTAATTAATTCAAATTCTTTCTATGATTGTGAATATTTATATATTTCTTTTATCCGAAGTCAATGATGATTCAATACTCAATTTGCATGTATATATGTATAATATTATATATAAAATAATAATCTCTAACGCCGATTTGAAAGCCGATATTCTTGATAAAAATAAAATTTATTATGCGTTTTTTTTGCTTTCTCGAGGAAATGAATCAGGGCCGGAGAAATTTTTGATTGAAATTGAGTCACCGAATTGAATCACTTTGATTATTGTTGTTTCTATTGTTTTATGATTATCTATTTGAACAATAGTAGGGGACTGACTGGTTTCGGATGGATATATGGATATATGGATATATGGATACTTGATCAATTGAGTCTAGTGTAATGAGGTAAACTAGTTACTAATCTTAAGATATATATATATATTGAAAAGCAAAACTATCACAAGACAGTAAAAAAGGTGTATTGTAGTGTAGTGTAAGTAAATCAAATCAGTAATTTGAACAAAGGGAATCAACAAGTATTTTATATTTTTTATCTATACTTGTTGTACAATTAATACACCAACACTTCACCAACTATACACTCTTCCGATTGGCTGACTTAGCTGGGTTTGAGTGATAACCTTGTCTTGTCAGTATCTCCATCACTTCACTGAATCAGATAGACTACTCAATTTTTGTGGGGAACTCTAGTAAGAGAGTGCCCGTTCGGGTAAAAAAGAGGGGTGTGGGGCTCTACCAATTAAGCTGCGTGAGAGCCGAGTTTCTACGACCACAGGAAAATGTCCATTCTTCCGTGAATTTAGCTTGTTACGCTGGTTTCACTGGTTTCAATGGTTAAGCTTAAGTGGTTCAACAAGGGGTGGGGTTGGGCAAAGGAATCATTTATAGGCTCATATTAACGGTAAATTAGACTATTATTACTAAAATTGTACATCTTCCCACTATGAGATTTTTTATAATTTTATAATGTAACCGTTTTTGCATTAGGTGAGGCTCGCGACAATATTTATGGGTTGTAGTACATCAGTACATCTAGACATATAATATTTTTATCTCATATAAGGATGGTGTTTGTTTATATTATGAGTGGTTCTGTATATATACACTTTTGAATATTATACAATCAAACAACTATGTCATTGGCTGATTACTTATCTAAGAACTATGCGGATAGTTCAAATGATAAGAAGAAGAAAAAAAAATCAAAGAAAACCAAATCTAGTGATAGTAATACACCAATTGAACAAATTAGTGGTGTAATAGAGTATAATGATAAGGATGATGATAATCTTTCATTGTCTGAATCAGAAGAAGGTCCTGTGATAATAAAGACAAAAACAAACGAAAAAAAAGGTGGATGGATTAATATCTCTACGAATGAGAAAGATGATTCGATTATAACTAAAGACAATACAAAAGTGATGATGATGAATGATGGTTCATTTGCTGGATTACAGACTAAAGAAAGCTTGAAAGAATCATTGAATAACCAAAAGGAGAAGTTCAATCGTGATTTAAAAGAGACACAGACAGAGACACAGACACAGAAAGACAATGCCGCGAATACTAAGACTGTATATAGAGATTCTACAGGTAGAAAGTTGTCTGAATCTGAGGTCAAGACTGCACATGATATTCAATTAGAAAAAGAACAGAATCGTATACGACATGAAGAAGAAATCAAAAAGTTAAACCAGTCAGAAGCAGATATAATAAACAAAACTAAATTGAATCAACGACTCGAACAAGTATCTAATGAGAAATTAAACATTTATGAAGGATCAAATGAAGAATACAATTCCAATTTGAAAAATACTTTGAAAGAAGATGATCCAATGTTAATATACAACCCAAAAGCAGCGAAAACACTTAATAAATCGAAATTTACATCTGTTACAGGAAGGAAATTATACTCTGGTTCATTCCCCGAGAACAGATTTGGTATTTTGCCAGGTTACAGATGGGATGGAATTGATCGTAGTAATGGATACGAAAGGAAAAGATTTGAGAAATTAAATCAAATTAATGAACGTAAAGTACTTAATTATACAATGTCTGAAGATTTATAGAAAACAAAATAGTATTATATTCGTTTATGTAAGTAAATATATAATTATTAGCAAGTTGGAAAAAATACAGAAAATATAGAAATTAGAAAAATAAGTAAGTAAATCAATTAGATGGAGGAGATGATGGTTTTCTACCTGATTTTGATTTAGGTTTTGACGATTTTGGTTTTGAATCACCTTTTGGTCCCTTCTTTGGTCCACTCTTTTGTCCATTCACTGGTTTACCTTCACTTTGAGCTGGTGCTGGTGCTGGTGCGTTAGCTTGAACTGGTGCTTGAGGTTGAGGTTGACCTGGTACTGGCACAAAAGGTGGATAACCAAATCCTGGTCCTGGTGGGAATCCATACATTGCCTGTGGTGGAACAGGGAAATTTTGTGGTGGTGGAACATTCATCATCAATTTATATAATAAATCATTATCAATTGGTGGCATATTTGGTGGTGGTGGTGGTGGAGCTTGGAAATCAGAATTATATGTTGATTGTGGTGGTGCTCCCATTACATTACCTAATACTGCACCAAATATATTCTTTGCAGCTCCATTTGATTCAGAAACAGGATTTGGAATTGATTTATCTGTGGTACTAGTACTAGTACTAGTACTAGATTCATCTTTAGTTTCACCTTTAGATCCACCTTTAATCAAAGATAATAACTCCTTTTGAGTTTCTTCTTTCTTCTTTTGATCTTCTAATTTCTTCTTTTGTTCTTCTTTCTTCTTTTGAATCAATTTTTGTTGCTTGAGATAAGCAGCACCTCCCTTTTGAGCAACTTCTGAAGATGCTTTAGAATGATAAACAAATTGTTTATTAGTTAAGTTCAATACAGTTGATGAATGAATTGTCATACCTCTTTGTGTAGTTAATCTACCATCGAAATTATTACCCGTAAGTATAGGTTGATCAAATAAAACTTGCAATGATACAATATCATTTATAACTCTTATACCAACAACTGTACCTTTAGAATATAATGGAACTTTACCAGAATCTAAAACGTATACAATTCTATCACCTAATTCGAATTCTTGCTTTTTAAGTAACAAGAATGATTTTGCTGCATCTAATATTGCCTCCCTTGGAATATTTTTAACACCTTTATTTGAAACTTGATGTGGTTTCATAACATAATCAATTATCTTAGATTCAACTTCTGCAATACCACCTTTTGTCAATGATTCAGAATCTAATGTAACAGGTATTAAACTTTCTTTCTTAATTTTCAAAAATTGAGTAATTTCTTGAATTTTAGCATTCAAAACACTTGAATCTTTTGTCTTGAACATAACACTAGCCTCGGGGTATTTATTACCTTGATGTGCCATAAGGACTTTGAAAACTTGTGGGAATTTAGCAATATATTCTTTAATCAATAATACAGCTAAATCACTATACTCCCAATATCTAACATTACGTTTAGTATATCCTAAAACTTTCAATTTTTTAGCTTCAAATTTTAATTCTAATCCAATATTATGACGTTTATTATTAACACCTTCAATCATATAACTTGATGTAATTCTTGATAAAAACAATGGTGTAATTTTTAACATTGCTGAAACTTCTCTTGGATTATGATAAGTCAATGCTTGTTTTTCTAATTTTGCCCTTTGTTTACCAAAATTCGGTTCATCAACTGAACTTACTTTTGATATCTTCAAGCTTAATGTAGTTGGTGAATCATGTGCCATTACTTTTGCTGATGTACCATATGCAAATGATCCTAAAAATACAACATCTGAACCAATTGGATATTCTTCTTCAATTGGAACCGGTTCCTTTTCCATAAATCTTTCATCGGCATTAACAACAGCATCAACGACTAATTGAATTGGGAATGAATGTATTTCATTCTCAAATGATTTAACATATCCTCCTTGCTTTGTACGACGTAAACCATTCACAAATTGAACATATACAATACCTTCAATTGCACTTCTTTCAGGTCCTAAATAAACACCTCTCTTAGAGAATTGAGTCTTAGCAATTCCTACTGATTCATCTCTGAATGATGAAATTTCGAAATTTTCTAAAGGTGATGCAAATACTTTACCACTCTTGGAATTAGCATCTTGTTTATACGACATTAAACTATCGTGAACTTTGATAACTTTTGCTTCTGCTAAATATGGCCAGTTAACATAAACAACTTTACCAACATATTCTTTGGCAAATTGTTCAACTGATAAACCAGAATATTGATTTTCAATTGATAAAATCATTGTCTCTGATCTTGATGGATTTTCAAAAACTGTTACACCAGCTAATCTTAATTCATGTTTGAATGGGATATTGTGTAAAGTTGGAAAACCTGCTAATAATTCTTTACCTGATTTAGCACCTTCACATAATCCAATAATAATCTTTTCATTATCAGGTAAGATATATGTTGTTTCAATACAATGAGATGTGAAATCAGCAAAAAAGGCAGGTAATGGAGATTTGATAACTGTCTTAACTTGTGGATTGAAATGGAATAATAAATCATGACCAAATTGATTTCTCAATTTTTGTTCAGGTGTTAAACTTGATTCATATGGTTTTAATGCTTCTTTTAATCTATTCTCATCAACAAATGATAATAAGACAACGGCTTCCCATGATGCAGTTTTACCATTCATATCAACATCACAATCATCTGGATAAAAATCAGCAATTGGTGAATGTGGATCTGTCATCAAGACCCTATAAGCTTGAGGAATCAAATTTTTAGATCTTTCTGGTAAAACAGCCATTAATTGTTCATATGGTTTGAATGGTTCACCTAATTCAAATTGAATCTTTAAATTATTGATACCTTTACTAACATCCGAAATACGTGGTGCATAATGATATCTATAGAACCAATGCCATGAACAGTTACCTTTATAATAATAATTCAAAACCCATTGTAAACCTTCTAAATAATTTTGAGTTAAATCAACAACTTTGTCTTCATCATCTAAAGTGAAATTTAGTTTACTTTTATAATATTGATTTTTCCATTTGATAAATTTATCATTGTATAAATCTCTTTGATCTTCCAAGACTGTTTCATCATCAATAACAATAGCTGCTTGATATTGCTTAATGGTTCTTTTAACATCACCAACTCTTGTTTCAAACTCTTCAGAAGTTTCATGAGCGTCAACACCATCAAGATCAATCTTAGCAGTATAAGTACCTTTAGATTTACTATGAATAATAACTATACCTAATCTGACTGCAAATTGTCTAATGAATTCCAAATTGTATTCACTTTCAAACATCTCAGATGGTAATACCAAACTTGGAATCTTAGATTCATCTTGTTGCATTTCTTCAAAGTTTAAAGGTTTAGAGTATACTTTCAAGATCCATTCTCTGATAAGACCAACTAATTTTCTTTGTTGTTTCACTAACAAGACTTTTCCCTGTTGCTCTCTCTTCTTAGCACCACGGTGTGAGATATTATCCAATTGTTTATTGAACCACTCAATATCGACTTCACCCTTTTCGAAATTCTCATATTCAAAAACTGAGATGAATTCAAGCCAGATACCTAATCTTCTAAAATTGATTGTACCTTCATTGTTGAGGTAACCATCAGAATCTCTCATTGCTTGTTTGAATGTTTCAATTAAGATTGGGAAAGCACCTTTATTCAAATGTAAATCTGGTAAATTTGGTAAGAAATCATTACCAATGACAAACATGATAAGAATAAAATCATCCAAAACTTTTTCAAAATCATATTCAAATGTAATTTGATCAGCCAATTCGGCAAATTCTAATTCTAAATATTCTCTGACTAATGAAACATACAATAAGAAGAAATTTTGCTTTGTTAAATCATTTGAGTGTGAATTTGAACTCTTTCTACCAAATGTAACTTCTTCTCTCAAGATAGCAAAATGAGGTTCATGAGCTG
Organism: Wenyingozyma ramenticola; assembly: GCA_024271885.1. Taxonomy (NCBI): domain Eukaryota; kingdom Fungi; phylum Ascomycota; class Pichiomycetes; order Pichiales; family Pichiaceae; genus Wenyingozyma; species Wenyingozyma ramenticola. The sequence continues at coordinate 518,440 of JANBXF010000001.1, forward strand.
CAAGACCCAACATAATAAGATCTGCATCAAGACCATATATACAATGTCTAGTATTTGGATCATAACCTTCTTGAGATTTCTTATTTCTGATAAAAGCCATGATTTTATGTTCACCTTCACCTGGAACTTCATGTCCAGATAAGATAACTTCAACATTTTGCCAATTTGAATCTGTTGAAACTTTTTGATTGATATAATATTTCAAATGTTGTGTTAATTTTGCCATGAATTCAGTACCTGGAGTAATAGCATTGGAATCAAAAGCAGGATCTTTTGGAATTTCAGAACCTTTAGCAATTGCCTTTTGCAAATTTTCTTCAGCTTCTTTTGCAGATCTAAATCTTCTTGCTCTTTGTTGATTCATTTTAGCTCTTGGAGCAACACCATCAATAGCCATATAAAATGTCTTTTTAGGTTTTATCGTGTCAAATAAATGGTCAATATACGCAAATATAGCACCAAACATTTGTTCTTCTGTAAATCTTTGTAAACTATCATCATTTGAATGTGTACAATTATGTAAAATTGAATTCATATCCAGATATAAATTATCAAACTCTGCGATTTTATCACCTTCAATCTTTTGAGAGATCAAAGGCCATCTTTCAGATATGAACCTGAAGAATTTCGGAATACCTAATTAAATTGTTAGTATCATAGTCTCTATGAAATTTCTTAAATTTTGCCATTTTTCTCTCTTGCACAAATACATACCCATTGTGTATTACGATCTCTTCGAATTTCTTAATTGATCTCAGTAATAGTACAACTTCAAAGGAAAGTTATACGATATAATACAATTCAACAATATAGTATATTGATAACAGGAGATAAGAAACTATCTGTATAACAAACAATACTACCCTTTCTATCTTCGATGTCCAAAAGTCCAGTGTACAGTTGGAGATCTCGTCGTCGAAGTCATCGTCGCAGCTCGTCGTCGTGTCGATATATTGTTAAGGCGAGAAATGAAATCTTTCGAATTATTTTTTGTTTTGGTTTGTCAATGATTGGGATGGGATTTATTGGTATTGCAATAGATTAATTGTATTGATCTTTCTGCTAGGAATTGTAGATACTCACTTGTTACAAACTCTTATATTTCCGCATTTCAGTTTCAATGTTTGGAGGTGGATCTAATACAACTAACAACTCAACTGGGTTCGGTGCCAAACCAGCTGGATTTGGTGGTGGATTTGGTTCCTCAACAACAGGAACCCAATCAGGTGGAGGTTTTTCCTTCCCAGGAAACAATAATAACAACGCAGCTACTGGAGCTGCTTCAGGTGGATTATTTGGTGCCAAACCTGCTGGTACCACTGGTGGTGGATTATTCGGTGGTGGTAATAATAATAACGCAACTAATACAGGAAATACCACTGCACCAGGTTCAGGATTCAGTTTTGGAGGTGGTGCTACTAACAATACAAGCAATGCACCAACTGGAGGATTATTTGGCGCCAAGCCAGCCGGTACCACCACGACAGGTGGTTTTGGATTCGGTGCAGGTGCAACTAATAATGCAACTAATACCACACAATCAACAGGTGGTTTATTTGGTGCTAAACCTACTGGGACTACAAGTGGAGGTTTATTCGGTGGTGGTAATAATAACAATACTAATACAGCAACAACTGGTGGAGGACTCTTTGGAATCAATAACAATACTAATAACACAGCAAATGCCAATGGTACAACTGGTGGATTATTTGGAGCTAATACAAATAACACAGCTACATCCGGTGGATTGTTTGGAAACAAACCTGCTGGGACTACAACAGGGGGTTTATTTGGTGGAAATAATAATAATACAACAGGTACTACAGGTGGAATGTTTGGTAACAATAATAACAGTGCAACCACTGGTGGATTATTTGGAAATAAACCAGCTACTACAGCAGGTGGATTATTTGGTGGTAATAATCAAACAACCACATCAGGTGGATTATTTGGTAACAATAACAACAATTCTGCCACTGGTGGATTATTTGGTGGTAATAATCAATTACAGCAGCAACAACAACAACAACAACAACAGCAGCAGCAGCAAATGCCACAATTGAACGCTATGACAAAAGTTAGCGATTTACCAGAAGCATTTCAAAAGCAAATTGAAGAATTAGATCAATTTATTCAAAAACAAATGGATATAGCTGAATCTTTACAAAATGATGAATCAGAACATCAAGAATTAGTAGAAAGTATACCAAGAGATATAAATTATTTAGAGACAAAATATATTTCAACAAGTCAAGCATTAAATTCAGATTTAAAATTTGTTGAGACTTTCAAATCAACAACTTTAGAGAATTTCAATAATTGGATTGAAAAATTGATTAAAGTTTATTTACAATTGACAAATCCAATATTATCAAATGATAATGAAAACAATGGATCAAATGGATCTAATGAGACTAATTCTACATATATTATAGGTGTGAATGGGATTAGATCCAGAGCCAATCCATCAACTACACCACAAAAGGATACGAGTAATAATAACAATAATAATAACAACAATAGCAATATAAACATTACAGCTATACTACACCAATATTACGTAACCAAAATAGAAGAATTCAGAGAAAATATAACAAGGTATGAATCAATATTACAAGAAATTGAAAATTCAGTTAATAATTTAGATAATTTAAGCAATTCATCAAGTCTTAATAATGGATCAATTTCATCATCTTCATATGGTATTGAAATGATTGTAGCTACTTTAAAAGAAGAATTCCAATTGTATATTGAATTAGCTAATGAATTTGCTGGAATTCATCATGAAGTTAATAGACTTGATACCAGTAATGTGAATGTATTTTAGTTAGTTACCCAGATATTATCTGTATATATATACTGTATAGTTTAGTTAAAGCTTTACCTGTAATAGAGGTGTAGGGTGTATTTGCTAATCGCATATTATTTTAATTTTTCCCAGCTGCCGCAACAGCAGCAAAAAGGCAGCGTCATATTTATTTTTAATATAATATTTATTATCTCATTTGCGTATGTATCCCCTTTTTTAACACTATTGAATACGTCACTATCAATAAAACAAAGAAACAGTTAATTGAAAAAGGACATTGAAGAAACTGAAAGAGTTATTGTATGTATTAGTTATAGTTCTTTTGAACCACACTGATCTATCGGGCCACAGTCGTAGTGACTGAGACTGATTCAAGTTAATGTCTTATTCTAAAATAATGGGGTTTAATCTAAATGGTTAGTTAGTGAACTAATTATTTTCCATATTTCAAATTTTAAAAGTTTCATTCAGGTAGGACAGTCGACTTTAGTTTATTTATGACTATTTAAATCAATTATAGTGACTATAATATATGAATAAAGTCAATCGGATCAATTAATTTATAAAAAATCCTTATCAGTTGCCCTCACTCCTTCTCACACTTTGCCTAAAAGCCGCATTATCAAAATTGTTTATAAAATAAAAGTATAATACTAACTAACTAAATTAAAAAGACTTGAATATGAGGTTATTTTCAGGTAATAATACACCTACTACAACACCTAGTAAGTCTGAAATAGATGATACTACTAAATCTGAATTGGATGATACTGCTGGTACTGGTACACCAAGTAATTCAGAATTAGAAGATTTTGATTCAAATAATTCAGGATCAGAATTCAATTCAGGACATGAAGGTATTAGTACACCTGAAGGAAGTTTATCACGTAGAAATTCGAATTTATTATCAAGTGATTTTTCTGATGATTCATGGTCACTTGTATTAAGTGGTGGTGAACATGAAGATTCTGAATCAAAAGATGTTTTATCTGGAGATGAAAATGATATTAAAGATAAAGATAAAGATAAAGATAAAGATAAAGATGATGAAGGACTTGTTCCTAAAAAGACACTTACTGATATTGGTTTATTATCTGAATTGAATTATAAAAATGGTAGAAATGGAAGGGTTAATTCTGTATCGACTTTGAAAGAAGTTGGAAGTTTAGAAAATTCTGGTAGTTTTAGTATTCCAAGGATAAATACTAGTATGAATGATATTAAGAAAGAATCTGTTGAAGAGAAAGTTGTTGATACCCCTATGGCCAAGGAAGTTGTTTCTGATTCTAAATGGGATATCAAGGCGAAGTCAAAAGATATTGTTGAATTGTGTAATTCCAAATCAAAGGATTTTATTGAAGTGTTTAATGACAAATCAAAGGATTTTGTTGAAGTATTCAATGACAAATCTGAAATTATTATCAAAGAATGTAAATTAAAATCAAGAATTTTAATCAAAGATATCAATTCAAATAAGAAAAAAGTAATTGGATTTTGTTTTTTACTTTTAACGATATTTGGATATTTAAGTGGAAATTTACTTGATTTTAATTACACCAACCTAACACTTATTCCATTTGAGAAAGAAACTGTTACAACAACAATTTTCGCAACTGAGACTAAAACAGCTTTTAGAACAACTGTTATATTACCAACTGAGATTAATAATAATAAACATACACATACAACTTTTAAACATACTACATTTTATGAAACTTATATCATATATGATTCATTACCTGCTTTAATACTTCAACAATTAGAATCATTTGGATTAAGTGTAATTGATACAGTTGATAATTCAATTGATAATGTTTTGGGGGTTTTCAAATCTGATAAAGTTACAGAATTAGGTAATTCAGTTTGTAATTCAGTTTATGATAATTGGTATAAATTTAAGAAACATTCAATTTATATTTCAAAAGATTTATACAATGGATCTATTGAGAGTTGGGAATTTACCAAAAGATATACTAAATTTACAAATGATTTATTGAAAGAGAATTATGAAAGTAAAATCAATCCATTTATTAAAGATTCTATTGATAAATCTAAAAAAATTGGTTTATTACTTAAATCGAAATACTCAAATGATTTGAAACCATCAGTTAAAGAATTATGGGATTTTTCCAACAAACAAGGAAATCATTTAATCACTAAAGTAATCGTTCCTAAATTACAAAATTTCAGTGGTAATTTATCAGAATTAAAAGATGATAAACTCAAAAAATGGGAGAATTATCAAAGAGGAAAAGAAACATTTATGGGAGTTTTAGGTGTTAGTAAAGAGACTCAAAATGATATCAATAAGGGTTTTCAAATTGTATCTAAAAAGAGTCATGAGTTATTAAATGGGTTGATCAGTAAAGGTAATGATGATAAGGACAAGAAGAAATCTGGTATTAGTAATTGGTTTGGGTTTGGTAAGAAAAGGGTTAATTTGGAGAATAAGGATAAGGATAAGGATAAGGATAAGAAGAGTCTTTGGGAGAGATCATCTTGGTTGAAATAGTTTATTTATTTTATTTATTTTATTTGTTTTTTTATCAGTTTATTTGGTTATTGCTTATTATATATTTTTAATTAGGTTGGTTGGTAGGAGGAATATGTAGCGTTTGATTTATTATATTATTGATTATTATTATATATATACAAGTAAGTTGTAAATTATTTAACAGATTTTTCATTTTTTTTCTTTATAGTAGTATCCTCAGGCAAACCTAATTCAGCCCATGTATTAGTCTTATCCATAAGGTCATGTTCCATTCTACATTGTAAATAACCCTTAGCTAATATTCTACAATTGGGGGCATTTTGATTCTTGACTAATTTAAGACAACTCATATATTTTTCCATTTCTTTTGTACAATCACCAAAATGATCTAATGGGAATGAACCACGATCTGGTGGTGTTGGTCTCCATGGACTTAATTTATTTCCTGGATTTGCTGACATATTTAGTTAGCTATCAACCTAGTCTAATAATATGGTGTGTAAGTAGAGTGTTTTTTTTGTTTTTTTATATGTATGTATATCAATCAGTCACTTAAGGCGAGGGAGGATAAGCTAAATATGAAAATTAAAATTTATTTTAAAAACTAAAAACGCGGTAATAAACATTGTTATATATAAGTTAAGTTAAATAAGTTATATATATAATATAATATAATATAATAAAGTACATAATTGGTAAATAAATCAATGAATTGAAGATTCAATTTGAGCCATTCTTGATTCTAATCTATCTAATTTATTTTCTAAAGATAAGACTAAAGTATACAAAGAAGTTTCTAATTGATTATTCAAATGTTGAACTTGTTGATGAGATCTTTGATTTGTTGAAGATTGTGGTGATTGTTGTGATTGTTGTTGTTGTTGGGGTGGTTGTGATTGTGATGGATTTTGAGTAGATTGTTGATTAGATTGTTGTTGTTGTTGAGAATCTAACATAAAGAAATTATTATAACTATTTGAAGCATCTTGAGCAGATAAAGCAGCTGCAGCAGCAGCTGCAACTGCAGCTTCTTCAACATCTGATTTGTTTGAATTGTTTGTTTGGGTGGTGTTGGAATTGGTGGTATTGGTATTGGTATTATTACCAATCTTTTGTCTTTTCTTATTAGGATATTCAACAACAATATCACCACCATGTTCTTTATCTTTATTTAAAGATTGATTGTTTGAATTATTTGAATGACAACCAGTTGGAGAATTAGTATGTCTTAATAAAGCATCACCTCTAGCGAATCTTTTACCACATTTATTACAATTAAAATTTTTTTCACCTGTATGTAATTTTTCATGTCTTTTTAAATCATGTTGTCTTCTAAATTTTAAATTACAATTAATACAATTGAATGGTTTTTCATCTGTATGTGTTAACATATGAGATTTTAAATTATGTTTTCTAGTGAATAAACGATCACATTGAGTACATGGATATTTTTTATTTGAATTTGATGAAGAATCATCGTCATCATCAACATCATCGTCATTTTCATTATCTACTTGATTGTTGTTATTGTTATTGTTAGTTGTATGATTATGATTATGATTATGATCATGAACATGAACATCAATTTTAGATGATTCCGATATAAGAGTTGAATCGATATTTGAAATCAAAGAAAGTGAATCTGACATTGTTTGGTGAGTGTAATTGACAATTTAATTTAAGTGAATAATTTAAATAAATAAATAAATGAATAAATGAATGAATAAATAATAATAGATAAGAAGATGTGGCAAATAAAGTAAGATAGGCTGGTAAAAAAAAGATAAACAAGGCAAGTTGCGGAAGATGAAGTGGCTGAATTTTTTTTGTTTTTCTTGATTGATTTGTTTTGATTTCTAGATTTCTCAGTTTGTTTAATGGCTTTGTTTGTTTTCTCAATTGGTTCATGGCTCAGTGTGGCTGGGGGTGTGTGGTGTGTGTGTTGCGTGTGTGTGGTGTGTGTGTGCGTGTGTGTGGGTTGTGGGTAGTGAGTATAAGTGTGCAGTGAGTATAAGTGGGTAGTGGATGTATGTATGTACTAGGGTGTGTGTGTTTAGCCTGCTGGGTAATTACTAATTACTAATTACTATCTAACCATCACGTGCCCGCGCAGTCCCCAATTCAACCAATTCAACCCCCTCAGTAAAACAAAAAACAAACTACCCTCACTTAATAACTAACTAACTAACTAACTAACTAAAAAACACCACGCCGCCCCCCCCCACGTGATCAAGGATCACTCACTCTCTCACTCACTCACTCTCTAACACCCAATTCACCCACTCGCAAAAAGACAAAGAAAGAAACCGGCCAATCAGAGCCCCGCACCGCACCGCATCGCACCGCACGACTCACACACTCTGCAGCAGTGCGGTTGCGCGGATGAGATAAGCTGTTCTTAAGATCTTCTTACACTGTCACTGTCACTGCTGTCCTGATTATTGATTAGTTATTAATTAGTTAGATGATTATTTGATAGATTACTTTATAATTAATCAATCAATCAATCAATCATATAAGAATAGTAATAGTTAAAGTAAATATGACAGTAATAGTAAGTAAGTAAGTAAGTAAGTAACAGAGTAATATAATCTAAACTAATAAAACAAAAAACAAATGCCTAGTACTTACTTACTATTATCAATTAGCATTTGCCTATCATCTCATTTTGTTTGGTGTATATTAATTTTAAATTAAATTAAATTTAAAAAATCACCTAGTTAATTTTTAAATCAATCAAGCAAATAAGGATTGATTGGATTATCTATTTATATTTTATATTTTATAATTCCCTTTTCCTTTTATCATTTATCTTATCTTCTTTATTCAATCATACCCTACCTACTCACTCAATCACTCACTCACTCACTCAATCAATCAATCAATCAATCAATAACTTTAAGTAGTTATACTATCAGTATTCTACATTCGATTTTACACCCCCATAGATAGTTTTATCTATCTAATTTAGTTAAGTTAAGTTAACTAAGGTTAACTATTTCCTACTATGTCTGCTATAATTAATAGAAAAAGACAAAGATTGTCAAATTCAAATCAATTTGATTCTTATAGTGATAATAACAACAACAACAACAACCAAAACAATCTATCAAATTCACAATCAAATGACTCGTTATCTACAACTGTTGCTATTTCAAATGTAACTCCATCAAATGAAAATATTCAATTTAATAATAATTCTAAAAAAAGATTAATTCAATCAAATGTTATTTCTCTTGATTCAGAAGATGATGAATATAATGAATTTAATTCTTATAATAAAACTAATAATAACAACTCAAATATTTACAATTTTGGTGTCGATTATGAATATGAAGATTTCGAAGATTTCGAAGATGATGATGTTGTTGATGATGTTGTTGATGATGATGATGAAGAAGATGATGATGAATATGATGATTATGAAGAAAAAGATTCTTCACTCGGTTTCTTTTCAAGAACTTCCTCTGACTCCTCTTCTTCATCTTCAAGTTTCCCAAGTTCTTCTTTACAATTTTTAACTAAGTTCTCAAAAAATCCTCCTTCTTTTGATTTCTTATCAAAGAAGCTATTACCACGCAATAATTATAATAATAATTATAATAATAATAATAATCAGAAATTCAAATCAAAACAGTCTCAACAATATAATAATAATAATAATAATAATAATTTCAATCAACAATACTACTACTACCCAAAGAGAAGATCTCCTAAATCATTACCTCAATTAGCTTATTCAAAATTAACTTATGAACCTTTAGGTTCAAGAAAATCAATTTTACAAAAAGTTAATGAAGTTAAAGCTGTTGTAATATCTCCTAATTATCTTAATACCCACCAAAATTACACTTATGGTAATCAATTCAATTATAATAGAAAACCTTCTTTTAATAATCCATTTGAACAAAATTTAAACTATCAACAACAACAACAACAATATGAATCAACTTTTGAAGAAGAAGAATTGGAAAAATGTGATGATAAAAATGGTCATTACATTATAAACCCAGGTTCATCATTTGCAAATAATAGATTTAAATTGGATTCCTTATTAGGTCAAGGAACTTTTGGTAAAGTTGTTAAAGCTTATGATAAAAAATTTAATAAAATAGTTGCTATAAAGATAATAAAAGCAATCCCCAAATATAGAGAAGCTTCTAAAATTGAATTAAGAGTATTATCAATGCTTAAAAAACATGATCCAAATAATTTATATCAATGTATTCATTTTAGAGAATGTTTTGATTATAGAGATCATATTTGTATTGTTACTGATATTTTACAAAAATCTTTATATGATTTTTTAGATGATAATCAATTTTTATCATTTCCTGGTTCTCATATTCAAGCAATTGCAAAACAATTAATTAGATCTGTTACATTTTTACATGATTTAAATATTATTCATACAGATTTAAAACCTGAAAATATCTTGTTAAAAGATGATAGATTTATTTTAAAAAATTTTAAAAATCCAATAACAAATGATATAATTCAAAGAAAAATTTTGATAAATCCTAAAATATATACAATTGATTTTGGTTCTGCTATATTTGATGATGAATTTCATTCTGATCTAGTTTCAACAAGACATTATAGAGCTCCAGAGATTATTTTAGGAATTGGTTGGTCTCATCCTTGTGATATTTGGTCTTTAGGTTGTATATTAGTTGAATTAATTACAGGTGAAGCTATTTTTAAAACACATGAAAATCCACAACATTTAGCAATGATGGAAAAATTGTTAAATAAACCAATTGATATTAAAATAATATTTGAATGTTTTAACAAATTTTATAACAATAGTAATAATAATAATATTGATAACAAGAAGGGAGGAAGAAGAAAATCAAGTGTTATTTCAAATCAATCAATTGATTCAAATAATATTGAAATAATTGATTGTTTCAATAAACAAACAGGTAAATTGATTTTCCCATTACCTTTTACAAGTGAAAAATTAATACAAGAAGTAGAAGAATTACCTAATTTATGTGATTTAATTGGTTTAAAATTAGGTTTTAAATTTAATTTAAATTATTCATTTGAAGAATCATTGATTAAATTTAATATCAAAAAGAAAGACTATGGTAATTATGAATTTTATTATTATTTATTGGATTTGATTTTTAAAATGTTGTGTTATAATCCAAAGGATAGAATTTCAGCTTATGATGCTTTGAATCATCATTGGTTTGAATTGGGTATTTATGATGATGGAACGGTATAGGTTAGGTTATTTTTATTAATTAGTGCGTTTGTTTATTTTATTTTTTTATTTTATTTTATTTTTATATTTTATGGGTTTATTTTATTTTTATTATGCGGCTTTTCTCAGTAATATTTTCTTTTCGTGTAAATTATTCAAGCAAGCAGTCACTTATTCCATTTAGTACATACACTGTTCTAAGTAAGTTAAATTAGTTGGGTAATCTAATCAACAGAATGAAGAAAGTAATAATCCTGAATCCAAATTCATCAACTTCAATAACTGATAATTTGCAAGAGATAATCACTTCATCTCCACTGATACCAGATCTAAGTAATACACAACACTATGAATTAAAATTAGAATTTTTAACAGGTCCTGAAAATTCACCACCTGAGATATCTGATTTCCAAACCTCTTTGTTATCAACCAGAGCATGTATTCCCTTTCTCAAAGAGAAGTACAAGTACTCACAACAAGAAGTTTTTGGAATACTCGTGTGTTGTTTTTCAGATCATCCTTTGGTTAATGAACTACAAATCCTGTTTCCCAAAGCAAAAGTGCAGGGGATTTTTCAAGCTAGTATAAATCATGGTCTGAAATTAGCCACCAGCACCAGAAAGATGGCGATACTGACATCGACTAAGAGCTGGGAACACATACTTGATGAATCACTGTTGAAGTTACTCCAAGTTGATGTACTGCCATCGCAGGTTGTTATACCTACTAAAGCTGCTGAAGTAAGTGTTTTAGAATTATCAAATCCTGAAAAATTTCAATTACTAGAGTCAAAAATCAAGGAGTTGAATAACCTGGGTGTTTATGTGATTATATTAGGGTGTGCTGGCTTAAGTGGTCTAGACTCCAAATTCAACAAATTGTTCCCGGATATAACATTCATTGATCCAGTCATAAGTGGATTATTATCTATTATTACATAAATTATTTTATTTAATTTAATTTCATTTAATTTAAATATTACCTTCACCTTCACCTTCGCCTTCACCTTCACCTTCACCTTCACCTTCACCTTCACGTTCACGGGATTCATTAACGAATTTCCATGATAATTCAGTCATTTTAGTCCTTAATTGAATCAAATTTGAATCATCTAATGTCTTTATATTATCCTCGTTTATCTTCTCTAATAATTCAAATAAATTCGTAAACAACCCACCAGGATTATCATTGTCATTTGTTGATAGACTATCGGATTCAATCACTTGTTGATCAATTGGTTGAATTGGTACACTAACAGGTTGTTGTTGCACAGGGTTACGAATACCAAATACAACATACTTATCAGTATCATTTATAACTGGATCACCTTTGGCAACAAGATCAGAAACCATACGAAGTACTTCAGGTTTAGTAATATATTCAATACATTTGTTTCTAAAAACTCCAGAATGTAATGAGAAATCAATTGCACTTTTCATGTATTCCATATTACCCAATGTGAAATCAAACAATACACTTAAAGTCACTGTATCCTGAGCTTTTTCAAACAATGATGAATAATATGCAACCAACTTATTTTCATCCTTTTCATCCTTTTCATACTCGTAAATCAATGGAATATACTTGTTTAAAAACAAAACAAATGGGATCTTATTATCATCATCAACCATAGTCACATCTTTCAACTTTTCTATGAATTGAGGTGTGTATTCTACAGTATCTTTAATCAATTCACCTAATTCCCAAACCCAATTAATTGGTTCCTTATCCGTATTATTCTTGCCATATGGGAATACGCCCAAGAATTGAATTATAGACATGAACAATACTTTAGCCCTTGCTTTTGATTTCGTGATTTTCTTATCGGATAATTGCTTGATCAAATAACGTACCATTTCTAATGATGCAGAATTGGGTAAATAATCTTTGAAAATCTTATTAATACTGAAATAAACATCCTTGTTTAAACATCCTTTATCCTTCATAAGTTTTTTGAAAAAAATAGGCATGAATAAATCATGTTGAAATTTTTCATGTGTAAAGATATTCACCCAATTAACAACTTTAGTATCCATATTGAATTGATCATCTTCAATTTCATTCAATATAATCTCAAGAAAACTTCTTTCTTGAATCAAGAGTTGGTTTATTGAAAGTCTACCACAAAACAATCCATAATCATCTCCATATAACTTCTTAGCAAATTCAATCAATTTTAAAATATTAGATTTGACTTCATATTCAACAGTTTCAATAAAACCACCACCTCTTTTCATAGTCTCTATTAAGTTGAAATTGGCACTGATATAACTAACCAAAAGATTAGATTCTAAATCATCTTCATTCAATAACAATTTCAACTTGGTAGAATATACTTGCGTTACACGATTGAAAAATTCAATGAATTCATCAGCTGTTAATTTCACATTCGATTCATAAGGTATTTGAATAGCAGATAGTATACCAGGTACAAATTTATACAAAAGGATTTTCCTTCCTTGACCTTCATCATCACCTGGTGCTAATAATTGGAAATCTTTATCTAATTCACATAATGACAATAAAGTTTCTAATTTCTCATGAATTGTGATCAATTTAGATTTAGTGAAATATATATCTGCTTCACCTACCAGACCTGGACCTGAACATCCTTCAAAGTTAAGTCTGTACCCCAATCTTTTATCATTGAATGGGAATACATCACCTGCTAAATACTTCAAATCTACTTCTTCAATCACAGGATCAACACTTATCCTCAATGTTGAAAAAGTCATTGTGCGAAGTTTTAAATAATCCAATAAAACAACAAACAAATTCGTATTCAACAAATGTTTTTCGGAAAATATCATTTCAAATATCTTATTGGCATAATTCGTCTCCATTGTCGACATCACTTGTAATAAAGTCAATACAAATCTCTTGAATTCATCTCCATAATCAGGTGAACTGAGATTAACAAACACCGATGAGATCATTTCTTCGTATATCTTTAAAGACCCTTGCATCAATGGGAATTTGGAATTATAACACAGCGTTAATACTCTCCAATGAGACAAAGCTAGTATGCTTAGTGCATAATCATAATGATTATCCTTTATTACAATTGAACAAACTTCCATCCATTCCATAAACAGTCTTATATCGTCATCATTTTTAATTTCATTCGATATACAGTTTGTTAATTTATTGATATTTTTCCAAATACTCAAGATATTTGAGATTATCAACTTATTTGAAGAACTCTTGATAAGCCTTTTGAAAATAACTGTTAGTGTTTCCAGGAGACTAGGAGAAGTGATTAAATTTTTCTGTTTCCCAAATAACGGATGGAATTTATCTGTTTTCAATAATTCACATATTTTAGTAACTGCAATTGAATTTTTATCGTAATTCAAAGAAGCTACTTTATCAAGAATAATTGAAACTATTTTCAATATCTTATCATAACTATGTAAGTCATTGTTTAATAACATTAAAAACACAAATGAAGCCCAATTCTCGATTATAGGGATCATATAATGAGAATATTTTGTTAAATAATTTGAGAAAAGGTCTAATACTTCAATTGTCAATGTTGCACTTTTGAAATCTTTTATCTGTAAACAAGAATGAACTACCCTGTGTAAAAGGTCGTTATTGAAATGGCTACCTGTTAGTTTAAACTGTTGATTCTTAAACAATAAAACACAAGCAGTTGTTAAATTTTTAGAAATTGATGGAATCCATAATATACGTGTAGTTAAATCTATAATTTCAGTAGCTTTATCTGATGATATTGTGAATTGTAAAACTGGTGGAATTGGTGAATCAGTAACCAGATGTGATAACAAAAAAGTAGCAACGTTCAAGATTTGATTTCCTACACGCTTCTCAAGTGGATCTTCAGATTCTCTAACTGTTGATAATATACGTTTTGTATCGTTTATTATAGACGTTAATAAACTGTCTATATCATTTTGGAAACTTTCATAAATGAATGTGAAACTATTTGTCTTGATGATATGGGATAAAGTAGCATAAACTTCATACCTTCTATGGAAATCAGGCTGAGATAATGCAAGTATACAATATTTAATAGCCAATTTAGTCTCTTCGTGGTCTTTTCTTGGTGTTAATAAATAACCTGGTTCCCAAGATGTGTTCAAGATCAATGATTCATCAATGATATGAGTTCTTGGTTCAGTTTGTTGAATATTTGTGTTATTATTATTATTACCTGCAGCTGTTGTTCTTAAAATTGTCTTTGGTAATGGAAGATCTTTGTATTTACTTGGAGATGAATTCAAAGGAGATTTATGATCATTTGAGAATAATACTTGTTTCTTGGAATTATTACGATTTGGTGATGAGAATGGTGAATTTTTGATTGGAGTTGATGGTGGGAAATCAGGTACTGAACCTAACATTTGAACGTCATTTTGAGTTATTGTTTGAGTTTCAGGTAATGTTGGTGATAATACAGTATTTTGGTTTCTTGAGATTGGAGAAGAAGGTAATTCGTTATGTTTATTTGTTTCATCGAGTATTGGTGATTCGTTAATTGGGGAACTGTTAATTATATCTAATTTTTTAGGTGATTTCTTAGGTGATTTAAGTTTGATAATTGGTGATTTTGGTTGTTTATGATTTGTAGGTGATTGTGATTGAGTTTGTGATATTATAAGTGTATCTAATTCCTGTTGATCTGCAACAATAACTTGTGGTTGGGCTACGTGTGTCACATTTGAATTGTTATTCACACTTTCAAAACTATAGGAAGAAGAGACAATTTCATCCTGGGTTGGTTCAACTTGTGGTTTAGCAAATTCTAAACTTGACGTTGTTATTGGTTCGTCTGTTTTAGAAGTATTATGTGTGTTATCAATAATCTTTGGATCATCAGGTGTACTAAACACAACAGGAGGAGGAGGAGGAGGAGGTTTATCTACTGTCTTTGGTATCTGTGTAGGTGAATCAGGTGATATGGTATCAATTACTTCTTCTACACTTGATACATTCTCTTGTGTATTTGGCATCTGGGAAACAGATTGTGAACTTATTGAATCAGGAGCAGTTGAATTACTTGACAAACTAGAGGATACATTATTTGTTGAAATCTTGTCTGCTTTTGAACGCAAGATTGCATTTCTCCTAACGGTTAACAAATCCTCATACAATGCTCTCTTTGGTGATTTATTCGATTTAGGTTTTGTAGATGATGTGAAACCAGGTGATAAAGTATGTGTATTTGTATTTGTTAAATTGATTGGTGTTGTCACGGGAAGTGATAATTTCCTTGGTGTTGATAAAACCCTTGAATTCGTGGATTTATTCGTATTCGTAACTGGTGACATAGACACAGAAACTGAAACTGAGTCGGACTTGTCCAATTTCTTTCTCTTATTAGGTGATCTCAACTGATGATCATTTGAATTACTTCTGCTGTTGATTCTCTTTGCAGCTGTTGAATTCAAAATTGAGTAAAGCTGAGTAAGTCTGTTTTTGTTTCTCGCTACGTCCCTTTCTTTGTCCTGTGGACTACGTGGTGATGCTGACATGTTAGCTATTTAGGTATCGTATCACACAATAAATGATACATGAACATACAGGTAGGTAGGTACCTAACTAACGCGATTGATGTAATTTTAATACATGATTTAAATATTTTTGATACATCATGTCGCGCGTTATATATATTTACTACGGCTTGTGGGCTTAATTAGGGCTTAATAAATTTAATAAGGGTTAATGTTTTATTAGTAGTATATAAAGGGGAACAACGGAATTAATTAAAATAAATAAAGTAAGTAAGTAAATTATAAGATAATATTTTTAGCCAATTTTTTCTTATAATCTAAGATAGAACCATCCCATAAAGTAGCTGTTCTATTTTCAACAACAAAAATTTCTTTTGCGATTTTATCTAATAATCTAAAATCATGTGAAACAACACAAACACCACCATTATAAGCATTAATTGCATCAGCTAAAGAATCAATTGTTGGAATATCTAAACCATTTGTAGGTTCATCTAATAATAAGATATTTGGAGATTCTAATGCTAATAATGCAAATACAACTCTTGATCTTTGACCTTCTGATAAAGTTGCCATTTGAGAAGTTTGACCTTCACCAGTTAAACCAAATCTACCTAATTGACCTCTCCAATATTGGAAATCTTGAGAGATGTGGGAAAATTTATCACGAACGAATTCTAATGGTGTTTTAGTTAAATCTAATTGATCAGCAGAATGTTGTGAATAAACACCCATCTTGATATGTGTATGTCTTGAAACTCTACCCTTTTGTGGTTGTAATTCACCAGTCATTAATTTTAATAAAGTAGATTTACCAACACCATTTGGACCAACTAATGCAACTCTTGAATCCATATCGATACCAAAAGATAAATTATCATATAAATTATTTTCTGGATTACCATCATATGCAAATGAAATTTCATCAAATGATAAAACAGGTGGTGGTAATTGTTCAACTTCAGGAAATTTAAATGAAAATACTCTATCAGGTATAACAGGTTGAATTAAACCATCAGCTTCCATCTTATCTAAAATTTTTTGTCTTGATTTAGCTTGTTTAACTAAATTGGCATAAGTACCAGCAGATGCAATAAATTTTTTAATATGAACGATTTCTTCTTGTTGTTTTGCATATTGTTTCATTTGATTTGTTTCTTGTTCTTGTCTTGTTTTAACATAAGCATCATAATTACCACCATACATCATAATTTTTTTTTCTCTCATATCAATCATATTTGTACAAACACCATTAAGGAAATCTTGTGAATGTGAAACTAAGATTAAAATTCTATCAAAATGTTTTAAATATTCTTCTAACCAAACACAAGCTTCTAAATCTAAATGAGCAGTTGGATCATCTAATAATAATAAAGTTGGTTTAACAAATAAAGCTTTTGCTAAAGCAACTCTCATTCTCCAACCACCAGACATATCTTTTGTAAATTTCTTAATGGTTTTAGAATTAAAACCTAAACCTGTTAAAATAACAGCAGCTCTACTTTCAAAAGTTGATGGATCCATATCATCAATTTTTTCATATAATAAATCCAATAAAGGAGATTCAGGACCATCTTCAACGATAATATCTTCAACTTCTTTTTCTAATCTTGCTAATTCATTTTCAGCTTCTCTTACAACATATTCTAAAGCAGAATATTCAGTTGGTTCAGCAGGTTCATTTAAAAGATAAACATCAATATTTTCAGGGATTGGATATTCTCTTGAATGTAATGATCTCAAAAAAGTTGATTTACCACAACCATTTTCACCTAATAAACCATATCTACGACCATAATTTAATTCAAGATTTGAATCTTGTAATAAAACTTTACCATGAAATAATAAAGAAACAGAAGACATCTTGATATCTCTTGATGTAACTAAAGATTCTAAGACACCTGTAGTAACTCTATCAGATAAACCATCTTTATCCATTTGTAATTTTAATTTATTAATTTGATCAGCGGTTGTTTCAACAACTGTATCAGATTCTAATTTTTCTTTTTCCTTTTTGGTTAATTTCTTAGTTTTACCACTAGCAGCTTTTTCAGCTTTTTTAGCATCTCTTTTAGCCTTTGAAGCGGAAATAGTAGACATGATTGGATTTGATGTCAATTGATTGAGTTGATTATAATAAGAACTAAAACAATAACAGATAATAAATAACAGACAGCACTTAAAACAACTTCTTTCTACCAATATGAATTAAAATTTTTTATTTTTTATAAAGTAGTGAGAAAATTAGATAAGTTTGGTGTGAGGTGGTTGCTAATCTCATTTATTAAATTTATTTTTATTTTATTTTATTTGCTGTCATTTTGAATTCAGTGTCATTTAGTTGATTACGTCATTGGATGTGGCTGTGTTGGTTTAAATTGAATGGAATAGTGGCGGGGCGGGCACTTGATGTGGCTAAGTAATTAGATAGACTATAAACAGATAACTAAACTAAATAACTAAAATCAGCCAAGTATTTCATCTAAGAAATCATCACTGTGATTGTCATTAAAGTGGGTATGTGGTGGTCTACTAGATACACTATCTTTCTTTCCAATACTTATACTCTTTGATTTATTTATCAATTCATCTAAATTTAAATCTTGCTTATCTTCTTTTATTGTCTTAGTGGTGGTATCATTCAACAAGTAATTCAAATCATCTTCAGGATTAATATCTTTATTTTGATTCTTCATTAATTTTTTATCTACCAATCTACTGAAATTATCATTATTACTATATGCATTGAGTTCAAATGATTTATTTTTGGGTGTGTTATTAATACTGAATTTATTCTTGAATTTTTCAATTTCCCTAGTGTCTTTTATTATTTCATTAATTTTATTAAACTTAATCAATTCCTCGCCTTGTAGTTGTAGTTGATTAGTAGTGTCATTACTTTCGTTATCATTATTATCATTACCCAATTTCCACGCTAGTAAATTTTCTGTAGTATTTATAAATTTACCTTTCTTCTTCCCAACTAATTCAATCTTCTTATCCTTCAGGATATCTTTTAATCTACTATTTATATCTGAATAGTCATCCTCTTCTTCCTCTTCCTCTTCCTCAATCAATTCATCCAAATTGATATCTAATTCATTTTCTAACTCATTAATTTCATTATCTATATCCTTTTCATCTTGTTCTGTATCTAATTTACTATTTTTATTTAATAAATTATGTTTTTTAAGATACTTATATTTATTCTTATTATGCCATTTATCATTATGCAATACCATATTATATTAAAAAAAACCTAACTAATTAGATAATAAATAATAAAAGCAAGCTTAGTAATAGTAAATAGTAAAAAAATAGTGGGTAATTGTAAAATTTAAAACCAAGTAAACCAAACGTAAGGAGGGATATTCCGTTTGTTTGAATTGCCGACGTTTTTTTTATTTATTTATTTTAATTTTCTTAATCCAGGTAGCCAATAGCTAATCGAATACGGTTTACTTTTCAATATATATATATATATATATATCAAGTAATAAATAAATCAATAAATTAACAAATAATGAAACAAACAAAGGGTAAGTTAACTTGCATTACCGATGAAGTAACAAAAACCAAAATGAGAAAAGGTGATTGATGCTTTATTAATTTTTATGAGATGAGCCACTTAACTTCTTTAATCAGTTTGCTTGGTATTATTTATTATTTTGATTAATTAGTTTGAATAGTTTGAATATATATATATATGATATATTGTATACGTATACCGTATAATGTATATACCCAGATATATATATATTCATATGTATAAGATAAAACAAATAATAAATAATAAAATAAAACAAGGTGAAACATCAAATCACAAAAGCATCGGATACATATGTAAATGGTAAAATTTATTTTATTCATCCCCGAGAATAAGATTTTCCTTTCATGTTTTATTTTATTATGTTTTATGTTTTATGTTTCATTTCATTTCTTTAATATTTATATTTATATATATATATATATATATATCCCTATCAGTAGTAACTGATTACAGTATTAAAGTAATTAAAGAAAGGAAAGGAAATGAAATAAATAAAACAAAAGCAACAAAAACCAAACTCAATCTATAATTACTCAATTTGTATAAGTAAAAGTAAAAAACAACTTATTCTATTCGTTTAATTTTATTTAGTTTATTGTTCTGTAATTTGATTAAGTAAAGTTGTATAAATACTTTATAATTCCCACTTTCCATTTATTTATTCTTTTATTCATTACCTATTCTTTATTCATTAATTAACCTATCCTATCACTCTATACTATTACTATCTTGCCACTAACTAAATGCAGCACAGTTACCCTATTTAATTATACTCGTCACTCGCCACGCCTCATACCCTCCATCAGCCACACCACCAGCCACTTAGTAAATAAAAAGTTGATAGAGCGAAATGAAGGAGAAACAAGAAGAGAAAGAGAGAGTGAAGTAACTTGATTGATTAGTTAACCTAGTTCAATTAATCTAATCGAATAGACTTAATCAATCAATCACAGTAATCAATCAGAGATTGTTTATTGTATTGTATTATAGTAATATAAAAAATTAATCAGATAAATTTATTATCTACAGATAATCAAAAATTTATCTTAACTTAATTTACGTGCATTGCATTGCCTATTATCAAGGAAGGTTAATTAGTACTTACTACACTACTACATTTTAATTTGTTTGTCATTACTTCATACAGATGAGTTTTAATAATATTAATACAAGTAATGATAATTTATCAAATATACAGCCGAATAATTCAAATTCATCAAATGGTTTAAATCAATTGAATCAAAATCACGCTTTATCAACTGCTCAAGCTCATGCTATTTATAAAGTATGTTTTTTTATCTACTATTTTTATTGTTTAAATACACTATACTAACTATAAAACAGAGAATTCAACAATTGAAACAACAATATGGTGAAAATGTTACGAAAATTCCTGAATTTATTGAATTATATCAAATATTGAATAATTTTATGAGATTTCAAACTCAATTACGTCAACAACAACAACAACAAGGTCAGCCTGGTCAAAATAGTAATACCACTACAAAACCAAATAATCAATTCCCAAATCAACCTTTGATAAATCAATCAAGTCCGAATAATGTACAATCTCCACAAAATATACAATCCCCTCAGGCTTCACAACCTGTATCACAATCACAATCACTATCACTATCACTATCACAATCACAATCACAATCACAATCACAATCACAATCACAATCACAATCACAACCACCTCAACCATTTTCAATATTTTCACAACAACAATCTCAATTGTTAAAATGTCAAATTGCTGCTTTTAAAACTTTTGTTAATCAACAACCTATAAGTCCTGATATCTCTAATTTTATCAATAATCAATTGAAATATTATTCCTTAAATTCAACTAATCCTGAAAGACCAATTAATCAAAATTCACCAATAGTTAATCAACAACCTCAACAACAGCAACAATTACCTCCACAACCAATACCACAACAGCATTTACCTCAACAACAGCAGCAATTACCTCCACAACCAATACCTCAACAAATCCCTTCACCTTATAATCAACAACAAAAACAAAAACAACAAATCGCACAACCACTACCTCCGCAACAAGTATTCCTCAAGACTTTACCACCACATCCTCCAATCTCCCTATCCAAGATAAAATCAAAATTCCCAAATGTTGATAATATAATACAAGTAAATGATCCAAACTTAATCGTTAATTCTTATAATTTACCAACTCTTGTATCAAAAGAAAATGAAATCCCATTTGAATTCTTTGATGATCCAAAATCAAGAGTTATTATACCAAGTGAATTCCCAAAACCTTTGGATTTAAAAGAAGCTTATAATATTCAAAAATTGATTGAAAATTTGAAAATTGATAATAATATTGAAAAGGCCTTAGGTGATGATAACGAAGATGAATTAATTGAATTATTAACTTATCAAAAAAATCTTAAAGGTTATATAACAAGTATTATTTTCCATCAAAATTCTTTATTATCAAATATTCATCCAAATTTCTTGACAAAGACAAGAAAAATCACTTTTAATGATTCTGAAATAACTCATTTCTTGTATACTCAACAAAAAGACCTAATTTTACAATCTCAAAAATCAAAATCTGTTAAAAGGCAAACAAATATTTTAAATGCATCAAATGATTTCATTAATAACCTTAATAAGAGAAAGGAAAAATCAAATAAATTAGGTTTAAAAATCCTACAATATCATCAACAAACTGAAAAAGATGAACAAAAGAAAATTGAAAGAAATGCAAAACAAAGATTACAAGCTTTGAAAGCAAATGACGAAGAAGCTTACATTAAATTATTAGATCAAACAAAAGATACAAGAATTACTCATCTTTTAAAACAAACCAATTCCTTTTTAAGTTCTTTAACTCAAGCCGTTAGATCTCAACAAAGAGAAACTGAGAATAAAATGGTTAAAAATGGTCATATTAAAAGAATTAAAATCATTACAAAGGAAAATGGTGATCAAATTGAAGTTGAAGCTTCTGATGATGAAGATGAAAATAAGTTAGCTGCAATTGAAGATATGAATGAAGATGATAAAATTACAAATGAAAATGAAAATGAAACTGATGAAGAAGCTAATTTAAATGCTGATTATTATTCTGTGGCTCATCGTATTCAAGAAAAAATTACAAAACAACCTTCAATTCTTGTTGGTGGTGAATTAAAAGAATATCAATTAAGAGGTTTAGAATGGATGGTTTCATTATTTAATAATCATTTAAATGGTATCTTAGCAGATGAAATGGGTCTTGGTAAAACAATTCAAACCATTTCTTTAATTACTTATTTGGTAGAAGTTAAAAAAATCGAAGGACCATTCTTGGTTATTGTTCCATTATCAACTTTACCAAATTGGAATCTTGAATTTGATAAATGGGCTCCATCAATTAAGAAAATCTCATATAAAGGTGCTCCACAATATAGAAAAGAATTAGCTCAACAAGTTAAATCTGGTGATTTTAAAATCTTATTAACAACTTATGAATATATTATCAAAGATAAATATTTATTATCCAAAATTAAATGGGTTCATATGATTATTGATGAAGGTCATAGAATGAAAAATACAAAATCAAAATTATCTTATACTTTATCAGAATATTATCAAACTGATTATAGATTAATTTTAACAGGTACTCCATTACAAAATAATTTACCTGAATTATGGGCTTTATTAAATTTTGTCTTGCCAAAGATTTTCAATTCTGTTAAATCATTTGATGAATGGTTTAATACTCCTTTTGCCAACACTGGTAATCAAGATAAAATCGAATTATCAGAAGAAGAAACTTTATTAGTCATTAGAAGATTACATAAAGTGCTTAGACCTTTCTTATTAAGAAGATTGAAAAAAGATGTTGAAAAGAATTTACCAAATAAAGTTGAAAAAGTTTTAAAATGTAGAAAATCTGCATTACAATCAAAATTATATTCACATATGTTAAAATATAATCAATTATTTATTGGAGATTCTGAAACAAATGATAATAAATCATCAAAAGCATTAAAAGGTTTAAATAATAAATTAATGCAATTGAGAAAGATTTGTAATCATCCTTTTGTATTTGGTGCAATTGAAGATATGATTAATCCTGATCATTTAACAAATGATGACATTTGGAGAACTGCAGGTAAATTCGAATTATTAGATAGAATTTTACCTAAATTCCAAAAATCAGGTCATAGAGTTTTAATGTTTTTCCAAATGACTCAAATTATGGATATTATGGAAGATTTTTTACGTTATAAAAATATGAAATATATGAGATTAGATGGTGATACAAAAGCTGATGATCGTACTATATTATTAAAAGAATTTAATGCTGAAGATTCTCCTTATTTTGTATTTTTATTATCAACAAGAGCTGGTGGTTTGGGTTTAAATTTACAAACTGCTGATACTGTTATTATCTTTGATACAGATTGGAATCCACATCAAGATTTACAAGCTCAAGATAGAGCTCATCGTATTGGTCAAAAAAATGAAGTTCGTATATTAAGATTAATTACAAATGATTCAATTGAAGAAATGATTTTAGAAAGAGCTCATCAAAAATTAGATATTGATGGTAAAGTTATTCAAGCTGGTAAATTCGATCAAAAATCAACTTCTGAAGAACAAGAAGCTTTATTACGTCAATTATTAGAAAATGAAGACGTTGTTGATGATGAAGAATTAGATGAAGAATTAGATGATAAAGAATTAAATGAAATTTTAGCTCGTAATGATGATGAATTAAAACTTTTCTCTAAAATGGATGAAGAAAGAAATGAATTTAGTATTAATAATAATTCAAAACCAAGATTATTTTCAGAAGCTGAATTACCTGAAATTTATAAAAAAGAACCAGAAATTATTGATTATGAAGCTGAAGCTATAAATGAAAATTATGGTCGTGGTGCAAGAGAACGTAAACAAACTCATTATGATGAAAATATAAGTGAAGAACAATGGTTACGTGATATTGATGGTTATGTATCTTCTGATGATGATTCTAATGATGGTTCTAAACGTAAACGTGGTAAAAAACGTTCAAGAAAATCGAAACAACAAACTCCTGTTATTGATAGTAATGGTAATGAAGCAGAAATTGGCAATAATGATGATGAGATTAAAAATGAGGCAGAAAATGATAATGATAATGATGATATGGAAGATGATGAATTGGATGATGATTCTAATACTAATAAGAAATTGAAAAGTTCATCTTCAACTCCAACACCTGGTGGTAATGGTAGAGGTAGACCATTTGGTAGTGTTAAAAAGGGTAAATCTGGTCCTGGTTCTAATGGTAGTAGTAGCTCATCTTCGCTTAAGAAATCTTCTGGTAAGATGGTTAAAGTTGAAGGTGATGCTACATCATTAACTCCAATAAGTAATGGTGGTGATTCTATAAATTCACCAAGTTCTTCTACCAATGGATCAAATGATTCCTTGGTTAATTCATTACCTACTGATTTCACACCTGAAGCAATTGAAAAATATGCAATGGCAAATAAAGAAATCATTTGGAAGAGTAAAGTTCGTTCACGTGGTGTTCAAGTTAGTCAACCAATTTGTCGTAAATTAGATGCAACAATACCTGAATTGAGTATATTAGAAAGGGCAATTTTACAAACTCAATGTCTCTTGATATATGAACATTTGATTAAATATACAACACCAGAGGGAAGAAAATTAAGTGGTATATTTATGATTAAACCATTACGTCGTGCTTATCCTGATTACTATGTAATTATCAAGAATCCATTGGCATTTGATGGTATTAGAAGAAGAATTCAATCTCATGTTTATGCGAACTTGGAAGAGTATCTTACAGATTTACATCAAATGTTTACAAATGCAAGGATATATAACCTTGAAGGATCAGTTATCTTCCATGATTCTAAATTATTAGAACAGGAAGCTGTAAGGTTGTATGGAATCATGACTAATGGCAAATCTATTTCATTCGATGAATTCGATGAGAAATTCGGATTAGTTAAACCAAATTTATCAACATTCACTTGATTCATTTCATTCTTATTTTATTTACTTTGATTATATAGATAAATTAATAAACTAATTAATACAAACAATACTCAAAATTAAATCAATGGATTATTATCAATTGAATAAAATCCATTCTTCTTTGTATCTTCAACAAGACTAGTCAAATCACTTGAGAATTGAGTATCCAACTCACTCTTACCCCCAGTTGTTGTTATCGTACCACCACCACTTGGTAAAACATTCGTGACTTTAGTACTATCGCTGTTCAAAGTCAACCCCGTAGTTGGTGATTTATACTCTGAATTAATCAAATTCAACGAATACTTTCTCAATTGGAATTTTCTCTTACTACTACTCTTATTTGTCATTGGTCTGGGTACCGCCGGTACGTGTCTTGGGAAATTAAGATACTCAGAATCAGGTTGTGTTATTTCACCATCTTCATCATCATCTTTCAAGGAGTTTTGAGGAGCAGATTTTCCTTCTGTGAATTGAGTGAATGGAGTTGGGTAAATATTAGTATACACCGTATTTGCATCATTTGATCTTCTTCTTCTACCGTTATCCATACCAGGAGACTTGTCTGATTTTTTACCATCTGTTTCAAACATCATTATCTCGAGTTCAGTAGATGAATAACCTGAATCTTGTTTCTCTAAATCTTTGTTGATATTAATATTTGTATTGTTGAAGATTTTCTTAAAATTTGAAAAACTTGGAGAATTGAATAATTTTGGATCTGTAGGTGAATAAATCTTACTTTGTATATTTTCATACGCCTTGTATAACAATTGCTTTGCGATGTATGAAGAGTCGCAGAAAACCGCAAACATTCCAAAATCAAAGAAAAACGCCAAACGACAACACCTGTTGAGTTGGAACTTGGACCCCATTATTAAATCAATTGCCAAATTGCACGAAATCAATAATAAGACACAGATATAAATGACTAAAATTGAAGTCAATGCTGAAACATTCCAAAATTTATATTTGAATACATGATAAGGAAACCAAAAATACAAGAAAGTGTATAAAACCAACGAGAAGAGCATTATGGATTCTAAGATCAGTAATGCTTGATTTACCAATGATGAAATAAAATAAAGGTCTAATAATAAATCTAACTCGTTGGTTGTTTGTAAAACTGAAGTATTAGAAAGGTACAATGGTAAGATATAAATATTAATGAATTGTTTAAACAACTCTTTTGTCTTTTCTTTATCTCCAAAAGAACTCAAGAGTGAACTTGAGTTCAATGGCTTTGAAGATGATTTCCAAATCTTAGTTATACTTTGAGCTTCTTTATTAACAGGTGTACGAAAAATCAAACTTTGTTCAACGTTATTAATATTTTTGACTTTTAAAGTAACTGGATCAACAACATCATATACGTAAATCGAGCTCATTGAATTTGTTAAAAGTCTCAAATGAGGATGAATAGTCAACATCGATTGATTATAACTACTTTCGTAAAAACCTCTCTTTGATTCATAAAAATTCCCCAAAGTCATGTAAAAATCCATACTCTGATTTCTAAAATCTCTTGAATAAGTCTCACCAAATGCTACTTTTGTAACTTCTAAAAACTGCTCATTGTTGTTCAATACTGTGATTAAATTAACCGGTGGTAAATCAACTGCGAACCTTGAGTCAAATACGATGTTCAAAAGGATGAACGATAAGATTAATGTAAAGTGAATCATATTCCATAATTTCTTAGGATCAGTTTTTTGCAAGCTTTCCGGTTCGGAATCTTCAATTGACCGCATCTTTAACTGACTTGATCTCTTTAGTTCCCTGGCTGAATCAAGCAAATAGAATTAGGTAAATAAGAAGAAGTAAAATAAATTAAAAGAAAGGAAAAATAGCATTAAACGAAGCCAAACAAATCAAGTAACCAACCCATCTTGTCCTTTGTGATCCAACACAAGAAGACAAGACCGCCAACTTTGAACACAAGCGCACACGCCGATCGACGCACCGAAAACTGAACGGGGGTAAGAAATTCGGTTATCGATGGCAATTTGTGTTTTTTGTTTAATTGAGGAGATCTTATCTCTATTTGCTTATCTATCGTTTCCCCGGGTTTGGAGCAGCTTTTGTTTATCAAATTAATTTATATCCCTGATCGTCCCCCAGCCCTGTTTATCTTATCTGTTGTTTTCTTTTCCTTATCTTATCTTCTTTCTTCTACATAATCCTTGATTAATCAATCAATCAATAAATAAATAAATAACTCAATCAATCAGTCAATTAACTCCAATAACTTCAAACAACATGTCAGCTACTCAATTACGTCAACCACATAAGACAAGACAAGTCACTAAATTAATGTCTGCAACTATAAGTTGCTCACAACATTCCGTTGTTTATGGTAAATGTATCTTAGCAAATCATGAAAACATAGCTAAAGATGCTTGTTTGAATGAGTTCTTAGCTTACAAGAAATGTGTTCAAAAGAACTTGGGTGGTAAACGTTGGTAATTTGGTCACGTACCTTATTTCATCATATCATAGATAAATACAAATACAAATACATTGGGGGGGGGGTCTTCATTTAGTTTAGTTTAGAGATGTGTTAGATATATAACACAGGCTGTTATTTCAAATCACATCATTTCTTATCATATATTACTATATTCATAAATTGATTATATATACTATTTTTTATAATATTTATAAATTTTAAATCAATTTCATTACATTAAATTACATTATAAACAAACTCTATACAACGTTAAAAGCAGAAAATTCGTTCTTAAGACGTTTGAACTTCTTCTTGCTTTCTTTAACACCAAATAATCTTTTATATAATTTGGCAATATGATTAAAGACTAAAGAATAACCAACCAAAACTGAGAAATAATTGATACAACCAAGCACAATTATAACAAGTTTCATATTCAATGGTATGAATGTAATATCCATAAGATCCGCAAATGAATTATCAGTTGGCATGAATAATAAAATCATTGAAATCAATATAACTCCAATAACTGTCAATATGAATGGGAAATTTTTGGAAGCAGGTTCACGGTATGGTGGTCCAACAGTTAACATCACTGCAACCATGATATATTGTAAATTAGAATATAAGAATAAAACTGTATTATCTGTACTTTGTACTTCATCGTCATTACCAGGTAATGGTGGAATGTACCAACTTGAATCTTTTGAAATACAATATTCCCAAATGAAGAATTGGAAAAGTAATAATACTAAAATATTACCAACTAATGGAATTAAAATCTTTGGTGATGTAAGATTTGCAGTTGGACGTTTTGAACAAAGTATTGGGAATGGTTTTGACCATGACATAAAGACAGCTAATGGAATGATTAAAAATAAATCAATGTATAAAAATTGAAAATCTCCAAGATTTGTACCTTCTTTATATAAAATTGAAACAGTAACAAATTGAATTGCTGAATATAATGACATGAATTGGAAACATGAAAAACTGGTAACTAATGATGCTCTACCTTCTTTAATGACATCTAATACACATGTGATTTCAAATATACGAGACGTGAAAGGAGCTGCAACTGATGCTTCAGCTTCACTTAATGATATACCAACATCAGCTGCTTTCAAAGCACCACAATCATTAGCACCATCTCCACAAAATCCAACTGTATAATCTAATCTTCTTAAGCATTCTACTAATTCATGTTTTTCATCTGGTGACATTCTTGCAAAAATAGTACCTTTCATCAATATCTTCTCGATCAAATATTCCATACCATCTAATTCAGTTAAGATATATTTGAAAACATCACCTGTAATTGCAAGACAGTAATTTTCTTTGATTTGTGTTATATCACCAACAGGGTTCATTGTAACCGGGTCTAATCTTAAATTTGGATCATCAACTTCAGTCCAAATTAAAGCAGGTGTCTTTGTTTCCTCATCACCGCCATCTTCATAGTTCAATGTCAACTCTGCATTATCAACTGATAGATCAAATGATGGGATATAAACTTGTGCATCGTTAGGAACCAAATTACATTCTCTACCAACACTAACTGCTGTTAAAACATTATCACCAGTACACATGACAGTTCTCAAATTTGCCTTTGCAAGTTCATTTAAAACACCAGTTGTAGAAGATTTCAATCTATTTTCAAAAATGATAAACCCAATGAATTCCAATTCAGTTTCACATTCATCTCTTGATAAATCTGATAAAAACAATAAATCATTGTTATTCATATCTGATGGTTTGGTATTAAGGGCTGGTGATGCCATACGTTTTGTAGCACATGCAATAACACGATACCCATTATGAGTATATTTATGCAAGACTTCATTATAATTGATTGGTAATGTCTCTGGTCTACATATGCTTTCCATAACTTCTGGTGCACCTTTAACATATACTCTTAAATCATTCAAATTATGATAAGATTGAATTACAACAGACATTCTTCTCAATTGAGAAACAAATTCGAATTCTTTAACTTGAACAAACATTTCATCATTTCTCAATGGATCTTTTGGTTTGAACAACATTGGAGTTGAACTGTTTTGCAAAGTTGATTTCTCCAAATATGATGATAAGAAATCATTATTTGAATCTTCAATCAAATCCCAATCTGTAAATTCGAACATTTTCAAATCTAATGGATCACCAATGATTTCATCTTCAACTGTTTTCAACGAATGACATGATAACATGGTTAAAAATAAAGAATATGCTTTTTCTAAATTACTCGATTCATTGAATACATCGGTAACAGTTTTCTTTAGATCTGTGAATTCATATTCTTTTCTATCTCTGATAGGTTGAGATATATGAACACCCATTATATCCAATCCTTCTTCTGTTAATGTACCTGTCTTATCAAAACACATTACATCCAATTTACCACCAACATTGACCCTAGTTGGTGCAATACAAAACACATTCTTAGAACGAAGACGACTCAACGCAAAACTAGTACCTATAGTCAATGTAGCTGGTAAAGCAGGTGGAACAACAATAGTAATCAAATCCAACGCTCTTAAAATGATAACTTTCCAACCCAATCCTAATCTTAAAAAGTTGATAGTAGAAAATATAAATCCAACACCAGCAATACATGACATAAACCCAATATATTTGAAAGAATCTTCGTAAAATTTAAAACCTGCAGGTTTTGGGAATAACATGGATCTAACCAACGCACCTTTTGTAGTATTGAACCCAGTCTTTACAACTAATGCAATTGATGGCTCATCTGAATTACTTCTTCTGGATCTCACAATCTTTGTACCATTATACAAAAATGATCTGGCAAGATTTTGAGATATTTTGGTCTTGTTGAATTCATAGATCAATTCTCTTGTCAATTCTGGACTAATTGCAACTTTGGAAACAGGAACTGATTCACCAGTAAGCATCGATTCGTTAACAATACAATCACCAGATAACAATATACAATCACATGGTAACAGTGATAATGATGGATCAGATACTTCGAATATATCACCAGGTACTAGTTCTTTAGAAGTTGTTTCTTTCCAAAAATCATTTCTGAATACTCTAACATCACAAGTAAATTTTGAGATCTTTCTCATTCTTGCCATATTTTGTCTTGTCTCAACTAAAGTTTCAACAATTGAAAATAAAGATATAAGGAAGATACAAAATGCATAGTAATAATAGTCATCCGCCAACCATAATATTATCGAAAACACTTGAAACATATAGAATGGATGTAAGACTTCATCAACTAATAAACGTGATATACCTTTTTCTTTGATATTGATTAAATTGTCATCAAAGATCATCTTTCTCATCTTGTAAGTATCTTCGGAGAGACCTTCCCTGATTTGAGAGTAATGAGTCCAGCTTTCATCAATCCAATTATTGGCACTCTTGAAAAGATCTTCCAATGGATTATAAAACAATTTCATATATCTCCATTCAAATGAGATCAAGACTGGAACAACTGGATCAGTATCATATTCAGGTTCACCATTTCCTTCAAAATTACCTTCTTCATCAAACGTTTTGTTTTGATCAACCTCCTCTTCATTGATTTCTGTCATAAGATTGGGTAAGAATGTAGATAATGTTCTATTATACCATTGTCTATCAACTGGAATGATATCCAGCTCACCAAATTCTGTCTCGACAACAACCCATTCAGCTTTACCCAATGGGGCCGGATTACCCATCATTCTAATTCTATAACGAGGCATCCATCTTAAAAACAAATAACCTAATCCAATTGTACATATACAAAAGATATAATAAAATAAAAGTTTTGTTTTTGATGTAGAATAACCAGCTATACCAACAACAAGATCTTCTTCGGCAATGTAAAATCTTTGATTATGATTTGATGTAGTAAATCTTTTGTTGAAATATTTATCATAATCTTCTGCATTTGGTTTTGAATTTGGACCACGAGCCTCCTCTTCAGAGTATTCACTACCAAAAAGTAACCTTGAACTTGCATTATCTTCTCTATATCGTTCTTCGTCACTTCCTGCAGTGGAGCCATAGTCACCTAGTGTAGCATTCAGATTTGCTCTTCTGAGAGCTTTCACAGAAGTAGTACCTTCTCTAAAGGATGCAGTTTCTTCTGCATAATCTTCTTCATATGTATTCCAATTGGTATCATAGTCAACAACACTGTCAGAATAACCTGTATACTGCATTGATGAAGAACCTTTGGCAGTTTCAATTTCTTCTGCTGTAAAAAATTTGAAGTTTGACCTTCCTGAAAAATCAATAGAATGATTTGAAGACACAGGTACTAAACCTAGATCATTCTGTTGTTGGTCCAACTCCAAATCTTCATCAACATCAGTCCTTTGTGAAGTTGTAGAAAATCTTGGTGACTTATAATTGTGATGATTAAAATGATGGAAAGAAGAAATTGAAGATGGTACAATTTCAGATGCAGCACCTGAATACATTTCATGGTCGTTCTCATCTAGATGATGTGATGCAGTATAACTGGACGCTACACTAACGGCGTTAGAAGAGATTGAGTCTCTATGACGTGAAGAGTCTCTTCGTCTATCGTGAGACCATCTATTAGTAGACGATGATGATGGTCTTGTCATTATTAAAATGTTATTTTAAAGATGTATATTATTATAATGAATGAAAATTATATGGTACAAATTAAAAATGAAATAACGGTATGCAAAGAGGAAGGTTTAACCCAAAATGAAATTAACACAAATGACGGTGTCACTCTATGTATGTGTTATGTATGTTTAACGCCAATGAAGTTATTCACCAGACCTGGGATTCGAAGAAATTATAGGTGAAGAACTCCAGATAGTTGCTTTACAGAAAGGTTAGATAAGAAAAAGCATCAAAACTGACTTTTGCTGATTTTGTTAAGCGAGCGGTGCATGACACAATTTCTCCAGATATGGTTCTTCTATCCGAATTATGCTGTGAGATTACTTAAATGTCTTTAAGTGAATATAGAGTTTAAACGACGTAGATGATCTAAATATTGAACTGGAAGATATGTAATATATATATATATATATGTACCTGTGAAACTAGCAAAACAGAATATTAAAAAGCAATGTAAAGTAAGAGAAAAAAAAAAGGATAAGCAGGGAAACCTCACCATAGGTTTTGCAACAAGCCAATATTGATAGGAATCATTATGAAAGAAAAAAATGCGGTGGTTGTAGATTATCGATACCAGATCTAATCATTCAGTGAGATAGAATAATTCAACTCAACGTATGAAATGCATTTGATGAAAAAAAAACACCAGATTCATGAAGATTGAAATATAAATGGTAAAATCATGAACAGAAATAATAAAAGCACCCAGAGTAAAGAAAAAAAATTGAATAATTATGCAGCAGATATAGAAAAGTTCCAGTTGTTCGTTGAAATAGAGCACGAGTAAAAAGGTGACTCAATAAATAGTAAGATCAGTCGTAAAAAAAATCCAAAAAAAAAAATCCAAAAAAAAGATTCAAAAAAAAAAAAAATGTTATAAAAAAATGTTGTTATGATAAAGGATAGTAAAAATCAATAGTGGAGACTAATGAAAAAAAAACCTTTTGTTAAAATAATTTCATTAAGCGTTCATTCATTTTTGTAAGAATGAAGGTTTGGGTAAAGAAACAGCAGAAGGGGCACTATGGAATGAAGAACCTGCGTAGTATTGAGCTGAATTTTGATCAGAGTTGAATTCAGTAGGATCTGAATTTCTCTTTTGTCCTCTTAAACTTGAGGAACTGGAGGAGAAATTTGATGGATTACCAAAATCTGGTTTTTGACCATTTGGTAATCCTTGAACTGGTGGAATACCATTAACGTTATTGTGCTTTCTGAAAGAATCTTTATCCTTGCGTGGATTAGAAGTACCATTACCAAAATCTGGCTTAGAACCATCTGGTAATAAAGGAACACTTGAGACTGACTTCTTTGGTCTTACGTTCTCCTTTTTAGAACCTTTATTTCCAAAATCGACGGTGGTACCATCTGGTAATGATTGTTTCTTTGCGCCGTTGTTGTTTGTACTATTGTTGTTGTTAGAGGACTTACCTGTCTCTTTATTCTTGTTTTTCTTTGTGGAAGGAACATCGCCACCAATAAGTAGATTCTTCAATGTTTCGGTAGAATTATGAATATCTTTGACGCTATTATCAGTTGTTTCTGATTTCTTGTTGGATTTCTTCTTAGAAGAAATTGATGAAGGTGGAGATGTTGAAGGCGATTTTGAGTTATGAGTAGAGTTGCCAAAGTTGACAGATGATCCATCGGGTAACAAATTTCTTGCAGGTATGGACTTGTTTTGAGTCTTACCCTTTGAAGCATCTTTAGACTTTGCCTTTGGTGGTTTCTCCTTTGTAAAAGAAATACCTGGACTACTGCCTCTGGAATTCACCGGTGTCTCTAGATTGAACTGTGGCTGCTGTGACTGCGAAAGTTGTGGTTGTAATTGTTGTTGAATCATCATTTTCAGGTAATATAGTTGTATATCTGTCAAACATATAAAAATCGATGTATATGGCAGGAAATAAATACAAAACTTGATAATAAAAAAAGTTTGAAACAAAGATGAATAATGTGTATAAATAAACAATAATCTATCTTTTGAAATAAAAAGAACTATGCAATCAGGGAAACCTTTGTTTGTATGAGTAACTAAGTGAACTTTGTTAGAGAAATATTAAGATAATATAAGTAGAATTACAGTAATTATTAACAGGGCAACGAAAGAGTAGTTTATATATAAAGCTTTTAACAGAGCAGTACAACTCAGGTTGCCTCCTTTGAGTTGCGAGAAGAACAGAATGGGTCATGTTTCAGCCACGTTTGTTCCAGATAGTGGCTGGGTGGCTGGTGTAAATTTGAACAATATGGTGTCTGGTGTCTTTCGGTTACTCAACTAAAACAGTCCATCATAATCTTCTTCTTCTTCTTCATCTTCTGGCTTGTCTTGATTCTCTTCATTTTCATCATCATTTGCAGTAGTAGTAGCAACTAGAGCAGCGGCAAGTGGGTTATCTATACCTTCATTGTCGTCACCCGCTGTGTCTTCGTGTTCTTCCGCGTCCTCCTCTTCCTCTTCTTCTTCCTCCTCCTCTTCCGCCTCTTCCTCTACCTCTTCTTCATCGTCCTCGTCGTCTTCTTCCTCCTCCTCTTCTTCTTCTTCCTCCTCCTCGTCTTCCTCGTCGTTCTCACTTGCATTGACAATACCTTCTGTGACTTCGCCAGCAGATCCGGAAGCAGTATTCTCTTCAACCTTGAACTGTTTCTTCTTTATTTCCAATTCTTGTTTCAATCTGTTAACAACATCTTGGATTCTGTTCTTCATGATTGGATTATTAGCCTTTTGTAAGTCATGAAGTTTGGAATTGATCGTAACTTCCAATTCTGAGATTTCCTCTTTGAGGATGGCATTGTGTTGAGCGGACTCATCAACAGCATTCAGATCGGCAGGTCTAGCAACATTACCTTCATCTTCGTCCTCGTCGTCATCTTCTTCATCATCATCTGAACTTTCAACCTCTTCTTCACCTTCCTCAGGAGCACCGTCGATGATTTCTTCTTCCTCCTCTTCCTCTTCCTCTTCACCTTCTTCTTCATCATCATCGTCTTGATCGTCTTGTTCTCCTTCATCTTCACCGGCACCACCTTCTTCTTGTAATGCACGTTCAAAGTCCATAGCAATATCATCAACATCATCATCGTCTTCATCGTCATCTTCGCCCATCATAGTATCCAATTGGGCTTCTAGATCATCCTTATTATCAATATCCATTTCGTCATCGCCATTATTGTTGTTACCCATGGAGAGATGTAATTTATGACTCTCAGATTTGATTGGTTTAGGTGTACGTGGTAGGGACATTGGAGTTGATACAGCACTGTTTGCATTCAATGTATCAGGATCAATAAACTCATATGTACTCGTTTCGGCTTCTTCGTCTAATCTCAACAACTCTTCTACTCTATCCTCTATGCTTTGTATTACTTCAGTGGTGAATTTCTTTCTGAATCTAGGTTTCACGTTTTCCATTGGCGGAGTAATACCATCAGGGTAAGATTCATGCTCATCGACTTCAATACTCATGACATCCTTCTCGTTTTCAAGTCTTTTCACGATCAGTAACATCTCTGAAACATCAATTGTCTTGAAGATATTTTTCTTATCTATTGATTTATGTACTTCAGTAATCGTCGGAAGTTTTACCAATTTCCCACCATAAAGTTGTCCGTTTATCCTCAGTATGGCTCTCTTCATATCTTTCCATTTGATACTTATACCACTCATATCACCATCTTCAACACATCTTCTTAAATGATCGAGAGATTCATCGGGTAACATTCTCAGTATGATACCTTCCTCAATCAATGGATCTTCTTCTCTGTCTGGATCTTCGGAATCATATCCATCACCGGGTATTCTAGTAGGCTTGAATCTGATTGTGGGAACTTTTCTCGTAGTTGTTAACTTCAAAGAAATTGATTGAGTCGAATCACCACCACTGGGATTCGAATGATCCTCCACTGATGGAGTTGAGAATTTTGGTAGAATTAAGGTATTGCCTGTCTTGGCTTTTGTCTTCTTCGTTGATTTAGGAGCTTTACCCTTTGTTGGCTGTTTCAATTTGATCTTTGGGGTTTTAGGTTTCGATTCCTCTTTAGGAGGACTTGAAGCACCTCCCGTGGAGAACTTCAATTTGATCTTTGTCGACATCTGTGCCTGTACTGTAGTCTCACCTCAGATCTCCTATTCGCAGTATTGAATATGATTGTTTCAGTCTGCTGATCCTTCGTAATTATATTTAGCAATAAGAAGAACCAGTTCTTCACAAACTTATTCATAAACAACTCCTCCGCTCTCGCCAAAACCCATTTCACAGCCATGTTTAGAAGAAGGGGCGAGAAAACTTTTTTGATTTATATAGGTTATAGTAATAAAAAGTATAGGTAAATGTACCTGTACAGCATACTTCATTGGATATACTTGGCTATATAGTGAGTCATACTGGAAATATATCATGTCCACAAGGTTTCTGAGACCCTTCAGACATTATTCTACGCAGACTGAAAGCGCTGTGGCTAACTATGTCAACACGTACATCGGACATACACCCCGAGCATACGATCTTATAACGGTTAAGTACGATGAAAAATTCAATAAGAAAGTTTTAGATAGACTCAAGCTTAAAGATACATACACGGATCCTTCCAAATTGACTGTGATAGATATGTTTGGTGTTCCAAATGGTTTTACGGTTGGGTTAAATGAGTACCTCAAACCAGCTCAAATGATACTTGTTAATGAAAAAGCATCATTATTAAAGTTTTGGGCTGGGTTCAAAGAAACATTTCCTGAGATCGGATCAAACATCACTTTATTCAAACATAATGCTTTCAATTGGGGTTCATATTTAGAGTTAAATAAGGAGATACCATTGAAAGCAGAAAATCAACCTGGGGCACCTATAAATTCATCTTTGTTGATTCAAGGTAATTTTTCAAATTTTATGGGAGCTGGATTTATAGTTCAAATATTTTCTACAATTCAAAATAGAAACTGGTATCAAAGATTTGGAGGAAACGTGAGAATATTAGCATGGGTTGATACTAAGGTTGCAAACAAATTGATTGCAGATCATACCACTACGAAATATAGAAGAGCATTTTCATTAGTTGTGGAAACATTCACTGACACAAAATTGGTTGGTGTTACAGAAGGTGCCATTCCAAAAATTGCAAATATCGCTAAACATAATCCTGAAATTTTGTCTTATCCAGAGTACGAATCAACAGTTGATGCCAAGCATAGAAATCTTGATCTATGTTTAGTTGAAATAATACCAAAATTAGAGCCTAAGGTAGGAAATATACAGCATTGGAATTATGTTGTCAGTAAATTAATGGTGAAATATGCAAATACATTAGAAGACTCGCTTTGGATCCTAGGACCAGCAGCTGAGGAACACCTTGGTCCTGATATTCCTGAAAGGATGATGAAGAGTAGAATTGGTATGTTAACCACCGATGACTTCTACTTCTTAACTCAATTATTTTCTGACTGGGCATTTAAGCCAAATCTTGATATGACATATGGATTATTTACCTCTGGAGAGTACGACTAGAGAACCGAAGACAACAAAAATAAAATCCAAACCAAGAACGACACCGATAACGCGTATATCTATAAGATATATAGAACCTCTTGTATATAAATATATATTAATATAGATCTTTCTGAAGAACAGGCGGTATTTGAGAACAACAATAACCAGAAAAATAACGAACAGTAATAAGCGAGAACGAAAATTAAATATTGAACCCCAGTTGTTCGGTTTCTGTGCCTTGTGAAAATTGAAGAATCACCTTTTACTTTTGATTATTCGTTTCCTAAGCAGTTTGTGGTACATATATCCAAAAGATACCTGTCAGTTCACTACTACGGACTACTGTATAGTCAACAGTTAGCTATTCTTAGGCATTGTGTTGATTTATCAGATCTTAACACCGTTGAGAAAATGTCGAAATATGTATGTGATCTATCATTTTCTGCAGTTAGCCTATATTATATCACAATGAACTAAAGTTACTAACTATTAAACCACAATCGTTTCATCTAATAGAAATATCATCTGATTTTGGATCCGTCTGCTTTGGTTTCGGGAATTGGAACCATCAAGCAATGGGCGACAAATGAAGACTATGAGTTTTATATTCCCTACTACACATTAAAAGAGCTTGATTTCCTGAAAAAGGGTGACTCTTTATTTGCTATCAATGCCAGAGAGAGTGTTAGATTTGTTGACCAGTCTATTTCAGGCTCAGATTATAATTCATACACAGGAACTGACTCGAATAGCCAAAAAATTAGAGCTTCTTTCATATTAGAAGGTCCTGAGGATGCAGGTCCTGAATGGAAGAGAGCATTGGGGTATAAGAGAAGACATCCAGCTATTTCCGAATTTCCTAAGAAGATATCAGGGCCTGGAGTATTTGGTGCTGTTTACCCAGGTTATAGTCAATATGTTGATCAAGTAATCAACAAAGACAATGTTTTCAATCCAAATGCAGAGAATCGTGCAAATTTAAGAGATATTGCACCAGCTGCAGCTTCCGAAGAAGATTACTTGAAAGAAAATGAAGATTTATTAGCTGGTAAAAAGGATGATGAGTCCGATCAAGAAAGAGCTTTTGTTCCCAGAAGATTAAAAGATATGATTAGATCTTGTATTCAGAAGGTTTATGTTGAAAATAAGCAAACAAGATCGTCATCATCTAAGAAAAGAACCAAATGGATAATTGTCTGTGAAGATCAAACTACTACCATTTGGTTGAAATGTTTTGGGCTTGACGTTAAACATATCAATCAAGTACAAGCAATGATGGATGCTGATGCCGAATTGACTAATCGCTCTTTGTTTATTCCTGATGAGGCACCATCAACATCAAGTTCACGTGTTGACACTTCATCGTCGTTACCAGAGCCTGTCAAGAAAAGCAAATCAAGAAGAAGAAAAGATAGAAGGGCGGGAGAATTCAAAGATGATTTGAAAGAAAACTTTGAAGATATATCCGAACTAACCAAGGGCTTAACTAATGACTTGGTGATTTCAACAAATGCGCCACCAAAAAAAGAAAGTATTGATACAATTACATATGCTCCTCGTGGTAGGGGTGAACTATGGAAACCAGGATCATGACTAATGCTTTCAACAGAAAACTTCTATCAGAGGAAGTTTACCCTGAACATTGTTCAGTAAATTTCGACAATTGATTATCTTTGCTGTGTTTGTTTTATACCAAGAAAAAACAACTCCAAATACAAGGCTTGTGTTCGTTTTTTCTTAGAATACTTGACTATTGCTATCATTCAAATGAAATCCAGTTTCATTTCAAAATTATTCAAAGAATTACCTTTGCTTCCCAGATTATTTGTCAACTTATTACGATACAAGACAAGAAACAAATGCCCAATTGAAGTAATGAAGAAATGAACTTCATTAAGTTCTTCAATGTTACCTTCCATGAGGTATCAATATGCATCGTTTCCATAAATCATTGGAACATTACATTAATTCGTTTTCAAATTTACATTGCATTAAAAAAAAGTATAATATTTCGTTAGATGTAATTATATTTCGTGAGTACTTATCTATTTTATATATGTATAGATTCAAGTTTAATATATAATCCAATCAACATATCAAAGAGTAGCGGTTTACTATAGTGATCTATTGAAGAGGAGACGTCACCAATGACTAGCATGAATCAAATCAAATCGAGTAATAATCAAATACAAACTGAAATGAAACCATAAAACTAATTGTGAAAAATATGAAATGTATCAGATAATAGTCAATTTTTGTATTCATCGAGCCGTGAAGCCCTAACATTAGAGATGCCAGAAAGAAAAGTTTAATATCATCAAGTATTCGTCATTTAGATTTCATATCAATCAATCAATTAGTTGAATGGGTCATTGAATTTGTATCAATGTAAGATAACTCAATTTGATTTGATTTCAGTTGATTTAGTTTGATAAATCGTTTTATGAACGAGGTGAGTTTTCCAAGTGATATACTCTCAAGAAAGAGCATACGACTTGATAAACCCACCTGCCATTACAAACCGGAAACAGTTGTGTAACTGTTCCTGATTCGTAATGCGTTAAAAAGGGAAAAAAAGAAGAAAGAAGTAGGAAAAGAGAAGTAGTAGTAAGCCAGTATACTTACAAAAATATACAGGTTAAATTTATAGTGAGAAAAAAAAATTCAAAAATTTGCATATAGTAAAAAGGGTAGTTACCCTTTCTAGTCTCGGTATTCATTATTCATATTATATAATTAAGATTATTATTACTATTTACATGGTTTGTATCCTTGATCTATAAGTATTCGAATGTTGTAGCGTATAGTGCACATTATAACTCGACTGATGACTTCCTTTGATGTAGTATGAATAGAATAACACTAATATACTCGTAAATCCCCAATTGGTTCTTCTTTCTTGGAATATTATCATACAATGCAAAAGCCTGTTTTTCATCAATATAAAATTTATTATCTTCAAGACACTGTAAGAATTCTTGGAAATCCAAATATCCTGATTGATCAGCATCTGTATAATCAAATGAAACCTTACATCTGTGTAAAAATTTGCAAAGTTTAACAAAATTAGCAAATTCAAATCCTATATTTTTATTTCCAAAATATTCAATTAAGTTTTCGGCTACTCTTAAATCGGTATTACCCCCATGTCTTGATAGGAGAGCAGCTCTCAATAACTTAGGTGATATCGTCCTTGTATCTCCATCTAATAATGACTTGTAAATGTATTGTAAAGTAAGATTTTGAGAATTCAATCCCTCTGAACCTATCTCTGTTATCTCATACATTAGGTCAACTGGACCCTTATTAGAAGAAGTTCCGGGAAGATATCGATCCATGTATTTATCAAAAGCAGTGTCATTAGTATCATGGCCACGGGATTTGTTTGATTGTCGTCTGTCGTCATCATGATTGAGATTTATGGTAGGAACTCGAAGTTTTGGGGAGACTGGTAAAGCAGATGTTTCAAACCCCATCGATGTTGGATTGGAGTAAATTGACCTTTCAGATTCTGTAGTTTTGCGGGATACATTTGGAGGAGTCCTTGGATCTACTGCAGTTGGTAGTGCTCTATTGAGGAACTCGTTTCTTTGATCTTGACTAGAATTGCTAGAATTTCTGCCTGTATTCCTGTAGGGTGATGTAGCAATTCTACCTGGGGAATTATGTGATCCATTTGCAGATGAGTTTCTACTGGATTGACCATAACCGTTGTTACGAGACATATCAGAAGAACCGACTCTATGTACTTGTCTATTTGGCGATTGACCCATAATATTTGA
Source organism: Wenyingozyma ramenticola (assembly GCA_024271885.1). Lineage (NCBI taxonomy): Eukaryota > Fungi > Ascomycota > Pichiomycetes > Pichiales > Pichiaceae > Wenyingozyma > Wenyingozyma ramenticola. Next base: position 560,325 of record JANBXF010000001.1, read on the forward strand.
TTGTTGCTGTGAAGAAGGTCTTTGATGAGACGACTGAGATTTCTGCAAGAATTGATTATGAGAATGTTGTTGTTGTTGTTGTTGTTGTTGATGATGATGATGCTGTGGAGAGTGACCTTGCATGTATGGTTGGTTTTGCTGACCTTGGTAATAAGGTTGTGCCATTACTTGAGAAGGATACCCGTACGCCTGGGTATTTATAGGTATCGGTACAAATACAACCTGTGGTGGCGGAGATGAAACTACATTAGCTCTTGGGGGAATAGGTGGGCCAGAAGTAGCTCTATTATAAGATCCCGGCAATGAGAGTGGTGCATTGTTCGGCTGTTGAGTTTGTTGACCTTGATGAAGCTGATAACCTTTTGGTTGAGTTGGGAGTGGTTGTGATTGTGGTCGCATCTGTGTAGCAGTAGTTGGAGGTGTAGGAGCTGATCCTAATGCTGCCTGTGGCGGAAGTGCAGTTGGGTTTGGAGACTGTTCGCTCAAAGGAAAAATCCGTTAGTAAAAAGTTGATTCAATCTGATTAATAGTGAATCACAGAGGTCTGAAACGTGTAATTCAATTCTGATACATACAGCTTGATAGTCACTCAAAGTACTGAAATCTATCTTCGTCTCATGTCTACTTTTCTTCTTAGTCTCAAACAACCCCATTGCAATGTGTTCACAAATGCTTTGTTGCTGAAATAACGATCAAATTAACAATTTATTCTAAGCGTGTCTCAGATCAGGGTCCAGTTATATACTTATCTAATGTACATCATACAAACGTTATTTGGCTAAGGGACTCGATTCACACAGCCCGCAGAGAGCTAAAAATAATCTTTTAGTGTCTTGTTTTTAGTTGAATGGTTCGTTCATTCAATTTCCAGCAAAAACTTCTACTAGTTAAGAAGTGTTTTATAAATTGATTATTGGATTAGTTTTCAAATTTTAAAGTATTTGTGATATAGAAACATACAAAAGATTATATAAATAAGTATAGATTATAATAAACAGTTTATTTCATCTTAGTTATATTGATAAATCTAATCACGTTGAGCTCTTCTTCTGTACTCTTCGTTACCGAATTCACGTCTTGGTTTACGTGTTTGTTGTTCTCTTTCTGGGATGGCATCAGCTAATAAAGTCTTTGGGACAATACCTTCTGGGACGTTTAAGTATTCTCTTAAGTAAGCTAAACCTTCATCAGTAAGAGAGTAGTAGTAGTATTGCCATGAGAATTGGGTCTTAACGAAACCTTTAGAGGTTAATGATTGCATAGCCTTGATAACGTATAAGTTTCTGGTTTCGATATCATCGTGTTGGATTTCGAAATCCTTCTTAGCAACTAAGACACCTTCTGTTTGAAATTAATAAAAAGAAAATAGTTAGTATTTTGAGTCAAAAGAGTAGATGAATTTTTATACTGGAAATTTTGATCTTGAATCCATATAATTGCACGAAAGAAGTGAAGATTGACGACTTGGTTTTGTAAGCCTTATTGATAGGGGTTAATAAGTGAACGACTTGTTTTCTCTTTCATATTTCACTCTCGTTGAATATTTCATTATTTCGTAGTAAAACAATATTCACTGGAATTTATCGTATAGGTTGAATCAAATATACATGACTTGTATCCTTATTGCTTCTTTCTTTCTATTCGTTAATTCAGTATGCTTGAACGCTTTCTCTCTTTGTAAGTCCAGTTTTTCACTATAACACATATTGAATCTTTCATATTATAACAACGTGAATAATTTGAAGCTTTCTGTACTTGATAACAATGTTTGTGGTTTATGTGAATCTTGATTATGATATGCACTGTTTCATCCTTGTAACATCACTGTTTCGTGTTTCATTCATTGATTCTTATTTTCTTCATGTTTTGACAAAATATCACTCTTCTATGTAATTGATTTTGGATAAGATAAATTTCACTTGTAACTTTGATTGAATTATTAATACATACCTTGAAATAAGTTTTGGTAGATCTTCTTTCTATCTTCTTTAGGAATTAACATGTTGGTATACTGTTCTTAATATAAGATAATTTGATATGTTATGATACAAAACTTTATGAGAGTTTGATATATTTAACCAAGTTCGATATTTGATATTTTGACTAGTTCAATTTTTTTCACAGGAAAGCCAAGGGCAGAAGGTGAGAGAGACTGAGAGCCCAGCGAGAGAAGCACAGAACTAAGATTTTTTTTCCTTCCTTTTCAGAATGCGCGAGATAATAGAGGTGTGCGGATGGATTTTTGACCTCGCTTCATATGTGGTGTTAGTTTGTTACCGCCTCATTGTGACTGTGACTGCGTAAGTATCATACATTTTACTTTTTCCGGGTGTGAGGTGTGTCACTTAATTATTCCCTTTTGGGAATTACATTTTTCTTCCCTTTCAACTCACACAGCACTGCCTTCAACTGTAATTGTAATCAAAAGAGGAAAGAGGAGAGACAACAGTTTCACTTGTAGTGACTCTGCACAACAGTTATTGTGTTGTGTTTATTCCATTGAATCACGTGACATAGAAAGTACAGAAAGTCCAGTTTCTCTTATCGGGCGGTACAGGAGGCGAGAACGAGAAATGCAGATTAAATTAGGTGGGAGAAACCCTTTAATATAGGTTGATATGCCATATCCGTTACTTCCTATCCCATCAATCAAGACTTCGAAATAGTAGTTATTGCATATTCAAATTCATCTGCTTAATGTCATTAGCACTCCCCGGTCCTGACCTTCTGCACAATGATCCTTCCGAATATTCTAGATCTGCGGATATCTCAAATAGAATTCATATTGCAGTAGATAATAGTGAATCATATATCAAGAGATTGATTAACAGAATTGAAAGAAAATTAACGCAAACCACATATCGTAATATTCCGGTTATAAGTTATGTTATCTTAACCGTTTACGGATATTTCTTAATACGATTGACCTTTCAATATCATAAACTATATACAAAATCATCTCTAATTGCCACTATAATAACAAATTTGGTACTTTATGGTATTGCGGATACATTGGCTCAAAGTATAACCGCTTTCCTCCAAAACTCATCAATATCACGAAGAGGTAGAACAGATTCTGTTGCTTCGATTTCAAGCTACATCAACAATATTGTACATCTCAATGACTATAGTGATTCGATAGACGATCCAGAATCTTTATTCGTAGATTATGGTGATACAAACTCCATAGAGAATAACACTCATTTCCCACAGAATAACAATGACGTTTCTTCAACTCAATCAACGTTGCCAACAACAAGGGTTGCATTTAATATTCATAGATTTGTTGGTTTTATGTTCTGGGGATTTGTTATGGCATTTGTTCAAGTTGTTTGGTACTCATTTTTGAATCATATGTATACTGATATGCCAACATTTATAAGTGTTTTAGAAAGAGTACTCACTGATCAACTTTGCTTTTCTCCAATTTCTTTAATGTGTTTCTTTACATATGGTACACTTGTGATTGAAAAAGGGGAAATGGAAGATGTAAAGGAAAAATTATACAAGTTATACCTCTCAACTTTAGCATGCAACTACGCTTTATGGTTCCCTGTTCAATTTATCAACTTTTTAGTGATGCCCAAGAAATTGCAAGTACCTTTCAGTTCAGCTGTAGGAGTATTGTGGAACTGCTTCTTATCACTTAGAAATGCATCAAAACCAAAATAGAAAACTAATCAAAGAAACGACACTAAAAAGTGAAGACAAAATCTCACACCGCCGCGCATCACGAAAATCTCCAAATCCAACTTTTTGTTAAAAAGTGAATCAAACTAGATTAGATCACTTCACGCTAATATAAATATATGTCTATATATGTTTATACTTGATAGAGTTGAATATTTCTAAACAAATATTCAAATTTATAGCTCAATAATATTTGATAATGAATATGATGGATTCCGATTCCAAAAGAGCCATTGATCAATTGAATGCTGAAGTTGGTCCTTCTTCTCAGTTCAGAGAAAGACAAGGTGAATTTGAGAACTATCGTATCACACCAAGGCGTATGCATCCAATTGTTCATCATGATCATGCAATCATTCGTGAAGAAGACGATGAATCCGGTAAAGAAGAAAGCAATGTACTAGATTCATCAAAGATTGGTCAGAATTATGCTGACGATCTAAGTTCAATTGATTCTAATACTACTGGATCCATCAATAAGAATTTTGATCCAAATGATTCTACTTTCCATTATAATTTGAAGTCTGCTTTAGAAACTTTGCAACCCTCAAACGTTGGATTGGCTTGTTTGCCTATTCAAAAACAAGCTTTCACTAAGAGAAAAGGTGCTAACTTTACCATGTTATTAGTCGGCCAATCTGGATTGGGTAAGACTTCATTTATTAATACATTATTTGACTCAATTTTGATTGATGGAAAAGATGATGATAATTTCACTGTTGAAAATAGAGATGATACAGCTACTGAAAAGACAACTTCAATTACAAAACGTAAATTGGTCTTAGATGAAGATGGTTTCGAACTTAGATTAACATGTTTAGATACTCCAGGTTTTGGTGACTATATTAATAATAAATATTGCTGGTATCCCATTGTCAAATATGTTGATGAACAATACAGATCATCTATTTATCAAGAAAGTCAACCTGATAGATCTGAAATGTCTGTTGGTCAAATTCATGTTTGTCTTTACTTTATTGCTCCCTCTGGTAACTCCGTTACTTCTTTAACTCAATCAGATATTGAATGTATGAAGAATTTATGTGCTAGAGTTAACCTTATCCCTGTCATCTCAAAAGCAGATGGTTTTACTTTTAGTGAATTGAAAGCATTTAGGCAATCTATCAAAGATACTTTGAAGGCAAATAATATCTCTATTTGTAGTTTGATTGATAAACAATTCAGATCAAGTCTAGTTAAAGAAATGCCTTATTCACTCATTAATTCAATTGAATATCACACAAATTCTGAAGGTGAAATTGTTCGTGGTAGAAGATACAAATGGGGTGTTGCTGAAGTCTTGAATCCTGCTCATTGTGATTTTGTGAAATTGAGAGAATTGCTAATGGGTACTAATATGGTTGATTTATTATCCTCAACTGAGGCTCACTTTGAAAATTATAGAAGAGATTTCTTATCGTATAGATTAGACAAATCTTTGAAACTAGCTGTTGGAGATAATGATTTGAATGAATTGGGTATTTCAAAAGATGCTATTGGTCCTACTTCTCTGGTCCCAAGCTCTCGTGATTTGATGAATACAGACGATGCCGAGAAAAAGACATCAAGGTTGAACGTTTCCAATATTGATAATATAACTGAAACTAATAACTCAATTGATGTCTTAAGATTACTCAATAAATTATCAATTTATGATACTGAAAAGGAATTAGTTGAATTGAATCCTGAATACTTAGATCTTGAAACAAAGATGAAAAAGAAATTCACTGATGTTGTTCAAAGTCAAAATCAAAAATTCAAAGATTGGAAAAGAGCATTGTATGAAAGGCAAGATGCACTCAATAAGGATATTGAAAATATTCATAAAAGAGTAATCAAACTACAAGAAGAAGTCAGAGAACATCCACTATATGGAACTTTAGTCTCTGGAGAATCTGTTCAGAACTCAGTTGATTCAAAATCCACCACTGCTACTAATAATCATGCTGGTGTTGCTGGTCCTGCTCCTCCATCACCTAAATAGAAAATCGATATTCCACCGATTTGCTTCTTTTTATTATATTTTTATATATTGCATCTGCGTTTCCCGTTCTTTTTCCTTTTTCGTTCTTTGCATATATATCGTCTAAGTGTCATAATTAGTTTTTGTTTTCGTTCAGTAAATTGATTGGAGTAAATTATCTCATATCTCAAGAGATTAAAAAACTCTCAAAATTAAATTTTGTGATTTTTTCGAATTTAAGTTTTGGAACTAATGTTGAAGTTTTATTTTTACATTTCAAAAGTTAGGCTACTATCATTGATATATAAAAATATGTAAAGAAATAAATAATTCAAATATGGTACTAATAAACAGTAAATTCAAACAATCAGACAAACAAAACAAAGAAAACAACTAATGATTTTCAAAAATCATAAATAGACTAAAACAATACAACATTTCTCAAAAGAATTGAAAGAAACATGAATACTTTCAATCAACTTCGGCTACTTCCATCTCGATTGGAGTAGAAGCAACAGCTTCAATACGATTCGCAGATTCAGAAACTAAAGTAGTACCTGCATATACTCTAGTGAAGACATCATTAACTGCATCTGAGACTCTTGAAGAAGCGAAAGAATAACCATTACCAGCTAATTGACGAGCAGTGTCAATAGATGCAACGAAAACGACTAAAGAACCATCACCTCTCTTTTGCTTATTAGCTTGATAGATTGTATTGACTTCATTATTAACATGTCTTGGAAGATTTTGAACAGCTCTGACTCTATTAACTAAAATCGGAGTTCCCTTATGGTAACCATCACTTAAAATACACATTGTGTGAGATAATTCATTTGAAAATTCATCTGGATGATTGGATTCAACTGGCTCTTCATTATAATGATCTAATCTAGAAACAATTGATTCTAATCTAGTATTGATTGGCTTAACTAAAGGGTCGAATTGAGATCTAACAATCGCAGTTCCCCTTGGTGAATAAGTCTTACGAAGTTCATGAACAGTAGTTCTAATGGGGGTAGTAACTCTTTCATTGACTAATTTATTCACATTTTGTGCACCATGGACAACTGGATTAGTCATTGAATCTCTAATATCTCTCATTCTAAGAGTCTTCACTTGTGGGACCCTTTCATCCAAGGTATTCAGATAAGAATCTAATGTAGAATCAATTATCTCGGTATACTGCCTAAGAGGCGGGGTATAAGCTAAATTGAATAATCTTGGACGTAAGACATTAGGAATTGGAACTTGTGAATGAATCTTCATCCATGAATGGGCAATTGGATAAGTAGATAAATGCTCATAAACTCTAGTAGGAGAAGGGATAAGTCCAGTTTCAGGTTCATTAGTTTCGTGAACTTCATGTTCAGTTTCTTGTTCATGATCATGTTGTTCTTCAGAAACGTCAACTGCTGCAATTGGATCCGTAGTAGTGGATGGATTAACAGTAGAACGTGCACTCATTTCAAATGGTTAATTTGTTTATAATCTCTGCAAATAGATTCGATGTCATGGTTAGTATAAGATACCCATACTGGTATTCAATCAATTCTCAGTAAAGAGTTGAATCAATACAATTGTGTATAACGAACAATAAGCAAAGATGAATACAAATTGTTACTTAATCTGATAACTGGAAATGATAGAAATAGAATATATTACTCAGTCAAAAGGGATTTTGTTTTGCTTTGTAGACACAAAGTATCTCTCCCTTAGCCTCTGAGATATCTTGTGTCTCTTATCAAATCACAACAGAAGAAAATGTTGTAGATCAGAAATTCAAACTATATGTGGCGCATATTAAAAAAAAATACTAGCCACTTGAAGAATTGTGCGTGGCACAGCACAAAAATAATTGGCGATGATTCTGTCAAGTTTGATTTTGTTCCCTGGCTGTGATATTTCAATTGGCGATCCTTTTCAATTAGGTAGATATACATATATAGACCTTATTCTAATGATTTTCCTGCGATTTTCAGTTAAGTAGAACAAATGTTAACCAACTGTAACTATCCAATCATGTTACAAATTCAAACTACACAAGAACAATAGATTGATTCTAAAAGATCAGAATGTTCGCAAGAGATCAAAGGCTAGGTTTAAATCGTTATAAATTTATCATTCAAGGACAAACTGCACAGTTCCTTGAAAGATAACAGATATAGATCTGCCTGTGGAATCAGAATTGACTTATTCTGCTCGCCGCGTAATAAAGAGAAAAATAAGAAAAAGTGCGACAATGAAGTAAGTTGTTTTTCTTGCTGCGCCACATCAAGCCACAAAATTAAACATAATATTTTAGTCCTAATGAGGAAAGAAGTAAACATACACAAAGGGAAAAATTTGGGTGGTTTTTGTTAAAAGATATCTAAATATTCTAGATTTTAGGATATTTCATAAGAACTTCAACTATACTCGATAAGACGACTGCCTTGTTTTGAATACTTGAAGATTGCTCTTACACCTTCTTTTTTCTTTTCATTTCTAACTTCTGAAGGTTCTTCATCTTTCGTACAATTCCATTCGTTTAATATCAAATCACATATAATATAAAGTCAATTAGAGTTCAAATTTAAGTCTTCACCTGATGTCAATTTTCAATTCACCATTCCTAACCGCATCCTCTCCATCTGGTATCCTGACTAAGTCTAAGAGAAACAATTCCGGTTATTCGAAAAGGGAAGATAAAGTCACTAAGTCCCATAAAAGTTATGGTAGAAAGAATTTGACATTCAGTTTACTCGATGACTTTGAAAGTGGTAATACTAATCTTGATGATATTTTTGAGTTCCCATCCAAATCATCCAAATCTCATTTCAAGGACCAAAGACCACAGACATTTCAAAGTAGAAAAGATGAATTTGATGCTCTTTTACTTGACAGACCATTCTTAGATCATACTGCTTTCTATGAAGGGTTGAATATTGAAAATGGGATTAGAATGTCTCATACAGCAGATCTAGATTTCAATAACATTCAAAAAGTGACAATCGAACTAGATCCAGAATTAGAAAGACGTTATGGTGCTGGAAACGGTCATGAAATGATAGAATCCATGGTACATGACTTGTCAATTGATGAAATAGATGCACAAGTTCGTTCAAATCATGATCATCTTCTAGATGACAATGATGATCAAGAAGCAGACGATCTTGCAAACGAGATAAACAATATATTGGATTCAAACTCCAACTTTGGATCCGAACAAAGTAATCATATCGAGCTAGAAGATATATTTGCACCTGCTGATTTTGATGATTACGATTTCGGAAATGCCGACAATTTTGATTACGATGAAAAGTACCATGATTTGCATAGCGTACCAATCAATTACAACCCAACACCTTTTGGATCAAATAATCAAAGATATAGATTACAAGAAGAATCTGTTCCATACATCTATGAGGACAAAGAATACTCAACATCTACTGATAGATCACCAAGAAGGGCTTGTTTACCAACTAGATTTTTCCCAAAATCGAATATCAAACCTGCTATTAAGCCAAGAAGAAATTTGTTAAATCTTATAGTGGACTCATCAGATGGAAGTTTAGATGATGCTACTAAATATGCAACAGAGATCAACTCACAAAATTGTCAAGGTATACCAATTCCCGAAAAGATTACCGAAGTTGTTACTATTCCAACATCTGGTCCTCAGATTGGAGGAGTTAGAAAAGCAGCTATAGTCAAGGCCATATATGCAAAGACTCAATCTTCAAGACAGCAATTGTCAGATCACAATAACTTGAGTGAACACGGTAAGATTTCCAAGTTTATGAACGCAAAATCTTCAAAGAAACACTTGGGATTCTATACCCCAGAAGAACAAAGAGACTTCCTAAAACAGCATTACAACAAAGATACAGAGAACACTTCAGAAAATGATAACAACATCAGTAATAGTATTCATAGCAGACAAGGTGAATATGAAACGGAAGATAAGGAAAATCAAGCTAAATTCCCTACTTCTAAACTTGTACAACCAAAAGGATTAACCAAACAAATAGATTTATCAAGAAATATACTTGGAATTCATTCCCAACAATCTTTACAAAGAAGAAAAAGAGTCACTTGGGCAGAAGGACTTGAATGGTGAAATAATACCCTTTTAATTTCTTTGATTGATAGTGCTCTTCTAATTTAATCAATCCAATCTTCCAAGATGCCAGACTTTATGAGCGATAACGATATGTATATGTATCTTTTTGAAAAATCTGATGTTTTGTGAGCGTTCAATTCTTCAGTTTTACTGTTAATATAATTTGATTCCCAATATTTTTTCTATGTGGCTCTTTTGTTTTTTATTTGTCTCTAAAGGGAATTCATATTTTGCTTTTCCTTCTTAGAGTTTGTTATATTATTATATATTGTACTTTTAACTATTTAATTTCAAGAAAAATGCATTCTTAATTTATATGATTACAGAGTTATTTGGAGTTATACACAGGTATGAATATATTAAGGTCTATTATTTATCGTCTTTCATTATGGAGAGAATCAAGTTCCTTTAACTTTATCAGCATCTTCCTCTGCACTAACAGCCGATTCATCAGCTTCTTGTGCACGATTACTTTCTTCTTCTTCTAGTCTCATTTTTTCTTCTTCTACTTCTCTAAGCTTTGAGTCATGTATAGGGACATATTTTGTAGTTGGAACACCAGCGGGTCTTTCAAATCCATGTATATCAAAGAACTTAGGGATACAACTACTTGTACACCATGTGAAATCAGTACTTGGAATACATTCGCAACCAAGTTCAAGTCTAGTCTCCAATAACCGTGGACAATCACCATTTGGCTCATGATAGTATCCAGTATCGGGTATAAATTTCAATTTATCCTTTGGCAACAGTATAGATACAGCAAAAGTATGTATTGGAGCATCACCCCATCTTTCGTAATAGATTCCGCCAGCTTTATCTATATAATCAAAGAATTTTTCATATGCTGGACCTCTGAAGAAATCCATATCAGCAATTTCGAAATTCGACCAAAAATGACACATGTTGAAAGTCTTCCCATTGTCATCTGTTAAGAATAAGAAATTATTATCTTTTGCTATCTCTTTTGGATTATTTTTCATATACGAGAGTACAGTTGGCCAAAGTGTTGCCACTGTAGTATGTAATTCTAATGGTGCTAAGTTGAAGCCATATACTTTATTCTCTTCTCTCATCATCCTGAATGGGTCATAATTTATATCACATCTAAATTGAACTTCTGGTTCTACTCTCCAGTAATATTTGTAACGCTTCATCTGCTCTAATTTATAGAAAAATCCACCATTAAATCTACACATATGTCTATAAGATTCGAGATTACCATATTTGATTTTTCTTCTCTTCATTTGCTTTCTGACTGTTGCAGCTTGTCTCTCATCTATCCAAGAAGGATAACTCCACATCTCTACGGGAATTTGAACAAAGTAAGCGTGTCCACTTACAAAGTTTCTTGCCATCTGTACAAATTCTTCAGTGAAAGGTTGATCATTGGCAAAGACCCAATCATAATGATAGTTCTTATTGAATCTATCTTCAAGATTTCTTATTGTTTTCAACATTGGGTATAAATCTTCATTTCTAACTAATGAGAAGATAGTTGCATTTTCTCTCGTTACGTTCTCAGTATCTTTGAGTGAAATATCATTGTATTCTTCAAGTTTGGGCTTATCTAAGGATGAGCTTACTTGCAGCTTTTTGGATGTGTCGTCCTTTGGTTTTGGGTCAATATCGTCAGATGGTATTTCTATTGGTTCCGAAACTATGGCATCATCAATACTCGGCAGTAAAGGTTTTGAATTTTCCTTTGAATTGCTTTCATCTGCTTTCGTACTTGTATTCAGGATTTTAATATCATTATCCAATTTTATTCTGTGCTGAGCATACTCCCGTATGAGGTATGATGTTATATACAAGAGGGCAGAAAATATGATTAATTGTTGGATTCTTTTCTTTTTGAAGGTCAACATCATCTATGATATAATACAACTGTATGAAGGAGAGACTATTGGACTAATACGATGTTATCATATGATATATAAAATGAAAATAAGTGAATAACTTTTGTATGACTGAAAAACAAAGTAATTAAAAGTGAAGTAAATAAATCAAAGCAAAGCAAAGCAAATGTAAATTTTAACTTTGTTCTATAAAGAATGTTCAGTAAATTTGATCCGATTTGATTTGTTAATGTACTTAATTGCTACTATCAATTTCTCAGTACCCAAGCTACTTTAGCTACCTTCTAGTAGTTTCGTTACGTGAATAGACAAGAAGGAATTGCAAATGATCTTCAGTAGATGATTTAATAAGTTTTCACTTTGAAATTCTCTTTCTTATGTTGTTAAATTATGCAAAATGAAACGTGATGTCCAAAGTGATAATGAGTATGATCTGATATAGCAAAGCGTGACTATGAATAGCTATTGTGTCCCTTTTCAAATCACAGTACTAAAGGCAATGATTAGGTAGGAGATAAATACAAGATCAGTCTTGATATATTCAGATCAAAATGATCGAAATATAGTTTGGGTCCAAGAAATTCTGCTTGAAACAGCTTAGCTAACTTGGTCCAACGACGGACCGCGATCACAGCCGAGCCCCGCTGCCATACTAAGTGAATCAGCTCACGCGACCGTTGAGGATATCTGTATACTTCGCCATCTCAGAGTTCTTGACAGGTTAGGTATAACATATATATATATAGTAGGAAGAGAAACTCACAAGAAAACCTTACATGTATTCATACAAGGGAGTTTTTAAGTTCTTGAAGCACGAGAAGTAGCATGTGTAATTTGCCCCGAAACTATAATAAAATGCATCTTCATGCAGCAATCTAAAGTCTTGATGGATAAACGAGTCTTGATTTATCAATAATCTCTCATCTTTGTGGTGGGTCACCAGGGAGTTAGTACAACTTCTAGGATAAATCAGTGATAAGCAATGTATGTTTACCAAATATCTAAACATTCTTTAGTTTTTTGCTTTGTAAACGAGGAATGAACTCACAGAGGCTTAGGGAAAGTGCCCCTACCGATTTCCAAGAAGTCAGTACAAAAAATAGTCAAAATAAACATTCACATTGCCTTTCAAGCAAGCATATATCAATTATCTAAAGAAAAGATGATCATAGTTGTTGGAAATCCCATTACATCTCACCGTTCAAAGATCCTCATCGTGCGGTATAGGGCAGAGTGATATAAATAAACCGAGAAGGTAACTAGTTGGCTATAAACTTCTCACCTTTCCAAAACACAATTGATTTGAAACTACATGTTATTTGATCTACTGAATACTTGATGGAAATTTCTATTGTCGAAATGAATAAACAAAATTTAACTATTGAAAAAAAGCCGCACATGGAAAAAGCTAACCGTTGGTGCGACATTTAATTTCTTCTTCAAGTCGGATGGATTGGATATCTTGCATGTTATGTAATCTCCCCGGGGAACTAAGGGTTGATTATTGAAATCATGAATGTAAATACTATAATAATCAAATAATACGTCAAACTTGAATTGACAATTCATATTGGATAATACATAAGTCGCCTTACAGTTAGTGAAACCTAAGCCCTTTCTGAGCCAAGTATGAATATTGTTTATCGTAATCTGTAAACGAATAAGCAGTTCGTATTTTGAACCGTTTGCAAATATTTTGTGAGATCAATTACTCCAATCGTACATTTCTTCGTATAGTAAGCATATGATTTAAAGTACTCCAACCAACTATCAACCCGCTTTTCTCATTATACAATAGATAGATATATACCCGGCAGAAGTATCTACGATTTATCTAAAACTAAATCTGATCCCGATACTGCATAACATTTTTATTCTTGGGCATGAAATGGTTTAGTTTGCTTATTTTATAAGTATGCATGGCCAAAGTTGTCTCGTATTGATTATGATATTACATGCGATGGATATATTTACTAATTATACATATATCGACAGATAGGGTATTCACCTACTATTCCTTTTAATTCCTAGAGAGACCCTTGTATCCATGTATCATATGAATCATGTCTAAATAAACACCAGTTGTGATCCAAAATTAGATATAATTGTAAATAATATTCAAGTTTTAAAATACGCGGTGAACTTTAATGGAATCATTTTATAAAATTAAAATTATACCCATATCACACTAATATTTTTTATGAATAGCGCAAGACGCAATATTGCGCTTTCGTATTCTGTTTTATTATTCCTAGCTTTTAACTACAACGAATCTATTTTCTGATAATATGAACTTATATTTACTTTCCCCAGTAACGTCATCTATCACAGGCCATGGGGTGATGAAGCAGAAGAATCAAGGACACGCTAAGACAAGCAAAGAATAATTCAGAACCCGCTATAATATTAAGAAATTGCGCGCTTCAAATGCACGAATCTGCAATGTTTATACGAGATTTTATCTTATTTACAATTACTATTGCATTTTCTCTCCACGCATTTAAGCATGAGACAATTTATTATTGTGTATTGTTAGAATAATATTATTAATATTTGTTTGATGTTTTTATTTATCGATTAGTTGACGCTCGGATGGTGAGCTTAAATGATAGAAAGGGAGAGGGGGTCTTTATTTCCGCAAATTCAAACCTCCAATGAAGTATCTACAATACATTTATCAATTTCTCGTATATCGGACATCTTAGTAAACCAATTTTGTAAACAAATAAACTCACCATTTTCATCATCAGTCTCGTTAGATAATACTATCTTTGTGTGTTTTATGAAAGGATAACATATTAAATCCACAATAGAAACATGATCTCCGACTAAGAACCCGGATTTAGAGAGTTTCAACTGTTTATTCAGTATTGAATATGAACTGAGTAAATTGGTTTTCCAATTTTTGAAAACTTGTTCATCTTCCATTATCGAACTCTTTAATGGCATCGATTTGTAATTTGAATAATGGATACTTGATAATTGCCATAATATCCAACATAATGATTCGAAATAAAAGGGTGAGTCTCTATCGTATGAATATTTTCTTGATTTATCATAAATATCACAGAGAAATAACATTATTGAAGCTGGTTCATCCATTGTAACTAGATCTTTAGTATTTTCATCTGTATATGTTAGAATTGTCTTTTGACTATTGACTAAAAGATCTCTTGCACCAATTGTTGATCCACTGCTGATAATTTCTTTCAAATTGTAACGAAACAAATCATCATAAAATTTCTCTTCGATTGTTAAGGATTTGTCTTTCGGTGGTTCGTATTCTGATAATGGTAAAACTTGTAATGTAAATAAATTATAATCACGTCGAAGAAATTCTAAAAGTATCAGGATCTTCAAACTGCTACCATTATTTGTCTTGTACAGTTTAAGATCCATCATATATATATCTTATCTCGGAGTTTCGGAATCTTGAGTTAAAAATAGAGAAATAAGTGGGAACAGGAGAACAAGTTTCAGAAGTAGATGTGAAAGAGAATATATATATGAGCAATTAAAAGAGGAGATCAAAATAGACAATTAATATCCACCAGGTTCATTGTAAGTTTATACGATCATCCATACAATGCAATACAATATAATTCAAAAATCATGCCAACAGCTAATTTATTGCTCTTTTGTTCATTTTTTAATGAACCACACATACTCACTTGAATACGGTTTTGTAACCTCGTATACGCAAGCTCACTACATGGGGCGGTTTGTTAAGCGCACTGGGCATCCTTGTGTTTGTGTTTCCCTTCCGCGGCTTAAAACCGAGCCGCGTCGGCGGCGTGGGATTTATGTGGAGAATCGTCGCGTCGATATCCAAGTGCTAACTAACTAAGGTTTGTTTTTGTATTTTTTTTTATACGCTTTAGGTTTTCGGTTAGGACATGTAAGTGGGTATATTAAAGTGAATAAGAGAGGTTCTTTTTGGGTCTGATAGACTGTTATTATACTCACTGTTTTGTCTTGAGTGTTCGTGGTATCAGTATGAGTGAGATTTCAATCAGTTTGGAGGAGACCAACGCCATTAGAGAGAAGTTAGGGTTGCCACTTATACCGTCTTCTTCTTTTTCAACTGAAGATTCAAAGAAAGATGCGAACAGAAATGGAGATAGTTCAAGCACATCGGCTCTTGCCCTGTCGATACAAGAGACGAATAAGATACGGGCAAAGTTAGGGTTGACGCTTATACCTTTGCCCAGTGAGGAAACCAACGGGAATGGTAATTCTGAGCAGGATGAAATTAAAAATGAGGTTGCAAATTATGAAAAAAAACTAAAAGATGAAGAGAAATTAAAGAGATTAGCTAATATACAGGAGAAGTTACAGAATAATAAGGATTCTAAGAAGAAGAAGGAGTTATTACAAAAAGGTTCTATTTTAGATAGGTTGAAAAGTGATGACGAGGATGAGGATGATGATGATGATGATTGGTTAAACAATATTGGTAAATCAAAGACAAAGTTTATTAAGCAGAAGAAAGAAACACAGCAGCCGAATGAATCAGAGACGATAGTGATTGATCATAATATCAAAGATCTTAAAGAGTTAGAAGAATCACATCAAGATGGTGTAGTGTTGACTTTGAAAGATACAAATGTTCTTGAAGATGATGATAATGAAGAAGAAGGTGATCAATTTGAGAATCAAGAGCTTGTAAATAAGATGAAAGTTCAAGAGGATTTGAAGATTAAGAAGAATGCTTTCAATAAACGAGTCCAGGAAGAGAATTCATTAGAATTAGGAGATAATGGAGAAGAAGAAGAAATCAAAGAAGGTAAAGTTAAAGTTATCAATGGTGAAATTAAGCTTACTGAGGAGGAAAAACAGTTGTTAGAGAAGGAGAAACCAAAGAAGAAGTTGATAAATTTTGATCCATTTGATGAAGATGAGTATATGGAAAGAAACGATTATGAAGCAGCCAAGCCAGTTAAGATGAAGAAATTGAAGAAGAAGAGTAAAAAAGGTGAAAGGTCGAACAAGAGGAAAAGATTGCAAGATGATGAGGATGATGATGAGGATCAGGAAAATAAAGGAAAAGAGGAAACCTCAAAAGAATTGAAATTCGTGGAATTAAAGCAAGAAGATGATCTGATGGGCGAGGGGGATGACTATCTTGATTTTATCAATCTCAATAGAATCAAAAGACAAAAAACACAAAGGAACAAAGTGAGGGATTTTGAATTGATAGATGATGAAGATGGTAAGAAGAATCAAGGGGTTACAGAAGACAATGAAGACGATATGGATCTAGATTTCTTGGAGACCATAAAGATTGAGAAGAAGGATAAGGAGGCCGATAAGGAGATTACAGAACAAGGGGTAGAGACAGATAGAAGTGGCATTAATGGCATGAATGGTAATAAAGTTAATAAAGTTAATGAAATCGATGAGATTGATGACATCAATAAACGCAAGGAAGATCCTCATGTAGATAATATAAACTTAAAGGAGAAACTAAGCAATATATTATATGATCAAACTGAAAAATCGAATGATTCTTATAGTATATCCGATACGTTGAAATTATTACAATCAAATTCCAAGAAAGATTCTCAATCCTCGTCAGATAAAGAAATTAAGATTAGATATACTGATGATCAAGGTAGAGAATTGAATACAAAGGAGGCATTTAAATATCTTTCTCATAAATTTCATGGTCATAATAAGAAGTAATGATATGATATCAAACCGTTTTCATTCATTTATTTATTTATTTATTTATTCATTCATTCATTCATTCATTAACTCATCAACTCATCAATTAACTACACAGACAGCATCGTCAAGGGGCGAATGAAGTAAGGGGTAAGTGTATAAAGTAAGTATATAGTACTAATAATCGATTTGGGAAGGACATAAAGGAGTAACGTAAAAATCACTACATACTCACATACAATACAAAAGTTAAGTACGTATATAAGCATTTTTTTTTACTACATTATTACATAATCTTATACTAGTAGTCCGTTTTTTTTTTATTTTTTTTGCACCAAGGGGTAACGAATCGATAGAATTTCCCTAATGGGGAAACAGAAGTTGGCCCAAATTGGAAGCCCACAAAGACGCGCCACTCCGCTACTATTGTTGTTTTATAGCTATTACTTATAGTCTAGACACGGTTTGTTAATTGTACATATATATAAAGATATATATAAAGATATATATAAAGATACGAAGTATACACAGGGGGGAGTATATATTTCAAGGGATCAAAGGAGTAAATAAGAACATACATAAGACGCATATAGCTGTGCAACATTGTAATGTCCATAACCCTTACAAACACCCAAAAAACCGGCTCTGTGCAGTGACGATCCAAAATGATAAGGTACCGATTCCATTTCACACGTTTACCAGGGAAGACTAAGCTAATTTGCGCAGTGATTACGTGGTGCAAAAGCTGGAAACAGCAGGAAACAGCAGAAAATAGCACACTAAAAGGGCGTGTGTGAACCAAATACTGCGGAAAATTGAAGGGAGCACGCACACATTCCATTGGATTCTAGCCACTAACCCCCAGGGGACAAATGATCCGTTTACGTAGAGATCTGCAAACTCTTATTCCATAAGGCAATTTAATGATCTAATCACTGGAATGTCGTAAATTGCACGGCATTCCTCATACCCCTTTGCCATGTCTAGAGTAAATTAAATTAAATTCCAATCCCATTACACTTGCTAAAGCGTTCCTGAAGAGCAACACGCTATTAGCGCCGCAGTGAAACAGCAACACAAAAGAAATAATAAGAATTTCCCAGAGCGAAACAAAGAAAACAAAGGAAAACAAAAAGAAAGAGAAAAAATACAAAAAACAAAAAACAAAAAAAAAAAAAAGAAAACACAAAATGCAGGAAAAACCTTAATCTCGTTATACAAATTATATAAGACAAACATGGCTGAAATTCCACAATCGAATAAAGTAATTTTCATATATTACTGACCTTCTTTTCCTTCTTTTATCTTTTATATTATCTATCTATCTATCTATCAATAATAACTATTAGATTTCCTATTAGATCAACTTAACTTCATACATTCGCTTCATTAAATCACTTCAATTTTCACAAAAGTTGAACTTCAAATCATAATATCTATATTAAGACAAACACGAAATTTTGTTATTTATAGATTCAATCATTTATTTATACCAATTTTCAAATAATTACTCATTTAATATCTAATATCACGCTGGAACTCATTTATTTGATACCTCCACAAATAACACACTGACGCATTTAATAATAATAATAATAATAATACAATATATTATCACACACAACCATTAAAGATAGTAGAAAACTAATAGCAAAAATGTCTGCTACTTCAACGATATATCTTAAACCTGTTGCTAACACCAATCAACCTACAACCTCAAGATTAACCCTTTCCCAATCTATATCAAATCTACCTTCAAAAATCATAAGTCCAATCATAGATGTCAAATTATGTTTGCTATGTTTGCTATGGTACTTCACTTCAGTGATATCTTCAAACTCTACAAAATCTATCTTGAGAGAGTTTAAATACCCAGTTACATTGACTGAATTACAATTTGTTATGAATGGTTTATTATGTCTTATAACTGTGACATTAATCAAAAACTTCAATAACTTATTTGCATATAGCAATAAATATGGTAAAAAGAAAATCAATCCAAATTCATTATATGCAGATATGGATAATTCTCATTTTACATTAGTTGAATTATTTCCCAAGGGTACTTTCCCTGCAAAGATTGAATCAAATGATTATTCAATTTTGAAAAATTTCTTAAAACCAACAAGATTTATCATAACAACAACTTTACCAATGGGTATTTTCCAATTTGTTGGTCATATTGCATCTCATAAAGCTACTTCAATTATACCTGTTTCATTAGTACATACTATCAAAGCTTTATCTCCATTAACTACTGTATTGATCTATAGATTTATCTATAAGATTAAATTTGGTACAATGACATATATCACATTAATTCCATTGATGGTTGGGGTTATGTTATGTTGTACTATGAATTATGATTTATCCATAACTGATGACTTATTTTATACAGGTTGTTTCTTTGCATTTGTTTCAATGTTAATCTTTGTTTCACAAAATATCTTTGCTAAAAAAATTCTTACTGTTGAAAATGATAATCAAACAAATGAAATCAATAACACTAAGAATAAAAATTATGGTAAAATCAATTCATTTTATAAATTAAATGATAAAACAATTGATTATTTCTCCAAAATCAATTCATCATTATCATTGAATCTTAAAGTTGTCAGAAATGAATCAGCTTCAACAACACCAATTTTACCAATCTCTCATTCTCCTAAGAATCTTTCACCACCATTAACACCATTATCACAACCATCTGAATTCTACAGCAATAACAGTAATAATAATAACAGTAGTTTAAATCTTATTCCTAAACCAGTAGTTGCTAAACCTGAAAAATTGGATAAGATGTCTGTTTTATTCTACTGTTCTATCGTGGGGTTCTTATTAACATTACCAGTTTATTTATTCAATGATTTCTTATCAAATGATATCAATTCAATCGCTTTATTAAATTCAAAATTATTAAAATTATTATTCCTTAATGGATTATCTCATTTCATGCAATCAATTGTTGCTTTCACAATATTAGGTATGGTTAGTCCAATTAATTATTCAATTGCAAATATCTTAAAAAGAATAATCATCATTTCATTCAGTATATTCATCGAAGGTACAAAATTAAGTTTTTTCCAATATTTAGGATTAGGTTTAACTTTTGTTGGTTTATACTGTTATGATAAATGGGGTGTTCAACGTAATAAGAAATAATTAATTCACTAATCCGTACCCACACGTTACATTATTCATAAACAGTTGATAAGGTTTTCAATATCGACTTTCATTTATTTACGTTACATTTTACTGCATTATCGTTGCATCACATTACACTGAATCGTCTTTCTGTACTCATATTTTTTTCATATTTTTTTCACTCTGCTTTTGCTTTTACTTTGTTTTGGTTAAATTTATAAATCATTTCACTCCCATTCAATTTAATAATATGTATTTCAATTCAAGCTTTATAGTTTAATAGATTCAACCTTCTCGTTTCATTCAATTACTTTCTCTATTAAAAATGATGTTATTATTATGATCTATAGATGTAATTATTTAATATAATATTATATGAAATGAAATTAATTAATTAATTAATTCCTTAATGACCTTTAGCAACTGGCATTTCACCGGTTAATTTACCAACAAATTCCCTAGCAATATCACCAAGACCAACCATACAAACTGTTTGCCAAACACCTAAACCAATTCTTGGAGTTACACCAGTGTATAAACCTCTGATACCATTATTTTTAATAATATATTTAGCTGTACCTGCAACACCTAAACCTTTTGGTTTATTTGGATCACTTGATTGAGATTGCATTTCAACTCTAATAACTTCAATTGGTTGATTCCATGCTGATAAACCACCACCTATTACTGAACATAAAATTTTTTCAAAATTTGATAATTTTTCATCATGATTTGTCTTACCGGTTAAAGATCTTATACCATCTTCAGCTAATCTTGAAAGACCGAATCTTGAACCCCAATTTGTCATTTGTCTAATGGCAACTGCATTAACACCTTTATTAATACCTTTTATACCTTCTCTAGCATAAATATCTTTAAAAACTTGGAAAGAAGTTTGAGTTGGTAAACCAGATGTAGCTTGTTTAGTTCTTGTGATTTCAACAGTTTTCATACAAGTACAGAAACCCATAGTAAGATAACTTTGAACAAGACCACCAGATACACCACCACCAATACCAGCAAGGAAAGGTGAAGCACCAATTGATCTAAATCTATATTCCATTTCAGAAGAAACAAATAATAAAACAGCACCTTTAGTTGAAGCTTCAATCCAAGCCCATGGAATTAAACCTTGATAAAACCCAAAGATACCACCACGAGACCAAACATGTTTAGAAGCTTGTAAAAGTGAAAAATTTCTATTTGCTGCCATTGTTGTCTTAACAACTTCAAATGGTTGACCTAAAGTTGTAACTTCAAATAAATTTAAACCAGCACCTAAAAGGATATTGGAAAAAGATATAGGTTTCTTCTTAAGTTCTTGTTGTGAAGTAGCCATTTTGTATAATTTGCCAGTATTAGTTGTATGTAACAAATATAATATGTCAGTGGTAAATCCCTTGAAGATGATTCAATGTTATAAATGAATATTATTCAGATGTTGAAATCTTGAAGGAGTCATTTCGGACAAATTCAGTACGTCGATTGTCCCTACTGCAGCCAAAAAAGCACATTCATTATCAATCAGTAAATTACCCTGATTCAATCAAGTCACGTGATAGTGGTGTAGGGATGTAAAAAGTAACATCCTTACATCACAAACACAGCCCACTTCCGCCCATCCTTATGCGCAATAAATCCCAGCTCAACAGAGCGAAAACCAGAGCCAACAAACCCAACAAGCAGAAATCTCTTACGTAAATTTGTTTGTTAATCTCAACCGCTTTTCTCGCTCTGGTGTTAGTTTATCAAACTACTGCTACTGATGCAGATCTATGTGTACACTGTTACAAGTTCATCAGATCTGTATGTATTACAATACCTAACTGTATACACCGTATATACTACACTATACTGTACACAATACATACACCCGTGTGAACCCATCTAAATACACCCTAGGAGAGCCGCTTGCCCCCACAGAAAGAGCAGGCCCACCCACCGCAGTGCCTTGATTTAATTAACTGAAAAGGGAAGGGCCCACCAACAATTTTAATTTCGTTCCTCACTTTTGTCTTGTCTTCAATTAATCTGTTTTCTTGTCTTTGTGCTTGGCTCTTTGCTTTGCTGCTCTTAATGTACTTAGAGATTGGCTGATTGGTTGATTGCTGCGCATGTGGGTGTGGATCCATATATCCATTTATCTATATCCACAGTACAACTATCTTTCCCATACCCCCTTCACACTTACTTATATATAGAATAAAATAAAAGTAATCAATAATCTGCACTATAATCTATTTACTATTATTAGTCTTAGCGCCTATTAAAAGGGCGATTAATTTTTTTATTTTTAATTTTTATCTTCACATTTTGTGGGTCAATTGGGTTGATGATCTTACTGTACAGTACTGATATTTTTATATACACATATACAGTATACCCTACACATACCTAGTAACCTTCAATCCATTACTAGACAAATTAAACGAGTAAATTGAATGAACAGATAATAAATAAACACTAAACGATAGTACCAATTAGGCAGGGACTTTTCTTTTTTCAAAAAAATTCTCAAACTCGTACACACTGATTGATTCACACCTTTTTCATTCTGCAACATACAATCACTTCATTTCTTTATTTATATATATTACTGATTCTTTTTTCTTTATCTTTCATTTGAATATCAATCTAATCAACCTTCTACCTTACCTACCCTTTCTTGGTCTTTCTCGATTGTATATATATCCTCAGCTATTATACATCAATTTCCCCTTTATCAGTTTTGATTTCCACCTCATTTTAAACTTCATACAATCACCACTCTTTCAATCATCCCTTATAGATATCAATTTTTGTTCATATAATCAAATAAAATGTCTCAAGTTACAGTAAGTGGATCCACAGATTCAGCTACAAATTCCTCTACTACAAGAGTTAATAAAAAGGGAAATTTTGGTTCTTTCCAAAATTCTAAAAATTTGACAGCTATAGATACTCATGGTAATGTATTCAAAGCTCCTGATTTCACAATTGGTGAAATCTTAAAATCAATTCCAAGTGAATGTTTCCAAAGAAGATTAACAACTTCATTCTATTATGTATTCAGAGATTTAGCTGTTATCTTAGCTTTTGGTTATATTGCAAATACTTTTATTCCAATGATCCCAAATCAATTCCTTAGAGGTATTGCTTGGTTAGGTTATGCTATGTTACAATCTTTACCATATACAGGTTGGTGGGTCTTAGCTCATGAATGTGGTCATCAAGCTTTCAGTGATTACGGTTGGGTTAATGATTCAGTTGGTTGGGTTTTACATTCTTATCTTTTAGTTCCTTATTTTTCATGGAAATATTCTCATGGTAAACATCATAAAGCAACTGGTCATTTAACAAAAGATATGGTTTTCGTTCCAAGTAAAAAAGATGAATTCTTAAAATATAGAGAATCTATTTCATTAAGTGAATTAAGTGAAGATGCTCCAATTGTTACTTTAGTCAACCTTTTAAAACAACAATTTGGTGGTTGGTTAGCTTATTTAGCTACTAATGTTACTGGTCAATCTTATGAAGGTTATACCGGTAGATTTTCAGTTAATCATTTCAATCCAAATGCTCCAATTTTCGAAAAGAGAGATTATTGGTTTATCGTTTTATCAGATATTGGTATCTTAACTCAATTATTCGTTGTTTATCAATGGTATCAAATCTTTGGTGGATTCCATGTATTTATCAATTGGTTTTTACCTTATGTTTTCACAAATCATTGGTTAGTCTTTATTACTTATTTACAACATACTGATACAAGATTACCACATTATGAAGCTCATGAATGGAATTTCGCTAGAGGTGCTGCAGCTACAATTGACCGTGAATTTGGATTTGCAGGTTGGTTTTTCTTACATGATATTATTGAAACTCATGTTTTACATCATTTCGTTTCTAGAATCCCATTTTATAATGCTAGACCTGCTTCTGAAGCTATTAAATCAGTTATGGGTGAACATTATATGCATTCTGATGAAAATATGTGGAATTCTCTATGGAAATCCGCTAGATCTTGTCAATTCGTTGATGGTGATAATGGTGTTTTCATGTACAGAAATATTAATAACATTGGTGTTAAAGCTGAATAGATTTCACAAAATAACACACACCTATACATACACCTTACCAAATTGAGAAATTATCATCGTCACTATCATACACATACAATGAGTTGATTCTTATTGATTAAATCCCTTTTAATATCATTTCTTCAAAAATCTTGATATTAAAAAATCTTTTTTCATCATTTATTCCTTTCATTTATTCACTTTTTATTTAGTTATTTATTTAAATCACTCAATATCCTGAGAAACAGGATATCTTATTTTAGCACATATTGTCTTTATACAAATATAAATATATATTTTCAATTCAAATAAAAACACTGGTATATATTAGTATTCTATATGCTAACAGCACAGCCTCGTTTTACACATCCCTCTTATCGGTCGGTGATCTATTTCTCTAAATAAATTTAGTAGAGCAAATAAATCTATCGGGATTTGAGTTATTTAATCAACAGATACAAATAAACTTTTATTCTAGTTTATAAGATTGCATAAAACCTCGTGGCGTTCGGTAATCTAATGGAAGACAAATGAAGGGAATTGTTATGTTTATTCCTTCAAAGAGGACCTATTACACTTTGATAACGGATAAAACCCCGGTGATTAAACGGTTTAAGAGCAAGTTACATGCGTCATCATCATTGAATTTATCAAACACGTTACATTTCGTGTATTTAAACAACAGAAAGTATGCTACTATATCCTCGCAGCAGCCTAATGACGACAAAGACAAAAACAACGAAGTTAATGACGTTAATGAACAAGAACACGATCCTAAATTAATTAATTTATTACATTCATTCCCAGATAAACCAACATCTCCATATTCAGTATTGGGATTCAGAGATCAACATAATTTTAAACCAAAAGAATTAAGAAGTCGGTATTATCAACTTGCAAAGATTTATCATCCAGATACAAAATACTATGAAGGTTTACATTTGAAACCCAATAAAAATAAGATACATAAAAATAATTTCATATCAAAGGCTTTTATCACCAATTCAAATCTTTCGAAAGCTGCAAGTGACTCCAATGTTCCTGTTTTAACACCAGATATCAAAAATAACAGATTCAAGATCATACTTGCCGCATATAATTTATTAAAGCATCCATTGAATAAGAAAAACTATGATACATACGGTATAGGTTGGGAAAGTTCAAGTCCTGGAAATTTATATACACATAATGCAAAACCAAACCCAAATGCAAATCATAGGATGAATTCAAATTACAATTACTCATATACTGGGAACTGGGAAGATTATCAAAATTTACATAGAAAAAAGGGAAATCAAAGTTATGGATGGCATGATTCAAATTATGGATGGAATGATTATCATTCGACTGGATCTGATGATATTGTGAATCAATTATATTCGAATCGTAAAGCCATTTTCTTATCTGTTTTCGTCTTTTCATTGGCTTATATGGCTTTACAAGCTGCTCATATTTTCTTATACGATGATTATATAGGTGGTGTTTATAATGAATCAATGACTGCTTCATTAAGGATGAATGAAAAATCAGAGATTGATCTTAGAGATGCATATAGAAATTTTGGATTTGGTGATAGTAAAGACGAGAGAATAAATAGGTTTCTTTGGTTTAGGAAACTAGGTAGCTTATTATACCTTGGTGATGTTTCTAAAATTATTGAATTTTTAGAAGGTGAAAGAAGAAATAAAGGAAATGATAGTGAGTATTTTGATGAAAAGGGGAAACTTGTTCCTTTTGAAAGAGAAGTAAAAGCTTCTCCTAATGATGACAATGTTTGAATTTTATGTATATATATAGCTATTCATATATACACATTCACTCTATGAATTCTATAGAATTTTTAACGAATATTTGAAAAATGTTTAGGTTACCCGCGGCGTCAATTTCTCCCGCAGGCTACAGCAGTTTTCATGTCAAGATTGTAACCATCGCTTATTTAGTCACATAAGTAGTAAACTTTTTTTTCTCTTATCTCTGTTATCTTTAGTAGTGAGTCACTAATAAAAGATTTCTTAATTCGCAATATATACATCATGGATTTCAAAAACCCAAAGACCGTCTTGGATTTGAATAATATCAGAGATCAATTGATTCGTATGGAAGATACGATTGTATTTTCATTCATTGAAAGATCTCAATTTTATCTTTCAAGTTCATGTTATAAAGAACATCAATTCCCAATCCCAAATTTTGATGGATCTTTCTTAGATTGGTTACTTATGCAAAGAGAAATTATAGAATCCCAAGTACGTCGTTTTGAATCACCTGATGAAACTCCATTTTTCCCTGAAAAGATTCAAAAATCTTTTTTACCTTCTTTAAATTACCCCAAAGTATTGGCTAGTTATTCAAGTGAAGTCAACGTTAATGACGATATCATGAAAGTTTACCTTGCCGATATCGTTCCAAAGATATCCGCAGGTCCAAAGGAGCAACCTGAAAATTATGGATCAACTGTATTAACTGACATTGATTGTTTACAGGCGTTATCAAGACGTATTCATTTTGGTAAATTTGTAGCTGAAGCAAAATATCAAGGTGATAAACCAAAATATATAAAGATGATTAAAGAAAGAGATATTAAAAGTATTGAAGATGCGATCACAAATTCTGCAGTTGAAGAGAAAATCTTATTAAGATTATTAGAAAAGGGTAAAGCATATGGTACAGATCCATCTTTGAAATATTCAAGCCACATTCAAAGTAAAGTGAAACCAGAAGAAATAGTAAGAATTTATAAAGAATTTGTTATTCCATTGACTAAAAAAGTCGAAGTTGATTACTTATTAAGAAGATTAGAAGATGAACCTGAAATTACCAATGGTGAATTGGAACAAAATGGAGAATATGTGGATAAATTTTTATCTACCGCTTATTATTGAATGTATTCTAAATATTATTTTATTATTAATGAAACTAA
Organism: Wenyingozyma ramenticola; assembly: GCA_024271885.1. Classification (NCBI taxonomy): domain Eukaryota; kingdom Fungi; phylum Ascomycota; class Pichiomycetes; order Pichiales; family Pichiaceae; genus Wenyingozyma; species Wenyingozyma ramenticola. The sequence goes on from JANBXF010000001.1 coordinate 587,731, forward strand.
TTACTTAATTAATTACTCTAATGCTCTGATTGTCAATTCAAAAGCACAGAAAGTAGCAGCATTAGCTGGAGCAGCTCTTAAAATTGTTGGTGTAAAACCTTTGAAGAAACCTTTAATACCATATTCTGACCATATAAAACGAACGGCCGATAATGAAGTCTTGAATTTTGGAGTAGTAATACTATCTGTTTGCATGATAGATTTTATAACATCTAATGGATAAACTGTAAACCACATTGCATAACCTGCTAATCCACCGAATAAACATAATTTATAAGATTCGATTTGATTTCTCTTTATCTGTCTAGTATCCATTTCTCTCTTTACTAAAGCTTCGAATGTAGTGAAATATGAACCCATACCAAAGGATTCTCTTGCTAAAGTAGGTACAATACCTTTATATATGGAAGCGATACCCTTTTGTTGATATAATTTCTTGATAACATCAATTGGTCCATTGAATTCCTTTTTACCTGTAGTTTGAGTTTGTAATTTGATTCTGATATGTTCAATTGGAGAAGCTAAAAACCCATTAGCAAAACCAGCAGCTGTACCACTGATGAAATATTGAGTGGAACTCATCTTACCTTCACCTTGGTTGATATTGTTATAGAATCTTTTCATGAATTCATTGACACCAAATTGAATAGATACACAAGCACCAATACCAACTAATGGAGTTAAAGTACCTTTGTAAAAAGCAGAAGGTCCTTCTTGTGAGATTAATTGTTTGATGACATCTAAAGCACCTGTGTATTTACCAGCTGGAGCACTCTGTAATCTAACTTTGGTAGTATCAAATGGTTGACCTACAAGAACTTGAGCAATACCACCAACGGTACCTGCAAATAAATCTTTGACGACTCTGTTAGAATCTTCGGCAATTGGATCATCCAAAGTAAGGACGATTTCTGACTCCTGGGACATTTCTGTGATGGTTTCCTTGCTTGGACAGTCTTATATACAGCTCACTGGATCTTGTTGCCACTGTAAACACACAATGGTAATACCCTTATCACAGATCTTAACCTTGAGCGCTGAAAATTTTTAGAATATTTATTTATTTATTTCCCTATTATTTCAGCCCTGCGCTGCGCTACGCTTTCGCTGCCTTGAGCTGAGAGCTGGAAAGAGAAATTGAAGCGAAATGACTCTGTCCAAGTCTTATCGCTGCGTCGATGGACGCTGTTTTAGTGAGTCATCTTGCGTCGCTTTTTAAGTAATAACACACCGACGCGCCGCCGAATCCACAGTTGATCGGCTCTTTTCTTTTCTGCACTATCAGCGGCCTTTGAGAAAATAGGGGCAAGGGTTTACTCATCTACATCCTTCCCATTTGCTACTCTGAATGTTGGCTAGTCTCATTTGGTTTCGCTTCCCTCATCATACCTACTCAAACGCATATTCAAATACCGTTTTGGGCTTTTGATCCCAGTTACACCAAAGTGATCATATCAACTTATTATTTATTTTCCCTTATCCCTTGATCCTTCAGTTGCGCGTTCTGTTGATCTAATAATATCCGATAAGATGCCTTCAAATAATACAAGAGAAGCTGGTGGTCATGGTGGTAGTAGACGTTTCTTATATCCTTGGGACGTTAATACTTTACCAAGCATGCATAGACCTGATCCAAATGAGGTTGATCCAAGTGTCAGGTCTGATATTACAACTGATAATACTCTTCTAGCTAATTCATCTTCCGTTAATACCAACTCCAATACCAATAACAGTACAAGTATTTTAGCAAATACTTCTGCCAACGAGCCGCTACCAATAGAAGCCGGAAGTCATACCACTGGTGATACCACAACGCAACGTACAAATTCGGACTCATTACCATCCGCATCCGCATCCGCATCATCTTCATCATCATTTTCATCATTTCCCCCATCAACTGCTACTTCAAATGCTACAGACGATTCTCAGTCTGAAAGTATCAAAAGACTCAAGGAACAAGTTCCAAAGAGGAAAACATCTCCAAGAAAGCAGACTATCTATAACTCGAGTCAACTCTCTCGTGATAAAGTAAACGATTTCTTAAGATCGAAACAATATGCCAGTAGACGAAGTCATTTAGATAGCAATAATTATAAAAATATCAGTAGAAAAAGAAATCTGGATAATGAAGATAACGGATCAAGTATAATAGATGAAGATGTTGATATGGATTCTGAAGTAACGAATGGCGCGTCAAACGATAAACTGCAGTATAATGATGATCATTATTCGTATTCCCATGATGTTACGAAGCCAATCATAAAAGATTTTTTCACAAAGAAATACAGACCAAGAGCTTCGTCTGTATTACGTCCATTTTCATCATTCATTGGCTCACAACAAAGTGGTAGATCCACTTATGAAGTCAGGGTTGATTTAAAAGAAGTTGACTTGAAAAAATCATACATATGTGGATTCTTAACTATACATGGATTAACAAAGACACATCCTGAAATAACTACTTTTTTCAAAGGTGAAATCATCGGCCCTCATTATTCTTTTTATACCAAGAATGATAAATGGGGATCAAATCCCAAGAACGATTTACAACATTGGGGTAGATTCCCCAGTTGGAGAAATTTAGAATTCAGTACTGAAAACGATTGTGAAAATGCTGATATATACAAAAATTATCTCAGCAATGAATTTTTATATATGAGATGGAAAGAAGTGTTTTTAGTTCCAGATGCAGAGGTTAAAGATATTACAGGTGCATCATTTGCTGGGTTTTATTATGTTTGTTTCAATCAATTAACTGGATCGATTTCTGGTTTGTATTTCCATAAATGTTCTGATAAGTTCCAACAACTAGAACTAGCGCATATTCCTGATGGTGGTTGTTTTGCAAGTTATGAATACCAATGATTAATGAAGTTATTGGAATACTTCAAATGGTATCTAATTGGGTTTTTTTTATCAAAATTTATGCGGGGTTAGAATAGTTTTCATTTCATCATTTTTTTTTTTTGGATGTAGTATGGAATTTTCTTTCCACCCATATATTGTATCTATATAGAGGTTTGTTGCTAGACTAACATAGTCTTCCCACTTTCGCATATACACTCAACTGGGAGAATATGGTAGAGTGAACACAGATCTGTTCAATAATTGGATTGTTGTGGGAAAATCAGCAGCTATCTTGTTATCATTACAAAAAGAGTTTGCTCGCTTTTTACTTTTTATGTTGAGAATCATGTTCAATTCTAACTCTAATGTTTTATTTGTAGATTGTTTGTATCTTTATTTATTATTCAATACACATCATTAATTCAGAAGAAGGTATTAGTTCAGTCATATAACAAAATCACAATAGAATAATGGATCTCTCTTATCAAATGAGGGACCTCAATTTGGTCAACCCTCCAATGAAACCACCTCGGCCTCAAGTAGTTGCATCGATTGATGTAGAACTAGCTAAGAATCAAAGTGTTTTACCTATTAAGCAATCAGCAAAACAATCAACTCATGTTGTTTATGAAAAGGCGAACTTCTATATTAATTCAAGGTATCAAATTAAAGAGTTATTAGGTAAAGGATCTTACGGAACTGTTTGTTCAGCTATTGATTTAAACGCCAAAGATAGAGAAGTATCAATAGCCATTAAAAAAGTTTGTAATATCTTCAGCAAGGAAGTTTTATTGAAAAGAGCAATTAGAGAGTTAAAACTGTTACATTTCTTCAAAGGGCACAAGAATATAATTAGTCTGATTGATTTAGATATTGTTTATAAAAAACCTTACGATGGATTGTATTGCTTTCAAGAATTGATTGAATATGATTTAGCAAGAGTTATTCATTCAACTGTTCAATTTAGTGAGTTCCACATCCAGTGTTTCTTCTATCAATTACTTTGTGGCGTTAAATATATCCATTCAGCTGATGTAATTCATAGAGATTTGAAACCTGGTAATATTCTTGTTTCATCTCAAGGTAGTTTAAAGATTTGTGATTTTGGCTTAGCAAGAGGTATATCTGATCAATATATGAATTATAACCACAAGTCAAGTACTATTACCAGTTATGTGGCCACAAGATGGTATAGAGCACCAGAACTGATTTTATCCAGAAAAAGCTATGGTAAAGCTATTGATATGTGGGCTGTTGGTTGTATCCTAGGCGAATTATATGGTAGAAGACCACTTTTCATTGGTAGCGATCAATTACATCAAATATCTGAAATCGTCAAAGTTTTAGGAACACCACCAAAGGAGGTTATCAAGAGCTATAATTCAAACTCTGCTCTTGATTATTTTCAACCTCCTGCTCCACAATATCTTAAAATCAACTGGAATGTAGTATACCCTTTTGCATGTGAAGCTGCCTGTGATCTATTAGAAAATTTGTTATGTTGGGATATCAATCAAAGACTAACCGTGGAAGAATGCCTTGAACATTCATTTCTTGTATCCATTAGAAACAAGGATGATGAGCCAGTGTGTTCTAAAAAGTTTGATTTCTCATTCGAATGGAAGGCTAAAAATACAGATGATCTTAAGGACTTCTTGAAAGCTGAAGTAGATGAGTTCAAGCTTGAGAGAAGAAAAATATACTCCAAAAAAAGTTCAGCTTAAGCACTTACTAGTCAGTAACTTTGCTTTCTTAACCCCGATTTTTAATTAGTAGATGTTTTATAATAATAATAGGATAAACTGAGATAATAATAATTTAATATGTAGTTAAATCCCCTTCCCCATAGCAGTTAAGCCTCACATTAAAAGATATAAACCGCGCTGATTTGTTTTATCTTTCTCAGCCCGAAACTGAGAATTGACATACAGGCAATAAAAACACTGCATCTTTAGTAGTTATCTACCGAAGAAGGGATTGTTTGTAATATATATACTACTTCTTATCATAATCGTTGTATTTCAAAGGGCCGAGCATAATCATATCTGATAATGGGTGCAGAACTGTCGCTGCTGGCACCGACAGCACAAACAATCGCTCTATCAGCATACATTGATGATTTTCTAAACGATACCCAGTTTTCTAAGCCCTTGAGTACATCTAGATTTTTGAAAACTATCAAATGTCTTGATTCTGAAGGTTCAGTTGTAGTGAAGTTACTAGCAAAGCCAGTAGGACCAGGTTATGAGAATAAATTCAATTTGGGGACTTATGTCCAAGAGCTACAACTGTTGAAAGAGAAGTTGAAAGATGTTCCAAATGTATTGCCCTTTACATCTGTGGTAGAATCCAGTAGAGCAGGATATCTCATAAGGCCTTTTATAAGGTTCAATTTATACGATAGGATATCAATTAGACCATTTTTGGAAAGTATAGAAAGGAAATGGATCGTTTATCAGTTACTTATGGCTGTTTCCAAATGTCATCAAATTGGAGTATGTCACGGAGATTTGAAATCAGAGAATATAATGACAACATCATGGAATTGGATAATGATTTGTGATTTTGCAAGCTTCAAACCAGTGTATTTACCAGAGGACAATCCTTCACAATTTTCTTTCTATTTCGATACTTCTCAAAGACATACTTGTTACCTTGCCCCAGAGAGGTTTTTGTCGAATGATAAGGACGTAAACTCAATAAATAATGAAACAGGAGGACAATTGACTACTGAGATGGATATTTTCAGTCTAGGGTGTGTTATTGCAGAGTTATATTTTGAAGGATCACCTCTTTTCACCTTGCCTCAATTATTCAAATACAAGAAAAATCAATATACACCAAATTTAGATGCAATTGATGATCCCAATATACGAAAAATGATTCACTCAATGATTAGTCTTGACCCTAAGGATAGGTTGTCAGCTAAGGACTATTTGATTCAATATAGAAAAACCATTTTCCCCGATCATTTTTACACATTTTTGCACCCATATATAAGGAAATTGTCAATCACACCAGCTGAAGATCTTCCTAAAATACCTACTCAAGATAGGTTCCCACAGTGTGATATGAGAATAAATAGAATAATGAATGATTTTGATAAAATCTCGCTTTACTTGGGTTTCAATAATACCTATAGTAATTCAGAAGACCCGGAGACGTTATGTGATATTGCCATTGATGATGAATCCTATATTCCTCTAAGATTAGATTTGAATGGAATGAAGAATCATATACCCAAATCTACTTCTAAGATTATAACTCCAACGAATAATAATTTGAACAGTTGCTCTTCTTTAATCATGCTATCAATTGTACTTCATAGTGTTAGAAACACTACACATTCATCATTTCGTATTCAAGCGTGCGAATTGATACTGGCATTCTCAGAGCAGATACACGATGAAGCAAAATTGGACAGATGTTTACCATACCTCATATATATGCTTGATGACCCAAGTGAAGACGTTCAATGCGCTGCTTTGAAAGCAATGACTCAGTTGTTGTCTATGGTTGATACTATTACGTCTGTCAATGTTTATGCATTCCCAGAGTACATCATACCCAAACTACAGTCTTTCTTGAAAAGATCATATTCTGTTGCTTCACCTTCATCATCTTCTCCTAACTCATCAATAGCTACAGTTCCGCCGTCTTTATTGCAAAATAATAACTCTTATGTTAGGGCTGTATTTGCTGGTTGTTTACCCTTTCTAGCTCAAAGCTCCCAAAATTTTTACGAAATGGCTATATTATTAAAGAAGCATGTTGAGTTGACATCAGTTGCTCAAATTGATCCCGAAACTGAAAATGGTATATTCAATGCCAATTCTGTGTTTGACGTCTCCTTTTCCAATGTGATTGAAGAATTTGAAAGTATGACAATCCAAATTCTAACAGATCCTGATCCATATGTTAGAACTTCATTGTTGAGAAATATCACTATTCTTTGTTCCTTCTTTGGAAGAGAAAAGACAAATGATGTAATCTTGAGTCATTTGATAACGTATTTGAATGACAAGAATTCACAAATAAGACTCATGTTTGTGAACAGCATAGTTGGAATATCTATATTTGTTGGTGTTATTAGTCTTGAGCAATACGTTTTGCCACTATTAGTTCAGTCGTTAAATGATGCGGATGAGTTGGTTGTGATCAGTGTCATCAATGTTTTCACAGAATTAATAAAACTTGGGTTTGTTAGGAAATCATATGTATGGGATTTAGTCAAATTAACTGCTAAGTTACTCTTACACCCCAATGAATGGATACGAAACGCTGTTTTAGCCCTCATCATCTCTATAGCAGATCAACTTTCATTTGCTGATTTATATTGTATGCTTTATCCATTGATAAGACCTTTCTTCCAATATGAGGTTGCAGATTTCAAATGGGTCACTCTATACAGTTGTCTACACAAGCCCATAACTAGACAAGTATATAACCTTGCCAAAGCATGGTCTTTAAAGTCTGATCCAACGTTGTTCTGGCAGGTCGTTGATACAAACAGGTCTATCAATACACTTGGTAGCACTGGCTTATCATTTATGGTTAAAAAGACATCATTATCTTCTAATTCATCCTCTGATGGCAGTGCCTCTACTTCATCAATGTACAGGTTCAATAATAAAGGAGCAGATGACACTACTGTAGTCAGCAATTCTGAGATTCCATTGTCTCAGTTTGATATAAAGCAAGTCTCCAAACTTAAGGGAATTGGGCTAGGCGAAAAAGAGTTATGGAAAATTGCTACATTGAGAAGCTATATATATAAAGTGGCTCGTTATTCAAATAGAGCTGTATTAGCTTTGAACTCTGCTCTCACTGGTGAAGACACTTCGGACTTGCAGAAAAATAACGTCCTTCCACGTACTGTGTTTTTAGATGTCACGCATTCTCCAACATCAGAGTCGAATCCAGTTGCAATACAAAACCCACACGAACATTTATTGATTACTGGAGGATTGAAATCACCTTACTCCAATAGTCTGAATGAGATTGGAACAAATGAAAACAGTGAACAGAGCTCTAGGAGAGCTTCAAGCCCTGGTTCAAATGGTGGTAAACCGAATCCAGTTCCCATCGGTTCAAATGGACCACCCTCTGTATTTACGAGAGATAAATCACCATTGAGTTTCCTTCCAGAGAAAACAAATATAGCTAATGAATCCTTCGATTACAATAATCTATTGACAAAAGTCAAGTATAGTTATACGGGTAACAATACATATATTTTGAGATTTTTAGGAAGTATAAAATTTGAACCGAGTCTTGATGATTATGCTGAATTTGGTCCCGTATTGATGAATGCAATCTCAAATAGATCAGAACAATCAGTAATGCCTTCTGAGGAGCAGCAACGAAAATCAGGACGTTTTGATAAACAATCTCAATCTCAAAATTTCTTAGCTTCAACTAGAGGTGTTTTAGTGGCTAAATTGGTCGAACATAAGAGCTGTATTAATGCAATCGCTGTTTCTCCTGATCATAAATATTTCATCACTGGTGATGAGGACGGAAATGTGAAATTTTGGAACTCATTGAGGTTGGAAACAAACGTTACTTGCTCATCGATCCTTTCTGTTCCATTTGACTCTGCTATAAGATCTATTTCATTTATGAATGATAGAAACTGCTTTTGCTTATCTACAAAGAACGGAAAAGTTCAGGTATTCAAAGTGAACACTGGGAGCAATGTCTCTGGTGGTTTGTTATCACTGAGTAATCTTAGTATAACTTTGATACGACAATATCAGGTCGCAAAAGAGGATAAATATGCATTGAAGGTTCAGTTTTCAATTTCAGCTGAGAAACCATATTTGATTTTCATTACTCCAACATCCAAATTAGTGGTACTCGATATAAGAACTATGAAGCAATTGTATATGTTACAGAATAGAGTATCGCACGGTATCACCACTGATTTTGTCATTGATTCGAAACAAGCTTGGATTCTTCTATCTACCTCAAAAGGTATCTTGGATTTATGGGATTTAAACTTTGAGCTGCATCTGAAAGCTGTGCAGTTCAGCAAGAAAAGTTATCCGATCAAGAGACTCGAGTTACTGCCATCTAGCTATGTTTTGAATAGAAGAAAAGACAGATTTGTCACAGTTATAGGTGGATCTGGTGAGTCCGATATAACAGTCTGGGATGTCTCGAAATTACAGTGTCGTGAGGCATATTGTTCTTCATCTGCAAATTCGACTTTGGAAACATACGCCGTATCAGAAGTGAACGATGATGAAATTGAAACTGATTTACAAAGCCTGAGTTTCAACGAAGACTCCATTTCTCGTGATAACAGTTGTACAGCACTGTGTGTTTCTGAATCTAGCCATTTACAGAAAAGAAGTCTGTACATATTGGGTGCGACTAAAAACTCTAAAGTCATACAATGGAATGTCAATAAACCAGAAAACTCAAGAGTCATTGTGGGATCAGGGGTCAGTGAAGTGACTGTATTCTCTTCTACACAACTTAACTCTAATCTAATGTTCATTAATGAAAGAATAACCTCTGATTCAGCACAGGGAAGCAATGATCATCTGAGAAAATCTTTCAGGAGTAGGTCTTCAATTGTTTCACAGGAGCAACAACAAGATATGATAAACCATCATAATGTTGTAACAAATATTGCAATGATCACTGTTCCTTATAATATGGTGGTTTCAACTGATAGGAGTGGCGTTATCAACGTTTTCCGCTAATGATCTTTGTATAAATAATTGTATATACTGGAATATAAGTACTATCTACGTTTTTTATGAGCAAATTTATTACTTAACTAATGTATGGAATACAGAATCTAGATATATATAATAAACAAATAATGACGATAAACTCAAAGATAGAAATATGACAAAAATGATGATTGGGTCTCGATCAACTAAGAAACTTTCTGGCCAATTCAACACCTAAGAAAGTAGCAGCATTTGCTGGGAAACTTCTTCCTAGAGCTGGACCTAAACCAGGGAAGAAACCTTGTATACCTTTTGTGGTATATATTTGTTTTGTTACTTGAGCCATTGATATCTTTGATGAAGATGCTTGTTGAACAGATTTAATTGTATCCACTGGGAAAATAGCAACCCACATTGCAACACCGGCAAAACCACCCGCCATCATAATAGCACCAAGTGATAGATCTTCACCTGGTTTAGACCATTTCTCTTTCAAAATTTCATAAGTAGCAAAATATGCAGCACTTCCAGGACCATCTCTTGCTAAAGTAGCTACTGAACCTTTAAATATAGATCTGAGTCCACCTTGTTTATAGATTGTCTTGGCAGTCTCCAAAAATCCAGCATGATTACTGGATGTTTGCATTACAACTTTGACTCTTTCAAAAGGTGCAGCAATACCAGTCGTTGGAATAGCACTGAAAAAACCAGCAGCACTAATTTCACCAACTGTTAATTGATCCTTTTTGGAATCTTTACCTTGTACTGTGCATACCAATTTTTTACCAACATCGTAACCCCAAAAACTAACGGCAAACATTGGAGTAACTCCGTACAATGGGGATGAAACACCTCTATATAACCCTACAGGACCATCTTTTTTCAGTGTGCTAGTTATACATTCTAATGAAGTTTTATATTGACCTGTTTGTAATCTGACTTTCACAAGATCAAAGGGGTGTCCAGTAAGGACTGCACAGATACCACCGAATCCACCAGAGGCGAATGATTTGACATTGTCTACTAAAACGCTATCTACTTCTTCCATGGCTGTATATGAATCTTATGAATTATGAATATTATAATAGGACAGAAGAGAAATAATTGACTTATTTATTTATTTATCAGTGCAAAAGAAAACAATCAGAAAACTTGCTATTGGCAGTATGTGAGTATCAATTGAGTTAACAAGTTGTTCGGATTATCTATAAGTAGCACACGATTAACTTTATATACTGCTAAGAAACCAGTAACAACAAAACGATAATGTACATCAATGATCAAAGAAAATTATCCTTTAAACCAGAGTGCTGACCAGCGTGAAGTCTTGCATCACCATGTGAAAAGTTCTTGCCCATATAATGACTAAGTGTGTGACGGTTTCTTTAGTCCGAGAAAACGTCATGTGAAATTTCCCCGGTTTTCTTATTGTAATCTTTTTTGTGCGGCTCTTTTTTAAAATCTATAAGGCTGTGCATATATTGACAGTTGGTGCGGCTGTGTTGGTACTGCTTCGTATTACTTGATATCCTATTGGAGCTGGCTTGATGTAGTCGAAATAGAAGTATGCAGTGATATATATTACATTATTAACTTTATATAAGCTAACTTCCCAATAGAATACCAAGACATCTGAAGCTCTCATTGCTATCAGCCAAGAGATCATCCGTTAGACGGGATAAATAGGATTCAAACTTTTCATTGATATCAAGCTGGAGCGAACTAGCTAGGATATCCAATCTTTCATGAACCAACTCTAAATGCTTTCTGTTCAAGTCAGCTTTGTCTGCAGGAAGACGGAAATCAGTGACTGTTTTTGTCAGTGAAACATAATTCAATAATGCACCGTGGAAATCTATATCGAAAGTGGTGAACTTTGAGACAACGCCTAGTAATTCTCCAATTTGATTTATGTAATGAATGCCACTATGTTTACCTGTAGACGAGTCACTTGAATTGTCAAAGATTTTGTTTCTAGTTATAGACATGATATATTTGGAGTGCATCTCAATGAATTCATCTAAGTTGTAGTCATTAAATTGTGACCCCAATAATTGCCCTCTAGAGTAACGGTTCTCACCATTGAAAGAGTTTAAAAATTCCTCGTTGAGATCAATCTTGAAACTCTTCAATCTTTTTTTCCCAAAATTTGAATCTTTGATAACGGCAAGCTTAGTAGCAGTTTCATTCTTGGACATTGTATGGATCAAATTATGATATTGATTCTCAATGATCTCAAAATCAAAAAATACATGAATGGTGCCAATGAATTTGACAATATTATTTCTAAGAAGATTTAATTTCTTGTTAATTTTCGATATCCATAAACACTTTGCATCATATAATGGTATATGGTTAGCTGGATTCCTTTTCAATGTGGCTGAGACCCATTTAGCTCTCCTTTCCACTTCTTTCAAAAGCCTTTTATTATTGCTGCTAGCATCTAACCAACGTAATTCCAATGAATAGCGTAACCTGTTCAATCTTAACAAGAAGTTGAAGATTCTCAAATATTCCTTTGTCGTGTTATCTTCTCCGTTTAATATCATCAATAATGGACTATCAATATTGAAATCAATTGTAAAGACATCCCAACCAATATTCCCATGTCCCATATCCAATACTCTTGCATCCAACCTCTTGATTGCGTTATCAGGAAAGTATTTAACACTTGAACTCTCAATAGAGTTTTGCAATACTTCAGTAAGACTGTGTGCTGATAGTTTTGAAGATGGATCATTCAAAACCTTAGATCCTTTAGTGAGCAATGCATTTATGAAGTCACCTTTCTTCATCAATAAGAAGGAGTGGAAGTATTTTAGTTCATCCATTAAGTGATACTTTTCATATATCACATGACTGAGGTAATTAACAACAACAGAATATTGTGTCTTGATGATTGTTTCAAGTTCATCAATAGGTGTATTCCTCAATCCACTATCATATAAATATTCGTACTTTTCATAATATTCGAGACACCATTTGAGTTCATTGCAAAATGCTTTCAAGAAATACAAACTCTTCCCTATCTCGTAAACCGAATAAGCTATTTCCTTGTTCAAGGGCTGTATCACTTTAGTTTCGTCAAATTTGAAGGACGACGTTGTAGCATCTACCGGCGCATCATTGTACTCGCTATAATGACTTCCGCTTTCAGCAACTTGTCTTTGAAAGATGACAAAAAAATCTTCATTTTGACTCTCTACATTTATCTCTCCTTTCAGTAGCCAGTTACTCAAAACATCATAGTATGGAGCGACACATACACGGAAAATTCTTTCGGCTAAATCTTTTAATAGCAAATCACCCATGTTAGTATAGTTGTAAAGCATAGAGAGAAACTTGGAGATTGACAAATTGCCCAGCTGGTTCTCCAAATAATACATAAACCGAAGCTCAACTATACTGTCACTTAACGAGACGTATATTTGTCTCAGACTTTCGCCAAACTCCTCAGTAGAGTCAGGTCCTAGTATTACATTTACTAGTGCCCTGTAAGATTTCAACTCGTTACTAATAAATGACCAGAATGCGACATGAACTTGTGATTTGATTTTTCTTACTCTTTGCTGTTGATTAACCATACTGTCCAAATGTTTTGCTAACAAAGCAGGCTCAAATAATTGATGAAGAAATTCAGAAGTTCCTGGACTGATATGTTCTGGTAACTTAATCATATTACCTTCAAATGGAAATAGTTGGGACGTTGATCCACACAATGTGAAAATCAAGTTCTTCCTTATCTCTGAATCTGGTATTAAACTATTCTCATCCTGGTAGAAAAACGGAATGATGTATTCTCTCAATGGCTTGCCCATGATTCTTCCTGTTGTTGATCTGAAGGATCCGGATAGGTCGTCCGATCTAGAAGGTACTCTCGATCGACTTCTGTATGATCCATGTGTATGATTTTCACTTGCTAATTGAGGCGGTATCGAACGACTCCTTGGGGGATCATAATGTGCTATACTGGAAGTGGTAGAAAGCATAGATATATCTCTATTTGAAGAATTTCGCTTCTGGGGAATACTTTGTTGTCGATTTGATTGATTTAGATGTTGATAACTGGTACTGGTCATGTTTACATCTGATGCAGAAGAGCTATGTACACTTCTGTTGTCATCAATGGCAGAGTCCAGCCGTATCAGATATCTTTCCAGCACGTCCAAGTTCTGAATTTGAAATAACTCCTCGATTGTTTGCTCGAATCGTTCCCATAAATCAGGGTCTGTATTGTTGAATAGGCTTTGATAACGTGTGATATATAGGTTGGAGCGTCTATCTTTACTCAAACCCCCTGTGCGTATCGAATCCAAAAGAAAGTCCTTTAGATCGATGGACATCTTGAGCCTGATCTCAGGTTCCAAGTCCCTAGGGACAAGATGCTTCATCAGTCGCAGTATATAATTCTGAACTATTTGCTCGGACTCAGACATTTTTCAGTACTGATCTATCTTATTTCAATAATAACAAGTTCAATACAACTCTAATGGAATCAGAAACTACAGAATTTTAGCCTGATAATATAATGTGATATACATATATATCTATATATCTATACAAGTACAAAAGTCTCCCAGAAAGCATCGCGTCTCAAAAAAACGTAAACAAGCTGGGAAGTAATTATTCAGAAAAAGCGATCTTAAGTTGAGGCTGTGCTTTCTGGTACCCTCGGTTTTAGTCGTATTGGCAAGTAATTCATGGGGGCCTCAATTAAAGAGCATTAGGCTGCTGTTGTTGTTGTTCAATCTCTTCACCTATCAGTCTTTGTAACTCCTCGCTGAAATAATCGTTTCTATCTTCCTTCACCTTCGCGTGATGCCCTAATTTAGCCATCTCTTCACCGTAGTTTTTAACGTTATAGAATAAAAGTAAAGATCTCAACGCATACTCATGATCCCATGACTTCTTTAACCTTTCGTTCAGATTGACAGTGAAGAAATTAGTAAGCCAATGATCTTTAAGGCCAACTTTATAAAACAAATAAACAAATGATATTAGATCCATGTTGTTTGATCTCCATTTCTTTCCATTGAAAGGACTTATTGCTTTCACTATTTTCAATATCGGTTTGTACAGTGATTCATTGTAAAGAGTGAGATGAAATCTAAGATTTTCGGTTGGTCTAATCTCCAATAACCTATATATTCTTTGAGACTTTGTTTTGGAGATTGTCATGTATAATGTTCTGAAAAGATTGTTCAGAATAAGACAATATCTCCAATTTGGTTTTCTAACAGATAATCTTGATTGACCAACGAATGGTGGAGCATATACATTATACTGCTGAGCAGTTTGTTTTTCATCAATGATAGATGATAAATCACCAAAGTTGGTAGTGTACGAACTTTTCCCTGGTGCTGAAGATAGAGATAACGCCATTTTGAAAAAATTATAGTCAGCATGATCGTACAAAATTTCGTAATCACAAAAAACTATTCTATTGATCATTAAATTTTGGGGATCGTTATAATCCAAAGAGTCTCCTAGTTCTGTGTTCAATTGATTACTGCCTAGAAATTGAAACAAATGAACATAGAAATCATTATCGAAAATCAAACTGGCAAAGTATTCGAATTTCAGAAAGTGAGAGAGTTTGAACCATTTCAAAAGAATAAACAGGATAGAAGATGCGCCTTTCAATGAGGTCTCCTTCATTCTGACCAACTCAAGTTTTTGTCTTTCAAAATCATCAAGTTGTTTGTAACTCTTGGTCTTCCTGAAATTATCTGATGCAGGTGACTCGCCACTTACTTGCTTTAATAGGTCATCATGATTGTTGTCAAATAAATTTGACGCTAATATTTGTAATAATACGACAACTAACGAGTTGAGATAAGGCAAACACTTCTCATAGTAATCCTCTACTCTTTGAAGTGATTCTATCTCATCTACGAACATGGGATTTTCCTTCAGATCTGTATCATCGTACTTGAAGTCATTTCCAGAGTCAGTTTCAGGCAAAAGATTCATCCCATTTTCATCTTTTATAAACTGCTCAAACACAGATAAAAACTGTTTTGTGTTGAAGTCCTCTCTAACATTTTCGTAAAAGAGCATAGCAGCTTCTTTGATACTGTAAGGGACATCCATCTTACTTTGGGGATCATCAAGATTTAGAGGGTAAATGTGCGGATACGATGGATGTGTCATAAACACCTTTCTACCTTTTGTATTCATACCATCTCCTTCAGGGACTTTGGATGTATGGCTGCTAGAATTACCTGTATGTTGAGGAGTTAAGGTAGGTGAGGGAACTGGTGTTGCAATATGAATCTCAGGTGGCTTGTCATTGAAAGGAGGTTTCTGTTTGAAACTATGTTGCTGATTTAATAAAAGAGACGATGATAATGAACTCAATCTTCTAGAAGATAAACCATTGAAGACACCAGACGTCCCGAGATCATCTGCATTATTATCGTCTTCGTTTTCTTCCAGGACCATTTCTGAAATATGTGAAATTTCGTACTTTGGAGGAGTATATGAAGGATATCTGGTAATAAGTCCATTTCTAAAATGATGGTAATCTGTTGGAGATATGATATTGGTATTTCTCATAGGAGCACCGTTTGAGTTTACAACACTATTTGAAAATCTTTTCTGTTCCTCGTATTTGAACTTCAAGAACGATTTAGTAGAACTGCGATGTGCATCATTTCCGAACTGTAAGACGAATAGCTTCCATAAAAGTAGTACTACATTTCTAAACTTGAATAACTGTGCATTTCTATTAGTCGGAAGTTTTGAAATACCACCTGCACGATTGGATTGGTTATTTATCTCTTTTTCTTCGCTTTCATTTGCCAACCATCTCCAAGAGTCAACTGATTTTGTGATGTGTACTAAGATATCATTTTTATCAATAACCGATTGAAGCTTCTGTAAATCTTCATTCAACGTATCTGATTGTTTTGGTTCCAAGATCACTATCACACAAATGTACAAGATAGTCATTGAGTAGAATAGAATATTTGACAATTTCTTGAAGAGTGCGGAAGGAGGACTTTCTTTGTAGAATTTCCTGATGTCTGACAATTCTGTCATTGAAAATTTCAAAGCTTCTAACACATGGTCAATTATCAACTCACTTTTATCTTCTCCAAGTGCATTGATAGGTTCCATCAATAAGAGTGCATTCTGGAAAACATTTTGAATGTGAATCTCGTGGTCTGTGATATTGCCAAAGCCACCCATCACAATATAACATAAACTAATCATTGACTTTAGACGTGTATTGATGTCATCACCATTTGCATTCTGAGAGAGACTTACCATTAACGATATCTTCTGTGCTGTACTTAAATTGTTGAAGTCCAAGTAAATATTGCCCAGTGGTTTTACTGATAGTTCGTAAATCGATTTCATCATTTTCATATCTTTCAAGTCTTGAGCCCCAAACCAGTCATTGATCTCACCCTCAAACTCGAAGGTATCTGTTGCCTTATAGTTCAGCTCTGGAAAGTCTATCACAATATTAAAGTTACTGATTCCATCTATTTCAGCAGTATCGTCAAATGAAAAATTACTGCTGTTGGGAGAAGTGATCAAATCGTCATCCTGTTCAACCATCTCACCTTTGTCAATAATAGGCTCAGTATCACCTTCTGACTCTTCAAAAGCTTCCTCGGCCACTTCCTTCCAGTCCAGTCCCTGTGAAAGTAAGCCTCCATTGTTTTCATTCAATACTTGCTGCCCAATGGATACTTGTGGGGCCATACTGATACCATTCAAGAATTCATCCTGGCCCAGATTAGACAAATCTGAGTTGTCTTCATTACCAATTGTGTCATATGGCGGACTAAACTCCTTTTCTAGATCGGACATCCTCGATTAGTAGAGACTCTGTGTCCGTTGTGATGTCTTTATACTGTATGAGTGAATCTAAATGACCAATGTGACGGTCTTTGCACCTGTAAAGCCTGTGGGAATAAATTTACATACTCTACACCAACTGCTATGTATATTAAACACATAGCTTTGCAGCGATACGTCTATCGACTTTACTGGCTGGACGAAAAAGAGCGATGGTTTATATCTGCAAGAGAACCGAGTGAGTATGCTATTGCAACGGATATCTCAATCCATAGATCTTGATGTGTACAGAATAACGGTTCATCTACTTGAATCAGTGGGGGCGTTCTCGTATTACTTGAGATTTCAGTGGCTTTTGTGGAGATATGATATCTTACGAAAACAGTGTAGGGCAAAAGTATGTAACATGCTCTATATTTTTAGGTTTCTCTTGTGAAATATAAACTAACCTGACTTACATTTTGAAACTCTATAGGGTTAAAATAACTACCAGTGCCAACAAGACCATATCTGGAGTCATTCACTCTTACAACCCTCAGAATGGAATTGTATCTTTGACAGATGAATCTCCAAAAGGAAATGTGTCAGATCTCAAAATTTTAAAACTATCCTTCATCAAAGAAGTTCAACTTTCTGGAGGTAAGAAGGCACCAAAGGCATCTGCTGATGTTAATGACAAATTCAATCAGTTGCCATTCTCACCATCATATGTTCCACCATCTTCTATAAGCTCGAATTTCAAAACATTGACTGCTTCTAGTAAGGCCAAATTTTATCTGGAAAAAGTTCTTGCAAGCAAGAAACATATATCTGTAGAAGGTAGAGAAGTCTTCCGAGAGCTCTTTAAATTACTACCTTCGGGTGATGTGAGATTTTCAAAAGAGGATGAAATCATTATCTTTGACAATCATCTGAAAATCAGCAAGCCATTCAAGGCTGAAAATTGTAGAATTGTTGATGGTTCGGGGGCTGATGAATCACAGCTGAATTACATCACTAAAATTATTCGTAGTGTATGGGAGAGGTTAGAATCGGAGAGAAAAGGTGGTTAGAAAGAAGTCTATTTAGATCTGTGTATTAATGATACGTAACGAAGAAAACAAGTATGTAACAATGTTATACTATATTTATTTCGAAGAGAGAGTCAGTATAAAGATTGGGCTTTTCAAATTACGATATTCTTGAAAACTATTGACAGTTTAATTCCAATACTATCAAATAGTTGTAGTCCTTTTTTTGTTGTTCCATGATAACCATCAAATTCATTCCATCCTACAATCTTTTCCAAAGTATATTGTTTTACTTTCTTCTGCAAACAACTAAATTGCATTTGATCCTTTTTAGCCATATCGCTTATAATTTCCATTGGAACATTCATCCAAAATTTTCCATTTACTGTATTGAAGGAGGAAAAGACCGTGAAGCGCAGATCCTCTATATTCTTGTTGGGCAATTCCTTGTTACAGTCTATCTCAATGGAATCTATCTCTGTACTAGTAACGTTAGTGTCAAATGAACAACTCCATCCATCATGCGGCTCTTGTACTTTGATTTTAACAGTGAAAACATCCTTGTCGAGATACTTGCTCAGCATCATTAACTCGGGTGACGGCTTGTGAATGACAAACTTAGATAGTGAGATCCTTGACACGCATGTGATAGTAAAATGTTTATACAGCTTCTTTGCTTGGTCATTCTGTAAGAATAGGTGAAAATAATCAAGATACCGTAGCTGTGATCTAATTGTTACCCCAGACTTGTACAATTTTCTCCGTTGTTTGAACAAATCATTGGCTTCTACTCCACTCAAACCATGTTTAAACATAAGATAACTACATGCCAACTGACCAGATCTTCCCTTACCATACTTGCAATGTATTACTACTGCTCCATTCTCGTGTGTTTGAATAAACTGATCAATATCCTTGACTATCTCCAGGACAAGTCTAAAGGGTATAGGTTGATGATCAGCCACTTCATATAATTGGAAGTATCCACCTTTATCCAAAATCACCTTTGGATCATATCCTATCTTTTCTTTTCTTAGATTGATAATTTTCCAATTTTGTTTCCCGTGGTTTTCATTCAATACTCGGACCAATTTATGAATATTGTTACTCACAACCCTGGTTGTATTTTTATCCGATGGTCCGGAACAAACAGCCAATGCATTAGTTATGTATCCTACGTCCAGTCCATTTGTTCTGAAAGTCATCCATCAATTGGTTTTAGGGATTATAAGAATGAAGTATAACCGCTTCTTATAAGACTTCACGCAAACCAAGATCAGCTGCCCCAAGTTTCAAGAATAAGCAAAGAAAAAGCTTGTGATTTGATTTTCCTACGCAACGGTTCCTAGGCTGGTGCAAAATTCTGACTTCTTCAATCTTTTTATCGCCCAACTATTCAAAGGATCCCAAGAGTTAAATATATTATGTGGCCTCTGAAATGAAAGGCACAAAAAAGAACGATACAAATCTTAGATGGTTTGAGGATCTAGCAAAGGGTAAAAGTCGCCGGCGGAGACTTTTCTCGCATATTATTCGTTTATCAATTAAATAACTATATAATAACGAGAGTCCTGCTCTACGTTATCTATATAATTACGGGAATCATACTCTACGTTAAATGATTATCAAAATTCAAATACGAAAGAATAGAGTGCCGATTGATCTTATTAGAGAAATCTCTCACGAGGAAAAAACTCTAGTAAACTCCATTAAAGTTGATATACAAGAGGATTTATCACTTTGTATAGAGAAACCCTGTGATGGCGTAAGCTCTACTGATCAATAAGTTTGAAGGAAAGTTGCATTGGATTGTATAATGCGTCTTTCCGACAACAATTCAAAATGGACCAATTTTTCAGAATTTTTTTCGCCCCCTTGAAACATCCCAAAATTTCCAACAAAAGGGCGTCTGGCGTAGTTGGTAGCGCGTTTGCCTTGCAAGCAAAAGGTCACCGGTTCGATTCCGGTGTCGTCCAATTCTTTTTTTAATCATACATTGGTTAATTTTTGATCTTTTTATAGCAGAAAGAATCAAGTGATTTTATATCACTTACTATAGTTGTTAATAATTGTATCTTTTGGTTTTTATATAATCATTTTTTCAAAAGTTCTTTAAATTTTGAAAATTTCCCTTACTAAATAAAAAACTAATTTTTAACAAAAGGGCCAATTTCGACCTTAATATACAATTCTTACAAAAGATAATTCATTATAAAACAAATATAAACTACACCGGTTTAACCTTGAAGTGTAACGAAATAAGGGAATATGTGAGTGCCTTCAGATCTTGAACGATATAGTAGAAAACTTTTAGTCCTTCTGGGTCGTTGGTACTATTGATATCTGCCATTGAACCAAGTTTACGAGTAGTTAGAACTTTCCTCTGGTTCCCATACCTTATTTCTACCACCTGCTTACCGTCCTTAGTATCTTCTGGCCAAAGCTTGTCGTCTTCTAATATTATTTCACTATCCTGTATAATCTTTCGGAACTGAGACACCACTAGCTTCGAGATTCTTACTTCTTTCCTAATCAATTCTTCCTTCTTGTAGCTTGAGTTGTTGGCATAACGTAATATACCCGAGCTCTCACCAGCGGTATATCTTACATCAAACTCTAGGAATTCATGACCGTACTCCCCTTTGTGTCCCGAATAATAACGGAAATAAAAGTTCTGGGTAAAATCATTTGGATCGCTGGCTATTATCTTTGATCGGCTTTCGTCCGTCATCTTTCTTCAATATAAACGTTTGTTCAGTGTCAATGATACAAATTCGTGTTAGCAGATAGGGCATAGAGATGTTATATCTACTGAACTTAGCCAATTGTAGAATAACTACCCTAACCTAGGGAAAGCTGCGCAGCATAAGCATATTTACAGTAATGGAATAGTTAATTGACAAGCGAGCAAATGACTAATTACCCGCAAGAACGAAATTTATAGCATTAGAGTGAGTGAGTGAGAAAAGAAGCTGACAACCGGCGTGAGTCAATTTTTGAAATTTTGTAATCTTTTTATTCGAAATCAGCTTCTTAAACCTGTAATTTCACTTAAATACTGTAAGAAACGCATATACAAACCCGGAATGAGTGAAATACTAACACCAGAGGAGCAATATGCTTTGATCACCAAGAACTTACAAGAAGTTCTTAATCCACAGATTATCAAAAATGTTTTGGAAGTTGAAAAAAGACCATTGAAGGTTTATTGGGGTACTGCTCCAACAGGTAGACCACACTGTGGTTACTTTGTTCCTATGACAAAGCTTGCCCATTTCTTGAAAGCAGGATGTGAAGTCACTGTGCTGTTGGCTGATTTACATGCTTTCTTGGATAACATGAAAGCTCCTCTCGAAGTTGTCAAATATAGAGCCAAGTATTACGAATTTGTAGTGAAAGCTATCTTACGTTCTATAAACGTCCCAATCGAAAAGCTTAAGTTTGTTGTTGGTTCTGAATATCAGTTGACCGCTGATTATACCATGGATATCTTCAAATTGTCCAATGTTGTTTCTCAAAATGATGCCAAGAGAGCTGGTGCCGATGTTGTTAAACAGGTTGCCAACCCCTTATTATCTGGTTTGATTTACCCATTAATGCAAGCTTTGGATGAACAACATTTAGACGTTGATGTTCAATTCGGTGGTGTTGATCAAAGAAAGATTTTTGTTCTAGCCGAAGAAAACTTACCTTCCTTAGGTTACAAGAAGAGAGCCCATTTAATGAACCCAATGGTTCCTGGTTTAACTCAAGGTGGTAAAATGTCCGCTTCTGATCCAAACTCCAAGATTGATGTCTTAGAAGAACCAAAATCTGTTAAGAAGAAGATCAACACTGCTTTCTGTGCTCCAGGTAATGTCGAAGAAAACGGTTTATTATCATTCATTGAATACGTGGTTGGCCCAATTTACGAATTAAAGAATGGTACAGGATCCTTCAGATTTTACGTTGACCGTCCTGAGAAATATGGTGGTCCAATTACTTACAACTCTTTTGAAGAATTGAAGGAATCATTTAGAAAAGAAGAGTTAAACCCAGTTGATTTGAAATCCGGTGTTTCTGATGCTATTAATGAATTATTAGCTCCAATCATTGCTGAATTCCAAGCCAACCCTGAATTCCAAGAAGCTCAAGAAAAGGGATACCCAGCTCCAGTAGAAACAAAGAAGAAAGTAAAGAAGGTAAAAGATAGAGGTACCAGATTCCCAGGTGCTAAGAATGATGCTAAGACTGCTCCTGCTGCAACTGAAGAAGTAGCCGAAAAATTAGCAGAAACAAAGATAGACAACTAAACTCGTTTATATAAACATATATATTAATAAAAGCAGTTATATATTACAATAAGTAAGAATAGTCTTATAACTTCTATATTGAAAGGTAAATTGTACATATCTATTGAAAGGAAGTGCCCTCGATAATATACCAAGGTCTAATAGGACGGTGATCCTCCAAGTCTACACACTTCCATAGCGTTTCTTCTAGTTTGACAAGGTGACCAGTGACTTCATATATTTTAGAGAGATAGTGGTAGACCTCAGACTGTTGACAAGTTGTATACTCGGTAGTAAATGATTCTAAATAGTTCTTAGCTCTAGCTAATGCAACTTCAGCATCCATGGGTCCCATGAAAATACCTTTCTCAGTATTCTCTAATTGCGAATCGAGGGCTAAGACAGCTAAACCCACAGCTGATTCCATTGTACTCTGTTTTCTCAATGAAGCTTCAAAAAGTCTCAAAGCTTCGTTCTTATCACGAGGAATAGCTAAAAATCCCAAGGAAGATTCTATTTGTCCGTCATTGCATGAATATAGCTGAGCTTCAGAAATACAACTTTCAGCATCTTCAAGCATGCCTGCTTGTTGATAGATTTTTGCACACCATAACCAACATTCTTGAAAAACTTTGTCAGATTTATGAACCTTATTTTGAGTGTGGGCGAGTGAATGCCTCTTTGCCTTTGATGGAGCAGAGCCATTTGAACGAACAACATGTTTTGTTGTGGTTTTGACTCTTTCCAATACGTTGGTCGTCTTGGATTTACCATCATGGGAAATCTTCTGTGAGGCATCACCATTACTAATGGAGTTACCATTTTGGGATGGATTGGATGATTCCAAGTATAACAAAGAATGCATATTTGATAAGAATTCAGGTAATAATTCAATAGCCTCATATATATCATATTTGAACTGTACAAGTGCTATATGAGTCATAAAAAATTGCATGATGTTCCATTTTTCATCCTGAGTTTTGTATTTGGAAGCGGTAGATTGAAGCGTTGCAGTTAAACTTTCTGATATCTTGGATGAAACATCCAGTGCTTTATCTTTATTATCATCTAACGCGGAATATAGTAATACAAGTAAATTGGCATACAAAATTTCATTTGGGTTAAGTTTAACAGCTTGTTTGATTTGTTTCAATGCCTCTTTGTAATCTCCCGTCTTCACTAAACTATAAGAAAGCTCAAAAAAGTATACCGCATCAGCAGCTGTTTTCTCCGGGAAAGTTCTCACCAATGATTCTGCATTGGAGAAATATTTTCTGATGGTGTCCAAATAACTTTCTATTGGAACGGTATATTGATTAGATTGAGTAATTGCTTTCAAGTACTTACCCAGGTCGAACCAGATACCTGCGAGTAGTTTCTTGAGCGGAAGAGTAAGAACAGAATTTTCGGTGATATCATAGCTTTCAATGAATTTTACAACGAAATCTTGCAAAGTGTCAAAACCTTCTTCACGACTCAAAATCAGTGGATTTCTTGATATGATTGTTCTGAGAGTATCAATAACATCACTTATGTCAACATATTTTCCCGCATTTTGAACAGCTTGGGTGTGCTCATATTTCAAATAAATTTTCACAGCACCTTTCAATTTATCAACATCAGTTGAGGTAACTGCAATGGCCTTCATAACTGAAATACTCTGAAATGACTTTTCAAGGGCCTTCTCCAATACTGAAGCGGTTTCTTCTCCGAAAAAAATACAGTATTTTTGATTCAAATTTGCTACGGTGTACGCAAGTGAATCGAGTGAAGTTGTCTTCTCTGTAGCCTTTGGAAACTTGGAATGATGAATAAAATCCTTGCAATATTTGATATATGAGCGGGAGAGCTCTTTAGATAGTGTACTCGAGGAAGAACTTGCATATGTAAAGAAACATTGATAACTAATCACTTTACTAAATGCCGTCTTGGAAGAACCAAACAAACTAGCATACTTTTGACTCAAGATCTCAAAATCCAAGGAGGAATCCGTGTTTACCTTCAATATACTGGCTATTTGAGAGACAATCTTCTCAAAGAAATGCCAACCCAAAACATTAGATTTAAGTGGATATCTATCGAATTGATACCATTTCTCCATCATTGAGTCCCAAAAGGTTGTTGATGTACCACTTCCAATAATCAGAGAAAATGCCCTGAGAAACAAATAATATTCAAATTCACTGTTCAAGTCTTGTATTTGTAAAAACTGACGTATTATCTCATCTGAAATTGGTTTTGATTCTTTCAAGTTGAGCTCAATCTCCAAGAGGGCTCTGTATGTTGAATATTCAGTAGATGACGATTGAGTTAGGAGGTCAGAACTAGACTCATCATTGCTTGTGATTTGCAGATCTAATTGGAAGAGACGCACAAGTGCTACATTGTTAGCTTCATCCAAAAAATCTGGAATTATGCCGCAGATTAATTGATTCTGAATTTGTTGATCTAAATCTACCAATTGTGTCATTTCCAAGCTAGATCAGGTAAGGCACAGTATGAAAATTGATTCGTGCTTAAAATATGAATGCTAATCTGATCAAATTATTATGTGAATATATAGATATAAACTTATACAGCTATATACTTCAATGCAAAGGTTTTTCAAGTTACTGTGGAAAATTAGTGACGAACGCGATATTGAAAGAGGGAAATTTGTTAACGAAGAGGCTGCGAACACTTGACTAAACCAGTGTGTGTAATACTTCTGACGCCGTGGGCCTCCTTGAAGACTCAAATATAGTCATATGTGAAAGTATGGAGTACCAACGATCAACTTCAGAGGAAGGGGGAAGTCCAGCTAGCTTGTATAACAAAGCAGATGCTGCTACCGGATCTTTGCGTTGCATATTGGGACTCATATGTTGGAATGCGCTAGATCCACTTGCTTCTGGCCATGTTTCCAAGGTAGGAGTGCCAAATGTATCGAATATAGAAGTAAGAAGAACTAGATCGCTATGCGAACCCTCTTTATCCAATGGCAAACTCCCATCCTTGGAGCATAACATGCACAAAATCATAGCTGCAGACCATATATCAATTGCCGTAGTGTAATTTGCGACAGAAAGAAGCAATTCTGGAGCCTTCCAACAACCGGTTCCAATAGAGGTGTACTTTTCTTTAGCAGATTCAGCTCCATAGTTATCTGGCTCTGCCCAACTAATACCAAAGTCGATAATAACCGGTTCTGAGTCAATTGAAGTGAACATGATATTGTTAGGGTTTATATCGCGATGGATTACTCCACATGAATGGGTAAACTCCAAACCTTTCATAATACCTAAGAAGATCTCTTTTATACGTAGAACACTCATATTGTTACTTTTAACATATATTATCTCACCTGTTTCGGTAAACATAGATCTGTTCTTCAAACTTTTACCAACCACATCATGAAGAGTGAAAAAATAACGAGGAAAGTATAAGTTCAAATCCGTATTAACAGTGTCGTGAGTAATCAAAGGTACTATATTCTTGTTACCACCCTTTGATTGTAGCATACGCAAGATTTTCAGCTCATTACCAATGTTATGTGGTGGTACCTGGTCATCGTAGTCTTGTGTTTTAACTGCTACCTCTGTATAGCCCTGGATTGGGGGAGATAACGTTGTGAAGCGTATCTCACTTATTGCACCCCGACCAACAACATTGCTCGTGCCCATAACAAAAAATCACACACTCTCCAGAACAATTGAGCACTAACACACAGTCATATGTGAACCTGGAGGCCTATAATCACTTATCCATCCTTGTAGCCAATGCACATCATAGGTACTCTTGTAATAATCAGACACATAGTCTTAAAAGAAAGACGATCGACGTGCGGCACTCAGCAACAGGTGCTTCTGACTGCTCTCCGCTGATGGCTTCTTATCTGCTTCATATGGCATCTGTTTCATGGAAGTGATCTAAATATATTTATGCACCTATACAGCCATATGGGTAATTTCACACAACAAAAGCTGAAAATTTCCGTATCAATTGACTTGGACTTTTTGCATAGGTTATATTAAAGAGTTCCAGTGGTATCAAGTGTCTATTTACATCTTTCCTTTCGGTGCTTTGCTCTTTGTACCCGAGGTCTACATTGCAAGCCGTGAAAAAACAGTGATTAGCTTATATGCTTTAAAATGTCTTCATCGGCGATTGCACATCCAGAGTGGGTGAAGATGGAACTTGGGGATATGGGTGAAACCTATTTCAATGAGTTTCCGATGTCAAAGGATCAGCTCAAACTTAAACAATCAAGCTTGGAAACGGCAATCATATTTCAAGAATATATGTTGCTAAGTACACTTGCTCAGACCAGAGACGGGCTAATCAATTCACAATACAGAGAAAAGATTTGGCCCACATTGCTGGGTCTTACGGAAAGAGACATGGATACGGAGACAGAAACAGAGACTGGGAAAGAAAACGCCTACCCTCCTCATCCTGATGAAGAACAATTACGAAAAGATGTTGACAGGAGTTTCATTTACTACCCCAAAGACAGAACAAAAGCAGAGTTGGGCGAATTGAGAGAGAGATTGAGTAATTTAGTTACTGCTATATTGAGAAAACATCGAGATTTACATTATTACCAAGGGTATCATGACATAGCAAGTGTTATTGTGTTGATTTTTCCTGACGATGACAAAGCTTTCAAATTTTTAGAACATTTAACAATGTTTCACTTAAGAGATCATATGCTTCCTTTTATTCAACCTACTGTCGACCATTTGAATATTATCAGTGATCTATTAGCAAAAGTAGATCCCAAGTTCTGCAAGGTTATTGAACCATTAGAACCGACGTATGCCATTTCATCCATTTTGTCTTTATTTTCTCATGATATTCAAAATTTTGACGATTTATGCGTCATTTGGGATTCAATTTTTGCTCAATGTTCAACTCTGTTCCCAATATATCTTTATACAGCTATATTAATCCATTATAAAGAGGATATTCTGACTGATTTGGAAGAAATGTGTGGTGCAAGTTTCTCCAGTGATGATACATGTTTTGAGGATGAATCATTTATTGATAACAACAAAGATATTTTACATATCGTCTTAAAGAATGTTACATCTACAAATTTAAATATTGCATCTCAGAATACTAGCAACGAGATATTTGCCATTATTCAACTAGCACTCTCATATTGGTCAGAATATCTGCCCAGTTCCCTCTCTTCAATTGAGAAGGGAGTATCAAAGTTCTCAGTCTTGAAAACAACTTCGAAATATGTACCTCAACCCTCATTGGACAGAATTCATGAAACTATCGACCAATACAAAGAGGATGGTCTTGTGGATACTATTTTGGAACTTCAGTCGGAAGAATGTAAGATTAAAGAAAAGAAGAGAAAAGAGTTACTAGCAATTGAACTTGCCGCAAGACAAAGAGAGAGTTTGATTATCGAAAAGAGGAACACTAACAATAAAAAATTGAAAAGAAATAAAAAACCAGTGACTGCTTCTAAATTTTCTAGATTCATCAATTCACCAAAGACATTTACAAACATTATCCTCCGCAATAAATCTTTGAATGTATCCACATTGTTCAAAATATCATTGACCGTAGGACTCTTAAGTTTTATATTAAATCAGTACGCTACTACCAACCATTTCAGAGATGGTCTGGGTGAAAATGACCCTTCTGCTATTTTTGTTCAACATGTTGTCTCGTATTCAAGGTCTTTTAACAACAACATTACGAGTATGATCGGTATTCACGCTGCAGGAATAAAGAACAGTTTAGCAAAACTCTTAAGTTGATGAGTGGTTGTTTTCTTCAAATTTACGAAGGATATTATGGTAGTTATTAGGATGGTTTTGATTTTGGGTTATATATATTATTTTTTGGTCATTCTTTCTTAATTTGCATATATCAGGGTATTTTCTAGCGATATTAAACATGTAAACACTTTTCTTGCGCCATCTTTACATATGTATTTGGTATAATAGTATTCTCTTTCTTTGATGTCATAGTGTTTTTTTGAATTTACCGATACCAGATATTATTGTTCACACTATTTCACTTACCTTCTGAAGTAAAAGATATCCAGAGTGTGTATGTGTACAATAAGAGTCATATCACCAGTAAATAGTTTCTCATTAATTTGTAATTTATTTGAGTTGTGAGAATAGCGAATTTCTATAAAGGAAACATTTCGTCTTGTACCTATATATGTATGACTAATTGTTTATTATTTTGAATAAAAGAATATATAATAGCCGTTCATATTGAATAAAGACAAGACACAGACGATAGAAGATGGCAACGTATAATGTGTCTTCAACTGGATCATACCTGCAAGCTTTGCAGCCTATGATTGAGGGGCTAAATAGCCTTGATATACCATATGGAGACGATTTGACGGAAGTTCCAAAGCTCCATGATGGTGATGAAAAATTAGATACGACAAAGAACTTGAATGACATACTGAAAACCTTTGAGAACGTAATGGATGCAGGTATACTGAGTCATGATGTGGAGTCTTCTACTGAAGAATCTGAATCTGAATCTGATTATCAGTCTGATGAGAATGACTCTTCCCTTGAGCTTTACAATAATCTGAAGAAAGAATTTCAAAGGTTATACGAAGCCCATAATGGCGAAGGAATGTCTGCTGATCAATTAATTCAACATGTTAGAAGTCTTTTGGAAAATGTCAGGGAAACAGACGAAAGTATTCAATCATCCTTATTCGACATTTTAGGTTTTGAAGAATTTGACCTTATCTCCACGATCATTCAACAAAAACAGGAATTGGTGAACCAGTTTACAATTGTAGATCAGAAATCCCAAAGAGACAATTCAAGGGGACAAGACGAGCAAGATGAACGACAAGGAGTAAAATTTATGACTGAAGCAGAGATGAGAAAGCAAGTTGCAGAAAACTCTAAAAAAGCTAGGGAGAACAATCTAGAGTTTGAACGTACTACAGAAGAGTATCCGCATGTGTTTAGAACGCATGATGGTAGAAATATGATATCATTCTCAGGGAAAAAATATAGTCTTCCCTTTGGTACTACAAGAGAATCTTATGAAAAATTTGAGGAGATAATAATACCGGCATCAAACAAGAAGCCTCCTAAGCTGAAAGATACTTTCATTGACCTTAAGTCCCTTGATTTTCTATGTCAAGGAACATTCAAAGGTTACAAAACACTTAATAGAATGCAATCCCTGATTTACCCCGTTGCATATAACACTAATGAAAATTTGTTGGTTTGTGCTCCTACAGGTGCAGGTAAAACGGATGTCGCATTGCTCACTATTCTTCACACCATTAAAGATTTCGTCACAGAGACTGAAAGTGACGATGGTGTACAAATTGATATAGATTATGATGAATTCAAAATTGTATATGTTGCACCATTGAAAGCATTGGCAGCAGAAATCGTCGAGAAGTTCTCCAGTAAGCTGAGCTGGTTGGGTATCCAAGTAAGAGAATTAACCGGTGATATGCAACTTACAAAAGCTGAAATAATGAACACGCAAATTATTGTCACCACACCAGAAAAATGGGATGTAGTCACAAGAAAATCTAATGGTGATTCTGAGCTTGTAGAGAAAGTTAAGTTGTTGATTATTGATGAAGTTCATTTACTTCACGAAGATCGTGGTTCTGTGATCGAAACACTTGTTGCAAGAACTTTAAGACAAGTTGAAAGTACGCAGTCAATGATAAGAGTCGTCGGATTATCTGCCACTCTTCCAAATTTTATTGATGTATCTGATTTTCTAGGTGTTAATAGACAAGTTGGTATGTTTTACTTTGATCAGTCTTTCAGACCCGTCCCCTTAGAGCAACAGATCGTAGGTGTCAGAGGAAAAGCTGGATCCAAAGAGGCACGGGAGAGCTTAGATGGGGTTACTTATGATAAACTAATGGATATGTTGAAAGAAGGACATCAAGTTATGATTTTTGTACACTCAAGAAAAGATACTGTCAAGACAGCCAGAACTTTTACTAGTATGGCACAGGCAAGAGACGATACATATTTGTTGGATTGTACCGAATCACCAAAGCACACATTTTTTGAAAGAGAAATGGGTAAGAGTAAAAACAGTGACATTCGTGAGTTATTCAAGGCTGGGTTTGGTGTTCATCATGCAGGTATGTTGAGATCCGACAGAAACCTAACAGAAAAAATGTTTTTGAGTGGTGCTATCAAAGTATTATGCTGTACTGCAACTTTAGCTTGGGGTGTTAATTTACCAGCCGCTTGTGTTATTGTAAAGGGAACTCAGTTGTATGATTCTAAGGCTGGTGGATTTGTTGATTTAGGTATCTCAGATATAATTCAAATTTTTGGACGTGCCGGTAGACCTCAATTTGAAAAACATGGTATCGGTATCTTGTGTACTACAGTTGATAAGCTCGACCACTATATTTCATTACTGTTGCAACAACATCCGATTGAATCTAAATTTCCTGATAAGCTCGTTGATAACTTGAATGCTGAAATATCATTGGGTACTGTCACAACTGTCGATGAAGGTGTTCAATGGTTAGGTTATACTTATCTAAGTGTCCGTATGAGACAAAATCCATTTGCTTATGGTATTGATTGGAGAGAAATAGCAGAGGATCCTCTTTTAGTTCAAAAACGTCGTGATATGATCATTAATGCCGCAAGGAAATTACACAGTTTACAAATGATTGTATTTGATGAAAGATCAGGTGCATTTATTGCCAAGGATCTGGGTAAAGTAGCCTCTGATTTCTATCTTCTAAATCAGTCCGTTGAAGTTTTCAATCAAATGTTGAACCCTGTTGCCACTGAAGCGGATGTACTGTCGGTTATCAGTATGAGTGGAGAGTTTGATAATATCAAGTTTAGAGAAGAAGAAAGCAAAGAACTAGAAGAACTGAAGGAAACGAAACTTGCCTGCGAAATTGGCGGTGGCATGGATAATGCTCATGGTAAAACGAATGTTTTACTTCAATCATATATATCGAGAGCTTCATATAAGGACTCTGCGCTTGTATCCGATGTCAACTATATTGCTCAAAATGCTTCACGTATATGTCGTGCCTTATTTTTGATTGCAATTCATAGAAGATGGGGTAGACTATCAAGAGTTCTATTATCAATCTGTAAGTCTGTAGATAAACAGCTTTGGTCCTTCAATCATCCAATGAGACAATTTGATCTTCCACAGCAGATTTATAGAAGTATAGAGGCGAAAAATCCATCAATGGAAACTCTTCGTGATATGGATGCTTCTGAGCTTGGGGAGCTAGTTCATGTGAATAGAATGGGGAATGTATTATATAAATTAGTTGGAAGATTCCCAACTCTTTTACTTTCATCTGAGATTTTCCCAATTACTACAAATGTTATGAGAGTTCATGTCACTATTGAGGCCGACTTTGTTTGGAGTGTAGAGTACCATGGTAATGCTCAAATATTTTGGATCTTGGTTGAAGAAAGTGACAAGAATGGGATACTACATTTCGAAAAATTTATACTTAACAGGAAGTCAGCAAAGGCACCACATGAATTGGACTTCATGATACCTTTGTCTGACCCATTGCCTCCTCAAGTTGTAGTTAGAGCCATATCTGACCTTTGGATTGGTTCGGAAACGGTTGATTCCATTTCATTTCAACAACTGATTAGACCGCACAATGAAACAGTCCGTACAAACTTGTTGAGACTTCAGCCATTGCCAGTTACTGCTTTACATGACACACAGATTGAAAATATCTATAACAAAAAGTTCAAATATTTCAATCCCATGCAGACTATGACGTTCCATACACTCTATAACTCAAATTCAAGTGTATTTGTCGGTTCACCAACTGGTTCAGGTAAGACTGTTGTTGCAGAGTTAGCTATATGGCATGCATTCCGTGATTTTCCAGGCTCAAAAGTTGTTTATATCGCTCCGATGAAAGCCCTTGTTAGAGAAAGAGTCGATGATTGGAGAGAAAGAATATGTAGAAATACTTCGCATAAGATTGTGGAAATGACTGGTGACTCCTTACCAGAGGCAAGTGAAGTGAGGGAGGCAGATATAATTATCACAACCCCAGAGAAATTCGATGGTATCTCACGTAATTGGCAGACAAGAAAGTTTGTTAGAGATATATCATTGGTTATTATGGATGAAATTCATTTATTGGCCAGTGATCGTGGTCCAATTTTGGAAATCATTGTTAGTAGATTGAATTACATTTCATCGTTTACGAAAAAGCAGGTTAGATTACTCGGTTTGTCAACTGCTGTTTCCAATGCTATGGATATGGCAAGTTGGCTTGGAGTCAAAGAAGGATTGTTTAATTTTCCACCATCGGTTAGACCTGTTCCGCTTGAGATGTACATTGATGGGTTTTCAGATAATCTTGCATTTTGTCCTCTTATGAAAACAATGAACAAACCTGCTTTCATGGCTATCAAGCAACATTCTCCAACAAAGCCAGTTCTAATCTTTGTTGCCTCACGTCGTCAAACACGTTTAACTGCTCTAGATCTTATACATTTATGTGGTACGGAAGACAACCCTCGTAGATTTTTGAAAATGGAGGAAGATGAATTGGAAGAAATACTGAAAAAAGTGAAGGACGATACTTTGAAGTTGTCTTTGCAATTTGGTATTGGTTTACATCATGCTGGTTTAGTGGAAAGTGATAGACAAATTTCACATAAATTGTTCGAGCAAAGTAAGATTCAAATTTTGGTAGCTACATCTACTTTAGCATGGGGTGTGAATTTGCCTGCTTATTTGGTTATTATCAAAGGTACTCAATTCTTTGATGCAAAAATCGAAGGATATAGAGACATGGATCTTACCGATATTCTACAAATGATGGGTCGTGCAGGTCGTCCAGCTTTCGATACAAGTGGTGTTGCTATAGTCTATACTAAAGAATCCAAAAAATCATTCTATAAGCACTTCTTGAATGTTGGGTTCCCGGTTGAATCTTCCTTGCATAAAGTATTAGATAACCATATTGGTGCCGAGATTTCTGCCGGAACCATAAAATCTAGACAAAACGCAATGGATTTCCTTACATGGACGTTTCTGTATAGAAGAGCTCATAATAATCCTACCTACTATGGTATTACAGACTTATCGAGCGAAGGAATCAACGGGTACCTTAGTGGATTGATTGACAAGACTATCGAAAACCTTCAAGAATCGAAATGTTTGATACCTAATAGTTCTAAATTAGAAGCTACGCCATTTCTACAAATTTCCTCCTATTACTATCTTTCACACAAAACAATTGGATTTCTTGTCAACAATATTACCAAAAAGGCTACGTTTAGACAGTGTTTAAGGTGGTTGTCTGAAGCTTCAGAATATGATGAATTACCGACACGTCATGGTGAAGAGTTAATCAACATGGAAATGTCAGAGCACATGAGATACCCTGCTGATGATCTGGAAGATCGTCCATTCATCTGGGATCCACATATCAAGACATTCCTCTTGTTGCAAGCATTCATGACCAGAATCGAACTCCCAATTGCAGATTATGCTCAAGATACAGTTTCTGTGTTAGATCAAAGTTTGCGTATATTGCAAGCGTATATAGACGCCGCTTCTGAAATGGGTTATCTTTCTACTGTCTTGATGCTTATTAAGTTGATGCAATGTATCAAACAAGGTTGTTGGTTTGACGATGACTTTCTATATACTTTACCTGGTTTGAAACCTATTCATGTTGAAGGGTTTGACCAAGATGGTACAAGCATTGTCAGTTCAAACTTTGACTCTGATAATATTGACTTCAAACAAATCGGTAGAATGGACACTAAGAAGTTGAATCAATTGGCTGATAAATTAGGAGTAAGAAAGGACAAGAGAAAGGAATTCGTTAATGTTGCTAGTAAGATTCCGACTGGTCAGTTTTCCATTAGACAAGAAGAGAAAGAAAACTTAATCGTTGAATTTATTCATGAAAATCCTCCATTAAATCCAGATTTCAGAGTATACGCACCAAATTTCTCTAAACCTCAAAGAGAGACTTGGATTGCCATAATTTGTGATTTGGAGAAGGATGAGTTGTATACAATAAAAAGAGAGTCTCCAAGAAAAGGACGTAATGGTGAAAAAGATAAAGTTCATGATTCTTTGAAACTTGACGCTGCTTTGTACGGAAAGGAATTGGACATTATTTTCATGAGTGATTTTACTGATATCGAATATAGTACAAGACATAAATTTATGAATTGAAAGGTGTATGTATATATAAGGAATCAAAGAAACATGCAAGATATATACATTATTTAACCAATAAATAAGTAGAAAAGTAAACACAATATTCCACAACGTGATAAAAATATGATAAAAGCAACCCAAAAAGCAAGAAAATGCACTGTAAAGCTATAAACGAACCGAAGCAAAACAGAGAAGAAAGGAAAAAATATCCAATTTGTTGTTATGTGAAAAGTCATCAAAAGTCTTCATCGAAAGAAAGTGGACCATATTTATTAACAAACGTATTCAATTGAACATCTGCATTTGAAGATACAGATTTTTGATCAACGCCCGTAGCTTCAAAATCATCCTCACGTCTACGTTTTGTAGGTGATTGGTGCATCTGGAAAGAAGACTGTAAGGGAGCTGCCAAGTTTCTAGAATCATCAATTTGATTCTCCCAGTCAGCAAGTGAGGAAGCAGTGGATCCATAGTAATCCAATGGAGGAGGGCCCGTAGATTGAAGATGGGAAGGTAGTGCAACTCTTTGAAATTGATTTGGTTGTCTGAAAGTATTACCACTATTAACATTTGAACCAGTTCCATTATTCATTGTACTCATGGTATTCAAATGATCTGCTTGATATGATGTCATATATGAATTGTTGCTGGCAACTTCCATTCTAGGTAGTTGATTTGATGTAGCATCAGGAACCATGTAGCCGTCATTGATCGATTTTCTTATTCTCATACCGATAGTTTGTAAGGCCATTGTGGTTTCATCCACTTCAGGGGTAGAGAGGCCACGATTACTTACTCTCTTATATGACTGCATTTTCCTATTGTTTCTTGTAAAGTAAGTAACTTATTTGAATTAGAAAGATAATTGACTCTCAATAACTGAAAAAGAACAAGAGTAAGAAAAGCCACCAATCTCTCTTAGCCTCTCCACCGTGCGTGTTCTTCATTCAACTTCATACCTGTTTTTTTACTTCTGTTTGCAAATTTCCGAAAGGGGGGAAATCAGCTTACAAGTGCGTCTATCGACGAGTCGATTTAGGTTCTATTTAAATCGACGCGTTTCATTTGCGTCGTCTCTTCTGTCGCGTTGCATTGCCATTAGCGGATAGCTTACACGTGATTGATGAGAAAGGTCAATGTGTCAAATGCGTGAATGGCAATAGATTGCGAGGCATTGCTTATAGGGGATCTCCAGATTTTGGACTCCAACTTGATGAGTTTGCCTTAAATTCACCATGATTCCACCTCTTTCAACCAACATTCTGATTTTCAATTGTCACACAGATTGTATTTCATAGTTCTTTACGATTTGGCTTTGAGTAGATCAAGATAATTGAAAAGAAAACAACAGAGTCCATATATTTCAAAAATGTCTTCTGCCCCAGAATTTAATCTTTCCTCCGTGAAAACTGTTGAATACGAAGAGAAATACTCTGCTCACAACTACCATCCTTTACCAGTAGTCTTCCACAAGGCATCAGGTGCGCATGTTTGGGATCCAGAAGGAAATGAATACTTAGATTTCTTATCTGCCTACTCTGCTGTCAACCAAGGTCATTGTCATCCAAAGATTATAGGCGCTTTAGTTGAACAAGCTCAAAACTTAACCTTGTGTTCAAGAGCTTTTTCATCAGATGCCTTTGGTTCATACGCCAAGTATATCACTGAATACTTCAACTATGAAATGGTGTTACCAATGAACACAGGTGCTGAAGCCGTTGAAACTGCTTTGAAATTAGCCAGAAGATGGGGTTACGTCAAAAAGGGTATCGCTCCAGGTGAAGCCATTATTTTGTCTGCTAAGGACAACTTCCACGGTAGAACTTTGGGAATAATCTCTATGTCTACTGATCCAGATGCTACTGTCAACTTTGGTCCATACTTGGAAAATGTTGGCCCACAAATTCCAGGTGCTCCAAAAGGTACTTTATTGAGATACGGAGAAATTGAAGATGTAGAATTAGCTTTCAAGAATGCTGGCGATAAGATCGCTGCTATTCTTTTGGAACCAATTCAAGGTGAGGCAGGTATCGTTGTTCCTCCAAAGGGTTACTTAGAAAGAGTTTCTGAATTATGTAAAAAATACAACGTTTTATTGATCTGTGACGAAATTCAAACTGGTATTGCTAGAACCGGTAAGATGTTATGTTATGAACACACAGAAGGTATCAAGCCAGATATGGTTTTATTAGGTAAAGCCATCTCCGGGGGTGTCTTACCAGTATCTGCCGTCTTATCTTCCCGTGAAATCATGCTTACTTTAGAACCAGGTTCTCATGGTTCTACTTATGGTGGTAACCCATTAGCTTGTCGTGTTGCCATTGCAGCTTTAGAAGTTGTCAGAGAAGAAAACTTAGTTGAAAGAGCCAGAGAATTAGGTGAATACTTGAAATCAGAATTAACTAAATTACAAGGTGAATCAAATGGTATGATCAAAGAAGTTAGAGGTGTTGGTTTATTAAGTGCTATTGTCATTGATGAATCAAAGACTAACGGTAGATCCGCTTGGGATTTATGTTTACTTATGAAGAACTACGGTGTCCTAGCTAAGCCAACTCATGACCATATAATCAGATTAGCTCCACCTTTAGTTATCTCCAAGGAAGACTTACAAAAGGGTGTCGAAAGTATCAGAGTCGCATTAAAAGAATTACCAACTGCCGAAAAGGCACACCATTGAATTCAATCAATGTCATTCTCTATGGATTTATAGTCAAAGCGTGATCTTTTATCTATCTATTTATTTATGTATATAAGAAAAGCTTATCAGCCATTGTTTCGCTTCACAATGTGTTTCTTCCATGTAAAACTAATACTATAAAAGCTAGTAGCAGTATTGAAATATGTAATTCAGTTACCTTCAGTGATACCGTGTTTGTCGCCTTTCTCCAGTATGGCCTCATGCAATTCAAAACCTGTAGCTCTTCTTCCCCTTGTTTTCCTACTTGCGAACGAGTTGTCCAATTCGGAATCACCACCACTTAAATTGTCTAATTCAGTAACATCATCCATAGATGAGGAATAATCATTTTGAATTACATCATCAACTGGTAAATCGGGCGAGTCAGCTTTTCTTAAATGATTCACAAAAGCAATTACCGCAGGTGATAATCCATGAACAATCATAGATACCAAAATGGCAAAACAGACAATAGGCCAAATCACTCTTATCAATTGATAATATTCCTCAACATTTGGATAATCAGAAGTTGGGCCATGTGAGATTCCTAACACATGCGACTCCAACTCACCGATACCAGTCAATGAAGCATAAACTGAACCAACACCAATAGGCCCAAAATGACCAACAAATAATGCCTCCTTCCACGTTTTGATGTCTCTATCAAAAGGTTTTGACAATACAACGGCTGGAATTCTTCTCAAGAATATGAAGACGAATGCAAGGATAATGAGTCTCCAAGCGTCTAAACCAAGTTTGGAATTATTGAAATCAGACCAAGGTATAAGAGATCCAAAAAGGATGAAGTAACAGATATTCATGAGTAATTCTAACACTGATGCAATCTGAAATTTGGATTCTTCTATTTTCTCAGAGACATACCCATCCCAAGCATAGGCTGCACCAGCACTGAACGCAACAAGTAAATCATCTACACCTAAAACGGAACCAAAACCAGCACAGAGTAATGCAAGCACAATATAAAAACTAACAAATGATTCCTCGTCAATCAATTTCTTCTCTGATGAAAACTTAACAGCTTTTCTACCAAGGTAACCTATCACAGCACCAATGATACAACCAAAAACACATTCATATAAAATGGTGATACAGAGCCAATTTTTCACTATTTCTCCAGCATTGCCAGAATGAATAGTAAGATAAATCCCAAGATACACAAATGGAAGAGTTAGCCCATCATTGGCACCAGATTCTGCACTTAATAAATGCCTTAAATGATTTGGAATTTGTTTCGAAAATCTTCCTTTACCAACAACAGCTGCAGCAAGAACAGGATCTGTAGCTGTTACACAACCAGCAATAATCAAACAATGACTGAATGCCAGATGCGGTATAAGTAACCATATAAATAAACCGACAATCAACCAACCTGCAGTCATTACTGGAATCAATAAGATAACAACGGGTGTGAAGTGATCGAGCATGTACTTTTTGGGTAATTCAAACGCAACTGCAAATATTTGAATATTCAGCATCACTCTTGATATTTCAAGAGATATAGAACTCCAATTTTCCCATGTTGAAGGATCAAACCATTTTAAACAATGCGGTCCAATAATCAGTCCGAATATCGTAGCTAGATTCGCTTCCCCTATGTATAATCTATCTTTGATGAATAACGAAAGTAGAGTGAATAATGTTGCAAAAAACCCTATACAGGCATACGCAACATGTGACTTAGCAGGAAATAAGTGATCCCAGGCCATGAAAGCTGGAGAACCAGATAATCAAAAGAAGAGTGGGTAACAAAAAGACAAGATATTTCAAGGGGAAATTTATCAGTAAACATTTCTTGCTATTGTTTTCGCCAAGAGCCGCAAAGTTTGCGAACTACTTTGCTCCGCAAAATCGGAATATCTTTTACGTTTCTTTTTCTCATTTGATGATAATAATTTCTGATAAATGTATATAGATTTAAAACAAGAGACAATCTAGCTAGCAGTCTCAAGGTAAGTGACTTATACTTGCTACAGTTACAAAGCGCAAATAGTATTGAATAATATGAGAAAATTCTAAAAACAAATCACTATTAACTATATATATTTTTAAGAAATGGCTCATTTTTTCGAACTTTTTGGTATATCTTCTTCGTCATCCTCATCTCTGTGAGACTTAGCAAGTGCTGCCAATCTCCTTGATCTTTCGGCTGATGTTTCATGATCGAAATCTTCCTCTTCGTCATCATAGTCTTCTTCCTCGTCTTGATTATATCCATAAACGTAACTTTCCTCGCTATCTATTGATTCAATTTCTTCAGAATCGTCTTCACTATCATCATCATGATCGGTAAGACGAACTTTCCTTGGGTCAGATTTGAGGAAAACTTTCAGCTTTCTCTCCAATTTATTCTCTCTACGATAAGTACTGTTAGGAGATTGTTGAGGAATAATTTCAGCATTGGAGATTTCATTTGCTTCTAAATCTTCCTCAGTTAAAGGTTTTTCATTCAAGTCAGATTTATTTGCACCTTGGGCAGCAGATGATTTTCCCAAACCTATCATTTGTAAAGCACTTCCATATAGAGATACTTTGCTATCAGAGCGCGGACGTGGGCGTTTCTTATGGTTCAATTTGTATCTACCAATAATTTCACCTTCGTCATTTTCAAGAATAATATGATCATCAGCACGGAATCCATGTAGTCTTTGACCTCTACCTTTACCTTTAGTAATTTTCTTGCCCAACGGAACTTTTCTTTGTTTGGAAGATCTTTTAAGATCATCTATCTTCTTCAATGCCACACTTTCAGCAGTGCTATCGGGATCCTTCAACTTCTCAGATATATCTTCAGAAGAAGTTGATACAATACGTGAAACGTCATCAATTGAAGGCATCACAACTTCATCTTGCTCCCTACGAGTTGAACGTCTTGATAGGTTTGCAATCGAACTCAAAACATTGTTAGTCAACTCTTTTCTTAGAGAAGTTATACTATGCAGAGAGCGTCCATCAGGTGATGATTCACTGTTTAGAGAATTATGTGATCTAACTGTATGTAGCACTTCACCATGCTGATCTTCAATAATCAAGCGGTTACCGTCACCGTATCCAGAAGTTGGAATTCTAAGATCACCAGATTTGTCTAATTGAGGGTGTAAATCTGTGTCTGATATATTGTATTCACTGCGTATAAGTTCCAATTCGTGAGGTGGTATACCAATGTTACCTTCTTCAGCGTTGAGAGATGTGGTTTTAGTCAATGGAAGCGGAATGGAGGAAGCACTACTACTTTCCTTTTGTTTACTGAACTCTTGATCTTCAGCTTTGATATATCCTTCTTGTACTCTAACTTCTCTTTCTTCTTCATCAGCATCATCATCTGGATCAATTGTATTGGTTCTATTCTTGAGACCCAAATCCAATGTTTCAGCTACAGGTGGTTTCTTATGTGCAGCTCCTTTTCCACCTCTTCTTCTTCTTCTCAATTTCTCTCTTCTATGTCTGGTTCTTGCACCACCTGCAGGTCTTGCAGTTGGATTGTTTTCCATTTCTAATGTATCTGAATTGCTCAGTACTTCTCCATCTCCTCTATCTGCCAGTCCACCACTTGTTTGAGCCATTGTATCAATACGATGAATAGAAAATGAAGTTCCACTAGCTTCAAGTTTTGGTAATCTATTAGTCCATCCACCACCTTCTGTTTCAGTTCTAGTGAAAGTCATTGTGAAAGTCATGGTTTGTAAATGACGACCCAAGGTCATAACAGCAACTGAAGAACCATGGATGATAATAGACGTCAAAATAATGAAGCAAACCATAGGCCAAATGATACGAATCAATTGATAATATTCACTCGATTCGGGGTACTCTTTAGTGGGGCCATGTTCTATACCTTCAACATGAGCTTCTAATTCACCAATGGTCAAAATTGCAGCAAAAACAGCACCAACACCAACAGGACCAAAATGACCTACAAATAAAGCTTCCTTCCAGTTTTTAATATCCTTATTGATAGGCTTTGTGACCAGGACTGCAGGAATTCTTCTTAAGAAAACAACGACGAATGCTAAAATGATCAATCTCCAAATATCTAATCCTAATGCACCATTGTTGAATTGTTCCCATGGAATAATTGCGCCGAAATAAACAAAATATGCTAAATTCAATAGTAAATCAATAACAGTGGAAACATTGGATTCTTCTGTCTTTTGAGCAAACCAGCCATCCCAAGCAAACGCTGTACCGGCAGCAAATGATACTAATAGATCATCAACACCCAACATTGAGCCGAAACCTGCACACATAAATGATAATACAATGTAGAAAGCCAAGAATGATTCTCTATCGATCAACTCTTTCCTCTCGGCAAATTTAATTGCTTGTCTACCACAGTAGCCAATAACAGCTCCGAGTATACATCCGAATATACACTCATATAGGATTGTAACACAAAACCAATCTTTGACAATTTCAGCAGGATGGCCGGAGTAAATAATTAAGTTCAATGCCAAATAAATAAATGGAAATGCCATACCATCGTTTGAACCAGATTCCGCACTCAAAAGATTTCTCAAATGCCCAGGCACTCTCTTGGCAAACTTACCCTTACCGACAACAGCAGCGGCCAAGACAGGGTCGGTGGCGGTCACACATGCTGCGACTAATAAAGCATGGCTGAATATCAACTTTGGTATTAGAATCCAAATGAACAGCCCAACAATCAACCAACCAGCCGTCATAACGGGAACTAGTAATAAAGATACTGGGAGCCAATGTCTCAGCATATATTTTTTCGGAAGTTCAACAGCTACTGCAAAAATTTGAATGATAAGGACTATTCTTGATATTTCTAGTGTAATATAGTCTTCATTTCCCCATGTTGTTGGAGCAAACCAGTTTAAACAATGCGGCCCTACTATAAGACCAAACACGGCTGCAACTGTAGCTTCACCTATATATAATCTTTCCTTGATAAATAAAGATACCAGTGAGAATATGGTAGAGAAAACACCCACACAGGCATACGCCACATGTGCCTTGTCAATAACCAAATGATCCCAAACCATGATAGTATATGACTTGTAAATGTATTAGTGGGAAGAGGTTTGAAAAGTTGACAAAAGAGTTATATGGTTCTGGTTTTCTAAAAGGTAAATAAAAAAAAGATGATTTGTATAATGCTAATGAAAGTAAAAGTAATTGATACTTAGTTTTGATAGTATACTATTATGGGGAGCACAACCTTGATTATGATCGTATATTGACTTGAATAAAAGATCTACCAGGTACTTTATATGATTAATCACAAAAGAAGAGTGTATATATACATAAAAAGATAAATGACCGCAATACAGTACAAAAAAATATTACTAGCGAGAACAAAGAAAGAACTTTTTTTAGCATCCTGCGCTAAGCAGTCACTGAGCGGCTGTGTTGGATCCTAACGCTGTATCTCTTGATTTACCATTTATGGTTCGATTCATATATTTATATATTTGTTTATTTAGATGAAGGTATATGTATGTTTGGTTATGCAATTGAAAGCTCTATATATGGGTGGGTGGAGTCTACGTAGATCTGATGAGTGAAAGTTGTGCTACTAAATCATCCAAGTATCTGTCTCTTGCCCGCTCGGTGTTAAGAGGGTCCAGAGTTTCTAATGCCTTATGAATTCCAAATAAGTATTCATCGTTCGGACCACTTTCACCTTCGGAGATATTGATGATTTGAGCTGTGTCTTCTATAGTCTCGGGACCGATGAACGACTCATTTTCTGTGGTTCCCATATACAACACAGATTTCACAAGTGGTTCATTTTTCTTATTCTTTGGTAGTCTATCCAAAATAGCATGTATCTCTTCGTCCTTCGACTCTTCTTCTGGGTCAATGACAACATTGAACTCGATTTGATGAGTGGTGTATCCGTCTTTCTCCCTATAGTCAAGATAATCTGCTACTTCCTTTGCATATTCAGGTGGAACATAATATATGCATCCCCAGACAGATAATTTTTCAGCCAATAACTCTATGCTGGCAAAAACGGACTCATCGTAACCTTGTAGTTCATATTTCAATGCATCTTTTCTGAATTTCGGGTTGTTAATGATATCTTCTGAAGGCACAACTGTTACTACTCTTCCTTTCCTCTCTGGTGTTCCTCTATTATCGTAACTACTCTGCCAAAATCTTCGTATAAATCCAGACATGTAGCCGGAAAACTTTTTGAATTTAAAATTTTCCATATGATGGAGAGGGGGTTTGAATAGTAAAGATCCATACCCCACGATCCATAATGGTTCTTGAGGGATTTCCGTATCTTGCGTCATCTTGTCTTATAATATGTACTCAAGAAACAGGTAACTGTCAACAGTTCAAGCTCAAAAATGACCTCATTGAAACACGTACAGATTAATTACAAAAGAGATTTCATTTACGTGATTTCGATTATAAATTTATATGCGCGGCGATGCTTCTCGCCTACAGTGACAAAAAATAAATGATCTCATATTTATTGTGGCTTTGATCATCAGAG
The DNA here is from genome assembly GCA_024271885.1 of Wenyingozyma ramenticola. Lineage (NCBI taxonomy): Eukaryota > Fungi > Ascomycota > Pichiomycetes > Pichiales > Pichiaceae > Wenyingozyma > Wenyingozyma ramenticola. The sequence goes on from JANBXF010000001.1 coordinate 631,695, forward strand.
AACCTGTAAGATTTATTGATTATTTACTCTATTATATAAACTACTAGCGGTTTATATGATCCACAATAAGAACACACCTCGTGACAATTCTTATAATGTCTGACATCTTACTTGTTGGAGGCCATGATATTGTGATTTTATCCCTTATGATGACAGAGTCGATTAATTCGAGATTTAATGTCTATTCCTCAGTTGAACCCAGCCTTCTACCTTTACCTTTGAAGGCAGGTCTTTCAAATGGGTTTTTCAAGAATGAAGAACCGGTGCCTGTTGTACTACTTGAACTGGCTCTTCTTGGCGCCGTTGAGCCAAAGTTGGACATAGGTCTATGAAAGGCTGAGGAGTTGTAATTGATACCAGTCAATTTTGAAACAGTAGACTTCAACCAAGAAGGAGCAGGTAAATAACCTACAGAATAAACCCATGTTGCACTACTTGTAGAACTCAAGGTACCAACTCTGTTTGAATTCACTGTTGTTCCACCATTGTCTCTATTTATCAAATCAACTAATGGACCGAGTGTTTTAGTTTCTAAACAATTGTATAAGTAAGCCGCAGCCATGCCAGATAATGCTAAAAAGAAACTTTGTTTGCCATCTATGAGTAATCTAAACCCCAATGAAACTGCTGGTAATAAAGAAGCTTGTATAGGCATAAAGTAGAAACTAACCTGCGATGTATGATTTGCAATGGCCCATGTATAAGTAATGGCACTCAGAAGAGGCGCCGATAACGAATAACTTTCTGGAAGAAAGAATGAAAAAAACAAAACAAGAGGAACAACATACATAAAATAGTATATGTAATCAGGCAAGTTGTTTCTAAACTTACCTTCTTCTAAACCCTTGGAGAATCTATATACCATGTAGATCTCAGTCAATCCTTGCATTGGCTGTGGGTGGGCCACGCAAAAAGCAGTGCATAGTCTCCAGATCTCAAAATGTTCAATGACAGCAGGCCAATAACAAACAAAGGCAGAGTAACTCAATATACCAAGAGAGTTAAACCCAGCCATAACCAAGGAGGTTAGGGTTATTGTTCTAGTGATTGGTGGAATGGATTGAATAAATCTTTAAATGCCAATAAAAGTGTTAGTAAATTTGAACAAGTATTCGTTAGTGAAGATGAGGAAGTAACGGTTAGACTTCCGGGACTTCTAAAGAAATCAATTGAACATACTGTGCAAGTTCAGACATGATACGATGTAATTGTTATTGACGCAATAATCAATTCCTCTGATCAAATGGAAATCTAATAGTGATATCTCCAAGGAATAAAGATCACGCATAATATGTCCTCTTGCCCCATATGAATCACACAGAATGAATCACTCAGTTATAGCGACGTTTTCTCTAGCCTTCTCGACGCGTCGTTCTAAGCAGACCCTCTTTTTACTTTCCTAGGTAATTATTACCATACTGGGAAATTAGTAATGAGAGAGCGAAGAATGTATAGAGATCAAAGATCAGAGATCACAGGTTTTCCACTGTTACTCTTTACTTTCACACTTAGGCTCTATTTCTGATAATTAAGTGTTGATACATTCCTGTTCCGCTTCTATTTAACTATTTCGGTACAGTACTCTCTGCACATACTAACTTCTACAGAGCAACCTTTTCATTGGCACATATTCTGTTGTTGTTAGCAAATCTCTGTGCGTCGCTTCTCATATTGTATGAAAACAAAATTGCGCGGGAAATGCATAAGATATAGGGCGCATTTTGATTTACTGGAATAAATTTATTTCAGAAAGTTCCAATCACTTACCTATATATAACTATATATTTGCTGGTATTTGCCCTCCTCAGTGTCCTTAGGATCCAAGGGTCTGTCTCTTTACTTCTTTCTTAGGCTCTTTTTGGTTATTATTCATTGAATATCACTTCAACTGGAAATTAAGTGATTTTCTCTTCGTTGATTTCTCAAAGATACAGAGGGTATTAAGGGGTCCCTTTCTGTCCATTTTCGGATCACATAAAATAAAATAATAATTGCATTACACAAATATGGGAGGTAATTCAGCTGCTGCTAATGTTTTAGGTACCATTGGTACCGTGTTATGGTGTATTCAGTTATCACCTCAAGTATATACAAACTGGAAGAAAAAGAACACTGAGGGTCTCCCGCCAATGTTCATGTTCCTATGGTGTCTATCTGGGGTTCCATTCGCAATATACTTCATGATGAAAGACTCTTATATTCCGATGCAAGTTCAGCCACAACTATTCATGGCATTCTGTTTTGTTTCATGGATTCAAACATTGTATTATCCACCTAACCCAACCAAAGTTAGAAACATCTGGATATATGGTGTATCCTACATTGTATTTGCATTAGCATGTGAACTTGGTTTCATCTTATGGCTTAAGCCCGTATATTCTCATGGTACACATTGGCCAGCCCTTGTGTTTGGTATCATCGCATCTATAATACTAGCATTAGGGCTGCTTCCGCCTTACTTTGAATTGGCGAAAAGAAAAGGAAGAGTTATTGGAATCAATTTCTTTTTCTTGACAATGGATAGTATGGGTGCAATTTTCTCTATGGCTAGTGTCTTGGTAGATGTCATTGATATTATGGGAATGATTTTATATGCTATTGTCATTGCAATGGAGTTAGGTATATTTCTGAGTCACTTCATCTGGTTCCTCAGGTTCAGGTACCGAAAGGATATTGTCACCGATGACGAAAAGTCTATCTCTGGCGATATACTTGATGAAAATAATCAAACTAATGCGGGCATTGTTGATCTCTCTGATGGTAACGGGAACTCTGAGATCCAAGATGACCCCAGTCTGAAAGAGGTTGCAAACTCATCTGAAGATGAAAAAGAACATGTAGTCACCGGGGAATCACAACAACCCTGAATTAATGAGGAGTTGGTTAACAGAACCAAAACATTTTCATGATATGAAAATCTTAATGATATTATAATTACTCTAGCATAAATCAATAATTTTTATGTATATATGTATTATGAAGAGCTATATTGTATAATATTTACTGAACCACACCATTTAATAATCATAGAAATCGTTAATATCTATCTGAAGTCTCCATGGTTTGACCTCTTTCGGTCAATCCCTGATCTTCGATTTAGAGACTCTGGGCCAATGCCAGTTTTTTATAGCATCGAAATTTGTGTCCAGTGCATCAACGAAGGGTTGAAATTTCTCTGGAACAGGAGGTAATGGAGTTCTGTTACTTTTGATCAATCTCAACTCCATTTCACTTAACGGTAATAAAGTTTGTAGCTTCAATTGCCTCTCTCGATAAATTCCACAGCACGTCAAGAAATCATCTACATCTCTGACTTTGAAACCTTGGAGAAGAGCCTCTAGCATTCTTTCCGATACAGGATATTGAAGATCAACCCAACGGAAAAGTATATCTATCAATTTATCCTGTTCACGCAAGCTTTTGAGTAAGAAGATATAGGCAAGCCAGAGAGTTTCACTTGGATAAATCAATTTTTCATCGTCCTTATAAGAATGTTGAGTAAAAAGTTCAAATTCATTAATTGCTCTTTCGTGAGGAGCAAGTTGACCCCAATCAAAAGCGTCGTATACATCCTTTGGTGAGGTCTTTTTGAGTTCGTTGCAGGCGACTATAAGACTCAGTATATCTTCCTCTCTTGGTTGCTTTCCAATTTTTTTATATCTCTCATAGGCACCAGCGCTATTTGCCGTTGCTTCTCCTAGGATGAACGATCTATTTATTGCTCTAAATTCTGCGTCCGAGTAATAATACAAGTATCTTGAAGCCGAAATTGGGGAATCAAATACTCCTGTTCTATCGACATCTTCTAGTAATTCCACGTAGTTTTTGGACATAAGTTTTGAGAAGTTGATAGTATCTAAATGGGCACCATATTCATTCGCCAAACTGATGAATTTGTAACCTTCTTTCAAACCGGATATATTTCTCACAACAATGTCAAAAATGTAGGGATCATAATCCTTAGAGCATTTGCTGAGATATAGTTTCCATAATTCTAATGATCTTTGAGATGTCAAAATACCACGTTCGTCCAGTTTGAACAATGCAACTCTCCAGACTTCAGGATAGTGTTTCAAAAATTCATCATCATCCATATCAAGTATCTTAAAGATTTGATCGTATGTAACTTCAGAGTCTTTATCGGAAAGAAGAATACTGGTGCATAAAAGTTTTGCTTCTAAATCGCCTCTTTTGAGTCTAAGATCAGAAATCGATACATGTTTAATCTTTCCTACAATTGGATTGACATTGTGAGATAGTACTCGCTCAAATCCGTCTATGTTAAATGATTCAAGCATCCATTTTTGAAATCTCATCTCTGCCTGCTGGAAAGTCTCTCTGCTTTTATTTATGTTGATGTTATAAGAGAAAAACGATACGGCTAGTAATGAGATTACATCTGCATCAAAATTATTGTGCTCTGCAAGATTCTTATTATGAAATTTGACCAACAATATATATGCATCTTGAAGATGTCTGCTTGCATTTGGGCCTTGTAATGCTATCTCGAGTGAAATATTCCACATTAACTCAGTAATATGAAGTATAGTTGTTCTACTCAATTTGAATCTTTTCAGAAATATCTTTAATAGAGTATTAAGATCTTCTTCATTGTGCCTTAATGCATGAAAGAATAGGTTTTGGAAAGCGAATGGTATTCTCAATGCTCTCTTCGGATATTTCAACTGTCTTCCATTATTTGTGACTTTTTCTTGTAATATGACAGCATGATCTAATTTCAGTAAGTCAAGTTGAGACATATTATAGCTCCAAGCATTATAAATTCCAAACATTATCTTCCATTCAAATCCATTTTCAGGTTCTCTTAGAAGTATATCATAAAGTACTTGAAGTGGAACATGAGTAGAATTCTTCAATATAGAAGAACTCTCTCTTATGGAAGGTACTACCAGTGACTCCACCCACCTAAAAATTTCGTCAACTTTCAGTAGTTCTCTTCTATTAGTCTTTGAATTCTTTTGGAACTCTTCAATTATCCTCCAGAGCAATAATCTAACTTTTTCATTTGTCCTTATCATTTGTAATTCTTCATGGGTGAAGTTATTAGATGTGATGGAACCAAAGGCTGATAGAGGTAGGGAAGGCGCCTTTCCATAGTCTTCGGACCATTTCAAGTTTCCACTATTAGAGATCTGTTTGGACAACTGAACATTGGTGAAGCAATTGGCTATTTCAATCATCAACTCTGAAAAAAGTGTCTCCATATTACTGTTTTCGTAGAGCGTATATAGGGAATGCTCTAATCCCTCGATAGAAGGTCCTGGGTTTCCCTTGTAAGAATCAACAATCCTGATAATGGAATCCTGAAGGTTTAAAGGACCTGGTGTGTAATTTTCTCCATTGGGACCTCTGAACAAAGAAACATAGTTTCTATACATTTTACTCTCTGATCTTTGAGTCAAGAGATCCATAAACTCGATAGCTTTCTGGTTCTTCTTTTCTACCCCGCTTTTCCCCTGGCTTAAGACTTTTTTCAAGGATCTCCTGCCTTTTGAACGTTTTTGTTCAGGGAATTCTGAGGTTGCTATTCTTTCGTATAAATCATGTTTAGCGTGATATGGTCGATTTGAGCAGAATAGAATTCCATTGAACGGAACTCTTGAGTCAAGTTGCAACCTCAGGATCCTTAGTGAAGCCCTACGTCTGGCAATTGCACCACTGAAGCTCTTGAACATGAAGTTATTGTGTTATATGAAATGCAAAGTGAATATATGATAACAATTTTGACAAGTGTAAACAGAAATTACAACTGCCTTTGTGATAGATTCAACTTCAATTGAACGTTTGTAGAAAGATTAAAGACGCTTCTAAGAACCCTTCCCTATTTTACCCCACTATTCTTTGGGGAATTTTCCAATCAGGCGAGGCAATGACTGACACCCTTACACCGCAATGATAATATAAAGTTATCTTTTAGTGGCTATAATTGAAAGTTTAAAATCTAAGTAATTTTTCTATTGCTATTCAGTTGATCAGATTACTTTTGTGCTAGGTCTGAAAAATAACTTTGGGAGATACTACTGATGCAAAATGGCATCTCGTATTCCCAAGCAGTATAAAGAGATGCTGCGAGAGGCATATAAAGATGGTTCGGTCCCAACTAATTCAGATAGACCTTTGAAGCGAAGGCGCAAGTCAAGATCGCGTACACCAACATCGTCTCTTTCTGACAGTGATCTTTCTGAAGTTACCACGGAATACAAGAGAACACACTTAAACAATGATGAGCGTTCACGGACGCCTAAAACTATGGAAAATCCCTTATCAGAAGTTATAAAATCTAAAGACCGAAACTCAACTGGACCAAACGCAATATCACAACTTTCAGGCGGTGAAATTAAAGCTGAAGTAAAGCAAGCAACATCATCTCCTTACAGAAGCCAGAGTCAGGATGTTGTATCTCTAATATCAAGTGATGAATCTGACGGAGATAATCGAAAGTCTCGAACCTCTTCGGGTTTTTCTAGAAAAGTCAACAGTTTTGGAAATGTCATTGTTCTAGATGATGAAGAAGAAGACGAGGATGACGATGACGATGAGTTTGATGACGATGATTTCGAAGATGTAGATATATCAGGAAATCAGGAGCTTCCTTATAACTTTGATTCTCCAAAAGATAAAGGGGAAATTAATGTTGTTCTGAACAAAACTGTTGCACAACCAACTCCATCGAAAAAAAGAGCTAATAGAGATAATGTCATCAGTACTGAGGAGAAAATTTACAGAAAGAATATTCACATGATGTACTTGGCTTGTATGGTAGCACATGGTGCTATAAGAAATGCATGGTCAAGTGATTCAACGTTGATGAGAGATATTAGAACAAGTGTGCCAAAGAATATAGTTGATAATTTGATTGAATACAGACTACTTTCACGCTCGGATAACTCGGTTCAAACTAAGACTAGAAAATTACTAGATCTACTAAAGCTCATCATGATTTTTTGGTATAAATCGTTTACGATATCAGGTGGTGAGATGCTTATAAAGCACCTTTGGGTTGAGTTTGGGAAAACGGAAAAATCATCTAGTAAAGTTACTAAAGAGAAATTCGTGAGATTAATCGCAAGAAGAAGAGGATCCAGGCAGGTGGCTGTCCAAGGATTTGTTTCTTTATTAAGATGTTTAGGCTTGCAAGCTCGTCTTATATTTTCCATTCAACCTCCTGATTTCACTAACATGCAACGAGATGACTCAAATGAAGACCAAGACAAGGACTCAACAAATTCTTCCAAGGCAAACTCACCTAGGCCCCAGACGAGAGGAGGACCTGGTTCCAAGAGGGAGTTATCAAGCTCTGAAAAAATATTTCAGGCTCTCAGGGTTCCCAAAGGTATATATTCAAACTCAAGAGTGGGTTCACCTTCGGAAAAAGAAATAAAGTATCCGTTAATGTGGTGTGAAGTATGGGATAAGGATGCTAAAAAGTGGATAACTATCGACCCTATAACCCAAAAGAGAATTGAAATAGTTGCAGGGAGATCATGTTTGGAGCCCCCTTTGAATGATCCACATAATAACACATTATATGTTATCTCATATGATAACTATGGAGGAGTTCGAGATGTGACTAGAAGATATAGTCAACATTATAATGCTAAAGTTCGAAAGAAAAGAATCACTCGTGAACCTGAGGGTGAGCTATGGTGGGATAAGTTGTTATTAGCGGCCAACACCGAAAAAGGAAGAAAGCTTAGGAATATAGATATTGTCGAAAAGCATGAATTTGAGACGAGATCACTAGAAGAAGGTATGCCAAACAGTATACAAGATTTCAAGGGACATCCCATATATGTATTGGAAGAACATCTAAGGCAAAACGAAATACTTCATCCAAAAATAAGTAGAGGTACCATCCGAAAGAAAAATGCAAAAGGTGGATTGACCCCTGTATACGCAAGGAAGTATGTCCATATAGTTAGATCCGCTAAAGCTTGGTATTTAAGAGGAAGGGTTCTGAAAATGGCTGAAAGACCGATGAAGGTAAGGGAAAATAAACCCAAATCCAAGAAAGGTCGCAAGTATGAAGATGATTACAGGTTAACTGATAATGATGGTGACTTCGATGGTGACGATGATGTTAATTTATATGCTGAATTTCAGACGGAGTTGTATGTCCCCCCTCCGATTGTTGATGGTAAGATACCTGTCAATGCATATGGTAATATCGATATTTATACGAAGACAATGATTCCCAAAGGTGCTGCTCATATTGAGGGTAAATTTGCATCAAAGGCGGCGAAGCTTATAGGTGTTGAATTTGCCAATGCGGTCACTGGATTTGATTTCACGGGAGGTGGATCCCAAGCAAGAGGTGCCGGGATTGCCAGTGCTAAGATCAATGGTGTGGTAGTTTTGGAGGAAAATGCCGAAGCTGTGAAAGCTGTTGCTGAGTATCTTGAAGAGCAAGAGGTAGAGGATACTCACAAGAGGCAAGAGTTGATAGCACTGAGAGGTTGGAAGATCTTATTGTCCAAATTGAGAATTCAAGAAAGATTGAACTCTGAACATGGTTTCATTCAACCTAAAAATGACGAAGAATTATCTGAATCACCAGATCATTCTGTTAAAGAAAAACCAAAATCCAGGATCTATGATTATGACTTTGATGGTTCTGATCAGGAAGGTAAAGCTGAGAATACTCCACTTCCCAAGACTCCCAATCATACTGCAGTCTATGGAGGTGGTGGTTTCTTGGTTGATCACCATGATGAAGAACTGCACTTTTCAGCTGATGATATTGATGATTTTGAGGAGAATTCTAGTGTGGGCGTGGTGGCTATAGATGTCGATAACCATGAAGAGAATGATGATGAAGATGTACCTAGTCACTACGGTATTTATGATTTTAATAATCCTATTGAAAACATCAATGAGGAAGATTCGAATACAGACTCGCATAATGGTGGATTTTACGATTTTGGTAGTCCTTCAGATGACGAAAATGCCAGTAATGGACAAGCTTCTGTAGGGGGAGGCGGGTTCTTTGATTTCGATGGGGAAGTTGATGATGATGGTTCAAGTTTCCCAGTTACTAGTGGTGGCGGTTTTGAGCTCAAAGAGCATGAATCAAATGCTGATGAAGCTACTTCTAGTGCTGAAATTCAGGACTATGAGGATGTTAAAACAACACATGACATACAAGAGAGTGGTACGGGAGGTTCTAAGAATGAGATATATGGCGATGCCGATACATATGGTCGTTGTTTTGCCGAATTCGATGCTGACAGCGATGATTATGAGGATGACATATATGGTGGAGAAGTGGAGTCCAAGCCTGTCGAACTAAAAACTGTTCACAGAAGCGATGAACCTGAAATTGGTATAAATGAGATCATGGATGAACCTGGGAATTATGGGCACAGTTTTGGTTCATATGATGACGATGATGATGATGACGAAGAACTAGAACCAACTATTGATGTGAAGGGCCTCGGGCCTTCTGCAGCGGTGACGGTTTCCAATTCTGCAACCCCAAACGTATCGGATTCCACCGAAGGTGGTTTCGATCTGCAGCTAGATAAGACTCCTTCAAAGGGCATCGGAAAAGCTCTGAAAAATCCTAAATTGAAAATTTCTGATCCATTAGACTCAAAAAGCGAGTCTAGTGTAGAAACTCCAGCAGTTGATTTGAAAGAAGATGAATGGAGTGATTTGTCGGAGAATGGTAATGATAATATTAATGACAACGATAATGATAATAATGATGATAACGCAGAAAATAATGACGCAGCATACTATGACTTTGAGTACAGTGATTCGGAATGACAGACGTAACTTCATGCTACTTTTGATCATTAAATGTTAAATGATATTAAAGTTTGTTTGTATGTAAGATTATATGTATGTTTGTATATACTTAATGATTGAATATAGTAAACATTTGTGCAATTTTTCTCAATTCCCCTTTTTCAACCGCTTTTGCTTTTCTAAAGCATGCTGTTCTAACAACCTTTGCTCACGAAGTTCCTCGAGTCTAGCTAATTTAGCAGCTCTTGCCTCTTCTTCAAATATTTCTTCTCCGGTAGCCTCCATATCTTCATCATTGTCATCAACTTCGTCGTAGTATCTTTTCTTTGCGTCTCTCGATCTTCCAGGGTTCAAAATCTCCCATATTTCATCACGGTCGTAACCTTGACGTCTAATTCTCTGTTGCCTTTCTCTTTCTTCTAACTCCTCGTCATCATACTCTATGAAATCATCAACGTCATCGTCGTAATCATCGTAACCTTCGTATAGTTCCTCATCATCGTCATCATCAGCGGCTTCAATGTCATAAGCATCCTTCTTTTCTCTGCTCCGTATGAGACCAGTGGGTTTTCTAGGTTTGCCAAATCTTTGATCTGGAGTATCTTGTGATCTACGTTTCATCTCTAACTTCTTCATAAGTCTCTCAGATGGTTTCGCAAGAGGAGCTGGTGCAACGATTGGTTTTTTGACATCAAATCTCGATTGAACTGGTTGGTTAGGTTTTCCCTTCCGGATTCCATATGGATCGTTGTCTCTTTTAGTGGATACCAATTTCAGTGGTTTTGTTGCCGTTTTAGATGGGGCCGATGTATCTTGTGGTTTTGGTGATGATGCATTGGATGATACCGTACGTCCATTAGTTGTAGGTTTGGTCTCTGATTTTTTAATGATTGGGTTAACTGTTAGTTTTTTTGCGTCAACCTTTTCCGCCTGTTTCAATAATTCTTTGAATGTTAGCTTTGGTCCTGGAGGAGATGCAGATTTCTGCGTTCGACTGGGAGCTGTAGCATTACTGTTATTTTTACCTTTTGATCCTGTACTAGTTGAAGTTGTTGGTCTTTGTTGAACAGGCCTTGATGTAACGGTAGAAGCTCTGATTGAAGAACCTCGGGATGCTGAAGCCGAAGTGGTTTTTGGTTTCATATATGCATCAGAAACAGCTTTTTCAAGCTTCTTTTGTCTCTTCAACTCTTCCTGTCTCTCTTTTTCTTTTCTTCTTGCCTCCTTAAGTCTAGATACCGCAGGATCAACTACAGGAGCAGATGATGATGGTGGTGGCGGTGGTGATCTGCTGAGAGCAGCTGGACTTGCACTTGTTCCACGCTTGTCTTTCCTGACTTGGGAAAGAAGTGAGGCAAAACTCATCGTTTTCTGTACGATATACTAGTTGATTCTACTGTTCAAACGTTTCCAGTCGTTAACTGGATGTTAAGAGAATCCCTTGTAAGGATGATTAGATCACTTGTTCAAATGGCTGACATGTCACAAAGAAATCGGATATATTACTTAATCACTCGGATCATATACTGCAATGGTGTATGGGTGCACAGCTTTTGTATAGGATTATATATATCAGTGTTCATTAGTTAGAAGGAAAATTTACATTTAGGGCAGAGAGATACAAATATAGGTGATTATTTGACACCTTCAACGTAACTAAGTAGCTTGCATTAAAATATTTTAGATATACAGAGAGTATTGCAAAGGAGATTTTTCAATATAATTTTTCTGAAAGTTCATCTTTTTTTCTTTGAGTTTTTCAGATGAATTGATAGTAATAATATTAAATAGAAAAGTAGACAACAAGACTAAGTAACTAAGCATCAGTCAATAATCAATATTGGAAGCACATATGCTGGTTTTTTGAGTTTCGTATATGCCATATTGTTCTTTTAGAGATTAATTACTATTCTTTCAAGTATCCATTCAGACAATTAAATAACGAATTGGGATGTGGACCAACTTAATGATGTAACCAACAACACCCATCATAAGAAAACCAATACCAACAGCTCTAACAATGTTTAAGTATTCTAGAAGATGACTTCAGTTAGTATTATTGTAAATATTGATAAAGACAATATTGCTTGACTTAGTGAAACATACCTTTCTTGGTAGGCTTGGTACATTTCTTTATGAATTGAGTACCTTCCTTGATGAATTCAACTGGAGCTTCGGTGAGCTTTTCAATACCTTCGGCAGCCATGGTTATATGTATATGTATCGATATAGGTATGTCTTGAAAGAGGAGTCTTAAAAGAAGTAGATCATAGTAATTAAGATGTATTGTTAAGAAAGACACTTACTTATCGCTCGCTCGCTCGATTCCTTTTGGACAATTGGCTTCTTGTGAGTAAGTAAGCCTGTGGAGGCGGGTAATTTATATTACGCGACATTTTCATTTGTTGCTATGTCCCTTGTCTTTTCTACTATTATAACATACGATATTAAGTTGGCTGTATACACTTATTATAAATTATATATACATCTACTGACCAAAACCTGTCCACTCATCATCATCTTCTTCTTCGTCTTCTTCTTCTTGTTCTCCCTCTTGTTCTTCTCCTTCTACTTCTGCGACGGCGTAGGACTTCTTCTTGTATTCACTTACATCAATACCCCATTCACTTAATCTGTCATCTAAAAATAAATCATCTCTTATCTTCAATCTCAAGGTTTTGGTCAAAGATTCTTTTTGTAACTCCTTGAATGGCAAAAGAAGTTTGTCCATTGGAATAGAAGCGATCTTAGCTCTTTTCTCTGCAAGTTTCTTTTCTTCCTCTTGCTCTTGTTCTTCATTTCCACTTTCACTGTCAGTTTGTTCGTCTTGTCCTGCGGTTTCGCTGTCTTTATCTTCTTCTTCTTCTTCTTCCTCTTCGGATCCAAAAAGAACTTTTTCTAGTTCGTCGATGTAGACATCTGTTATATGGTAAACTACACCCGTTGGTACATGTTTATACACCTCGTAATCTTTACTTAAAATGCCAGATTGTAACGCTTCGATGTATGAACCGACTAATTCTTCATCCCAGTCATTGTTTTGTAACCTTACAAATGATTCTCTTATGACATATCTCATCAACATATAGAATTTATCCAATCTCCATTTATCTAATGATGGCCATTCGACACTTACAACTTTCCAAAATGCTCTAACAAAGACAGGGAATCTTTCTTGCTGGACAAGAACTTCAGGATCAGAGAACAATGATGCCAATGAATTGGCTAATCTCTGTTGAGGACGAGGTCTATCACTAAACCACATTGTGTAGAATAACCCCTTCAATAGTTTTTCAAAATCTAATTGAGTTAAAGTAGTTTTAATGGCTATAAATTTTTTCAAATTCTCAAATGCCTTTTCTCTGATCTTACGATCATTTGATGCAAGCTTCTTCACAAAAGAAGATGTCTTAATATTCTGCATGGACATCTTGACTATTATATGTGCTGTGAATGAAAATGCGAGAGACTGAATGCTTTATCAAGAAATATTCAACTAGTCTTTAATTTGACCGTATCAAAGGAAAAAGAATCATAAAATTTGTAGGTGAAAAATTTATTTCTCAAGTGCGGCGGTGTTAATTTTTTTTCCCTGATGTTCTTTGCCGTATATAGGAAGATTAGATACAGAGATAACTAACTGCATTTGGGTTTGTTGTATAAGGTGAATTAATTGGAATCCGATTACCTTGGACAGTCCATCTATGAGTACAAACAAGAAACTAGGGGTTGTCAACCCTAAAAAACCTCAGTATGACGCTGCGGGTAATAGAATTAACCAGTATATTCCAAATTATATTGCTAACCAGCCTTGGTATTTTCAGTCAGAGGCAAATTCTGTAGATTCAAATGCAAGATATGACTTGATAAAGGATGCAAATACGGCCACAGAAGTACAGGATAGGCTAGCGCATCAGCGGATGAAACCAAATGCCGAAATAGTGCCCAATAACCTTCCTAGAAAAGGTGAAGGTATCAACGATGAATTCGAGGTTATCAAGAGTGATGTCTCCGTTGATGAAGATATTAAACCCGGTAACAAAAGGAGACTAAACAATCATGATAGCAGCAGCAATAAACTGAAGTTTAAGAAAGGAGCTTGTGAGAATTGCGGAAGTACAAAGCACACCAAAAGAGATTGCTTTGAAAAACCAAGAAAGGTAAAATATAAATACAGGGTAGAAGAGAGTAAAAGTCCTTCATCAAGTGGGGCAGAAAAGGAAATATATGTCAAAAAAGATACAGATAACTGGGATGTGAAAAGAGATAGATGGCATGGGTATGATTCAGTTAATGATTACGATAAGCATTTACAAGAGTACAAACGTAGAGAAGACGAGAGAAAAGCCAAACTTCAAAAGGAAAGAGAGGCTCTAGCTGAATTGGAAGGTTTGGATGAAGACGAATTGTTAGAAATGCAAGAGTTAGGTCTTTTGGATGAGATACAGGCGAAGATCAAAAAACTTGAAGATGAGAAGAATGATATACCTATAAATATGCCTAAAGTTGAAGATTCTAAGCTGTCAGTTAGATCATTAGATGAAAAGCCAAGATATTTAGAGGTGATTAAGACCGGTAAAGAGCTGAACTACAACCCTAAGTCAAGAATATACAAAGACTCTTCAGAGGGTTATTATAATGATAAAGGTCAGTTTGTACGTCATTTAACTGGTGAAGCGAAAGAATTTGAAAAATTGAAAAAGTTTGCTTGGGAGCATAATGAGGCAGTCAAAAAGGAGTACTTGTCCAAAGCAGAAGATGATGATTCTAAGAAGTTGACGGATTTGAATTACAGTGCTGAGGTGTCTCCAACTGGTATCTATATGGCCTTGAAAGAAAAAGAGACTCGAGAAGCTCTGCTGCGTAAAGCTAAGAAGAGAGAACTCATGGAGAAATACGGAAGCGAAGGCGCTCATGCGGAAGAGAACAGTGTAGATACTGGTGATAGTGCTGTATCGAAGGATAAGGAAGACGAAGAAGATAAAGAAGATGATGATGAGTCAGTCATTCCAAAAGGTGATTCGACTTATTACGAGTACACGGCGAAAGGTGAGATCAAGAGCAAATCCCAGAAGGACCTGGAGCTCATTGAGAAATACAGAAACAGTTGAACTACTGTTCCATCACCAATACCATCTTCTTATGTATATATATATGTTTGTATTTTTAGCCAACCCCAACTTGTATGGAGAAATTAAGACTAATAACGTGTATCTTTTATAGTTCAACTACATGCGCCACGTAAACCAGCCACATTTTCCCCGACCAATTTCACAGCAGCGAAAGCTCGAAGCTGTCTGTCAGTTTAGTAAACGGCTGCGGTTTGCTCCACCGTTATACACTTACTGATGATGTATTGTTATATGTATTACACACAAATATATTGAAGATCGAACAGCATATAACGTTTAGATTATCTGTATATCATTAGAATTAGTCCCGCTGTGCATTTATCGTTGCTTTGTACACAAATAAACTCAATTAGTTTCATCTGTTCACGAAAGCAACAAACAAACATTAACGTTGATATTGAGAGAATCCAAGTTTCATCAATTGTTACTTCTCTCCTGCTCAATTTATATAAAAAGGTTATAGAGAATTGCGAGAACACAAATTTCTAAGATGGATCAATCACAGCAAATGACTCATACCAATAGTATCAGTACGGGAAACCATGGGTTCCTAGCCAACTGTTCTCCTGATCAAATTAGGGCTGACCAACAGATTGGATTACAAGCAATTAGAAATTTCTTGCAAAGTAAAAATTCATTTGATGTGTTACCTGTTTCATACAGATTGATTGTCTTTGAAACTTCCTTACTAGTCAAGAAAGCCCTTAACATCTTATTACAAAACTCCATCGTTTCAGCACCACTATGGAACAGCAAAACTTCAAGATTTGCTGGTTTATTGACTTCAAATGATTTCATTAATGTTATACAATACTACTCGCAGAATACAGACCAATTTCCCTTTGTCGATAACTTAACATTAGATGGTTTACGAGACGTTGAGAAGGCCATTGGAGTAACTCAAATGGAAACTATCTCTATCCATCCATTTAAATCATTGTATGATGCATGTGTGAAAATGATTGAGAGTTCTTCCAGAAGAATTCCATTGATTGATGAAGATGAGAAGACGCATAGAGAAATTGTCGTTTGCGTTTTGACACAATATAGAATATTGAAATTCGTCAGTATGAACTGTAAAGAAACAAAAATATTATTACAACCATTACACGAATTGAAGTTGGGAACACTGGATAACATATCGGCAGTAACGTTGAACACACCTGTATTGGATGTTATCTCGTTGTTTATCTCCAAATCTGTTTCATCCGTACCTATTGTTGATGAAAACAGAGTATTGATCAATGTATATGAAGCTGTTGATGTTTTATCATTGATCAAAGGTGGATTATATGCAGATTTGTCATTGAGTGTGGGTGAAGCATTGATGAAAAGATCAGATGATTTTGAGGGTGTTTATACTTGTACCATGAATGACAATTTGTGTAACATACTAGAGACTATTAGAAAGTCTAGATTGCATAGATTGTTTGTTGTCAATGACGATGGTACCTTGGTTGGTGTGGTGACTTTGAGTGACATCCTCAAGTATATTTTATTTGGATGAGTGTAAATGTTCATAATGCGTTTTGAAACATATTTGTGTAGATATATATAAAACTAACGAGTATATCATTTTCGAATCAGTATAATTCACCCATCTGTAAAGTAGTTTTGTCCACAACAATGAAAACTGTCGCCGTACCCCTCTTCTCTTATTCTTCTCTCTCTGGACGCGCCGCATTTTTCCCAAAATGGCAAACTCATCCGCAAGCAAAGGAATAAGGTGACACAGCCTGGAAAGTACAGCGGACTAATAGAAATCCAAGGAACATGAATTGATAAGTTTCCGTGGAGTCCTATTACTAATGTTGATATTTTTTGCAATATCTTTCACCTTTTGTACAGATTTCTAAAATATACTATATCATATTCATTTCTATACCTTTCCTTCAAAACTCATAACCGTACGGACTTGCATTCATTAGTTAGTCAGAGTTAGCAGTTTTAACTCTTTTTTCCTCGGACGGTTAGACTCACGGCTTTAAAGCACTAAGAACAAAGGGAAGCTAACACTTGTCTCTGATTACTTACGAAAAGTCACATTTATTTTACTTTAATTATAATTACATCTAGCATATGAAAACGTTGGGACGGTATATATTTATAGACACTTCATTCAGCAGATATTAGAATTGAATTTCCCAATAAAATATTGATATATTCACAGAGATTTTTGCTTGCCCTTTATAAAACGTTATCACAAGATTCTACCGACCCAAAAGAGTGAATAATCAATTGATTTGTTTGTTTTCTGCCTTTGTAGTTGTTGATATATTCATTTCTTCAATTACAAAGTACTACATCACATAACTAATGCCAATTCGTTGCACAATGCCCAACGAGATACCCTGGTTAGAGAAGCCGAATTTACCACAAGTTACACTTCGATCTACAATAGCAGGTTTGCTAATCGGTTCGATTGTTCTGATATCAAACTTTCAATTTGGTCTTCAAACAGGATGGGTGTCCATGATGTCACTTCCTTCAGCACTGCTAGGGTTTGCTGTCTTCAAAATGTTGCAAGAAAAATTAGATTATCCATTCACAGATGTTGAAAATGTCTTTGTGCAGAGTGTTGCCGTTGCCACCGGTACTGGACCTCTAGCATATGGTTTCGTGGGTATCTTACCAGCCATTGAAAATTTCATGACTAATGAAGAAAGTGGGTATGAAAATGGAATCGATTTGAAACCATTGTGGAAATTGATACTTTGGTCAAGCGGATTAGCTTTCTTTGGAGTATTTTTTGCTGTTCCCCTTAGAAGACAAGTTATAGTTCAAGAGAAACTCCCGTTCCCTAGTGGAAGTGCCACTGCGACTTTGATATCTGTCTTTCATGGTACTGAGATATATGGCGATAATTTAACACCAACAGATATTGCTGAAGGAACTTCCAAGCTTGGTAATGCTACTACCAACAGAGAGGACGATTATCCTATTTCTCCCTCAAGGGAGAACAATAGTAACGAAGTTAATAACAACAATATTGCATCACCTTCTGAAATCAGCGATTTGACTATTATAGAATCTAGCGATCTTTTTAGCCTGGCACAAATAGAGACGTATAGAACCAATATCAAGACATTATTGATCACCTTTAGTGTCTCTTCAGTTTATACAGTCGTTGCATATTTTATACCACAATTGAGATCAATACCTATATTCGGACTATCGCTCTCAAAGAGTTATCTTTGGAATTTTCAACCTTCACCTGCATATATTGGACAAGGAATGATTATGGGTTTACAAACTACCTCATACATGTTGGTTGGTGCTATATTAGGATGGGCTATTTTAGCTCCTATGTCTCAAAAACTTGGATGGGCTCCAGGTGCAATTGACGATTGGAAGACAGGAGGCCAAGGTTGGATTCTATGGATAAGTTTAGCTGTAATGGTAGCGGACTCTGTTGTTTCTTTCATCATGGTTACTGGTAGATCTTTAATACTCATGTTACACGAGTCCAATATTCTTTCAAAACTTCACATTACATCATATACAGACAATGAAATTGATACGCAACCTCATTCGAGTGATATCCATCAGCCTTTGATCAACGAAGATGATAGTGCCTTAGGCTCTGATGAGGAACCCTCAAATGCTACATATCACGGTGATTCAACTGCTAATCTCAAATCTACTTCTCAAACTGATCTGGTTGGCGGATTCGTCGATTTAGACTCAAAGCATCTTGTCTCCAATAAAATTACGTTTGTTGGTTTAATTCTATCTTCTATATTCTGTATCATTTCTGTGAGAATAGTATTTGGCCCAGTTATTCCAATATATGCCATGGTAGCCGCTATAATATTAGCTCTTTTCTTATCAATCTTGGGTGTTCGAGCATTGGGAGAGACCGATCTAAACCCAGTCAGTGGAATTGGTAAACTGTCTCAATTGATATTCGCATTCATTGTTCCTCCAAAGACTCCAGGCTCAGTCCTAATTAATCTTGTGGCAGGTGGTATCTCAGAAGCTGGTGCTCAACAAGCTGGTGATTTGATGCAAGATTTGAAGACGGGTCACATGCTTGGTGCTTCACCAAAGGCTCAGTTCGTTGCTCAACTTTACGGTGCTACCTTTTCGGTTGTTCTCTCGTCTGTAGTGTATAGACTTTACAACACAATTTATGAAATTCCAGGAGATGTTTTTAGAGTGCCTACAGCCGTTATATGGATTGACTGTTCAAGACTTGTCACAGGTGCAGGTTTGCCACCATATGCATTTGAAGCTTCTATTGTATTTGGTGTGTTGTTTTCAATAATTGCTGTCCTAAAATCTCTTGGCCGTGACTATGAAAAACTGAAAGAAAAATTGATTTACTTTCCTTCCGGTGTAGCAGTTGGTGTTGGAATCTATAACACTCCTTCATTCACCTTGGCAAGATTTTTAGGTGGTGTTATTGCTTATTTCTGGATGCATAAGTTGGGAAATTCTCAGGATGAGAGAGTCAGAATGATCATATTCAGTAGTGGATTGGTTCTCGGAGAAGGTCTGTTTAGTATTGCCAATATGATCTTGACCACACTTGGCGTCCCGCATCTGTGAAAAATATGTAGATTAGTAACTTTGGGCTCACCAAAAATAAAATTCAAAATTAGAAATATAATATTTAAAAGTTTGTAAATTTGCGATTTTCAGTTTCCTGAGTATGCAACTATTGAGAAATATCTCACAATTGTCTTGAGTCATTGATCCTTCAGTTACTAGATACAATCTATAATTCCCATCACTTGAGACAGGCAGCTTAATATACAAATGATAATATACTTGTAGTATCAAAATAAAGAAACACCGGAAACTTTTCAAAAGTAGAATACAAAATAAATCAATACAAAACAAATCACACAAAACAACGTAAGAAACGTAATTGAGAAAAACATACAAGAGATGGAAAAGAAAAGATTTAAAAATAGGGTAGATAAAGTAAGTCGACAAAGTGAAAAAGCTATAAAAAGTGGTTTTATTACATATTATCAAAGTGATACAAATTAAAAACGGAAGCATTTTGGAGTTGCAACTTATTCAGAGGAAGTTTACGATATCCGGTCAATCAAGTCAAATCATTGTTCTTGTTGCTGTTGCTGTAGCATTTGCTGCATATGTTGCTTCTTCTCTTCAGCATCAATCTTATTATTGATCAGAACAATAGCTCGCTGAATACCGTATTGATTACCTGTAATAGTCAATTTTCTTTCTTTTGCACCTGGCACCTCATCGTTCACTTTGACATAAGAACCTGTGTTGTTTCTGATATGGTTCAAATTCTTTCCTCCTTTACCGATTATCAGACCAATGTGTTTCATTGGAACTAAAATATCTTGTGAAATCTTTTCCATTGTCATTGGTTGAAAATTTTGGAACGCAGCGAATTGATTGACCATAACATTTGGTTTACTCATATCTATTTGAACATGTTGTTGACGGCCACCACCCATTCCACCAACTCCAGGTTTGCCATATGGCATAGACATCATTGGGCCTCCACCCATCATGTTCATCATTGGTGGGTAACCTTGCATCATACCTCCCATCATATTGTTGCCTGCTGTTGGGAGTGGTTGATGGGGTTGTTGGAAGTTTGCTGGATTATAGTATACAGTCTTTGTCACAAATTGTTTGTGTTGCAATACCGTCTGCGAAACAAAATAAGTTGCGATATGGATTGCATCTGCAACACCATGGATATTTAATACTCTGTCGGTTGAGTTTGGCAAAATAGAGTCGTTAGCTTTCAATGCAGCAGCTGAATTCTCTTCAATTTCACGGAATCGAGCACCTTTCTTACCAATAATATACCCCATAAGTGTATGAGGAAATAACAGCTTCAGCTGTAATTGTTTTGATTCTAATGAAGAAGTTTGATCAAGAGGTTCGTTCAGTATCACTCTCGTGATTAAACCAAAGGCTTTGGCAACGTGTTCCGAAGGTCCTCTAACACTTACAATTCTTTCTGGAATACCAGCTAAGTTCTCACTTACATTAATTCTTGCTCCTGATAGCTCTTTGATCTTATTCACGGTTTCTCCACCTTTGCCGACAATGGCTGCAGCTTCTTTAATACCTGACAGCATTCTGAAGTGAACATAGGTTGGATCGCCATTTTGGACAGCTCTGTGACTGCTGATAGGGCCAGAATGAGCCTTGCCAAAATCATCGCCATTGTTACCTCCATCTTCTTCATTTGTATCATCTCCACTACCAGAAACTAAAGCTACTGCAGTTTTATCTTTGTCCTCTTGTAAATCATGTTGTTCCACAACTTCGCTGTCAAGAGCGACTCTTTTAACAGTGCTACTTTCACTCTCTTCGTTCTTACGCTTTAGCATTGTTTGTCCAGCGCTCAATGGGTCTATTCTAAGACTTTGTATGGGTTAATATGCTCTATGGTAAAGATCCTGTCGTAAATACCGAAGACAATAAATAACACTCGTGTCATCCCCTCTAACGTGATAAATGACTCCCGCTTCTGCTTATGATTTTGCCCTGAGATTTTTCAAATTTTTGAGGGTTGGGGCCACGCGGGTATCCGATGTGCTCTTATTCGGCGTGGCGCTGTATGAAAAGAATACTTTTAGAAGGTAATATGCTTCACTCATTGAGAACAGTATACGTAAATCAAGGTTGATACTTTTGCTTGAGGAAACAATGAGTACACTACAAGAAGAGGATCTATTTAAAAAGGAAAAGGAAGCAAGTAAAGAGCAGCTGAACAGTGAGGAAGATGATGAATATGAGGAAGATGAAGACGAGGATTATGATCCCTCTAAATCAAAGGGTAACGGGGATGACAGTGAAGCAGAAGGTGATTCAGATAACGAGTTCCAGGATGCCAAGGTAGTCAAGAAAGAGATCAAGAAGGCAAATTACTCTGCCATAGATACTGGAGAAGGTGGTCTCATCAAAACTAGAAGACAGAGAGAAGAGGAAGCAAAAAAAGAGAAGAAGTTCAGTGTAAGAAAGACTTCCAGTGACACCAAGAGTAAACTGGATATAGATTCTATCTGGAAAGAGCTGAACTCCAAACCTTTGACGCCAGAAAGTGGATCAGTCCCCGTTCCTCAGGACTCCCTTTCCGAAGGCCCAAAGGATACTCAAGTGAAGCAGAAGGTGGAGACTGGTAAAAGCAATGACAGCAATAGCATAGAACCTCAACAAGTGAAGATTAAAAGAACTTACGAGTTTGCAGGTGAAACAATCACAGAAGAGAAGTGGGTAGACGTAAATTCAGAGGAAGTCAGAGCCCATTTTAATTCGACCAAGATGAATACGAAAGAAGATCCATCCTCTTCTGCATCTTCATCGTCGACCACCAATTCCAAGTCACAGTTTCCAGGAAAACGACCACCAAAGAGAAAACGTCCCGGTCTTTTAGAAGCTGTTATCAACGGTACCTCAAATGCAAAGTTATCTACTTTGGAGAAATCAAGACTTGATTGGGCTACTTATGTAGATAAACAAAAGATTGGTGATGAATTGAAAATTGCTAATAAAGGTGGTTATCTGGAGAAACAAGATTTCCTGGCTAGAGTTGAGTCTAAGAAAGACGAGAAATATAAAGATGCAAAGGCACATATTGTTAGCATCAATAATGCAGCCAAAAATTGAATAAATGTTTTATAATTAACTGTATACCTAATGAACTTGTATATCATGATTTTTTTTTCTTTTGGATGTTCTTCATTGAGAACGGAACTCTTAAAAGATATGAACGATACGCATAGAAATATTAGTGTATATAAAACATTATAGACTAACTATTTATAGCGCACAATGAAACAATATATATAGAAATTTTATTTAGTACTAGTGGAGGGTCTCTTTGAATTTAACCAGTTGATCAAATCAAAGAATAAGGATGATTGAGCTTTTGAATTGAAATCAACTGCCCAAGTCTTCAAAGTAGTTGCATAAATATCGATGATTTTGCCAATTATGTCACTTTTCAGTTCATCAGAGGTACAATTGTTAACAAGAGATTTAGAGATAAAGATAGAAACCTGGCTACATGCTAATGAATATGAGTTGAATGGACTCTTGTGACTACTAATTTGTATATCAGCCAGCGTATTTAAAAAGTTCTCATATAAATCTTCGGAAGATGCCTCACTTGCGAAGGTAATTTTAGACTTACAGATTTTAGTCTTCAAAAGTTTATGAGCTTTTGCACCCAAATTTTTATCCATAGTCAATTCCATCAATCTCAAGAGGCAGTCAGCGATATAGATATTAAGTTCGGACTCTGGTCTTTTTGAATTGAAAATCTCCAAAAGGTCAATAAGTCTGCTCTTGAAGAAAGCCATCATAGCTCTGGCGTTTTGAGCTTCAAGTTTACGTGCTTGACCCGACTTGTTTTCCAATGAATTCATAGCGTCACGTCTATTTTTGAAAATAGCAGCCAAATGAACATCTAACGACAACATTTGTTCGTCCGACATAGATTCCACATCGGATTCTGAATCCATTTCCGAGTCACTATCAGATGAGTCAAATTTGACCTCCCCAGACATCTCAGTTGGAATTCCCAAGGCAGTTGCCAATGCTAAAGTTGTATTCTTTTCTACTTCATCGACCTTCTTTTTTCTAGAGTCTACTTTTTCACTATCGTCACCTGATTCTTCTTCATTCACTTCCTCATTATCATCTTCAATCTCTTCCTCGCTTTCCTCCTCTTCACTCTCTTCCTCCTCGTCCTCTTCTTCTTCTTCTTCTTCTTCTTCTTCCTCACTATCTTCCTCTTCACCGTCCTTCTCATCTGCATCCCCTTCTTCTACATCCTCGGCATCACCCTTGAATAGTTTTTCCTGGCCCTCCTTATTTTCTTTAGTCAACAATATGTCAAAAATTCTATCCAATTGCCCAGCATCAACAACATCTACCAAGTTTTCCCAAATAGTCGATGATATCTTTTTCATTAGGGAAGATGTTTGTGAAATGTAGGACAACATCAAATCTATCAAAGTATCTACTAATTCTTTCTCTTTGTTTTCTTTATTGCCCTTGGAATTCATGGCCTCTTCATAAGCAGAATGTAAATCGCTCAAAACATCTGCGGATTCAGAGTTACCAGAGTGCATCTGCAACAAAGTAATAGAAAATAAGATCTCAAAAGAGTTGAGAATTCTATCACTCACTGGTTTTTTGCTTGAACGACGTAGTTTGTTAATGGCTTTAACAGACTTGAGACCAGAAGACAAAATGTCGCCCAAAGAACCATCAAAATCATGTCTGTACTTGAGATTAGTCTTATCTCTGTTCTCAACGCTCATCAAGGTCTTGTATGGCCAAGATTCTTGAGGATCAGACATACTTGGAGTAGACATTATATCTGAAAGAACGGAGTACATCCTTTCCAACGATGATTGTGCTATTCTATCTGTGAAAGCTGCTTCGTTTGACCCTTTCATGAATGCATGAACTGACAAGTATTCCATTATTAAATTTAACCACTCCAATGATACGGCCCTATTAGAGTTTGAGGTTGAAGTCTTCTTATTTTTCACCAAATGCACCAAAGTATCAAGAACAAAAATTTGAGTTTTAATAACTTCTTCATCGTTTTCGAAAGATTCAGAGTTCGTCTCCAAAGAAGTAAGAAGTTCTATGACATCGGTTAAATATTCACCTTGTGCTAGTTGAACAACTTCCTGTACCGTCTTCGACTTTGTGAACTTATCAAAGTTGATGGAACCCACGGGCTTAGTTATGAGAGCTTTTAAAACTGGTATCACTCTATCTTGATTTTCTCTACAAGTCGAAACAAGTTTCTTCAAGACACTTCTAGCCAAAGTATTGAGAACCCTATCATTATTTGAACTTTGATTAATTAATGTTCTCATCAAGTTGGGAGTTATGAGACTTGGTATTTTATCGCTAGGTAAATTTGGCAATGATAGAATGAGCATGAGAGCTTCAAATCCCCAGTATTTACGTTCTGGTGAAGCTGTCATAGAAAAGAATTGCTCATCAACACAGACTTTCCAAAACTCAGACAGTAACAATTTTTCGGATGTCTTAGATTGAGAATGTTTTTGTTTCTTTTCTTTCCTCTTCTCTAACTTGGAAACATGAGTAGAGTCTTGTGATATAATTTCATGTAGCATAGGCGTCCAACATGTGTGTAAAGTTGGAGACCAACTACCCTTTTGCTTGTTATTCTCAACGTTATCTGCATTAGCCTCCTTAGCTGTATCCACATCTTTCAGGACCTTAGCAAGTGTAGAAACGTTTGTTTTCAGTAGCGGATCTCCTGATTTCCAGAAACCATCACCAGAAGAAGGTATATTTGCAGCAGACGTCATCAGTTCTCTATTCTCGGATGGGATAGAAAGGTATATCAACAAACCTTCGGTGGTCAATGTGAGACCAACTTCATGGATCTTAGAGAGAAGAAGGGCATATATCTCTTCTGCATACCTATTTTGATTTATATTCAACTGTAGCAAGGATTTATAGATTGTACCAAATACAGTTTCTCTGATCCAAGATTTGGTTAGTGACAACGCAATTAATTGCTTCAGAACAATGAGATAATTGTCAATTTCACCTTTCCTTAATTCTTGTGAAATTACTCCGGAGTTTAATAAAGATTGCAAACCAAATAGTTCTCCGAATAATACAGATCTCTCTGCTTTACCGTTGTTCTTTGGGACTGATTGTCTCAATTTTTGAGTTAACATAGAAGTATATTCAGTGACATTCAATTGATTCTTCTCGGTAATTAAGATGCTTAAGACTTCAGAAAGACACATAGAGAACCCAATTCTCGCAGATGCCCTAGAAGAGGACAAACCCTTGATCAGTCTTTCCAAAGCATATTTCCATTCGGATTCAGCATCCTGTTGAGTCAACTCTTTGATCAAAGAGGTAGCACCTTCGATTCTCTCAGATTCAAGATCTGAGGCCAACTTATAATAATGATCACGTGAAACAGTCATACTTTCGTTCTGCAACTAAGTAAAGTGATCTGATCTGGGCTGAAGGAAATGATAGTTATAATTCACCCACTCATCAAATCATCAAAACAAAAAACAAACCAAAAAAAAATATTTTTAACAAACTGGTTCTCCAGCCGCACAGTTTCGACTGTATAAAAATTTAGACGCGTCGTAGTATATTATCCCATGGACATGGTTGCGCAGCGCTGGTCCTTGTGGGAGAAAAACTTCGAATGAGAGAGCTTAACTGTTGAAGTAAGTGAAATGTTGGTAGGTGTTTATTCAAGTGGTACCTCAATTGAATCTGTCACTATTCAACCCCAGTTACTCCATTTCATCACATATATATCAATCATCATGTCTGCTTGGCAAAAAGCTGGTTTCTCGTATGTTCATTCCCTTCGCATTGACCCATCAAGCAACATTCACCTTGATCTTGAATTTCCCTCAAAGTCGAACTTCTCTGCTAGGAAATTGAACGATCTGTGAAAGCTTGAAGATACGAATCATTATACTAACTTCACTGTTCTTATCATAGCATCAACAAATACTTATCAATTGCTGCTAAGACTGTCCAAAAGTCTTTGAAAGATGAAGTCAGAGTAGTCGCTGAAAAGAGATACTTCAGTGAAGTCAAAGTTCAAAAATTAGAACACGGTAACGTTATTTCAACCACTGACTTAACTGCTTCTAAATAATCAGATGGTTTATTTTCATGGGCAGAATCTCATACTTTCAACTAGACCACATTATATCGATTGATTAACCGATTACAATAATGAATTTTCATGAATTATTTACTTTTGTTTATTATTTCCTAAGATAAATATTTTTCTTTTTCGATGATTGGATACATCTCCAATCAGCTTTCAATAGAAACATTTACCCTTTATCAGTACGATTCAATTGTAATTCCTATTTTGAATCATAAATCGTTGTACTATGTAATTCTATGGAGAGGACGGAATCGACCAATCACATGACGCCAATTCCTGCGCCACCGCAGTATACCTCAAAAGCTCACACCGTACACCCGACCGGAGTCCCTGTGGCTAGTCTCAGGCGCGGCTAGGGGAAAAGGTCCCAGCTCGTTCTTTGACACCAACTTCACCGAGTCCGGTCTGAGTGCATTTGTGAATTTTGGTGTCTATAGAATGATGCAAAACTTTACATATTTTTATTTCATTTGATTATTCATATCCCAAGATACACAAATACCCCATATTAAAGGTGATTTTATTGCATTCCCTTTGCTTGTCTAGTTAGATTTTACTCTTCTAGAGCACAGGCGACTTATTTATTTGAAGGTTTTCTTTGATTTTTCATAAATTAGAAAAGACGCTTATACTTGTACATACACCAATATCAGACTTTGAAAAGTCAGTTTAGCATATGCCCTCATCTTAAGGGTTTGATTTTTGACTATTCTCGCAGAAATTCATTATTTGGAAACCCTATCAATACTTAATTATAGACACATACATATATGATGACCATACGGATACTCAATCATTTAGCATTCAAAAGATCTACAGCACTATATCAAAGATCGCTAGGGGTACCGATGCCTCTAGTACGTCAAGTATTGCATCCTTTTTCTCCAAATATCACAGCAAGAAAGCCCAATAGTCCGTCTGTCTCATACAATATTGGTCATTTGATAAGAAGTTTCAGTACCTCGCGTTCACCATTTGCGATGGTTGATGAAAGTAAAGGGAAAATTACTGACACTTCAGTTAGGCCCAATATTGACTTAGTTGATGAAGTAGCTAGAAAGAAAGAGTTGCTTGAAAAAGATCGTAAGAAGACTTGGAAGGAAAGATGGTTTGGAATCACAGAAGAACAACAGCGAACGTCAGGTCTCAAAGAGATAGGTAGACTTTTGAAATTGGCAAAGAAAGATTCTAAATTATTTGGGATCGCTGTTGCTTTATTATTTCTCAGTGCCACGATAATAATGAGTTTACCGAAGATCACAGGAAAAATTCTTGATGCTACAAGAACGTATGAAAATATGGAGTCAATAGAGCTATATGGGTTCAAACTGTACGATTTCCTCTTTGTGGTCTTTGGTTTATTAACTGTTTCCACATTTGCAACTTTTGGAAGAATTATTTTACTAAGAATCTTGGGTGAAAAGTTGGTTTCAAGATTGAGATCAACTATAATGAAGGGTACCCTTCGACAAGACATGGAGTTTTACGATAACAACAAAGTTGGTGATCTGATTTCTAGATTATCAGGTGATGCCTACGTTGTTTCCAGATCTGTAACACAGAACTTATCCGATGGTATCAAACATACAATTGTAGGTGGTACCGCCATTGGAATGATGTTTATTCTTTCCACAAAATTATCATTGGTCATGTTTGCCTTTGGGCCTCCTTTGATCTTTGCTTCTTATATCTACGGTATGAAAATTAGGGATTTGTCAAGACAATTGCAGAAAGCCACTGGTTCATTAACCAGAGTTGCCGAGGAACAGCTTAACTCCATAAGAACAATCCAATCATTTACTGGTGAGACCAAAGAGTTGAATAGGTACGATAATCAAATCAGAGAAGTCTTCAGAATCTCTTATAGAGATTCATTAACGAATGCTACTTTTTTTGCGTCGACTGGTGTTATTGGTAATATTACATTTCTCATAACTTTAGGATATGGTACTTTCTTGGTCATGCATAATGCTATGACAGTCGGTGACTTGACTGCATTCATGCTTTATACAGAATATGCTGGTAATGCCATGTTTGGTATTGCTAATTTTTACTCTGAGTTGATGAAAGGTGCCGGTGCGGCTTCAAGACTGTTTGAATTAATGGATAGAAAACCAAAGATCAATCAAATCACTGGTCAAAAGGCCCCATCAGATATCAAAGGTCATATTGTTTTCGATAAAGTAACATTTGCCTACCCAACAAGACCAGATAATGTCATATTTGATGAGATATCATTCGAAATCAAACCAGGTTCTAATGTTTGTATTGTTGGTCCATCAGGTCGTGGTAAATCAACTATCACCTCATTATTGTTGAGGTTTTATGCACCTTCCTCTGGTAGGATTCTGATAGACGGTGAAGATATTACACAATATAGTGTTCATTCATTGAGAGAAAAATTGGGTGTTGTGCAACAGGAACCGGTATTGATCTCTGGTTCAATTACAGATAATATAAAGTATGGTGTTCCAAGAAGTATGCATATCACTAATGACATGGTTCTATTTGCATCAGAGAGGGCTAATTGTCATGAATTCATCAGAAACTTTCAAGACGGATACGATACTAATATCGGTGCAAGAGGTTCTCTATTGAGTGGTGGTCAGAAGCAAAGAGTCGCAATTGCTAGAGCCTTGATAAAGAATCCTTCCATCTTGATTTTGGATGAGGCAACATCTGCCTTGGATTCTAAATCGGAAAACGCAGTCAATAATACCTTGTCTCATCTTATGAGAGATCATTCCATGACGACTATATCTATCGCTCATAGATTATCAACAATTGAAAGAGCAGATGAAGTCATAGTTTTAGGTTTTGATGGTAAAGTAGCAGAACAAGGAAACTTTCATCAATTGTACAATAACCGTGAATCAAGACTGTACAAGTTACTGAATGAAGAGAAAAGAAAAGAACAACAAGAACAAGAAGAGCAACTTCTGAAAGAAAATGCAGAAGCAAAACTTTCAAAGAAGAAACATGAATTAGAAGAAAAAATCCAGGAAATCGATGAAGAACTAGAAGCTACAGCCCGTGCCCACAGTGAAAATGGCGAAGAGAATAATGAGTTCTCAATTGAGCAGGCGAAAATGGAAGAACATGAAAAGAGAGCAGTGAATGACTCTTTCTTGGGTGTAGGTCTTCATCACCCACTGCGTTTCCCAGATGTAGAATCAACTCTTAGAGAAGAAGTTCAGGATCCATCATCTTTGGAACTCAAGGATGAAACAGAACCTAATTCGGAGAATGTTGAATCTCATGATGCAACTTCAGCTCCATCGCACCCACAAACTCAACCTCAAACACCTCCTCCGGGCCCTCAGACATAATGCTTGCACTAGTAGTAGGTATGTTGAATGAGATTATTGACATATCTATGTAACGTACTATGTATACAATTTAATATATCTATAACATTACCTTTCGCCAATCTTATGTTGAATATACGGCTGTGCGTGAACAAAATTAGTTTTACTCAGAAAAAAATTTACAAATCAGGAAATCAGTAAACAAAGATAATCTCAAATTCTATTAAAAATCTATTAGAGTGGCTGGGCAGAGTAACAAACTGACATGGTTCTATGACAGATCAACTAAATTGATTGTAAATTCATATGCATTCAAGACATTTGTCTATTACAGTCTAATATCCATAAAATCTCAGATCATTCCTTTTCAACCAACTCTTAAAGCGTACAGAATCAGGTTTGGTTAGTAGTCAGAATAAAATGACCGAACCAAGCGAAGGTGTACCTTTATTATTATCCGATATTCTGAACTGTGTCCAAAAATGTCCTGAATTTGATGATTTATTGAAGAAAGAAAACTTGGAAACAGACTTAGAGCGATTTGACAAAGAACTGAAAGAGTATGATGATATTGACAAGTTTGAACTTATATCGAATGACATTAGTGTTTATCTCCATTCACTCCTGGAGATCTTTGAAGACATTGAATATGTCGTAACCCAAGACAAATTTTCTTTGAACTGGATCAGTGAAGCCAAGAGTGAAGTACTACAAACATCAAGAAATATAGAAGTGATTGATACAGTGATATCCAACATTCTAGTACTGTTGGAGTCACGAATGTCTCAGGAGATTGATGGTGATGAAAGCACAGAAATAAAGTTCGACGACCTGCTAGAGAAATTCAATTCCATATGTGAATTATCATTGAAAGTTAAGAAATTTACCTTATTCTACAAGAAAAGAGTAGACGTATCAATCCAGTATAACGAACTTGATCAGTTGGTAATGGGCTCAATCAATAGTGAAATTGAAGAATGTAGAACTGAATTAACAAATTTAAAGCAATTGAAATCTTCATCACACGAAAGAAATTCGCCAACTTTCGACCTTGAAACAATATTATCCAAAATGAAAACACATATGAACTCTTCAAATATCCATAATTTAAGGTTGCCAACCTTCAATAGCGTCGATGAAATGCTCTACAACAAATTTTGTCAGCTTCGAGACAGGATAAACCCTCTCGAAGCTTCGATGATGTTTATACCTGAGACAATTGAACAATTCAGTGGACTTGCCAGAAATTTATACCCAAAAACTGTAACACAACTTATTGAAGGTTATCAATCTCTTGAGAACAAGTTGAAGAAATTTTCAGAAGAGTTGGACGAACTGAAAGTAGAGATAGTTGACCAGAGATGGGAAGAAATATTCACTTATTTGATGGGCGAATCTTTATTCCTTATAGAGAACTTAGAAAATCAACTCCAAAGGGAAATGACAATTACTGATAAGGGCAAGGGAAGTTACAAGTTGGATATTTTGAGTAACACGTTGAGTATAGTACGTAGCGCAATTAATGAAGGTTTAGTCAAAAAAGAAGAGATTGTTGTTCAACAAAAGGCCATACAGGAGAGGTTTGTGAAGCTCCAGGAAAATATGTCAAACAAGTCCAAGGATAGTAATGAATCTCAGCAAGAGGATACACAGTCAGAGGACTTGCTTTTATCAACGGATACAAGTCTCTCAGAGGAGGATGATCACGAAGAGTACTATTTTGAGCCTTTCAAGCTAGGTTCGAAAAATAGGAACGTTCAGAAAACAGAAAAAGCAAGTGAAGACACATCAGTAAAAGTCAAATCCAATGCCGGTAATCGTCTCATAAGTGCCTTGCATATGAAGCCGGTGTACTTGGAATATAACTTTGCCTCCGCTAGGAAGAATCCCAAATTAAGTTATCATATCTTTGAAGATACACTAAAGAATGATCAGAAGACAAATTCAAAGAATAATAATAAATTACTTAGCAAACTAATGGAAGAACTTGCAAACGACGAAAATGAGCTCAACGAAAATATTGATACGTCCAATACCAAGCCCTTATCTTCTTCCTCAACTTCAACAATGGATGAGCTTTCCTCCAATCTAAAGGAATTGAAACTGAAGGATCAAACTAGAACGCCTGTGAGGAGATCTAATGTAGTATCAAACTCACCTTTATCAGAAGAAGATCCCTTTATAACACCGAAATTGAGAGCAGCATTATCTGAGAGTAAACATTCATCTCTGTTATTTGCAGCTTCTGAAAGAAATAGTGTTATGGAGACTCCTCAGTTTGTGTCAACAAGAAACAGCACTCCTAAGCAATCGCAGCCAGTTACCCCAAATAATAATAGTATATATGGATCAGCAGAAAGATCACAAATATCATTGAGTGCAACCAGACCAACTCAGTTGCCGGTTCCTGTACGTACAATATCGAGAACTTCTACCAGGCCAACTATCATCTCACCTTCTTCAAACACAAATTTGACCGTTAAAAAGCGTTCAGTATCGCAACAAAAATCTACCTTTGACAACTTTCACTCTCCACATATCATTAATTCCTTACCTCCTCCGCGTCCATTATCCAGACTTGAGCAGATTGGCGCTGGAATCCAATCCAAATTGGGAACTCGTACTACACCTTTGCCATCATTTGACGAAACAAGCAAAAACATAGCCTTCAGGAGCAATTCTTCTCTGGGAGTGCGCAATAGAAAGGAACTGCCCATGCCTACACCTATGACTCAAATGAAGGAAATAGCAAGATCTCAATCTTCCTTAGGTTCCAGAGTTTCAAGACCAATGACTGTTATACGACAACGTAGAGATTTCTCCAATCCATACCACTAGATGATATAACATACCATATATATCAGTTCTACTATAGACCAATAAAGTCTAACTCAACAGACTTCATCTTCTTACGACTATTTCCTGTTTCAATTCTAATATTAGTTATATAGATTATTAGAATACTTTACATAGCATTGAAGAACCTTATTTTTCGCCAAATATTTTTGTAATCCAACTGTTTTTGAAAACTTCCCGTTTTTCTTCTTCTGAAAACATACGAATTCCCCCTGTTTCCCTATTGTATGTACCTTCTTGTACTTTTCTCTCACCACCGAGATATACTCTACGATAAAGTTCTCCAACCGGCAATATCAAAAACACACATCCGGCAATAAGTAGTTGTATTCTGATTTGGACGTCAGCTATGGTTAGTGTTCATTGCATTAATGACAATAAGTCAAGAAACATTCTCATATACTTACCCTCGTAGTCTCTTGGAATCTTGCGGGGTGAAATAGACCAATTTGGATTTATGTCCGGGACGTTCCTTAGTTTTATATATGTCTGATCCTTGCCTTGACATGTTCCAACCGCTCTGTATGTCTCAATACGATATTTCAAAAGTTTACCTGACTAGAATCCCGACTGCTATACCTAAAGATGTATCTCCTTCACTAATTACTCCACTTTTTTAGATAACTAGTTGACCAGGAAAATTTAAGGCGCGGCAATAGAAATTTCTAAAACAGTCGATCGACGTGTCACAGATCTTAAATTTTTTTTTTGTTACTTTTTTTTTGATTTTTTCATTACTAGATATCTGAATGATTATGTTGATAGAAGAATTATACTTCATTTACACACATAGTAGTTTTGTGACTTTCTGTGATTAAACATAACCATGGGAAAAGTTGACAAGAAAAAGTTCGGCAGTAAGCCTGACCCAAGTGGTGCCGATCAGATAAATAAGGTTTTCAAGTTCAATACAGATTTAGGTCAACATATCTTGAAAAATCCCTTAATTGCACAAGCTATTGTTGATAAGGCTGAGATTAGACCATCTGATACAGTACTTGAAATTGGTCCAGGTACAGGTAATTTGACTGTCAGAATATTGGAAAAGGCAAAAAAAGTCATTGCCTCAGAAGTTGACCCTAAGATGGCTGCTGAATTAACCAAGAGAGTTCAAGGTACTCCAATGCAAAAGAAGTTGGAGATTGTGATGGGTGATTTCATGAAGATGGAAAATTTGCCATATTTCGACGTTTGTATTTCTAATACACCATATCAAATTTCCTCTGGTATTGTCTTCAGATTATTAAGTATGCCAAGACCACCTAGAATTGCAGTATTAATGTTTCAGAGAGAATTTGCCATGAACTTAACAGCAAGACCAGGAGATGCTTTGTATAATAGATTGAGTGCCAACGCTCAAATGTGGGGAAATGTCAAACATGTTATGAAAGTAGGTAAAAACAATTTCAGACCTCCTCCAAAGGTTGAGTCATCTGTTGTGAAAATTGAACCAAAATTCCCAAGACCAAATCTCGATTACAATGAGTGGGATGGGTTATTAAGATTCTGTTTCAATAGAAAAAACAAGACTTTGAATGCACAATTCAAAAATAATAAAGTCTTGGACATTTTGGAAGTGAATTATAAAGCCTATATCTCCGCATTGTCCGTGGAGAGAGGGGAGATGTTAGTCGATAACAAAGCCGATTACAAGACCATTGTCAAAGAGAAAGTTGACCAAGTTATGAAAGAAACCGGATTTGGAGACCAAAGAGCTGCTAAGTTAGATCAAACTGACTTCTTGAAACTTTTATATGCCTTCCACCAAGTTGGTATACATTTCGCCTAAGTTTTTTAAAACTATATAAACTCCCATTTGTACATTAGTAGCATGATAATAGAAACTACATTATATCATTTTTTCAAAAAATAAATTATATTCCAAAAAATAAGCAGATTATATAAAGATATGTATCTAATGTCTATCTTCTCTTACCACCTGAAGGCTTTGAGAAATCCTTATGAACAACATCAGTAACACCACCTTCTTCCAAACTATCCTCTTCGATACGTACTTGTTCTCTACGCTCCCACCATCTGTCTTCACACAATTCAAAGGACTTGGTTTTCAATAACTTACCTCTTGAATCTCTATTCTGTGAAATAGCCCATTCTAAGAACTCGGCACCTGTTCTAACATAGAATGCTCTCAAGGTTTCAAATGCTTTTGGATGAGGTAACCAAGGTCTTGGATCTGGAATCTCTGGTTCATCTTCTTCTGCAAACTCTTCTTCTTCCTCTTCTTCTTCTTCGGCAACTAATTTTCTATCTGTATTTTCTTCGTCGTCATCATCGTCATCTTCATCGTCATCATCATCAAAGTCATCACTGAAATCATCATCATCATCCTTCAATGCTTCCAACTCACTCAAATCTTCCCAGTATACTCTAACACCATCCAATTTAGATATATCCAAAGCATAGAATGAATCCAAGTTGAATTCTTGCTCTCCATGTTCCCACATACCACCATATATATACATTGTGTCATCCAGAACGGTGGATAGTGCATTGAAACGTGGATGTGGCATTTGGTTTGATATTTCAAACGAGTCTTTTTCATCTTCTTCATCGCTTGATTCCTCAACAAGCTGTTCAGGTTCACTAATCTTGGTAACTTCCTCCTCGTCATCATCATTAAGGTTTGCCTTGGCTAAGATAGAGTTTAACATATCCTCTAACTCTTTATCTTTATTAACCTTCTCCTTCTTGACAACTTTGCCCTTTTTGGATGATCTTAAAGTTAATGTGTACCATCTATTAGTTTCTACATTGAAAGACAACAAGGAATTGTAAAACTCCGAGTCCAACGTTTCCTCAGTCTCCTCAAAATCGTATACACCACCGAAAAGTAGACCTCTACCTTTATGATTTTGCATTGAACAACCAACTCTTGGACTTGGTTGGAAACCTTGTTTTCTTCTTCTCTCCCATCTAATCTGCTTTGGATCACTCTTCATATTCAAGTTCCAACAATCTACCAAAACCTTACCCTTTTGTAAACCCTTACCAGCTTTGACTTTACAATAACCACCCCACAATACAGCACCAGTTTCAGTGGGTATTAAAGAGTGCCCTGATCTTGCATCTGGGATAGACAACCCTGGTGGGAAACCAACTTGTTCCCATTTATAAGTCGTTATGTCAAATAACCAGACGTCATCAAGATAGGTTGTTGAGCTACCTAAATCTCTAAATCCACCATGTAAGATGATATAGTTCTTCCAATAAGTCATTCTGTGACCTGATCTTGCAGATGGACCTTTCTTACTGTCAACCTTACTCCATTCTTTATCCTGTGAGTCTAAGATCCAAGTATCTGAATAATGATGGAATGTAGATTGCTTTGGTGATGAGAATTCACCACCATGCATAAGGAAGATACCAGATGGGTGGTAACACATAGCATGAGATGATCTTGCTAATGGTGCGTTCTTCGACATATATCTTCTCCAGGTATTCGAATCAACTGAATATACATGTAAATCGTTGTAGAAATGAACTGTTTGACCAGTGGCTACTTCACCGCCAAATAAAACCAACTCCTTTTTACCATTTGTATTACTGGCAACTAGAGTAGCATTCAATCTCTTTGTGGGTTTCTTAACAACTTCAACGTGGATTTCTTCAAATTGTTGTTGCTCTAAGGCTAACTGTTTGAGTAACTCGTCTAAATCGACATCATCCTCAAGATCATCTCCTGCTTTTTTAGACAACTTTTTCAATTTGACATCAGCTTTCTTTGCCGCTTTTTCTTGCTTTGCAGCAGTACGTGCTTTCTTCGACTCTTTGGATTTCTTTTCTTTCTTTGCCATTTGATCTAATGAAAAAGATAATCAATCACCTATCTTCTGTAACTAGGCATAGTACATGAGTTAATAACTTTAATTAGGTGTAGCCATGCTGAAAAATAAAAATTTGTCCACAAGAGGAATCAGGAAAAACTCAAGTTACACAGCCTTGTATGTTGTTCTCCATTGAAGAGGCTCATTTAGGTAATTTAGTTCATACTACTTCAACTGATCTATCACTGGTGTATCTTGTATTGATTCCCGGTTTCAGTGATATAGCCAGTTGGGTAGTAAAAGGTTATGATTTTTGGAACTAATGTGTAAGAGAAGTACAAGGTGCATTGATTAGATGCGTCACAAGTAGAGAAATTAGATGCATGTACTTTAATGAAAGACACCTAAATTACTAAATATGGGGTTTTCAATAGAAGTTGTCAACAAGATGAAACATACAAGATCTGGTTAATTTCTAGATATGGAACTTTTGTTTGTGATTTGCAAAGATTTACTTGAGATAGTTTTTTCAACAACTTCTCTCAAGTAATCAATTAGGCTAAAACCCAATATGAAGTTTCCTTGTTTGGCTAGATAATATGCATGCTTTATCAACACCATGTTTCAGAAAAGATATCTTTCTTATCTTCATATGAAAAGATATATGATGTCCAACCTTATAAGATACTTGAAAATTCAATATAAATACCCATATTCTTCCTCCCTTTGATCAACACAAATCCATTTGAATAACTTATTTGAATTATCATCAAACAAACAAACAAAACTTTCAAAATGCAACCAACTAACAACACTTCTACTACTTCTTCCAAATCCTCAAAGGATAATACTGACAACTTATACGTCCACGGTAGTTGGACTGCTGGTGGAATGTGTGTCATTACTTAAATAGCAAATGCACATATTTGACTACTTTGTTATATTTTTATACCGTTCTGCTGGTTCTGATGTTGTATCTTTTTTTGTATCTATGAAGATATCAAAAGGCAAGGATGAATGAACAAATCAAGTTCACATTTACTTTAGTTTATTCAATTATTTAGCTTTACTTATATATTGATAGGTCTCTTTTTTTAATACACATTTTTACCGGATAAAATTAGTAGATAATTACAATAGCAGCCTCGATAGTATATCATTCCAATTCTTGATTGCAAAAGATTAACAACAGCGTAAATAATATGGGGACGTGACATTAATATTAGAAAGATATAATGAAAAAAATTAAATAATAAATAAGGTGTGTAATCTAAGATACATGAATCTCGTATAACAACAAATTGAATAAGAAAAACGCTGACTATTCAAATGGTGTATGAACACGTATAAACGTGTAGATGCCCTGTGCGTATGAATGCTAGAAATAAAATGCTGATAATATGCTATGTACCTGGTATGAACGGTACATGACTTTTGGCGAGTATTGAGTTAACGGACAATATTAGTTTGATCTATTTTACATCTGAAACCTCGTCATCTTCGGACATCTCAACGTCTTCATTCTCTGCAAAACTTTGATCATCTCCTTCGTTTTCTTCCTCTTCTTCATCATCGTCTTCGTCCTCTTCAAAATCATCTTCCTCTTCTTCTTCGTCAAAAAACCAGTCGTCTTCTACGTAATCTGATTGACCTTGGTTTGAAGTTGCTAGGAACTGGGGAACAATGAAATCTTCTGGTATATTTTGTTTTGATCTTTCAACATCTCTTTCTATGACCTTGTAGTATTCTTCTTTGTCTTTGCGGTATAATTTTGCGGCATCGACATTAGCTGGTGAATCGGGGTTAGGATCTTCTAAAATTGATATGATGGATAATAAGACAGATTCAACGGATTGTGCTGCACTCCATGTCTCATTATCTGGTTCTCCCGTGGTAACATTACCGGCTTCATGTAAGATAGATATACAGACTTTACCGTCTCTGTAAACATTTGGATGATAGATGCTTGGAACAAATCTGAAAGTTGGAGGTGAAAATGGGTAGTTCATAGGAAAAGTCATTTGAGCTCTGAGATAAGCTCCGTGGTATCTAGAATCCTTGTCCCCTATGTATATGCCGATACTCCAGTTTAGTATATTGTCATCTTTTAATTCAATAAAGCATTGTGGTAATGATTTGGGTAATTCTTTCAATTCTTTCTTCAAGTAACTTGGTGCACTCATAATGTAAGTATATGCTGATTAATATGGGAATAAGAGTGAGTGATTATTATGAAGAAAACAGGTATAGTGTGTATGATATGATCGGTTCAAATGAAAGGGTCTATGTATCTGAGTTGTAAATCACTCGAATATAAACTTATACAGAACTATGTGATGTATCACTGTATTACGTGCTATCCGGAACACAGAAGTCAGACAAGGATATAAACAAGACATTATAATTTAACGATCATGGAACAATTATCTTTCCTCAAATTTCTCAGATCTTTTCTTTTCTTTTTTCGGAAGTCTCAGCATGTAAACATTTTTTTTTGGTTTGTTACTCTTTTACGCTGCGGCTGTGCTTGTGTTTGCGTCATTGCTTGCGTGTGAGTAATGCCTTATAAATATGTGTCCCTGAACAATGTACGGGTAAATTGGGTTGGTAAACGTTTTATGCAGTGGCATTAATAACTAGACATATGTATGGTATAGCAATATATATGATGACTAGTAAATAAGTTATATATTTTATATTCTCTCTCTCTCTTTTTGATATAAAAATCACATCAGGTCTTAACATCTGGTTCTGATCTACCAATGAACTCTTCAAATTTCAAGAATTTAACAACGGCTTCAATTTCTTTGCTTAAAAATTCAGAAGTGGATAAAGCCAATGTAGAGTCGCTAGTGTCCTTAGAGTGCTTTTCCAAGTATAATCTGATGGTAGCACCGGAGGAACCAGTACCTGATAATCTTACGATGAATCTCAAACCTGAATCAAGTTTAACATAGAGACCTTGCTTAGATGAAACGGATCCATCCAAGTCTGTGTAGGAGAAGTTATTAGCTTCAGTAACTTTCCAACCATTGATATCAGATCCAACAAAATCGGAAGAGTCAACTTTTGATTGTAAAAGATCGATGATTTTTTGTGCAGGTTCTGTAGCACAATTTTCATAATCATATCTTGTGAAAAAGGTTCTACCATATTTCTTCCAGAAGTCAGTTTGACATTCATGAATTGTAGCACCATGTGGTAATTCTGGGTTTTCCTTGTCAAATGCAGCTAAGACATTTAACCAAGCAACAATTGCCCATAAACCATCTTTTTCTCTGATGTGATCTGAACCAGTACCGAATGATTCTTCACCACAGATACTCAACTTCTTAGCATCGAATAAAGCACAGAAGAATTTCCAACCTGTAGGCACTTCATATATGTTCAAACCTTTAGCCTTAGCAACTAAATCTAAAGCACCACTGGTTGGCATAGATCTTGCTAAACCGTAAACACCTGTTTTCTTGAAGTAAGGAATTGATTCGGCATGTTCAGCAATAATAGCAACAGAGTCACCAGGAGAAACAAAAGTTCCAGCACCGTAAATCATATTTCTATCACCATCACCATCGGATGCTGCACCAAATGCAACATTTTCAGCATCGACTCTATCAACCAATGTTCTTGCATATGTTAAATTTGGATCAGGATGTAAACCACCAAAATCTGGTAATGGCTTGTAGTTTTGGATAGATGATAATGGCAATCCTAATTCATCAACAAAGATGGCTTTACCGTATGGACCAGTAACACCGTTCAAAGCATCAAATAAAACTTTGAAACCTTGTGGGGTTCTTTTATCGATGAATTCTTTGATTAATTCGAAATCAAAAATTTCTTTAACCATCTTGATATAATCTTTGACAGAGTCAATGATTTCAACTTCTAAAGGACCGTATTTAGTGACACCAATTTTAGCGAGGTCAACTTTTGGTAAATCTTTGATGATCTTGTATGAAGTTAAAGCAGATGCATTAGCGAACATTTTTTCAGTGACTGATTCAGGAGCTGGACCACCATTGGATAAGTTATATTTGATACCAGCATCGTTTTTTGGACCACCTGGGTTATGGGAGGCGGTTAAAATAATACCACCAGTAACTTCTTTACCATCTCCATTTGGACCATAGGTTCTGATAACGTTTGAAGCGGCTGGAGTTGATAATATACCATTTTCACCAATGATAATTTTCTTGACACCATTGGCAGCACCAATTTGACAGACTAATTGGACAATGTGATCATTGTAATAACGACCATCACCACCGACAACTAATGTGGCACCTTCAGAACCTTCTGGAATTGAATCCATAATGGCTTGAATGAAATTCTCGGTATAATTTTCTTGTTGGAAAACGGTCACCTTCTTACGCAAACCTGAAGTACCAGGTCTTTGGTCCTTGAATGGTGTAGTTGGGACTTCCGTGATATTGAACGACATCTTTATGAGTTAATTGACACTACTACTTTGTCTTTGGAGTATGAAAGAAGACAATTATTCACCAATTGTTTAATAAGGAGGGGAACATGTTTTTATATGTTATGGATGAATGATCTCCTGGATCGTCAGTTGACACCTGCGGAGAAATCTCGAGACTCTTAAAAAAATTTGTAAGCGGTGTACAGGTTTCTGTAAATATTTTGCAACATTTTTTGAAGTTGTTATTTGATGTTGTGCAGATCCATTTGAAATTTATTTGATTATTGAGTATTGATTAATTTAGTGCAAGAGAAGGGATGTGGTGTATTAATTTGTGTATATAATTTGTTTATATATTTATATCTGCGTGAGGAATTTGCATTTAGGATAAGTTTATCGAGTCTAATTGGAACACATTTACTCGGTGGTGACTTCGTGAATAGCCTTAGCTAAGTAGTCAACATTTTGCTCATAAATACCGGCAACTGAAATTCTACCATCGGAGGTAAGGTAAACAGATTTTTCTTTGATCAATTTTTCACATTGTTTTGGTGATAAACCGGTGTAACAGAACATACCTTTTTGGTTTAATAAATGTTCCCAGTTCAATGGGTTCTTGTAAGTGTTTTTCAATTTATCGTATAACAAAGCTCTCATTGATACTAATCTATCGGCCATTACTTTGACATCCTTTAACCATTGTTGGTAGATGGCTTCATCGTTTAAGATAATTTCAACTAATTTAGAACCATGTGATGGAGGAGAAGAGTATAAAGGTCTGATGACTTTTTCAAGTTGGGATTTAACTCTAGCAGATTCTTCTTTACCAGAAGTGATTAATGATAAAGAACCAATTCTTTCACCATAAAGACCCATATTCTTAGCGAATGACTGAGATAACAAGAAATTGGATAATTTACCAGAATTAACATATTCATTAAATTTGAAAAGAATGCTTAAATCATCAATTGGATTACCAGATCCAAAACCTTGATAAGCCATATCTAAAAGAGGTAACAATTTCTTTTCAGAAATGACATCTAGAATTTCGTTCCATTGATCCAAAGCTGGATCAACACCAGTTGGGTTATGACAACAAGCATGTAATAATACAACGGTACCTGGTTCAGCTTTCTTTATATCAGCTAACATACCTTCTAAATCTAAATCGTTAGATTTGTAATTGTAGTAGGCGTATTTATCAGTAGTTAAGCCAGATTTTTCTAAAATAGCAACATGGTTAGCCCAAGTTGGGTTTGGAACAAGCACTTTCTTATTTGAGTGGAAAGTCTTGATGAATTCACCCAAGACTCTCAAAGAACCGGTACCTGAAATACCTTGAGAGGTGACAATTCTTTCATCTTTGAGCAACTGTTGGCCGTTTGGTTCGTTAGAGTAAAGCATTTTCTTTATTGACTCATTGAAAAGTGGGGAACCAACAATTGGAACATATTCTTTGTTAACTTCAGTTTTGGCTAAAACTTCTTCAGCAGATTTAACTGAAGGTAAAATCCATGGTTTACCATTGTTATCTCTATAAGCACCGACACCTAAGTTGATTTTCTTAGCATTGGTATCGTTGTTATATAAAACAGTCAAACCTAAGATTTTATCGGCTGGGGCGGCCTTGAGGTTAGCCCATACAGATTGAAATCTCTTAGAGTTAATCTGGAATTGTCTTGCGGAGCTTCTTAACATTTTTTTGATATTGTGTTGTTTTTCAACAAATTGGGATATTGGTCAAAGAAAAATTCGGCCGGATATAAACACAACAGAAACTGAAGACAGATAGAATTTCAAAAATCAATGAAAAGTGTGAAACCCTGAAGAGTGTAATAAAGATGAAAAACACAAAGGTGGGGAATTATAGGTTTTATAATGATTCATCCAAGAGAGCACAAGATCAAGATTTTCTCGCTGAAAAAAAAAAAATCTACACTGCTAGAGTCTGTTAGCGCGAGTGGACTCTATTGTTCTTTACGCCCGCCAGCCAGCCAGTGTAGGAAAAAACGGGAATTTGAAAGCGAGTCTGCGAGAGCTCATCCGCGGGTGACTCACAATGAATCATCTCTTTAATATTGGTTTTTCCGCCTGGGTATTATACCTATATAGAGATCATTAACACCGGTTGTTGTTTCTATGTCTATTTTTTCTTTATAGATTCAATTACAACTTAAGGCATGTAAACACACGTTAGCAAAGGGGTACAC
Source organism: Wenyingozyma ramenticola (assembly GCA_024271885.1). Lineage (NCBI taxonomy): Eukaryota > Fungi > Ascomycota > Pichiomycetes > Pichiales > Pichiaceae > Wenyingozyma > Wenyingozyma ramenticola. The sequence continues at coordinate 674,836 of JANBXF010000001.1, forward strand.
TTATTCGGCAATTGAAATGCCAGTTGTGGCACACATATTCCAATAAGAGTCACAAATATGGAAAGCACTCCGTGAACGTGAAAAGAGGAGTAAACGTAAACACACGAATAGGCTACAAACCACTCCTCGGGGAATCGGGGACGTGAAGAATCGGGATGTTGAGGAGAAAAACTAGCAATGTAGCCTAATCTGAGGGAGTCATCGCGCACTGAGAAAAAGGGTAGCAAAGGCATATTTTTCACGTAACTTAACGGATATTTTTCTCTTTCTCATCTCCTCTCTTCGAATTCGAGGCAGTGTAGTGGACGATTATTATCACCGCTGTTTTTGGTCGTGACAATCTCAATGTCTTAAAGTTAATCTTTACATCCGTGCACTGCAGATAACCCACATACCTAATTTCCACCATTTTATTTCAAATTTGTTTCACCAAAACTATATAAAAGTTGGAGTTAGTGGACTATATTGTTTGGAGTCTACATAACTTTCTGTCTGGAACATAGGGTACGATACTTGATAGATAAAAATGGTATCATTTGATGATATACCGCTGGAGATCATACGAACACATCTTGCGCCTCTAATTTCTTCTTCTGACTTGATAGCTTTGACTTTCATCAATATCAATCATTATAATAATTTGAGATTCGATAATTCACTTTGGTTTGCCAAATTCAAGCAGCTTTTCAAAGATCGCTCGAGTCAATCAATTTGCTTTGATCAAGTGGCTGACTGGTACAATTTTTTCATTGCTAGACGTAGTGCTAGGATATGGACTTGGGGTACCGGATCATTAGGTTATTCTTCCAGAGAAATCGAAGATTCCTCAAACGTCAGTAGCTCTTCGATACCAAAACTAGTAGACCGTGTATCATCTGGAATTGTCATCACTGATTTACTAACCACAGGGAAATGTGGTACCAAGTTTGCATTTTTAACTGAAGATGGAGATGGCTACATCAGTTTTAAGAAATTTTTGGCTGATGGATTCAGTAACGCAGATCTATTAATAACAGCTTATTGGAAAGAAAGACCGCAGCGTATGGGATTATCTTCTGAAAGCTCCAAAACGAAATTTGTTGAATGTTCAGGTGAATATCTAGCAAAACTAGCACTGGATGAAGATCTTAAGTTGGTGAAACTATACAGTTCAGCAACATCTCCTTTTCTTATCGGTTTGACTGATAGATATGATTTTTACATGTGGGATGTAGGCTCTGATGCACTTATTCCCCTGAAACTCAAATTAGTGTATGACGATGAGCATGGAAATACCGTTGATATAAATTCTAAAGATGTTGTCAAATTCTCTCTTGACCATGGGATAGTGGCTTTCAAATATAATAATTCACTATTTGAATTTAAAGCCAAAAATATTGAAATGGTAATCGATTTTACTGGGTCAGGAAAGGATGTTATTTTATGTGCTAGAGTACGTTGCAAATTACATGAATCGGTTCATGAAAATTTTGTGGATTTTACCATTCACGATAATATTTGTCTATATACGAGACCCGATGGACAAATGTACTATTATTCACTTTTGACATCCACTCGTAAAGAATGTCCTGTTGATACAGATGCCATATTCAATCAGCTATACACTTCTTGCTCTATTACAACAGTCATCAAGAAGACCTCTGGTGATGAGATTACCTATCATAACACTTTGAATGATAGACCAATAGTTTCTAACTCGCAATATATAGGTTTTGCTCGTGGTCCTTCGCATTTCCTTTGCTTCGATGAAAATGGTAGTCTGTATTCATTTGGATCTGATGATGCAGAGTTGGGGTACCTTGGTATAGGTGATATGGAATACTCTTACGATTTTAGTACCCCTGTGAAGATTAAGATACCGGGGAAATGTGTTGCTGTTGAAGCAGGTAGCACATTCAGTTGTGCTTTGATTTCAAGTCCTTCTAAACTATGAAGGGTTTGTTTGTAACAATATATAAGATTTTTAATGTAAAAACTTTTGCTATTATTGTATTCGAAAAATATGTACTTTTTTCTATTAAAAGGGTTTTTGGAAATATTTAAAAAATAATTTTTACATCTAAATCAATAAAGCGACAACAGCGACAATAGCTGAACCAGCACCAAATACTAATTGATTAGCGGCACCAGAAGAAGATGAAGAAGCAGAGCCAGAGGCTGAAGATGACGATTCAGCAGCATCAGAAGAAGAAGAAGAAGAAGAAGAAGAAGAAGAAGAAGAAGAAGCGCTACCGCTAGTGGTAGTTGAGTCACTGTCCCCAGCGGTAGAGACACCTGCGGCGCCAGCAGTGGATGTTCTTGTTGATGGTGATCTTGAGATTGTTTGGGATGAAGAAGAACCAGCACCTGCTGAAGTTGAGGCAACAACATAATCTGAAGTAGGGATAGTGGTTGTAGCATATGTGATATCTGATAAATCAGCAGTAGCTAAATATGAAGTTGCAACTTCTTCACATGCAGTACCTGTTGGTGTTACAGGTTCTGAACAAACATCTAATGGAGCAGTTAAGTAAGGACCGTAATCACTCCATAAACACCAACCACATTCAAGACATGAGTCTACCAATTGCATAAATTGGGAACCATCTGTACACATACATGTTGAATCCCATGGTCCATCGTCTGAATCTCCAGATGTTGTACATGCTCTAGCTGCTAAAATTAAGTAACCACATGAAGCATGACATTCGTATGTGGCTTCAACATCTGCTAGAGCCATAGCTTTTGCACCAGGGAATGCATTTGGGAATGGGAATGGTTGTGCGTTAGCTAAACCTGATAATAAAGCGGTAATCGAAACCAATGTCTGGAATTGCATTTTTTGGTAATTTTGTATTATATTACTGAGTTAAGCGAGTGAGTAAATAATGAACTGTTCAGAGAGCTTTTTAGAAGGCGAAGCAGTTGGAAGTATATATATACAAATGATGAATGAAAAGGGATTATCAGCTTTTGAAATTATTTTCCAGAAAACACACCCAAGAATACAAAATACAAGCATACATATATAAGCCTAGATATTAGTGCGTGGGGATTACGGAGATTTCCAAATTGATCGAAATTGTTGTTCGGGGATGTTTTTGTTGACAGTTTTGTAATTGTTTGTTCCCTTTTTTCTCGGGAAAGCTGTATCTCTTTAGTTGAGTAGTATATATCCATTCTTCTTGATTAACACACTTGTTATTGCCAATACCAGGCATTTCCAAGTATCTTAGTAACGCTGGACAGCTTCGTTAATCGAGATCAAGAACTTATCGGAATCATCGCATCGCGTTTTTTGAGAATTTGTTATTTATTTTTCTTCAAAACCTTAGTTTCCATGCAGCTAAACTCTTAGCATTGAAATAAAAATTTCCCATTACAGTCTCCACTACTTAGCATTTTTATGCATTTTTATTTGCTTACTATGATTTATTAAAATTTTCTAAATATACATATACATAACAGATCACCTAAGTAGTCCATAATCTGGCATTACCATCTGCACCAGCGGTAAATAACCAGGCTTCCCTTGGATGCCAAACGGTATTCAAAACACCTAATGAATTGATAACTTTATGACCACTCAATTTCTTCAATGGAACCAATAATGGATTGGACATCAATGAATCGTAAATCATACCATGGAAAACATGAACTGAACCATCATCTGATGCTGAACAGAACAATGGTAAACCACCTTTATGGAATGCAACTGATCTTACAGCCTTTTCATGGTATCTTAATGTCTTATATGGAGTAGAACTAAGATCCAAATCGTGCCATAATACACGCTTGTCAAATGAACCAGCAATGATATGATCCCCTCCTCTTGGATGAATATCGAAACTGGATAACCATCTAGCACCTGGTAATAATTTCTTCTCTAATTGTTGTTGTTGTAAGTTATAAATTCTGATATATCTTTGAGACATAACTATAAGATTTGGTTTTGAAGGATGGAATTTAGCATCCATTATTATACCCTTAGATTTACGGAATGGTGATTGAGATGCATGTTTCGATAATTGATGGATAAGAACAGAAGCCTTGTTACCACCATCTGGAGATACTGTAACGAAATAATCACCACGACGATGCCATGAGATCTTCTTGATTGGAGCAATAGCAGTGTTCATACCACGAGAAGTAGTAATAACTGCCGATATACCTTTCTCAGCTTGATTTTCAGTTGGTTTATTCCATTGAGCTGCTTCTTTCTTTGTAGCAGTAGAAGCATTCTTACTATTATGTTTCTTTGATTTGGTGTTACCTTCGTCATCACTGTCTTCATCATCATCACTATCTTGTCCATTGACTTGAGTTAAATTAGTCTTGTCACTTCTGGTTTTGGCGTAACCGTAACCATCTTCAATCTTTAATCTACTGCTATTTTCGATTTCATAACCAAAGATTGGAGGAACAACAAGATAAATGGTGTTGTTACAGGTAATGGCCAAGATTCCAATATCCTTCAATGGATTCCATTCGACTGCTTCGATATGATCATCTGGATTCTCGTTGATATCGTCAACTATGGTAATCTTGTAAACTTCTCTACCAGTTAAAATTTCCCAGACTCTAACAGTACCATCGTCAGAACCTGTAGCTAACCACAATCCAGAAGGATCAATGGATAAGGTTCTGATACGTCCTGTATGACCTTCGTAGATTGTGGATGTCTTGATTGGGAAAGGTCTCAAATCCTTTGGAGATGGTAAATCTGGAATCAATGATTCTGGATCAATATTTAACTTGTTACGCCTTACTCTTGGAGCTAAGTACAAATCAAGTGATCTCTCGAATCTTTCTCTGACACTGTCTGCATAACCTGGAACTTTACGTAGAGCATTGTATTTGGCTGGTATAAAACTAGTTTCTCTTTCACTTGGTTCCATTTCATTCCATTTTTGAATCTCTTCTTCAGTCATTAAGTATTCTTCAGGTGGATTATAACTCTCCTCGTGTGTTGGAGGAGGTAATTTTGGAGCTCTCAAAGTCATGATGTGATCATTTGAGAAATCATCATCGGCACCGGCCCATAAATCATAAACGTTTTCGGATTCATCTTTCTCTTCTTTTTGAGCGCCAGGTGGAATAATTCTACCATCTCTGATAGCTCTAACAATCTTCATTATTCTTTGCTTTTCATGCTTTGATGGAATGAAACGTCTCTTTGGTTCAGGAACGGCGGTCAATGGCATGACTTCAACTTTTGAGGTAAACCATTCAATAGTTGGTTCATATGGATTAATGGTTTCATCTGTGTTTTCATTTCTTTCAATCTTACGGATTAATTCCAATTCTTCTTCTGTGATGTTCAAAGATTGACCAGTAGATTTATCCAATAAACCAGTCCAACCTTCAGGTAAATCTATACTTTCTAATAATTGATCTAATGCAGAACCTTTAGCAGGTCTCATAATTCTCTTACCATTAATATCGTAACCGATATGTGGGTATTCTTCGTAGGCAGAGAATGGAATATTACCTATAGTGTTCTTCTCTTCACGATCTGAATCATCTGAGTCATAAACTGGATCAATTTCAGGTCTGATGTCTCTTTCAGATCCATCTGAGAACTTACCCTTGATAGTTTTGAGTGATTGATATGAGGCATCTGATAAAGTTTTCAGTCTCATACCTGAGAGTTTGTCTGTAATTGATAAAGAGTCTTCCTTTGGATCCTCTTCAAAGTCATCACTGTCAATATCGCTTGCTGAGCCTTCTTGTTCTGCTAAGAGTCTGTTTAATTCTGCTTCGTCATCGGAATCTTCGTCTTCTTCTTCTTCTTCGTCATCTTCATCATCTCCGTCTTGTTGCTCCTCTTCTTCTACTTCTTCCTCTTCAATTTCTTCTTCCTCATCGTCATCACTTGAATCACTGCTTTCAGCATCAATCATACCGTTGACTTCGAAATCTTCTTCTGACTCATTGTCTTTTACTTCTTCGTCAAAATTTCTCTTCTTAGAAGCAGTGACAGAACTCTTGGTTCCATTAGCCTTTGCCTTGGTAGGTGTAGCTAACTTAGCTGATCCAGCTGTACTGCTTGATCTAGATCTAGTAGCAGCCATCTTTGGTTCCTGTAAAATGCACTGTGTTAAAAGATATACAACTTTTGAATAACAAGATCACCTATATAAAAATATTTCACTTTATTTATCTGTCTATTGCCAAAAAAAAATAGATAAAAAAAAATTAGATGCGATTAAAATTTTTTTGATTACCTCAGTCAAACGGCAGTGCACGGATGTTGCAAGAATGTATTCTGTCATTTTATCGTGATGTTCAATAGTGTCTTGTTTAGTATACATTTATTAAAAGATGTTACATATGTTATAAATAAAATACACGGATTGTAGTTCACTGGGGAATTGTTGGATAGTCACTAAGTATCGGAGAACCAGCCACGGAAGCTCCTCAGTGCATTTTTAAAAGATCCGGGGATGCCAGCAGGGACTGGACTACTGTCTTCATTGGTAGCAGTATCCACATTCCTGCTTTCCCTAGGAGCTTTAGCGCTGGGTGATTCAACAGGATATAAGTTTGAATTCCCATCACGGGGGATTCCTTCAGGTTTCTCAGGGTTGAGCCTAAGATTCTTCTTCGTTTGACTCGTTGGTTGTGATAATCTCTCGAGTTCTCCGCCGTTTAGTCTTCTCTTCTTATGAGAAGTCGAAGGAGTATTTTTATTTGGTGAAAGGCTACCGAACTTGGACTTTGGTTTAGAACGTTCAGGAGTTGACGGTGTTGGTGTTGGTGTCTTCCTTGTAGTGGTATTCATCTTGTTAGATGGCATCTGGGATTTTATAGGTGGAGGAGTATCATCAAGATCTATAACATCTTCTATCTTTGGAGTTGTCTTATATGGACTACTTGGAATGGTTCCTTTTTCTGTGGGGGAATTATATGGCGACATGTTTTTTTGGTCGTTATACCATGGATTAATTCTTCGTTGTTTGCTTTTCACTGCAGAAGAAGGAGATTTTGTAGCAGTTTCCTTTTTGGATGCGAACGTCTGAGTAGGAAGCGAAGTGTATAGAAACTCTAAATCAGAATCATTATCATCAGCCTCTTCTTCTTCTTCTTTCCCCTCTTTCTCTTCATGATCGTTCTTCGTGGTATCAGCGTCATCATCTGCTGGCTTTGAGGCAATTTTGTGAATCTCTTGACTTGATATCTTAGCTTCTACTTCAAGTTCACGTGGCTTCTCTTTAGTCACAGTGGAGAACAATTTGTAAATATCTTCCAATTCATCCTGTTGCTGTTGAGTATCCATTTGAGGTGAATCATCATGCTTTTGAGGAACATCATTGGATTCTTCTTGTACGTCGGAAACATCTTCGTGAATGGATGTCTCTACAAATTCAGGTATATCTTGGTAAAACAAAGCCAAATCGTCAATAGGCTGAACAGTCTTGATTTTTAATTTCTTGGATTTGGTCTTTTCAACAGGTGAATCGGGCTTTCTAGGTACAGATTCAGTGACCTCTTCGTCCAGCACTTCCACTTCCATTTCCTGTCTTTGTGAAGGTTGTGAATCTTCGTGTTCGACGTTTTGATCCTGTATCACAACTTGGACTTCGTTTTCAACTTCATTCTCATGCTTCTCTTCATCCTTGTGATCATGTTCTTCTTCCACTATCTCTTTTTCAGCTTCTGTTTCAGCTTCCTGTGCCTTCCCCTTTTCAGCTTCTTCTACATTCTCCTTTTCAGGTTCCCTTTGAGACTCTCTTTCAGTCTCCTGTGGAACATTATGCTGTGGCTCCTCAATGTCAGAATTATATTCATCTGTGAAATTGTCTTCAAACCACTTGATAACAAATTGTGAGACATCCAATAATGCGCCAGATTTGAAGTAATCAACAATACATTCAGTAATTGCTGTTAAATGTGAATCTCTAAAAGCTGCAATCTCTGCTGTCTTAATTGAAAGATTTGTGTAAATCTTTTGAAACAAAATCAAGTTGTAAAGTTCTTTCTTCAATTGATGTTTATAAGGTTTTGAAAAGTCTATAGCTACCATTTGACCAAGTTCACTTCTATATCCAATATATATCGGTAAAAACGGTATTGGTTCACGTATAACCGCTACATCATTAGTCATAGCAACTTCCATTGGTAGAACAAGATCATGTTTCTTTTCTTGTTCCAACAGATCACCGAACAATTCTTCCCATACAAGCGGTTTTGTTATATTATCAGCATCCATTGTACTATCCCCTTCATTTGTACCATCATCATCAATGATTTCGGTGAATTCATTCTGTGTATCATTGTGATTTTGACTTTCTCTTTGAGAGTCAATCAATCTGGTTGTTTCCTCTTGAGTAGTTGAGTTATCAGGAGCAGCATTTTCATCGTTGATAATATTGTTACCATCATTTGTTTGGGAATGAATTGAATCTTCTTCTCCATTGTCACTGATTATTTCAACATTGGCCTCAAATCCTTCCTTCTCGTTCAAATCAGTGACAAAGTGTTTGCTAGGTTCTAATGCATTTGTAAGCCAAAGAGTATTTCTTGCAGATCTTGTGATGACATCTTGAATGTCAAACGATGATTTTCTGATAGCAAATGAACATTTATTAGATACTCTTACAATAATCAAATATGAGCTCAAATGAATGTATATACCAAATATACTCAGTAAACCACTAGTTATTAGGTTATTCTTGGTCATGTAATCAACAGTGGGACATGGTTCTTCAATTAGTAAAGCAGAACTTTTTAAAGCAGCAGGTGTATCGACGTATCCAGTGACGTGGAAAAGTTTATCACTAGGGCCAACCAATTGGGCCTTCAGTCGCTGACTTAGTATTTGTGGATCAACCCCCATGACCTATGATATTCAATGCAACACTGTCTACGTGATAGGTCTAGCTAACTCTGTTCTAAGGCGGGTCAGAAGGAGAAAACAAGATTCGTGTTTACTTTTGAATTAGTATTATTGGAGGTGTGTCATATTATTAACTCGCGAAACTTCACTAGTTGCACTTTTGAACCCACTTTGATACACAGATTGATAGTAATCATCTGCGAGTGAATTTCTAGGAAAAGTACTATTTTTGGTATCAGCTATACAAGTACTATTAACAATTCTTCGTCTGTAGCATAGATAGAACATAAGCATAATGTCTGATCCTGCTCAAAGTTCGCAAGACGACTCTATCACCGCTGTGGATTATATCCAATCTCAACTTGCCCTGTATGTATTAGCGTGTCCTTGCAATTTATAGCATTTTCCACTTTAGAAACTAATAACGATTTACTAACAAATTTATGATTGAAAAAGTGAACGTGAAGCAAGGCAATTGATGCCATACGATCCAAATACGTGTAGTTATGCATTAGGATCTCTACGTCAACAAGTATTTGCCTGCTTAACATGTTTGAAAGATCAACCTACTGAATTTTCTGGTATTTGCTATTCATGCTCAGTCCAATGTCATCCAGATCATGATTTAGTGGAATTGTTTACGAAGAGGAATTTTACGTGTGATTGTGGAACCAGTAGGATGTCAAAACATGGTGCTTGTAGATTGAGAAACAGATCCAAATATGCTTCAGATACCCCAGGAGACGATATTGCTAGTCTTTCCAATGTTTACAATCATAACTTCAAAGGTGAATTTTGTGATTGTGGGAAGAAATACAATCCCGTTGAAGAGAAGGGAAACATGTTACAATGTATATTTGGGGAAGTTTGTGGAGAAGACTGGTTTCATGAAGAGTGTATTATGGGGCTTAGGCCAGGTGTAATGGACAGAAGAATAATCAAAAAGGACAGTAATCAAAATGAATCAGGAGTGAATCTATTGGAGTCATTATCTGAACCTGGATTGGATGCAGAATCCGATTCGAAATCAACTAAATTGGAAAAGAATGTTGATGAAAGTGATGAAGAAGAGGAAGATGAAGATGAGATATTACCTCTTCCTGGGTTCCCAAACTTTGATGATTTTGATGGACTTATCTGTTGGAAATGTGTGGACAAATTCAAAGACGCGTTCGATCAACTTGATGGGCCAATGAAGGCTGGAATAGTGAAACATGTCAGAGCACAAACGATTGATGAAAGAGAATCAAAATTGAAATCAACTACTAAAGTGAAAGAAGAGGAACTGAAAAGTGACGAATCACAATCCAAGAGACAAAAAGTACAAGAACCAGGTTACTCTTATTCTATTTTCTTGAAAGATTACGAAGAAGGATTCCAAAAGATTCTAGAGGACAATTTACCAAGACATTCAAAACTGATCAAGCTTTTACAAAGGTTCCCTTTCCTAGTGAATGATGAACCGGTATATGAGCCACCTGAAGATCAAGACGATGATAATTCATCGATTTATGATCTTGGTTCTAAGGCATTGAACCAATTACCTCGTGAACAAGCTATTGAAGGTGTTCAAGCTTATGAGAATATCAAGACAAAATTAACCCAATTCCTTAGACCTTTTGCCGATACTGGGAAAGTAGTAACTGCAGATGAGATCAGAGGTTTCTTCAACGACGAGATGGCCAAGAAGTAACTCATATATATATATATGTATACACTTACACATATACCATAAGTAGTCAATATCATTATATAACGCAGACACGAACACCAGATTTTCAAAGCGGCGCATATCCGAATTAGGTAATACCATTTATAAAGCGAGAAAAGCGGTATTTTGCTTGGGCTATTTTGAGAAGAAGCCCAATGTGACAGATACATACATGCACTACTTGTTTCTCCCCTTTTTCCTTGTTCAGTTGTCAACAGATTGTATTTACTGTGTACAATTATCTTTTATACCAGTTAGAGAATACAAATATTATTTCTCTGTTACTGGGAACAACAATTTGTGCTTTTATCAGAACAACAAAATTATCATTTCACCTTTCAGCAAATATTTTTTTTTAAGAACAGACGAGTGGAATTTTAAAGTTTAATTCAGTTATATATACATTGAGGATTCTAAGAAAGTTGTTGGTTTTCTAATTTCAAAGAAGAAGAAGAAGAAGAAGAAGTCAAAGGCACGGATCAAATGAATTTGAACAGTTTAATGGATACTCCATCAGTACCTCATACATCTGAGGTATCACAAGCACAACACCATCAACGACCACCACAGCCAGTAACTAAGGCTTTCGCATTCAATGATATATTATCTGGAAATGATTCTTCGAATTACCAGGAGTCACAGCCTTTGGTTGAAGTGAAGACACCTATTATTGAAATGCCTCAAAATCAGATATACCATATACCGATTCGACAAACTCCATTACAAAAGGAATTGATAAGTATGATCTTAGATTTACATAAATCGAATTTCTTGAAACAGTTGAAGAAGATTAGTTCAGAAGGTGATATAGATATGACAGATGTTAAAAATGAAGATTATGAGTATTTATCTGATGAGTCAATGATTGAATTGTTCATACAGAATATTGAAAATATATCAGTTCATAATTCATTATTAGTATCGCATTATATTCCTTCAAAAGTTTTACAAATGATGACTAAAAAACTTACAACGGTAGGATCGAGTAAATTTCAAGTACTTGATCGTATTTTGAACAGTATGATTGAAAACTCAAACGATACAGATAATACCAATAATACTTCAAACAAAAACAATAAGAAAAATACAGCATCATCATTACCAGTAATACCAAGGAAGATTTTTATAACAGCTGCTAATTCAAAAGAATTAGATTTGATAGAATCCTTGTTGTTAGGTAAGAAATACCAATACTATAGATTTTCAGGAAGTTCAATTTATTATGAGAATCATGGAACTTTCAATTATAACTATCAAGCACAGGTTGAAAGTTTGAATGAAGAGACTGGTAAAAATGTCAAGGGTAAGAAAAGAGCATACAATAAGAAAAATAGAGGTGATGCTACTGCAACCAATGGCTCGAATAGCAATACCACTACTGGTACTACTGGTAAAAGGGAATATAAAAAGAAAAACACAGGAACAAACACCCCTACTAAATCAGAGAAGAAATCTAATTCATCTGCAGGAGCTGCTTCATCAACAATAGTAGCAACATCAGGATCCAATTCCCAAGGACAAGTAACGCCAAATAGTCAACAATCTACACGTGTAAGGAAAAGAAGAACAAAAGATGATGAATATTTTTCACCATTTTCCAAGAACAATCCAGTATCGATTGAAACTAACGATCCATCAAATCCACATAGATTCAACCATAATATTCAAATTTGTTTAATTTTATCAAATCAAATCAAGAATCTATTGCATAATAATAAAGAATATAGAGCTGATTTGGTATTATCATTAGATTCAAATATATCTGAAATACAAGCATATTATGATAATCAATGGGTCTTTGTACCAATCTTGAAATTTGTACCTTTAAATTCAACTGAGCATTTAATTTTGAAGATAAAAGAGTATTTGAAAACACAAGCAATTAGTACAATTGACACTGATTTCTTATCAACGCAAAGGGAATTAATTGCTTATTTGACAATAATCAATTTATTCGATGATGAAAGAACGACTGAAAAAGTAGACATTAATGATGATGATAAGAAATTGAATGATTTGTTGAAATGGATTGAGAATCCAGCAAAAGTCCAGTTCCCATATAATTTAGAACTTCAAGATGTGAATTCTATGCAATTGGATAAAGATGAGATTGTTAAAAAGGCGTTGACATTGTTGAGTACGGAAGAATATAAACCTAATAAATTATACAAGACTTCAAAATATGAGTATTTCAAAACTGATTCTTCGATTGATGATCAGAAGATCAAGAGAAACAAAGGTGAAGATTTTGGGCAAAAAGATGATGATGAGATTACAATTGATGATAAGATGAGTTTGAGTACTTATAGATCCAAACTTGCAGTACTATTTGATTCTAGATTCAAGTATTTACAAAGTTTGAATGAGAGGGCAAAGGAAGAATTAGACAACATTCATAATGATGAATCAAAGAGACAAAATTATCTTGAGAGTAAGACTGAAGAAATCAAATTGAATTTCAGTAAATTACAAAAGGATAAAGTTAGTGCTACGAATATAACGAGACAAGTTGAGAAGAATGAAACTGATTTGAGTAAATTGAAAGAGTCTATTGAAGTATTGGAAAAGAGAGAGTTGTTGTTCATTGAGAAGAAGAAAGAGGAAACTTCATCTAGTGAAGATTTGAAGAAACAAGAAGATGAGATTGAAGAATTAACTAAAGAATTAGAAACTTTGGAGCTAGAGATTACTGAGGGAAATAAAGAGATTGAAGATGTTATTAGAGTAGATTATCAAAAGAAGAGTAATAAAGCTGCTGAATTATCATTAGAGATGACTAATTTAAGTAAATTAAAAGAATCATTAACAAAGGAAATCAATGGTCCAGCAAAGGAATTGAAGAAATTGATAGTTGAAAATGAATTAAAAGAATTAGAAACCACAATCAAGAAATACAAGAATCAAAATCAATTTGTTGAATCACATTTGAATAAATTAAAAGGATTGATAAAGGAAAGAAGTGCATTGTATAGTAATGTACTTAGTGGTCGTAGTTCAAGACATAGTAGATCATCAACTCCTTATTAATTATATATATATATATATATATATATATATATATATATATTCAATAAACTAATTATTAATATTATTTTCTAGACCGTTTGGTAGAAGTATCGCTATCTTTAAAATACCCAAATTGATATCCATTATCTTCATCATAATGCAAAGCATCATTTTCATTGACTTTACTTGATTTATTCTTACTGTAATCATCAGTCTTGAATGAATCAATTAGTGAATGAAATAAACTCTTTAATTTACCATCTTTTTGATTAGAAGTTGTGAAAGCTTCTTTTGTTTGACACATTGTTATAATATGAACTTACTCAGTATTGAATAATAGACGGAAGATTACGATATTTCTACAACTTTTTTCAAGTTTTTACTGTAATTTGCTACGGGATGTGTATGTTACCTATATATACGATGCAGTATCATATCATCATATCTAGATTCCAAGGCTAAAAAAAAGAAAGGTACCAATTAGGTCAGTAGCAATCGGAAATATGTGTGTCTAATCACTTAAGCGCCGCACCCCACACGCACAGAGAAAAGAAGACAGGGCAAGGCACCCAGCGCACCCAGGGCACCCAGGGCACCCCAGCTGCGCCACTGTGTTATACTGCCCACCAGCCACCCGCCTCACTTTAAACGAGTGAAACGGGGCGCGAAAGAGAAAAAGCTGAAAGAATTTGTTTTGTTGAAATTCGAGCGAGCGCTTAAATTTATCAAGTTAAAAGCTGGCCTCTCTTGTTATTAAGCAAGCGGTAATTGGTCCTTGGTCCCCCTAATATGTACTTCCTATACTTCGGTTCTAGTTCGGTATTGTACAACACACATTCAGTGTTAAAACGTAATCCTTGTTGTAATTATATATACTTGTTCAAATCAGTTTATATAACATAACTAAACTTTATAATTCAATATATTCTGTGTAGATTTCCCTTGATTCTGTTCCTTGCATAATAAAAAATAAAAAAAACTCAAAAAATAAAAAGTAAAACAATATCAACAAACAGTGGTTGCACAATATAGCTTATTTCATATTTGATTTATTTTATTTATTTATTTCACTTCTTCACTTTACCTTACTTTACCTATCTTTTTTCACTTCACTTCACTTCACTTCACTTCACTTCATTTCATTTCATTTCTTTATTCATCTGTGTTACCGTTCCTGAGTACACACTATTCTTTCGTTTCTCGTATACTATACACTCACTCATCTTTTTCTCACTCGTTTTCAGATTTGGATCCGAGTTGCCGATACATTAGATCATAATATCAATAGTCAATAGTTTCATATCCTGATTCTCATATACATTTCACATATACATACACCGTATACATACATCATACTCACAGAATCATGCCTCAACTGAATTCTTCATTAGATTCTGCAAATTATCTTGATGTTCCAATTACAGAATCTAAATTGAGTCCAACACCAAACAAGATTCTTCAAAAACATTATCAACAACAATCACAACAACAACAAACACAACAGCAGCAGCAGCCGTCTTCTAAGTCCCCAACTCAACGTCCTTTGAATAGTAACAATAATGCAAATATTCAGAAGAGTTATTCATCCACTACTAATCTTAGTTCCACTACTAAAGGTTTAGGAATCAAAGTAGTTAAAAGACCAAGTGACACGGTATTATCAAGTTTAATCACAAGGAATAGTAGTAGTCTAAGTAATAATGAAAGTACTAAAGCTGACAAATTAGATCTACCACCTTCTTCAGACGCAGAAAGACCATGTTCAAATGAATTTTCAGATAATTCAGATGATTCAAATAACTTGAATAACTTGAATTCAAATTCAAGATTATCATCATTAACTAGTACAAATTCTGATATTGGTGATATTCCATTACCTAAAAGACTGTCATTAACTGCAACTACTCAAATCAATACAAATGCCAATTCACTTACATTCTCTACAAAGCATCATTTTAATTCAATGCCTGTTTTAACACATATACATTCAAATAATTCACAAAGTTCAATTATAAACTCCAATTCAAACAATCCATATAGGTTGAAAAATTCAAGTAAATTATTATTAACCAAGACTAAGAAAGAAAAGGAAAAAATATATGAAGAATTAGAAGCTGAAGATAATATACCTGAAGATGTACCATCAATGTTTAACGTTCCAATATCAATACATTCAACAAATGAATTTTTCAAACATAATCATCAAAATCAAAGAAAACATATGAGTGATGCATTGACTGAACATTCGATAATTGAACCAAGTCCTATCCCAGGTATACCTGGTTCATATGATGAATTTGATCCTATTCCATCAACGCCAATACAAACACCAACAACAAATTTACAAAGACCTCCTTCATCATTGTCTATTTCATCATCTACTTCCACGACAACAACAACAGAAAGACCAAGTCTTGTTTCCAAGCACGATTCATTCAATGAACTGTCTCCCATGGCTAAACAATTATCTCAATTTTATGAAGCCTCGGTACAAAATCATCTTGATACTCAATTAAAATTAAGATCAAAATTAATTTCAAAGATCCCATCATCAACTGATATAAATTCTATTCAAAATTTAAAACTTGACGATGTTAAATTAATATCCAAGGAAAAATTGAATTCATTTTCAATGACAAGACCAATTTGGTTACCACCAAAGGATAAACATGAATCATTAAAACATGAATTAGAGTTCAAGAAAATGATTGCTAAACAGGGGAAATTGAACAAGATTGAGTCATTACAAAGACAACAATTGGAAAGAGATCGTATGATTGGAGATGCAAGGTTGAATTATCTTATGAATAAGACAAATACATTGACAAATTCAAATATAAATGAAATTAAAAAATTGTCATGGGTTTCTTTAAACAATTCGAAATTTTTCTATAACCTGATTGTTAAAATAACCAAGATTCAATTAAAAATTGATGAATCATCAAATCTTACAATATCAAACGATAAGAAGGAAAATCTTATTGAATTGAAAAATATCAAAAAAGTATCAATTGATAATATCATAAGTTCAAATCCACAATTATGCAATTCCCCTAAATTAATAAGTTCCTTAGATACATTGATTAATAACAAGGAATTGAATCAATTGAAATTTTTCAATAACAAGATTTGTATTGAATTATTAACAAATGATTATTCATCACAAATGATTTATCAAATTTTCAATATTTTAAACAATTTTACATTATCACCAAATAAAAATCAATTGATAACGAAGTATAATAACAATATAAACTCTAAATTAAAGAAATGTATTAATTACTATTCAAATAACAATGGATCGTTATTCAGTGATGATTTATCTGTCTTGAATTTTGATAATTTTTGGAAATTAATGTGTAATTGCATAAACCCAAAGAGTGGTAAATTTTTCATGAATTTTATACATTTGTTAATTATTATTGGAGATTATAAAATTTGTTATGCTATATTAATGACTATTTTATTACATCATCATTTTGGTTGGAATAATTTACAAAGTTTAGTTATTACTAATGGTAGTAGTAATGATGAAAAAATTATGATTAAAATTGATAATGAAGAAAAATTTTGGAATAAAGTTCATTATTATTATAAAAAACTTTAGTCTATGTAATTATGTATGTATGTATGTATGTATTTATTTATAATGCATTAAATTAAAGGACTTAATTCATCTATATTTGAATCAATTGAAATCTTTACAGTTTTAATTAAATCTTCAGAATACAACCATCTTTGATAAAAATAGAAAAAATCAAACAATAAAGTACCAGAAGAACCCAAGATATAAGGCAATTCATTTATTAAATAATCACTTTTGATATCTGAATCTGAAAATATGAATATTGGATTAGTCAAGATTGATAATGAGTAAGTCAAGTTACCCAACACAGCAAATGCGAATAATATAGGGGATATTCCTTCAACTGTTTTCAATTTGAAATTCTTGTATAATTGTGGGATTCTAGATGATATGTATATGAATGTACTTGACCAAGCTATTGTCTTTCCTATATTCATAGCACTTACTTGCGGTGTCATTGTGTTAATAGGTAATCCATTCACTGATGAGACTTGAGTTGTAGTCAATAGTATCGCGGCGGCTGTTGTATTCACTGATTTTGAATTTATTTTATTTGTCCGCAGTACCTGTTGATCATTGTCTTCGTTATTTTGTATAGCTGTAGTTGTAGTTGTATTTGTGTTAGGATAAGAAATGAATATGAATTTATAATAGTAGTATTGAAATATGAGTATTAAATCATTGCATAAGAAATAAGAAGCAAGGTATAATTGAAACTTCAACTGATCAGTCAAGAGACATCCTAATAAATTACACAAATCACCAATCAACCAAAGTGATAAGAAATAAGGAGATATTGAATCTACTGCCGTGGTTTTCAATTGATATATCTTATACTGTTGTGGGAATTGTGAAAGTGACCATGATATAGTTGAGATGTAACTTAGTATTGTTGATAATACTTGATAATCATCTGGTGTTGATAACATCTCTTTATCTACTCTATATTCTATATTCTATATTTTATATTCTATAATCTATACACCCCCAAACAATATATAACAAACTAACTACTATGAACACGAAACATGAAATCAATACATTCTAACGCTTATCAAAAGATAAGAAAGAGATGGATCAATTTACCGCTTTTGTTTTTTTTCTTTTCCTGTTAAGCGATAAGACTATTTTAGTGTTGTGGTTTTAGTTGTTAGGCATCAGCAGCACTGCCAGACTCACAACAATTCCAGAGTGTTGTGATATACTGTCCTGGTTACAGATGTACAACAACAAATTTATAAAGTTGTAATGAATAAAAAACAATACCCCAGCCACACTTTCCACGCCACCGCCACCGCCACATTGACTAAACCCATTTGACTAAAAAAGAAAAGCAAAGAAAGTGTGGCTGATTCAAGTAGCTAACAAAACAAAATAACTCTTGTTAATAAAACACTCAAATCAAATAACCCGCCTAAATGACTAATAATAATAATAATATTAATATTAATATTAATATTAAGAAAGTAAATAGGGGATTCTCTCTTTGTTTCATATACTTTTATTGCTCTATTCTTCTTACACCAATCTGTATTCTATATACTTTCATATATATAGATAACAACAACTAAGTAGATAGATTACGCATCGATCTACTTTATTACATCACACTATAATTTATTTATTTATTTTTTTGATTTTTTTAGATTTCTTCTCTTCTTACATTCACACAGCTTCCTTATCGCTTATCGTGTCTTAGTTTCGCCTCCCCATACTTAACAATACACCACCAATCTTTATTATTATCTTTTTATTTTTTATTGTCATTTATCATAATTCATCTGGTACCCCTTTCATTACTTATACCTGTCTCTAATCTATCATCCATCTATCTGTCATCTGTCATTACTATTCGCAATATTACATACAAACATACAAACACACACACTCATAATATACCCCCCATTTTGATTCAACTCAACTGATCATATAGATCACTTCCATTCCATCATTCATTCATTCATTCATTCACTCATCCATTCAAATGATGAATGTAAGTATCAAATCGGGTATAACCGACTTGGGTTCTTCTTCATCTTCTAATTCAAATCAACATCTTATAGGTAAATATTCTATTGGTGCCGAAATTGGTAGAGGTTCTTTTGCAAATGTTTATAAAGGTTATGATACAACTAATAATAAACCAGTTGCTGTTAAATCAGTTTTCAGAAATAGATTAAAAAATAAAAAATTAATAGAAAATCTTGAAGTTGAAATTAAAATATTACAAAAATTGAAAAATCCACATATTGTTGGTTTAAATGATTGTATTCAAACTGAAAGACATATTCATTTATTTATGGAATATTGTTCCCTGGGTGATTTATCTTATTTCATCAAAAAAAGAGATGATTTATTACAAACTCATCCAATTATTTCTTCAATTTTAGAAAGATATCCTTCAGCTCCTGGTTCTCGTGGTTTACATAAAACTCTTGTTGTTAATTTTTTAAAACAATTAAGTTGTGCTTTAGAATTTTTAAGATCTCAAAATTTAGTTCATAGAGATATTAAACCACAAAATTTATTATTATTACCTCCTGTTCATTCAAAACAAGAATTTATTGAAAAAGGTTATAATGGGTTATGGGAATTACCTGTTTTAAAAATTGCTGATTTTGGTTTTGCTAGATTTTTACCTTCAACTTCAATGGCTGAAACTTTATGTGGTTCTCCTCTTTATATGGCTCCAGAAATCTTGAGATATGAAAAATATAATGCAAAAGCCGATCTTTGGTCTGTTGGTGCTGTTATTTATGAAATGTCTGTTGGTAAACCTCCTTTTAAAGCTTCAACTCCTTTAGATTTATTGAAAAAAATCGAAAGAGGTAAAGATGAAATCCCATTTCCAACTTCATCACAAGTTTGTGATGAATTAGTAAGATTAATTTGTGGATTATTAAAGGCAAATCCAACTGAACGTATGGGTTTCCAGGAATTTTTTAACGATCCTTTAATCATATCAGAAATTGAATGCGCTGATGAACCTTTAGATTGTGATATTGAAGAAGTTGATGAACAATTGTTTATTAGTGAATATTTACCTAATAAAAATAGAATGTTTGGTGAAGGTTATAATAAGATTAATTCTCCAATTGTTGAAGAAGATGAACCATTATCTGATCAACCTGAGAAATCATCAACCCCACAACAACAACAACAACAACAACAACAACAGATACAAACGAAAACCTCTCCAGTGACTACCAATGAGAGAAAGAAATCTGAATCCCCAGCAGATTCTTTATTATATACCGTTAAAAATGGTACAAGAATACCAAGTCCAATGGAGGGTTCTGGAAGTGATGAAATAATCAAAAATCTAATAACTAAAAACTCACCAACTTCAAAATCACCAACTTCATCTTCTTCTTCTTCTCCTACTGAATTTTCAAATGCAAAATTCAAGACCTCTTCAAAATCTAAAAACAGTAAAAGTGATGTCTTATTTGAAAAAGATTACGTCGTTGTTGAGAAAAGAACAGTTGAAGTTAATGCATTGGCTGATGAATTAGCTAACGTTGGTATTTCTAATGAAGGTAATCATCATACTACCACCACTAACTCTGGTGGTAACAACAACACATTAGGAAATGCTATAACTGCTCCTTTAATTCGTCGTTATTCTTCATCAAATAGATCTAATTCAAGTACAAATGGTTCAAATAATGGAAGAAGAACAAGTTTTGGTGATAGAAAGATGCCTATTTCAATTAGTCCTTCAAATGCATTGACTAAAGCTTTAGGTTATACTTCAAATAGATTGTTCAATTCTCCTTCACATCAACAACATTATCATCAAGTTCAATTACATCAACAACAACAACAACAACAACAACAACAACAACAACAACAACAACAACAACAACAACAACAGCAACAGCAACAACAGCAACAACAGCAACAGCAACAAATCCAATTACATCAACAACAGCAACAACAACAGTCATTTATTGATTCTGCAAGTACTCATTTGAATAAGAACTTATTAACACCTTCGACAAAATTAAGACCACTTAGTTCGGATGATAATCATCATGTAAATAATGATGATAATGAATTAATTCATCAATTAGAAAATTTATCAACAATGGCACATGCTATTAGTTTATTTGCAGAAGTTAAATTTAGTCAATTAATTCCATTACCACCTTCTGTAAATTCAAGAAATATTGATTTATCAAATGATGATGATTATTCAAATTCAAATAATGGTAATTTACCACCACAAATGACAAAGACAATAGCTGAAGAAGGTGTTGCATTATACGTCAAGACATTATCATTATTAGCAAAAGCTATGAGTCTTGCTAGTGATTGGTGGTATAATAATAATAATACAACTAAAAATTCAACATCGCCTAAATTAAATGAATTAGTTCAATGGATTAGATCAAGATTTAATGAATCATTAGAAAAAGCTGAATTTTTAAAATTAAGATTAGCTGAAGCAAATGATTTATTAAATTCTGATTCTACAAATTCATCAATTTCAACAACTTTATCAAATACGCCAATTGCCGAGAAATTGATATTTGATAGATCTTTAGAAATGTCAAGAACTGCAGCTTTGAATGAATTACGTAATGAAGATCTTATTGGTTGTGAATTATGTTATTCAACTGCAACTTGGATGTTAGAATCTTTATTGACTAATACAACCACGAATAATAATAACAGTGATTCTAATAATGATGATCAAAATTCTTCATCTGGGAAATTAGATGCAAATGATAGAAAAACTGTTGAATTATTCATTAATTCTATTGGTAATAGATTACAAATACTCAGAATCAAGATTGAGAAACAACAACAACAATTGGTATTACAACAACAACAACAACAACAACAACAACAACATAATCAGGAGAAATCATAAATTAATGCGCATTGATTTATTTCATTTATACTTCACATAACGAAAAAAAAAACATAACATAACAAAAAACAATAAAAACAAATACAGAGATCATATTAGGGAAGGTCATTTTTATTATTTTATTATTATCATTTATTATCCAATTTATTTAGAGCTTTTATTTATAACTTATTTTTTATCTATTATTTATACTGGGAATTCAACATAAACATATCTATTTTTTAATATTCTATAAATCATGATTCGTATAAGTACGTACGTACTTAATTCAAACACCACCTAAATTTCTACCACCATCAGGCAATACATGTTTGAAAACTTTGAGATATTTAGGAACACAACTTCTTTCAGTGAATGTGAAATCATCATCAACATCACAATCACAATTTAATTTAACCCTAATACTATCCGATTGAGGACAAGAACGATGAGGATTATGTCCGTATCCTACATTTGGGAAATACTGAATTTCATCAGCACTCAGCAAAAAAGCAGTGGCTATTGAATGAACAGGTGCATCCCCCCATCTTTCATAAAAGAAGTTCCCCGTGTCATCTAAGTAATTGAAAAATTCATTGTACAATGAGTTTCTGAAAAATTCTAAATTCGCAATTTCAAAATTAGACCAAAAATGACACATGTTATACGTATCTCCATGATTATTTGAAACAAACCTCAAATCGAATTTTGGGTTTAATTTTTCAAGATTCTCGTCAAAGAAATTTATAGCAGTTTTCCAAAGTTGTCTTACAGTTTTCCTATTCTCTAATAAAGCTATGGTAAAACCATATTTCTTATCACCTTCTCTCATAACTTTGAATGGATCTTCTGGGATATCACATGAGAATGAAGTAGATGGTTCGACCCTCCAATAATACTGATACTGGTTCATTACATCCATACGATAGAAAAACCCAGAATTGAAACGACACATATGTCTATAACTTAAACTATCCCCATACAAAACTTTTTCACGAACCAATCTTCTAAAACTTCTTTCCATTAAATAAGTATCGATCTTTTCAGGAAGTGACCAATACTCTTTGGGGATCCTCGTGAATATTACTCTACCACTACAGGCTTTTCGTATCCTGACCATCACTTCAGTTGTGAATTCTTCATCGTTCATGAAATTCCAATCGTAATGGAAATTCTTATTAAACCTATTCTCTAAATTTACAATCGTCTTTATCATCTCTGATAACTCACTATTTCTGACTAATGCAAACAGTGTAGCATTTTCTCTCTGTATATTCTCAGACTCTATACTACCATCATCTCCTGTTCTAGTTTCAGCTTCGTACACTATACTAGGATAATTCTCAACTTTATTCCATAAATCAGAAGCAGGATACTTGACTACTTTATGATCACCACGCGTTAGAAATATAAATCTCCCATTCATGATATACGTAAAGAATAGTATCCCTAGTATACTGGATATCGTCAGAGAAACCAGTCGCTGGGATCTTCTCGTTAATGCTACCATTTTGTTTTATATACACGGATCTTCTCAATTCCACCTATGAAATCAACTCAATAAACTTATTTTGAACCAATAATGCATTCACTTGCACCTATGAATAACTCCTGTCAACCTTTCTAAATAACAAACTACTAACAACCACAATATAAGTCTATAAATCCACCCAAACAAGTTCTTTCTCTTCACTCGCAGCACTTGTCCATGTCAAATTCCTCCATCCAACAATACCGAAGTGAACAAATCGAAAAGCCTCACCGTATTGGATCTTAACGGTCTCGAAAATCATTATAAATAAACTTTTCTTTAAGTCCACGCCCACGCCAAAAGCCACACAGCCTGCAACTTTTAAAAACTTAACGAGGGGTCACAACATTTATTTTATTTGTAATATTTTAAGAATTATGGATTGCCTCTTTGGGTAATTGGTAAACAACAAAGCTCCTATTATTTACTTCTTTTAGATAATTATGTCCTCTTTGAATGTCTCTCTTGGATTCTTGGAGAGTAGTGTGTGAAGAAGTGTTTTCATATTCGAAGCGTCATGTGTAGTCTTGGTTATTTCTAAGGGGTACACTTGATTTTTTGTTTCATCCGTTCACAATTACACAAAATTATATTCTTGAACTAACGTAAAAAAGTCAAAATCATTGCTGCTGAAGATTTGCATATTACCAAAATGAAGACATTCAAGTGTATTCTTTCACTTATTTTGCTTCATATTTCAATAGTCTTGGGTGATTCAGATACTCTATGGGGAGAAACAATTTACAATTACTATAATCAAACAGCTTTTATTCATTTAAATTACAATACAACAAGTACTACAAATGATTTATTAATTCCTTTTTACTTCAATCAAGTTTTCAAAAATTCAAATGATATTTCAAAAGATCAAATAATTGAAGCTCCTGCTCCAAATTGTAAAATTGTCACCTGTAACAATGAAGTATACGCTTTTTATTCAAATAATAATAGTGAAGATGAAGAGTCAAATTTCTTAGTGATATCTGTTTATAATTCTACAACTGATACTTGGGGTAAATTGGATCTCAAGTCTCCAGTAGAATTCTATCAAGGTTCGTCATATCTTTCCACCATTGATGATACTGATTCTATCTATATATTCGGTGGATATATCAATGGAGATGTTAGTGATGTTTCTTCAAGATTATTGAGATTTAGTATATCAGATTTAGATTTCTATAACACTACAACATCAATTTCACCAAGTGGGTTTTATGATGCTTCTAATTTACTCATTACTCATAACACTCAAGTCGTCGTCGGTGGTAAGGCATCTGAAGGTTGGGTTAGTTTGAAACAATTGGCTTTATGGCAATATGAAGCTTGGGCTTTCCAAAGTGTCTCTGTTGCCGCTGATGATACTATTAATTCAAGAAAGAATCCATTATTATTACCAATCTTTACATATTCTGGTGTTAATAACGTCTCTGATTTTGGTATCAGTTCAGTATTAATGATTGGTGGTGAATTAAGTTCTCAATCTTATAGTTCACCTAATTTTGCACAATTAGATACATCTTCTTCAGCTTGGACTTGGGATTCTTTGGATACAAGTGTCAGTTTGATGAATTCTAAAACTAATAACAATCTCGATGAAGCATTAAGTCTTGATTCTTTCATTGGTGCTGTTTGTATCTATGATACTTTGATCGCAATATATGAGAGTGAGGAAAGTTCTTCTTCTTCTTCAAGTAGTAAAAATTCTACTTCAAAGAGATCTGAAACTTTACCAACATTCACGATGAGTTTGTACAATTCCAGTAATTTTGAGAATATTGAATCTATTGATTATACTTCATATATCAGCAAGGGAACAAAAGAAAAATCTAACAAATCTTTAATCATTGTGTTGTCTACAGTTATCCCACTCTTGTTCCTAATAATCTTGGCTATTGGAGGTTTCATATTGCATAAGAGATACAAGAAGAAACAAATGGAAAGAGAAAACGAAAAGGATTTGAAGAATATCATGGAATTTTACAAGACTGGTTCAAAGAATAACAATAGTTCAGCTTCTAGTTTTGGAATCAAATCTGAAAAAGCTGGTACTCAACATTTGAGTAGTAATGGAAGTTTAATGTCCTTTGATCATGTTAATCATATTGATAATTCTGATGCTCATTTTGACCAAGTCTCTCACGGTACAGAAGCCGATGTTAAGATCAATGACTATGAAGATGGTGATAATCTATCAATTGGTTCATGGAGAAGGAAAAGAGATATGTATGAAAAGCAAAGAAGAGCTTTGTTCAATTTAAGTCCAAAGAGAGATACTATCAAAAGAGATCCAGAAATCGGTTTAGTTGAAGATGAATCACATTTACAGAATACAAATCCAAACAATATTCCAGTTACTTTTGATCAAGATATTGATAATTCACATCGTCAAATGTCTCAAATAAGACACTCACATACCCCTTCATTCTTGAAAAGATCTTTATCTACAATGTCATCTACATTACGTCGTAATTTCTCAGTTCAATCTTCAATAAGAACATTTGTCACCGCTGAGACTTCTTTAGAAGACGATAACGACAAAGATCAACAACAACAGCAACCACAGCAATATCAACAACAACAATCAACTATACCGAGATTCTCCAAATCTAAAAGTGGATCGATCTACCAAACGTTTACTATACCCGAAGAAGAGAGATCTATATCAACCTCTCCGCCACATTCACCAATCCCACATTCACCAGTCCCACATACTCCAGATGCTTCCCATAGAAACAGCAATCACTTATTATCACCATTCATGGGAACTGGGGCAAGCGGAGAAAGTAGATCCACATTATGCCTTATACCAGAAGATGGATCAATGAACGATGATATCAAGAAACCACATCATGCAGGTGATAGTACACATTCTTTATTATCGGATAGTACAATGAATCAATCAACTGAAGATATTCATAAGACTAAAGGAAGTAAATTAATCGATCCATTTGATGATGGTTTCATCGATCCAAATTTCGACGTTCAAGTATTGGTCTCATCAAAGAGAAGATCTAAATTACGTATTGCTAATCCAGATCCTTTAAGTAGGAACAATAGTACAAAGAAACCAATTGGTCATAATCAAGACGATGGTGATGATATTGTTGATATGTATGACGTTAGTTTTGATAATATCATGGAACAAGAAACAGAGAAAGAAGAAGTTAGAAAAAGAGTCATCTCTGATGAAAGTAAGAAAAGAGATGGGATTTACGATTGATTCAGTATGTGTAGTTTACGATAATAATAATAATAATAATAATAAGAAAATTTGTAATAACATAATAAGTTGTATTACTTTATCCGTGCAAAAAAAAAAAAAAAATTATATACATATATAGCTAGATATATTCATTCATCATATTTAATGAAGTTTACCGAAAGTAGATTGTCTAGACTGTTGGATCAAGTAATGATCAGCCAATACTAAAGCAGCCATAGCTTCAACGATTGGTAAAGCTCTTGGAACGACATTTGGATCGTGTCTACCTCTTGCCTTCAATACACCTTCTTCACCCTCGTAAGAAGTTGTTTCTTGAGCTTGAGAAATAGTGGCAGGTGGTTTGAAAGCAACTGAGAAATAGATATTTTCACCATTAGAGATACCACCTTGGATACCACCAGAGTTATTTGTCTTTGTACCTAATACACCATTTTCTTTTAAGACAAAAGGATCATTATGTCTTGAACCTGGGATCTTAGTACCTTCAAAACCTGAACCAATTTCAAAACCTTTGGTAGATGGAATTGATAACATAGCATGTGCTAACATAGCTTCTAATTTATCAAAACATGGTTCACCGAGACCAATTGGAACATTACGAATGACACATGTTACAATACCACCAATTGAATCTTGATTATGTTTAGCTTCTTCAATAATTTTAGTCATTTCTTCAACTTTTTCTGGAACTGGACATCTTATTGGGTTGAATTCATCAACTTTTTCTCTTGTAATAGTATTCAATAAGTTTACAAAATCTGGATTTTCAACTGATCTATCTAAAGTACAAGCACCAACACCAGATACAAATGCAACAATTTCAACATTGTTAATTTGCTTTAAGAATTTTTCAGCAATGGCACCAGCGGCAACTCTACCAATAGTCTCTCTTGCAGAAGATCTTCCACCACCTGAGGAGGCCTTAACAGAGTATTTAGAAAGATAAGTATAATCAGCATGAGAAGGTCTTGGGAAGACATCAGTTTCTGAATAATCTTTTGGTCTTTGATCTTCGTTTTTAACAATCATACCAATTGGAGTACCAAGGGTCTTACCGAATTCGGTACCTGATTGAATCTCTACTCTATCCTTTTCATTTCTTGGGGTAGATAATTTACTTTGACCTGGTCTTCTTCTTGTTAATTGTGGTTGAATATCATCTTCAGTTAATGACATATTTGGAGGCACACCATCGACAATACAACCGACGGATTTACAGTGGGATTCACCGTAAGTGGTGACACAGAAAACGGAACCAAAAGTGGACATCTTTATCTTGTGTAATATATGTTTCAAAGACCTTTTACTCCTTGTAATATACACCAATTTCCAAACAAGATCAAGTCAAAAACCCATCAAATATTCCAAAATTTTCAGTTTAATTTTCCATGCTCGATGACTCTTCCGTCATCCTATGTATTACCTAATACGGTATTACCCACTATACACTACCCAACAGGGAAATGAACACCCGAAAACGGCAATTTAAGAGGTCAGCCACTCGCGAGTTGAGAAAATGAGCGATTATCATCTGTTATCTGAAATGAGTGGAATGGCTTCATTGTCACAGTGTATTAAGTGGGTAGATGGTACTTGCATACAATAATATACATCACATATCTATAATACATCTGAATAGTTACACAGAACACACTATATTTAACATACAATAGACTTTCCATCGAGTTTTCCTTATTTTCAAAGTCTGTTTACCAATTTTTATTTGAAAGCTTATCTAATAATCAAAATACACACTTGTTCATTTTTACTAGCTTACTTCAACTATACAGTGCAAACTTGTCTTTCCAAAATAGACAAATAGTGATACCTTGAATAGAAAATATATGTTCTCATCTATACTAATACAAAATGAGTTTTTTCAACAGCAATAATCCTTATCCTCCTATAACTGGTGACTTCATGAGCGTTCAACAGAACAATAACACACAGCAGCAGCAGCAGCAGCAACAACCACAACAGCAACAGTCTAATCAGAATCAAAATGGAAATGCATTTAACGGTTTGTTGTCAGCTCCAACCCTACAAGGACAGATCAGTACTACATCCCCTTTGAACTCTTACAACTACATGGCACCAGCTACAAATGGCAATGGAAATCAAAGGCAACCATTACAATCCCCAGGTATGTTATTCAATAACCTTGCAATGTCAAGCACTGTTGGAAATGATAATGGTAATAACAACAACTATACAAATTCATCAACTGCTTCATCTGCTGCATCCAGTTATCAATCTTTGGCTTTATCATCACCTCAATCATCGAATATATCTCTATTTTCAAATCATAGAGCTAAATTCATGTCATCAAAGGGTTTTGATATTGATGATGATTTAGAGTTCTGTCCAGAGATAGTTAACGCTAAGAGATTCAACCCATACACATCATCATCATTTAGTCCAACATCAACATTGATCAGTACAGTTAATCATTCAAATACATCTCCTGATTCAAATAATAATTCAATGATGGCAACTCCAACTCCAGTTGGTCCAAATAGACCTTCTTCTCCATCACCAAGGACTTTCACTCCAAGAGCAAAGAAAATCTTAGAGATTGTGAATCCAACAACAGGAATGAAAATTGGTTCTCCAACTACTGGTCATGCAACTATTTCTCCAATCAAATAGATTTATGATTTATTATTATTACTTTCAATCAATTTATACGTTTATGTCATATTATTTTCTGTATACGTTACCTGGGTGTGTGGGTTTTTTTATCCTTATTTTTATTGTCATCTTATATACCTTTATGAACCAGTGTATATCACACTCTTGTCATGTAGTTTAATCTTCGGGGTTTGGTTATGAATTTACTTTGTTTTGTTTTGTTATGTTTGGTTTTACTATACTTTATTTTTATTTTCATTTTTATCTTTATTCTATATCACTTCACATACCGTGTATTTTTCTCTCTTTTTCTTTTATATTCCTTACACAATGTGAAGCAATAACAACTATTTATTACTTTATTTATCTAATAAAATAAGTCATTCCATTAAATACCGTGTAATTAGTCAACCAGTCACCCCAGCCGATCGACGCCCCCACTCGCTTCTTCCTGTTCGCTGAACCGAAAAACAAAAGAAAGGAAGAATAAAAAAATAAAAAATAAATACAATTACAAGTAGGTAGACAGGGCAAATCAGACTATCTTTTTGGTGTTTACAGTGCAAACACATATTCTGGTTTGATTATCCTTCATTTCTACTTTAACATTATCTCTTTCCCTCCTTTTATTGCCTTCAAACAAATTGTCATTCATCCGCACCTTCCATTCCATTCCTTTCTTACTTCCCAACTGTTGTTTACATTGAAGTCACCCACAGTCGTATAGTCATTCAAAAAAGATACTCATCTTTTCAAGTCATCTTATTTTTTTTTAATAACACACATTTCAACGTAAAGGATTCAACATCAATTTACAACTGTCATCTAATAATCACATCATGAATACAGAAAAGTTGTCTAATTCTGTGAATAGTACCATTGGTGATACTTTCACAAACCTAATATATACGGCTATAAATCCTCCATGTTTATCAGAAATCGATTCACCATATGAACCAGTTAGTATTATAACACAAAGGAATGATTTAATCAAAGATATACCCGATGGAATATTAGCCTTAATTGGTCCGATAGTGACTTATTGGGTTTATTCAACATTTTTCCATTTCATTGATGTTTATCAATTAGCAGAAAAATATAGAATTCATCCGAGTGAAGAAGTATTAAGAAGAAATACTGTAAGTTTAAGTATTGTCATTAGAGATGTAGTGATACAACATATAATTCAAACGATATTTGGTTATGCTCTTTATCGTTTTGATCCAATTCCAGTTACTGGATTTGAAAATAAAGCAATGTGGGATTTAAAACAAAAATTTCCAAATTTACCTTCTATTTTAATTTATTATATCTATTGGTATGGATTTTCATTGATTAAAATTGGTATTGCATTCTTAATAATTGATACATGGCAATATTATTTGCATAGATTAATGCATCTTAATAAATACCTTTATCGTCGGTTCCATTCAAGACATCATAAATTATATGTCCCTTATGCATTTGGTGCTCTTTTCAATGATCCAGTTGAAGGTATCCTTTTAGATACTTTAGGTACAGGTATTGCTGCTATTGTTACAGGTTTAACTCCAAGAGAAGCTCTTTGTTTATACTCTTTTTCAACTATGAAAACAGTCGATGATCATTGCGGTTATTCATTACCTTTTGATTTATTTCAAATAGTTTTCCCAAATAATTCAATCTATCATGATATTCATCATCAACATTTCGGTATTAAATCTAATTTTTCTCAACCTTTCTTTACCATGTGGGATACTTTCTTAAATACAAGATTCCATGGCGTTGATGATTATATAGAAGAATCTAAGAAGATTACTCTTGAGAAATATAAATTGTTTCTCAGTGAAAGAAGAACTAAAAGAGTTGTTACCGAAAAGAAAAATCATGAACCAATCAAGATCGACTCCGATAGTGATGATGAACCGATTGAAAACAAAAAGAAACAAATATAAACTCAAATCACCTCATCGTCATATCTTCTCTCACCTGAACTCCTGTATCATAAATTAACATATCAATAATTCACCCTGTAATAATTCAAACAAACCATACTTGATCATTTTTTTTCCCCAGTTTCATCAAGTCATCAGAACAAAAAGTCAAATAATGAGTTAACAAATGAGTAAAGAATTCAATTTTATAGAACCTTTACATGCCAAATAATATCTGA
Source organism: Wenyingozyma ramenticola (assembly GCA_024271885.1). Lineage (NCBI taxonomy): Eukaryota > Fungi > Ascomycota > Pichiomycetes > Pichiales > Pichiaceae > Wenyingozyma > Wenyingozyma ramenticola. The sequence goes on from JANBXF010000001.1 coordinate 706,352, forward strand.
AAATATAAAAAAAGTCTCTTCTTTTCATTATCACTCACTGTCTTTTTGAATTACCTAATTTTACTTCTTTTCAATCATCATATTTTTCTCTCTTTTTTATATATATATATCTTACGATGTCCTTTGTTTTACCTTCATCGGGAAGGGAAAACTAAGTAAAGGATAATAAACCCAATTATATAAAGTACATTTCACTTTTTTAACCACTTAATGAGGAATCTTTTAATTTAATTAATCTAATTTATTTTTGTTATGTTTAAATTTGATGTATTTTATGTACATGATATATATCTACAGATTATGAATAATGACTGTAAGGGAAGTTTATGACGAATCGGGTTTTATGCTGTTTGAGATACCTCATCAGACTTTTGTATTTTTTGTAATATCTGATCAACAGCTTCATTTGAATTCAAATTTGTAGTTGTATTTATACCTTCACCATTTCCTTGTAACTGTTGTAAATTAAGCTTTCTTAATTCATCCAATACAACAAATCTTTCTCTTGGTGAAACGTTATGATCATCATTAATTTCAAAATGTTCAACAAGATCAAGATTCCAATGTTTATCATCACCTTTATGCCATAATGTATCCCAATATATTTTGGAATTTAATTTGAATTCATCCAATACACAACTCAAATCAGCAACTGCTTCTTGTTGATAACCTGGTCTATATTGACCAAAATACCACATTTGTTGAAATTGATTACGTTTACGTAATGCTTCTGCTTCTTTTCTCTTACTTATTTCACGCATATAACGTAATTCAACTAATCCATGATATGCTCTAATTGCATCACTATAACTTTTGAAATTTGCAACAGCTAAAGTACGCCATAAATCTCTTCTCTTTGTTGGTTTCTTATTCTCCCAATTTGGTCTGAATGATTGTTGCTTAATTTGATATTTTTGTACATGTGGAAGTTGAGAGTAAAGTACTTGACCTGATTCTATATTCCTAAATAAAAACACTTGAGCTCCAAATCCATTGCTTTTAAGCCAGTTGGCATTTCTAAACACACTAGCCATTCTTGATGTGGTATATATTTAGTTGATAATACTATAAGATTGAAATTAAACAATCCAACTATATTCTTTCACCTTTAACTCCCTATTTGATTTTCCACTTATTCATTCATTGGGAAATTTTCATCTTTGAGATTTTTGATCCGAGAAAAGAAAGCGGGTAATTCTCATCACGTGGATTTATCTATGATACAACATTATATTGTGTTGTGCAATAATTTTATTACTAATGTACAGTTAATATCTCTATAAATGTTCGTATATATGAAGTGGTTGAATCAACTCAGGCAACTTTACTATCCACAAGAGACTCTTCATCAAAGACAAAATCATCATCGTCATCATCATCATTATAAAATTTCTCAATTTTATCTGAAATAAACAACATAATCAAAGTAATCGTACAACTTAATCCATACATCTTATCAAACCAAACAGTAACAAATTGATTATCTAACGGATTACCAAATGATTCAACTATATGCGTATTCAACTCCTGTGGTAACATTGAAAGCAATAGTAAAGTTGTTGATAAAACATATATACCAGTCAATTCAGCACATAATAAAACAACAAAATTGTTGAATTGTCTGACTTTAGAGACAGGAGTATAATCCAACTGATATGTTGTAGTTGAATTTGTAGAGCTGAGACTATGATGTGTATGATGACCATGACTATTATGATCATGGAAATAAGGTATTATCATCACGACAGATTTCAAAGTAGTTAAAACACTTGAAAATGAACAGATGAATAAAGACATCGATAAAATCAATGAAACTAGCATAGATAATTCAGTGACTCCATATTCTGGATTGAATTTACAAATGATTTTGGCTATCGTTATAGCTAACGCATCTGATGTTGAACTCTCTTGATTTGGATTATTGTAATGTTCATTAAAGAAAATAACAGGTAATTTTAATACAAAAGTACCAAAGATCTTGTAAACACAGTATATTGAAAATGCAATGTTGAAAATATTACTCATTTTACCAGAAAATGTAGCATTAAATTTTTGTTGTGTATATTTTTTATTCCAATATTGTAAATCATCAATCATTGAGTTTTTCATTTGATTCATAGCTTTAATTTCATCTTTTAAATCATTACTCGGTGATTGATTATACTGTGAAACTCTGGTAGTTAATAAAGAATTTGTGGCCTTCAATGTTTGAATCAATCTATTCATTTGTTCTTTCTTCACAGCTTTCTCCTTCTTCATGTACGTATAAAATAAACACGATACAGAACCAATACCTGATAAGAAGGATAACAAAGTGATCCCTAATACAGTGACTTCCTGTAATGATGTCAACACCAGTTTGAATACAAAATTCTTACCGGCTGTTTTCATAGTATCTGATGTTGTATCGGTTGCAACTGATAAACCAAGATGGTATCGACTGTATAAGAATTCACCGGCAAAATTGAAACAAATAGACCAAGTCACGAAGACTATCAATATCATTATTAATTGACCTCTCTTGGATTCATACCACTTGAAGATGAACGAAGATAATTTGGCCTTTAGAAGGTTTATTATACATAAGCAAGGAACAACATATGTCAAATCAATAACCAACACAGGTAAAGTGAAATTCCATACTACTTTCCTGGAGTCCGGTCCAATCAACTCTGCTATCTCAGAAATGACCAATTGAATGATTAGCAACGATAATGAAACAGTTAAACTAAACGTTAGTTTGGATAAAAAATGCAATATATCTATATGTTCTACTGAAGTAATTTTCGGATGCAATATATCATCTTTAATACCGTTGCCGAAATTATTGTTATTTGTCACAGAGTATGAATCACTCACTATATTTCTGACATTCAATTTCTTCTCTAATATATTCTCTTCAAATTCAAATCCCAACCTGTGTAAATCTGTGCTCAATTTACTGTTCTTGACAGTATTACCCTTTGAACTTGAAAGCAAATCTGAGGACTTCGAAAATAAAAAGGGTATGATCAATGGATACAGTATTGAATATGAAATCCTAAAATATATGGGAAACAATAGTATAAAAGGTATTATGGAAAACATAGTAAAAGACTCAGATAGCAATGTGAATGTGAACCAACTAATAACGTTTGAAAAGTCTACCAGTACCAGCTATGCAAATAAAGTAATCTTGTATACTCTATGAAATCCGGACACAAACAATAGAAGACGTTTCTAGTCTGTACCTGAACCCTTGTGCACGGATTATTATTGCACAGCCCCGTATATGCACAAACTTTTGTACACCCGCTCCGAACTGTTCTGAACCGATGGGTTTAGTGATTGTGTTTTCACTTTTGCAGCTGAACTGATCTAACTTACTCCAGTTCTTCTTTGGGTATTTCTGGGTGGCTCTTCTGTTCTGTCATTGAAATAACATATAATGTACATTTCTTGCTGCTAATGTTTAACTTGCAATTCGAGGGAGATGTTCCCAAAACATCATCAACAACAACCGACACAAGTATGAGATTTTACGCAACTCACTCAAAAGGTATTATTCATTCTGACCTTGAACAACAGATAGAAAGAGAGGTTTGGTGTAGGCAACAAAGACGTGTTATCCATGACTTGGTACCTCTTGAGCCTATATCAAACGATAATCTTTCGGATACTCCTGATAATATGCATTTTTGGGCAAACTTCATCTTAAGATATGAACTTGAAGATTACTCATTAATTCCAAATGAAATGCTCAACTACATAGGCAAATGCTTCAGAAATGAAAGATTCTTTATCTCAATGAGAAATCACTTGGAAGCTTTATGCAATAAAGGAACAACTCCAGATTACCAATTTCCTAGAGATTTCGAAGACAAGCATCTTTTTGAATTCATTAGTGAATGTTACCACAATAAAGGATTGAGAGAATTTGTGGTCAGTGGAAAAGAAGGAGGTAAGTTCATTGAAATCTTTGATGTGCCACATGCTTACATTGCTGAGGTTAAAGTTAACAGTATACTAGGTGAATACGTAGAGGACTACAGGACCCATCCTATGGTTTTCCTTGACGCCGATGGCAATGCCACAGAACTCATGAAAAAACCTGAGAAACAAGTAGCCTTATTAGAAGGTGGTAATAATGACGAAGAAAGAAGTAAGAATAGTTATTCTCAAATTGAATCTGTCAACAAATCAAAGAAACATGTTCGCTGGGAGAGTGGAATTATAGCCAATGAGTGCAATAACTCCATTTCTATCGGTGGAGCTGCTTTTTCATTTATTCACGAAGGAAGTTTACTTCTCTACCTCCTTTTTGCGCCAATTCTTTCATTTTTCACATCATTCCTTGGTGTTGCATCAATCACACCAGACGTAGAAACAAATGGGGTAATTGATACAATTGTGGCCATGTTCCACTTATTCTATTTACTCCAATTTCCAATCTTCATTTCTCCAGAATGGGTTGCTCTGAAAGCTTCAGACATTACCAAACTTGACCCAAAATTGATAATGGATCACTTAATTGATTTTTCAATGCTTTTCCATTTGGCTGCAGATACAGCTGGTGCATGCTCACTCCTTTCACTCATGTCTGAATTGAAAAAGACCACCAAGATCGAAAAAGCAGATCAGCTTGAAGAATTCTCTGATGATGATACGAAAGAAGAAGACGGGGAAAATGATAACAACAAGAGCACTGAAACCATCAGTACAACGAAGCCAAGAAGGTTTTCATTCAAAACTTGGAGAAAGTTATCAGGGTACATCGATGTCCTGAATCACGTATTAGGTCTACACTTCTTCTATGTTGTAATGTTCTTGAGATTATTCTTAGGAAATTACTTTGATGATTCTAATGTCCAATTAGTTCAATTTGGAATTGGAATGTTGATCTTAACAAGTTGTTTGAAGTACCAGGCCAACTCCTATAACAGCATCTCAGATTTAATTGATACAGAAGAAGAAGCAGATCTTTGGATAAAATTAAGTTGGAAACTCAAGAAGTCATTCATCAAATTTGTAAAATTAGCTAGGAAGGGGAATAAAGAAGATTAATTTCATGTGAAGACGGCCTGAAAGATATAGAGACATTAATTGGATCTATCTGATGAACTGCTGCAAAGTAATTACATATATATATATGATAATTCCATTACATTATTTTACAACAGTAAAAGTTAAAGCGCTTCTAATTTATTAATTGTCTAGCAACTAATATAAACTCTATGTAGAATAAGATGAACAGAGGACTAATTATAAGAAAACCCACGGGGATAGAAACACGGATTGTATGTAATAGACAAAAAAACTGGAACTCCTCATATAAATATCATTAAACTTAAATACGACATTAAGAATAATGATATGAGTAACACAAATGAGAGTGATCAAAGATGATTAAAGAAAGAAAATAAAGCAGTTGCATGTCTATTTATATATATGAATTAAAACAAAGCGAGAAAGTGAAAACTTGATCTAATCTGAATCAGATGTTTGAGTCTTTTCCTTTGATGATCCTCTTGGAGATAATAGAGATTGTGTAGTTCTCTTTGGAGCGATAGCTTCAATGATTTCTTCATATTCAGTATCAAGGTTAGAAACAGGACCTTTGAACCAATGCTTAGCATCGAAGTAATACCAAGCACCAGCACCAATAAAGGCAAAACCTAAGATGACAACGGTATAGTTCATGTTCTCCTTTGTGACTGGCATGAAGTTAGGGAAGACAAAGACAACAGAGACGAAGATAGTCCAGATACAAGCGTAGTACATGACTGGCTTTGAGAAAGCACCTAAGTGGAAAGGACCCTTGACAACACCCATCTTTTCAGCGTTTAATGCAAAGGCACCAATGACAATGATATATGACCAATCGGTAGCAATGGCACAAGCAGAGAAAATAGCGTTCATAGCAACGTTAGAACCTAAGTTAATCAAAGTCAAACATGAGTTGATAATGGTAATTAACCAAACACATCTAACTGGAGCACCAGTTCTTGGGTCCAAGTGATGCCAGAATTCTGGGTATGGTAAACCTCTGTCTCTAGCAAATGACCATAAAGTACGAGAAACGTAACAAACGGCAACGGAACCACAGAACCATAAGACTAAGAAACAAAGAGATAAGTATGCAGTAGCAGCAGTTTTACCCATTGAGTAGAAAAAGATATCGACAATTGGTTGACCGGATTCGGAATCAACAATAGCAGCGAGATCAGGACCCATACATAAAGTAAAGACAATGACTAAGACCCAACCTAAGACAGCTGTTGTAGTTAAAGCGGAAGCAATAGCTAATGGAGTCTTATAAGCGGCATCATGAATTTCTTCAGACATTCTTGAAGTGGCATCATAACAAGTCATAACCCATGAAACGTTTAAGAAACCAAAGAGGAATGACCAACCGTCTTGAGACCAACCAGTACCATTGACAACGTTAGTGAAAGTGTAATGAGCAGAGTTAATTTCTGGACATTTGACTAACATGGTAACAATTAAAGCAATTGTGGTACAAATGTTGATAATACAATAATATTTGGTAATACTTGATAAGACTGAACCTGGTAAAGAATTTAAAGCACCTTGGGTAAGCATGATTAAAATTGAAACAGCAGTGATGTGACCTCTTGTTGGAACATATGAATAATCATTGTATAAAGAAATGGTTTGCATTAATAAAGTACCAGCACCAAAAGAAGTTGAACAAGCACCAGTCAAAGCACCAACGATATATAACCAACCATCGATCCAACACATTAATGGGACCCATTCTTCAGGAACAACATATTTGATAACGTAATACATACCACCAGAAGTTGGGAAACAAGAAGTGATTTCAGCAACAGACCAAGCAATACAAAGACATCCAATAGCACCAACGAACCAACACCAAACTCCAGCAGCTGGACCACCAGCCCATAATGGATATTCATATGTAATGGCAATTGTACCCATTAAACCAGAAATTGAAAGGGCGAAGGAGAAAGTTGATAAGAAACCATATTCTCTTTTGAATTCTTGTTTATAACCGAGGTTAGCTAAATCTCTAGCATCTGAATCTAAAGAGATACCAGATGGTGATTTAATAGTTGCGAGTGGTTGACCTTCCAATTCACTCATATTGATAGTAATAATTGAATATTATATTATAAATAGTAATCAATACTATATAAGAAATGATGAATCAATGAAAACTTTAATTGAATGAAAAATATACAGTCAAACGATGAAAAGTGAAAAACCGAATCAGAAAGTGACTTGTGTCTGGTTATATAATGGAAAGAAAAAATCAGAGGTCATATAAAAATTCAAAAAAATTCAAAAAATGAACGGAAACGATACTGTAAAAAATGGACAAATTCAGTAATTGTTCAAGATTACTAGGGTTTTTGGGTTTAATGAGAATGGAATTTGTGACAATTAGAAGAATCACAATAGTTGGGCAGTGGGCTTTGTCACTGTGTTGAAAGATTATGTCAAAGATTAAGGTTATCTCTCTGTACAACTAACTATCTCTATCTCTTTATCTTTCTCTCTATCAGGAACGCGTAGGTTGATCTAATTCACTAAAAATTATGTAAACTGGCAGTGAACGGTGATGCATCTTTTCAGCTTTAATTCACTTTTATTAGAAAATTATTCCTTTTTCTCTATTTTGGCCATGTCTGCCGCTATAATATTTAGCGTCTTTGCAACATTTTTACTAGAATGTATGTACAATTTTATAAGGCAATCACCGAGTCACTGATAAAGGGGGTGCCTCCTTACTATAAACGCTTTACAGTTCTTGGAAAGTCTTGGACAGTGATCTATCTAATGTAAGTCATTTAACTATATATTACTGTATCCATACGATCTAACAGATCAAATACCCTTTCATTAACCAACAAACCAATCTTCTAATGCCCAATAAAAGAAATCAATCCAACAAGACTAGTGGTAAAATCCACCAATGAGCAATCCCAAAAAGGAAATTTCAATCATGGATTCTCACAAAGATAAGAAAGTCTCTCGCCAATCACAAGGCTTTCTACTATTGTTGGATTCCCTTTTAGTGCGAGTTTTCTTCTCGTTTCCGGTACTCTTTTCTGGCGTGAGTTGACGGGCGGTAGTCTTTGGCGTTCATTAATCTAACTTCTTATTGGTTACCAGTCACAAGGTTATTCGAAATATTCGTAAAACTACAATATTACCATAATATTCTATCAAAATACCGCTTATCTTTCAAAATTCCTAATCCATATCAGCCCCATACTGATAAAATAATATTAGCAAATACAATCTATGTACATTCCTATTGAAAAATTCATAAAACCACGAAATTTAACACTTCTTGTATATGTCACTTGCCTAAAACGGTACTAAAGTTCCGTTGGTGTTCGGGTGCGCAGTAGCTGAATACGGTAATAATTTGCATGTGTGTAAGGGTGCGATTTTTCGTGGAATTAAACATACTATTTTAGTATTTTGAATAGAGTAATCAGTTTGTGTGGGGGCCATTAAATCGATTTATTTTATAATCTACTGTGTTTGAGTGGATTAATTACATCATATAACCTTCTATTATCGGCGGTTAAATTATCAGTGCATTTGATTTGTATTCGGGGTGATTTAAGGCAATTCTTCGAAGCTTATGACTCCCGGACAAGAATCATAAATACTTCCGATTCGTTAATCTCCATGTTGAAATATTTTGTGCATCGAGGCGGTTGTTAAATAAAATTTCCCTTTTAGTAAATCCCTTAATGATTTTATCAACCTATGACACGTTGTTGATTATTTCCTTTATTAGTATAATTAATTTCGTGATTTATCTGTCATCAATTATCTGAATAATTATTATATGAATAAGGCGTTCCAAAAGGAACATATTATTACCAGATAAGATACGGTAGACCTGGGAGACTTGCCTTATTGTTATCTCCATTCAACTGTTATTTATCTGATATCTAATAATTCTTATCATTTCTCTTTGTAAGTATGATTCTGATCCATCCAGATCAGTTCGGTTCTATGATTCAAAACATAAATCCCACATTCAATTTTGAAATTTCTCTATTCCTCACATTACAAAATTATTTCAACTATTTACATAGTTTGTTCACTCATTAATTTGTTCATTAAAAGAATTGTTGGTATATTTTAAATATGAATTTATATAGAAAGTTAGTCGTGCAATTAAAATGAACTCCACGTCCAATCCGTTGGAACCCCAGATAAACTACCTAGCCTATCTTTCGTCTCCGCGTCATTTTCATTATTAGAAGAAGTTGAACCATTCCTCAATGCGCCAATTTCACCTTTAGCGATTAATTCCTTTCTCTTGTTCAAGAAATCTAACCATTTCAAGAAACATAAATCACAAACTTTGGAATCTTTACCAAAAGTTGAAGAAACTTCAAATTTGGCCAATAAATTCAAATTGGCTCTCTTGGTTAAACAGTTAGAACAGAAAATTTCTCCACAGTGTCTGCAATGATGTTTTCTCTTGATTATGCTAAACTTCATTTTACAATTACAACATTGTATACGACTTGCATTTGGCTTCCAATGTAAATGAGAAGGTTCCAATTCACTAGATGAAGAATTAACTGAACCATAAAAACTTATAGTGGATCCATTTGAGGCAGTGGTATATGAAGATGAAATACTATTTCCACTGTTCATATTGCCAGATATACCATGTGAAGAACCATTTTCAGAATTAGAAGAATCCGAAACTCTTGAATGAACAGGCGACGTTCTCATAAAATACTCTTCTTGATCAGATATAGAGAATGTACGATCTTTGCCTGATGAATTTGTAGAAGTGGTGCTATGGGAGGATCTCGTGAAACCAGGACCATTGTTCGAAGCGTTCGTACTATTACTATTCATAATAGTGCTGTTTCCATTACTATTGCTATTGCTACCTCCTTCTGTATTTTCATGTGATGATTTGGATCCATCTGAAGAAAATGAAACTATGGAACCCACTTTCTTAACAGGAGATGTTAAATTATCATCAACTGTTGCCCTTAAAACAGCAGGCACATAATCGGGTATCTTTTTAGGGTCTTGAATTTGTCGAAGAACAGTTATTCCATTGACAACTCTTTCCCTTGGGTCTGAGTTTCTTTGAGCTGGCGGAAGAGGAGAATGGTGATGATGTTGGTGTTGTTGTTGTTGTTGTAGCTGCTGCTCCAGCTGCAGTTGTTGTTGCGCAAGAGGAGAAACGTTAGTCGAAGTAGGCGAAGGTGTTGTCGAGAAAGCGTAGCCGTTATTTGTAGCCGTAATTGGATTGTTGTCGGGGGTGGTATGAATATTATTATTGGTTGCTATATTCCCAAAGTATTTAGAACTTTTTGGGTTTATATTAAATTGACCAGATTGATTCGAAGGTATTTCAGAATATCTTCTGGTTGGTTTTGACAAGTCAAAAGATGCGGGTTGATACTCGTGATCAAGCTGTTGTTGTTGTTGTTGTTGTTGTTGATTTTGATAAAGATTTTGAATATTTTGTTGTTGATTTGGTAATTCACTTATTGAGTCATTTGATGATGTAATTAAACTATTTTTTCTACTTCCTGTATTATGACTATTGTTCGAGTTTGTCGAATTTTTTCTTTCTCTTTCGATGGACGTGATATTATGTGTATTGAATAAATGTTGAATTGATATTCTTGGTTGTCTTATCTTTTCGTTATAATCTATATCGTATTTTAATAATTCATCATCGTCTATATTTTCATTGTCCTTGATTTTTATAATTCCTTTACCTTTGTATTTCTCATAAAGTTTATGATGATCGTAATCCAAATTTATAGGCTTCAAATCTCTCTGTTTAGGTAAATTATGTATACTGGAGATCCTTGAATTCATTCTACTCTTTTGATGTAAAACCGGTTTCTTGCTGAATGAAAATTCATTATTAGCGATTATAGATGAACTAGTGTTGTTATCGTTATCATTAGTATTGTCGTTACTGTTGATATTATCATTATTTTCAGCACTATGATAACTCTCTTCTTGTAGAGGATCTATAGAGTCGTCCAATAACTTTTTTGGTTCATTTTTTGTATTTGTGGATGTTTGGTTGGAGTTTTCATTAGCGATGGAAGAAGTGGCTGCATCATCCATGTAAGTACTCGAATCGCCGAGAGTCATTTCGATGTCGTGAACAAGTTGATGACTCTGATTCGAAGAAGTAGATGCCTTCTGTGTAAGATCACTATTTGGTAATATGTGGGTTGTAGTTTCTAGTGTCATCTTGCAACATGTCTCCCTGAAAAAGTGAAAAGTGAACTTGGAACAGAACTAATTTCCTCGAAGTCTATAGAATATTTGAACTGATGGTCAAAAGAATAGCAAAACAGAAACAGGATGCAATATGTTCAGTGGGAGATCTTTTCTTCTACTTGTTGACTGGTGTAATAAAGAACTTTTTATTGTAGTGAAGAAACAAAGTGTACTTTCGCCAAAAGTTAAGTTGGACAATAAAAGAAAAGGGGGTGATCACTTTGTATGGAGGAATAAGAAAAGTGAGAGGGCAGAATGTCCTAAATTATCAGCGTCAGCAGGCGGTGTGCTACTCGGGTATGTTTTAAAGTTCAGTAATCTAAACAGTTGATTGAGAAAGCTAGTAATCAAAGAGAAGTATAATAAGGATATAGTATAAGGAGACTAAATAACTGGATAAGAAGAATGTAAATCAGGAAATCCACTAGAAAACTCTCGCAAGTTAACACGAAGATAAACTTTGTAGTGCGATTTGTGTTTCCTGAGGTGTGTCAATAAAAATTCAAAAGATAAGCCCTTGGCTTCGTGAAGTTTAATGAATTGCTTTCTTTCTGGGTGAGAGGGACTAACTGATCCGCTATAGTACTATTGTTATATATAACTCTATCTAGAGATTTACTTCTGGTGCACTGTAAAGCCCGGATCAGGGGCACAATACGTCAAACAAGGCCACAGTGTCTAGTCGATCATTACCTCACGTCTAGATACGCATATTCCTGTAAATTGACAACCTAAAGAGGGACACTGCGAATGTGCAGCAGATAATAACAGATAACAGTCTCGCCAACGCCGGCTGTTCATTGGCTGAGATAAGAATTTTAGTCTGCAGTCTATTCTTCCGAAGAGCAGTCGTTCTCTTCTGCGCGAAAACAGTAGAAGATTCGGATCGAATCAGGGTGCTGCCCATTTTCAAAAATTTCGGGGAATGTGTAATAGGAAAAACCGCGAAGCGATGAACTTCATTATACGGTATCTCGCAGCACTTCGCCGTCTGAACGCTTTCATTTGGCCTCCGGGAAACACACAAAGACAGAGAAAGTGAACCGCGGTTTTAGTTGGTATAGATCGACTGTGACTCCGCGTCGATGATTCTTTCTGCGAGAAATCCGAAACGGTTGGTTGATGCTTGATCAGGTGAAAAGTTTCAGAACTATTAACCATACCTTTCTATAAATCATCCTTCGATAAGATCCTTGTGTTAATTGACAGTATAAATGGAGACAAATAATAACCAGTTTTTAATCTCCCTAATTGTATGTGTTTCTCAAACGAGAAAACTATCTGAAAACGATCTCCAAGATTATAAATAGTTTCTGATTTTTTTCATATCTTTTCAAAGTCTTTTTCTAACTAAACGGATTGTACTTCTGAATTTAGAGTGGAGGAGCTGCGGGTACTGCAACCGACTTGGTGTTCTTCCCTATTGATACCTTGAAGACCAGATTACAGGCAAAAGGTGGGTTCTTCGCAAATGGAGGTTGGAAAGGTGTCTACAGAGGTCTTGGATCTTGTGTAGTCGCTTCTGCACCAAGTGCATCTTTATTCTTCATAACATATGATACAAGTAAGCGTGAATTAGGTCATTTACTGCCATATTATTTGTCGAATTACTTTGGTGAGCGTACATTGACGAGCATGAACCATATGTTAAGTGCATCAATGGGTGAAATTATGGCATGTTTGATAAGAGTCCCAGCCGAAGTTATCAAACAAAGAACTCAAGCTAATCATTTCAAGACTTCTTTAGAAGGTTTCAAATATCTGTTGAGTAACAAATCTGGAGATGGACTTATCCGTGGGTTTTATCGTGGTTGGAACACTACTATAATGAGAGAAATACCATTCACTATGATTCAATTCCCACTTTATGAACAATTGAAAGTAAAATGGAGAGAAGCTTTGAATAGTGAAAATAAATTGAGTCCTTTACAAGGTGCTCTGTGTGGTTCAATTGCAGGTGGTATAGCGGCTGCGTCAACCACTCCATTAGATGTTATAAAGACAAGGCTGATGCTTAGTCCCACTAAAATTAAAGTGGGTACTTTAATAAGACAATTGTACACTGAAGAAGGTCCAAAAGTCTTCATCAAGGGTATTGGTCCTAGAACAATGTGGATTAGTGCAGGTGGTGCTATTTTCCTTGGTGTTTATGAAACAGTCAGTTCTTTGTTAAAATAGAATAACTATAATAACTAGAACACACCCATTTATGAACTTATACATATTTATTTGTATCCATTATTACGATTATTTATTTATGACATCTAAATATTAATGAATTATATTACATTATCTCACCTTTATGCTAGATCTTATATACAAGTTTCGATATTATTATTCTTCATCACTACTACTCTCTTCGTTGAAACCAAATGAGAAAGTTGAATTATCGGATGATTCCACTAGCTTTTCCCATTTTTCGTTCTTTTTCAAAGTTGGTCCATTGACCTTGAGATCCATTCTTGACATTTCCTTGAGCGCTTGAGTCAGTTCTGCGTCATACCCACTTGATTTAAGTAATGTCTGGAAGAGTTCAAAGATAGGTAACTCTAGACATAATTTGTTCAAGTTCAGTTCACCGACATCCTCATCTGATAATTCATCTGCGTTGACATTCTTCAAGAAATCAGAAAGTACCTTCAAGTTCTCATTGTTATCAACTGCAGTTATACCGTCTTTGATTATCTCTTTGAGTACCCTCACTATTTGATTAGTATGGAACCCACTGATTTGATCCTTTTTATTCTTGAAGAAAGACAAAACATTGGGTAATTTTGCTAATGGAACAAAATTCTGAGTCAAAGCTACAGAATCTTCAAGATTGATCACGGTATGCCACCAACCTGCAGGAACATGAATACATTCACCTGGGAAAGTTACCCCTATCAAACATCTTAATTTGGGATCTTCTTGTGATACTGCAGTATCTGATAATATCACAGAATCATTATAAAAACCGGATAGAACCCATTCTGCAAGTCCTAAAGGTGTGGTGACTTCTGATTCAGTTTGGTCTGTCATTACACCAGGGGGTTTTAGTCCAGGTGGTAACATTATCCATAACTTAGACCCTGTCAAGGTAGTGTTCCAAGCACTAGTCATGTTTGGATCTTTATGGAAAGTAGAACCAGATCTTTGTGGACCCATTATGATCCAAGCATGATCTGGTCTACAATTCAAGTTTTCATCATTATTGACATTGAATACAGTAAAGAGATCTTGTTGGAATACGTCAGGTACATCATACTCTTTAACTAATTGTTTCATTGCAGTGGATTTGCAATCGAATAAATATAATGGCGATTCATCTTGGTTGTCTTTACAGTAATCTGAATAAAGTTGCAGATTCCACTCGACTGCTTCCTGTCTGAACAAAACATCGGAGAATCTAGAATTCAAATACTCAATATTCCAATCCACTGGCCATTCTTTCTTATTTGAAACGTTTCTTTGAAGTATAAAGGGGTAATTATGCCATTTATGTTCACTGAATGCTGACATATCCATAGAGTCTTCAAAGACTCTAGGTATACGACCAAGAGGAACTATGGTCTGTGGAATATCAGCAGGATGAATGTATTTCTTAGCGTCTATAATGAATTCACTGTTGATATTATCATGGTGTAGTTTTTCCTCGTTAATGATATGTTGAAATAGTAAAGGGTAATTTACCTGTGAACATTGATAAGGACGATATAGTAAATCAGAACATATGAAATCCCAATTTACATCAGAGAGTGTCTTTTGATTTGATTGAATATTCAAAACACTTTTCCTCCATGACCCTAACCATTTATTTACCTCCTTCCCGGTGGATAACTGATGTGCCTTCCATACGTCGTCTAATGAAGCGATGAAAGCGTAGAAATATCTTGATGTCTTTGATAAATTGATTAGGTTTTGTACATCATCTTTAAGTAGATTAACAATTTCTAAAGTTATCTCGTCTGGTAAACGGAAGAAAAGGGGGCCTGTAGAGTCGTATTTCATGTTTCTCTTCTCTTCATTGAGCATGATTTCATTCCCACTTGGCTTTATATTCAGTGGATGTTTTAGAAGACTAAATCTAGCCGATGCATTTATGAATCTTGGATTACCAGATGGTAAAGGTGTGGAGCTTTTAGATTTGTTAATTGTGGAGGGTGAAAACCTCACTCTCTTGACTTCCCTCTCTTCTTGTGTCATTTTCGTTTTGTTTTGCTGTCTTCTTAAAAGTTAAAAACTAACAGATCAAAGTGACATGTAAGGTATCTTACGATATTTTTGAAAAAAAAATAAAAAAAATATTTGTTCCCCTTACTATGTGAATCGAGCAGCGCCTTGAAAATGTTGAATATGTGATATCAGCCAAAGGTTTTAACATAGATTTACATTTATTTATAATTACAGCAATCAATTTAATGACTATTTCTTAAAGTGAGTAAAATATATACAAGTTATATATAGAAGCATGCAAATTGTCTTTGATTCCGAAGCAACAGTATCCTAACTATTAAAATGATATGACATGATTTGTTAAGCTATATTTTAAGCCTGCTAAATTATATTGGTGATGGAAGGGGAAGTTTACTCTGGTTTCTTAGTTTCAACAGGTAATGGCTTTGGTCTACTGACAACCCAATCCTTCTTGAGTAATTTCTCTACATCAGGTCTTAATTTATTTTCAGGGTATAAGACTTGTTCATCTAATTTATTTGGGAATTCTTCTTGATAACCTTTATTTGGGCTTAATTTTTCAACTTGTTCTTTCCAGAATTGTTTGATTTCAAAATAACATGTCATACACATAACATGGGATCTCTTGTAATTACCACATGATGGACATCTGTTTAAGTTATTTTGTAATTTGACTTGTTTTTTACCTGGAGCGTATAATCTTGTTCTTCTCTTCATATGAGAAGTCTTCTTCTTTGGTGCAGCTTTCAATATACCATTGTTACTGAAAAAATCGTCAGGAAGTTGATTGCCTGATTCTTGTAACTGCGATTGTAATGATGTTTCAGATGCTTCATTTGAAACTCTTGATTGCGAAAATGGTAACCTTATGGTGATTGTTGGTAAAGAGGGAAGTACGGCCGGTATGGCATCTGTTATGAGAGCCAAGTAGGATCTAGCAGCTACAGACATCTTGTAATATAGCTGTATTCAATTATAATACTCTTGACTAATACTATATACAGTTACTCCAACCACTGCAACATTACCGATCTTATGTATGCTATGAAAAATTCTTTTGACTGTCTCGTCTCCCTCTCTTCTCTTTCTCTCGCTCTCACTCTTTCCCTCGACAGAGCTGCCATTTTGGTTTCCGTGTCATTTGTGCTGCTTACTGCGCCACTCTTGCGCCTTGGAATTTATGCGCCACATGTGTTACGTTTCTGAAAATCTACGCGTTTCAGAGAGAAATTGACATTGAGATCATAACTGACAAGAAAGACAAGAACACCAATACAAGTTGAATACCGCTTTCGCATCAATCATATACCAGACATTTCCAGATTACTTAGTACTCAGTTCTTAGAATCCAAGTACTACTTACTCCTTGATCTCCCACGTTTGTCAACTTGAACTGATTCTTTGATTCATTAATAAACATGTCTGCTGTTGAACCAATCGCGTCAGCACCAAATACCGACAACGATGTTACTTCGTCTGCTCCAACTTATATCCAACCTACAAACTATGTTGGTTTTGATACTATTACCACCCAAATTGAAAACAGATTGTTGAAGAGAGGTTTTGCCTTGAATATCATGTGTGTTGGTCACTCAGGTTTAGGTAAATCCACTTTAGTCAATACTTTATTTTCAAATCACTTGATCAATTCATCTGGTCGTAAATCAATCTATGAACCAGTTGATAAGACTTTAGAAATCAAGATCACTTCTCAAACTTTATTAGAAAACAACGTTAGATTGAACTTGAATATCATTGATACTCCAGGTTTCGGAGATCAAATCAACAACGATAAATCTTGGGAGCCAATCTTAAGATATATCAAAGATCAACAAAACTTATACTTGAGAAAGGAATTAAGTGCCACAAGAGAAAAACATATCGTTGATACTAGAGTTCATTGTATATTATACTTCATCTCTCCAAATGCCAATGTTGGTTTAAAACAATTAGATATTAAGATATTGAAGAAATTAACCGAAATTGCCAATGTTGTTCCAATTATTGCCAAATCTGATACTCTAACTTTAGATGAAAGATTAAAATTGAAAACCATCTTAAAGAAACAATTTGCTCATTATCAATTGAAGATGTATCCATTTGACAATGAAGATGAATTATTAAAAAATATTGGTTTTGATCTTACTGAAGAAGAAAAACAATTAAACAACGATATCAAATCATTATTACCATTTGCAGTTATTGGATCTGAAGATATTATTACAACAAAACAAGGTGAATCAATAAGGGGTAGAAGAACAAAATGGGGAGTTATCAATATTGAAGATGTTACTCAATGTGAATTTGTTTACCTTAGAGATTTCTTAACTAGAACTCATTTACATGATTTAATTGAAACAACTTCTTTAATTCATTATGAAAACTTTAGATCTAAACAATTGACCACTCTTAGAGAGAATGTTGGTTCAAGAAACTCACAATTTTCAACTATACAAAATGCTAGTCAATCTCAACAACCACAATCCCAACAACAACCAACACAACAGTCACAACAACCATTACCTTCACAACCAGTTAATTTAGCTCAAGTACCAGCTCAAAATTTTGCTGGTATTCCTCAATTCCAAAGCCGTTGATTATAAACGGTAAATGTATACCATCGTTTCTTAATTGCCTTTTATGAATAAATATAATTTTAAGAGTCAGATATATAAATATAAATAGCTTTAAATATTGCTCTTGGAGAGAATTAAATTAAAAAATTGAATTTATTTATTTATTGATTGATTGATTAATATAGTAAATTACAAATATATTGAAGTAAAAAAAGAGTGAATTAAATAACTGAGTGATTATATAGATAGATAAATGAAACGACTGTGTTTGAAAATAGGACTGTTTAGCTGTTTCAGAGTAAGCAAAAGTACAAATAAAAAGATTGGTATAAGTATAAATGTAATTGTAAGTGTAAGCGTAAATCAAAAAATACTGATAAGGTTGATCGATTATAACTTATCCAACCTTTCAGCGATGTTATCCAAGATTTTATCCTCTTTTAAATCAGTTGATTCTTCATTATTAATAGAGACTAATTCATCCTCTATAGGTCTTGACCTTCTCTTTTCTTCGTCTTCATCAAAGATAGAATCGACTTCTTGATCTTTGTCAATAGAGTCATTCTTGACTACACCAGCTGCTGCTGCTCTCAGAGCTTCGACTTCAGCTGCTGCCTCTGCTGCCTTTCTGGCAATTTGTTCTCTAATTATAGTTGCTGAATAGTTGTTATTCTTGAAAGATCTAGTAGCTTTAGGTTTTGACTTATTTAGTTCCCATGGGAAGATAGGATGACTCTTGATATACTGATCTTCTGGATCCAATGGTTCATCATCTCCATCATCTTCTTCCTTAGATTCCCATTTGTTGGATAACTTAGAATCGTTCAATCTCCAAGCCTCTCCCAATTTTGCCTCTTTTTCAATTAACTCGGTAGCTTTTTCCTCTTCAAGTGAGTCAGGAATTGTACTACCGGTTAATCCAGAAAGAGTTAAGACTTTGAATTCTTCATTGCCAAAGAATTTTGAATTGAATAAATCCCACCAAATTTCATAAAAATTGACTGATTTACCCTCATACTTCAATTTAGGTAATGATAAGTCTAACTTAAAGCTCTTGTTCAACCAAGGCTTAGTTGCTTCCTTCTGACCTATAAAGTGGAACACTTTGATGTACTCATTATACTTATCAAAAACAGGTTTGAATTCATATGAATATTTGTGATCGGATTTGATCGAGCTATCCATGTGTTCAGATGAAGTAACGTTGTAAATAAAAGGTAAAGATTTCCATTTCTTTGATTGTGTGTATTTCTTGTTTTGGAAATTTAAAGTAAAGAACTCATTTAATAAACCTTGATCAGCACCGTCAAATGAATTGCTATTTTCTAAGAAGAAACCTGATGTATAAAAATCGTATAATTGATTATAAAGAGTCAAATCTGGTTTGAATACCATTAAACCTGAATTGAAGAAATCGGGCCAATTTCTTTCTGCGACTGCTAGGATTTCATGAGGGTTATCTAACTGATATGAATCATGGCTGATACTTAAATTCTGTAAGTAATCATTGAGTTCAGTTGGTTCATCGTTCAACAATTCATCGATATTTTGTAAAATCAATAAATCACTGTCAAGATAACAAGCTTTCTCAATTCCCAAATCGATTAACAATTTACCAAACAGTTGAATCTTAGTCATTGTAAACAATAGCTCAGATCTATTATCAAACTTATTCAAATTGACTAGATTATTTGAAACGAGTAGTTTATCACTTGGAATAACAACGACATCATCAAATAAACCGTCTGAGAACAACAAGGTCTTGACCTCTTTTAAATTCTTCAACTCATTTGATAAGAAAGCAATTCTCTTATGAGTGGATTTGAGCTTTTGTAATGAAATACCAAGTGAAATTAAACCTGGTAAGTAATCATTTGATAAGAGTATAGATACAAAGGCTTTAGCCATATTAATCTATTTTTTTCTAATAATCTATGGGGTGTATCCGTTGTATGATATGAACGAATAGAATACAAAGAATATAAAATATTTATTCAACAATCGAATGCAGCATGCTAATTATATTTATACATATCATTTTAATCTATAAAAGGAGGCCAAAAGAAAAAGAAGCATCATCCCATCAAACAACCTTAATTGTTTACATTACATAGTTCACGTTGCTCAATTGCCATATCGGGAAATCAAGTATCCTAATCGGGAAATGTAATGGTGGGTGTCACGTGTACTGCTGTGTGGGGAAACTTAGTGCCGCTGTTTTAGCTGTTTTGGAGAAAGTGTATCCTTGTATATGTCTGCATTGTACACAGCAATTTGTTAGAGTGATGTAGAAGCTAGTAAACAGTTACGAAAAGAAAAAAATAAGTAGTTGGTAAGTTTCCGGGATGTCTATAATTGTTTTAAATCCTTCCTCCCTTTAGGGAAGAAACATATAAGTTTCGTTTATTCGATGTGAGTGGTAGTTTGAGGTTCATTTTGAGTCTGAGTTTGATGCTGGAGATTAATTAATGCATTTAGGTAGTTTTCATCAACTTCAAAAATAGCGGGGTTCATCCAAAATAGGTATCTCACAAGTTCCCTAAGTTGTTTTAAGGAATAAATCTTTCCTGTTATTTTTTCAAATTCTTTAGATAAAAATCTGAATTTTTCGAATTCTCCAAAATCGACTATCTTTTTGAGCTGAAGATAGTCTTCTTTTTCAAATTCAGAGTTTCCACCTCCTTGCTGTCCTATAAGAACTTGGTATCTGTTTCTAGCAGCTAGATAAGAGCCAATTTTAGCTGTCTCGGCAATATCAGTCCATGATTTACCATTTTTCTTCAACTTCAATATCAATTCGTCTTGTTCTTTTGTAAATTTACTCTTTCTTCTTGCTCTCTTATGTGTAGTCTTAGTTTCTTCTAACTTGATTCCATCTGCTCCGCTCGCTGGCTTTTCATCTGCTATCTCTTGTAGTACAAGTTCATTCGTTATATTCAGAGAACTAAAAGGAGGTTTAGGACATACCTCTGAGATTCTTTTAGCCAAAGGTGATATACCCCGTCCTGCATATGTTGATGTAATGGTATTTTGATACCTAGGTTGAGGAGGATATGAATGAATTTGTTGAAGCGAAGGAGCACCTGGCTGATATTGCACCGAGTAAGGATCAGTAGAAGTGGAAGAAAAAGTTGAGGTATGGAGTGTTCCCTGAGTAGCGATAGGGTGGTATTGTGGAGCTGTAATGGTTTGAGGGTAACTCATCCCGGGTTTGCGAAAGCTAGTATCATTCACTCTGTTTTGAATATATTGCTGTGCCTGTGGCTGTTGTAGTTGTTGTTGCAAAGGATACTGATGCGAATGCTGCTGATGGTGTTGTTGTTGTTGTTGTTGTTGTTGTTGGTATTGCTGATGAGAATGGGAATGTGGGTATTGTTGCTGCTGTTGTTGTTGCGGTTGTTGTTGTTGGTATGGGATAGATACGTTGGTGGTGGATGAAGAAGGGGTCGCATTCAATGTTGACGTTGAAGTCAAACTTGGATTAGTACTCGTACTATTAAGGTTATATATAGAGTCAGCAGACATATGATATGGTGATGATGGGTACGAGTACAAAGGTGTGGGATCAAACAGTGGTAATGAGGGACAAATTAACCAATCTGGAAATAAATTAAGAAGAAACCCAGAGAAAGGAGAGGAAGAAAATTTAATTATCAAGCCCTGTCTGTCATACGCACTAAAAGGCCAACTCAACTAGAAACTGAACTGCCCATAATATTCACTTACAACAACGCGACAATAAAATTTATCATCGCGAGCATTAATTAGCTCGACGAAGGATCATAGAACAATAATCATCAGCAGCGGCGCAGATCTTGAATCTAGTCTTTGTAACTCTATTTACACACGAACAGATGTAGTGCAGATGTAGTACAGATGTAGTACAGATATATATATCGCGGTTAAAGTTGCCATTAATCGGTTTACAGAAAGTATAGGTCTATGATAACGAAATTGTGCGTGTTAATAAACAATAGTGACTGCACTGCACCTTCAAGAGAAGAGAATTCGGTCCCCCAGTCTGAAAATTAGAAAATTAGGGCACAATGCGTGAATTTTTCTTAGGCTCTATAGAATTTAATAGGGGGGGTGAGATTCCACCGCCCACATCTCACCATGATACATACAGTAACTTTTGTAGATAGTTGTGTTAAACGACGATAACTAGGTTCTGGAGACTCGGTACGAGGTGTTGTACTATATGTTGCAAGCGGTTACTGGAATGTAGACATGCTTTGTTACAGGTTTTATTCACAAGTAATAATACAATACAGAATCAGTAATCTTACGTAATTCAATTAACATATGTACACACAATTATCAACAAATAATATTTATTATTAAATTGATTGTCTTAATTTCTTGGACTCTTTATTTACAAGGGGTACCCACTCAAGAAATATAGAATAAATTGGATTAGGAATTGTAACGACCAAAATCCAATTCTTCTTACTCTTAGTTTATTTTCATTATCATCATTAACATACTTCACGAATTCATTGTAAAAATTCAATTGTAAATCATCAGCCAATAGAGAATCATAAACGGTCCAAGAACCATCGAAATCTTTTATATCTTTCACTACTCTATATTTTATTGGGATATAAGTCCTACGTGAATTGATATACCCAATGATTGGTCTAATTAATGCGTTATTGATATAGGAAATATCAGGTGAAAACAAAGGAACTGTGGCTTTTGGATTGTTTAATCTGATATAGAAATCCATAACAAATTTATCCTTTATATCATCATTATTCAAATCATTATTTGTATTGTTATTATCATTATTTTGAGTTTCACTGCCATTATTACCACTATTATGCATTATTTTTTTCGTTAAATCGTTATTCATTACCAAATTCTCAATATTCTTTAACCAAGAGGAAGAAGATGAAGAAGAAGAAGGATGATCGTAGTCATAATCCAATGGAATAGATATATCACCAATCATATCGACACTACCTTGAGTTATCCATCCAAATGGACCTTCAATTCCAGTATTTAAATGATCAATATTCAAATTATCTATTCTACATCTTGTTAATAATCTCTTATTATCCATTGTACTACCTTTGTTATTGATCGTGAATAAAGATCCATCATATGACCCATTAACAAAATTGGCATTCAATAGATCAAAGTACAACCAATTCTTTCTAAATCTTTCCAAATTCATTGAAAATATACATATTTCAACAGGTCTGAAATCATATGGTTGTTTCAAGAAAACCAAACAATCATGCACTTTGAAAGAGGTCAACTCCCAATCTCCAAATTTCCTCTTGTTCTTGTAATTTGTGGCTAAATCGCCTTCCTCCCAAAATACATGAGTTCTGTCAATTTCACCTCTAATTCCTTCCATTTCACATTCTTCAATTATTCCCTTTCCTGACAACCACCTAGTGAAATTCAATCTAATATTAATCTCTCTGATATTCATATCATATTGGGTATAATTCCCAATATCGTCTTCTATTTTGGGCCTTAATGATACAATACACTTCTTGAATGTAATCTTCTTACTTCTCCAATCTGGTAAAATTGCTTCCTCAAATTCAACTCTCAAAGAAGAGTTCCTCGTGATGTAGTAACCTATCTTAAATGCGACCCACTCTTTAGCAAATACAGTATTCATAGTATATAGCAATAAGGAGAAAAAAGTTGTAGTACCAAGAATCAATAGAAATACATTCCCAGTAATGATCCATGATATGAAAGCACTAAAATCATCAGTATTGAATTTACGATTATGGGATCTTATGAGTACCCATTTGATACTGTTCCGTATTTTTGTGATCGTATCAATAAGCCTGTTAAGCAAATGTACTTTCTCCACTTTCTCCTCTTTCTTTGGCTCGGTATTAGTTTTTAAATCCGATTCTTCATTATGACTTGGTTTAGTCGAGTTGAACCGTACAAATTTCACCTCATCAACAATAGATGCTCTATTAAACAACGTCAAGTTGAACCTTTGATCAACTCTCTTGTTACCTGCTTGATGGTGAAAGGATTTTATTCCTCTGATCTGTAAACTTAGTGTTTGAAAACGAACATCATTATTATAAAGTTGAGAACTGTGGAACCTTTTGAAATTGTTATTGCTCTTTAAAGTCCGTAATACATTTGTATTCCTTAACAACTGCCGTATTCCGATTTCTCCTGTCCGTATCATCTTTTGTATATGAGCATCACTATTCCTTACGTTGAAGGAGAAGATTTCGAATAGTATTAGCCTATATTCTAATAGGCAACATGTCACATTAGTTCATGAAGCGTGGTGATTAAATTTTTTTTTGCTTTACGCAAGCTCTCTTCGTAAGCGAGAATTAGGGATGTGGTTTTAGTCTCATGGATTTAAATTTTATAGGTATGCATGGTATGCATACTATTACCTCATGTTTGATTTGATATAATAATATAATGTATTAAATATAGTATAAAGTGTATTAAGTATAGTATAAATGACCCTATTACCACGCATCAATAAAAAAAAAAACAGAAGGATGCATGTGAATAATATACAGGGGAAAAGTTTAGAACCCACAATCTAAGCTATCCATTCTCTTGGTTTAACAACTAACAAATCAGCCAAAACGTACTTCTCCTTTGTCTTAGGGTTATACACACACCCTCTTATCTTACATTTCCTGAAATTGGAACTTATTGAATCCACATAACAACTAATTGCAACCTCAACTGATGGTTCATTTGAATCAGTTTTAGTTGATAACAAGATTGGTCTAAGATAATCTATTTGGATATTAGCAGTAACGGCTTGAATACCTAGGATCTGAAATCCACATCTGCAGAAAAACTCATCTATTAATGTAGCTATCAACCCACCATGGATAACACCCTTGTGACCTGTTAACAGAGATCCTAATTTGAAATAACCTATCAAATGGTTTGATAATTTATCATGATTGTTTGAATCTGTAGGTGGTGAAGGAATAGCATACTCACCAGAATGACTAATATATCTTTCCTCAGAAGGATTGTAAAAATCCTGTGTTATGTTTGTTTTATTATGGAATTGCTCTTTAAAGCTGTGAAATAATGGATCATCACCTTCAGCAGCTCCATTCAAATGGATTATTTTCCCGATGATCAAAGGTTCGACAAGTATCTTTCCTGGTGAAGCCATTAGATTGGCATAACCTGTAAACAAATCAGGATTATCCTCTGATAAAATTGGTCTGAATATGCCATAATCTTTTGGAATATCATGTGAATTCAGTTGCTCAAGTACGTGTTCTGAAATTTGATTGTCTTGAGATGACGAAGTTGCTTCAGTTGTTTCCCCCATATTGTTTTATTGAATTAGCTAATTCCAAAATTAATGAGGTAAGTGAATATGAGAAAGAAATGTGGTTACAAGCATATATATACAGGAATTAACCATGTGATTGGGGCATTGTTACTTATCGTTTAGGTCAAAAGGACAATTTGAAAATTGGAGTCATCCAAGAACCGAAAAACAGCCGTTCACTGCCTTGGATCTGGGTTATTACCGAACCGACGCCACGTTAAATTTTGACATATAATTTAATTTACTATACGAAGAACTCGTGTTTCCGAAATCTGTTTGGGATCAGTTACATATGTGATAAATAAATGTGTTTGTATGTATGTCTAAATATTCAAAGAGAAGTAGATCTACTCTCATTGTTATGATTGATCCTTTTGATATATGTTTTATCAGAATCGTTGATAATCGATCTTTTTCTTGAATTCTGAAGTAGTGATGATTTGGACTCTTGATCGTCGGTTCCTTGTACTTCATTCACCAGATGATGTACACCTTCTTCATTGCCCGCTTTGACAGTTTCTTCTCCTCCCTGTACTTGTTGTTGTTGTTGTTGAAGCGGCGTTTCGTACTCATCTGATACGTATGAAGATCCATAAGAGGAAGATGATGATGTGCTGAACATATCATCTTGAATCATTACTCTGGATGAGCTTAACGGCCTTGTAGAGGTTGAAATATGTTGTTGTGTTTGATGTGTTTGAGTTTGTGGTTGTGGCTCTGGTTGTAATGGATCTCCTTCCTGTGAGTAATATGTATCAGGTGCAATAAAAGTATCGTCTTCTTCAATGTAATACACTATATCATCATTTTGACCTACCTTAATATGATTCGTGAAACTTTGTCTATCCCCTCCGATAAGCATAACCATCTTCTTATAATATAAATCTAAGATATCGGAAGCCGCAGATATAGGTGTAGTTTCAACTTTGAAATAGTTTATATTACTACTATTAGGATCGGGTAATGGGATTATTCTCGTTGCATCAAATGGTTCATCAACTAATGTAGTTGTTGATTTTCTCCTTGGTGCTACTTCTTGGTCTGGGTGCGGTGAGTTGATTCTTGGAACCACATTCCAATTGACTTTGTTTAAGAATTCAATCTCTAGAAGATTCAATTCCATTAAATTCACTCCTCCCACTTTTGCATAGTAACTATTAGAACAAAATGAATCACATAAAGCTTTTGACGCCACTGTTGTTGAAGTTAGAAGGTATCTATGTACGGTTAATGAATTTATGGCAAAGATTGGATAATTTGAAGTCAATAGATCAATGTAATAAATTGAAGTTATAAGTGCAGAATTTTCCAATGAAGAGTGATGTGATAATCTGGCAAGATATGAATAAATTGAAATAGAAGGTGGAGAACGGGAATGAAATCTTGTTAAATTTTGGTGATTAATGAAATCATTATTTGTGGCAGATGCTGATTGATCATTTGCTTGAATTAAAGAGGATAACATACGTGATATTATAACAACCAAATCATCACGAGGACAATCGATGAAATCTTTCGGCAGCTTCCGAAGATTGTCAGGTATAGGTGTATGTAATCGTGTTTGTATATGTGACCGGGATTGTAATTGTGTTTGTGATTGTGATTGTAATTGTGACTGTGATTGTGATTGTGATTGTGATTGTGATTGTGATTGTGATTGTGATTGTGATTGTGATTGTGATTGTGATTGTGATTGTGATTGTGATTGTGACTGGGATTGTGATTGATTTGATATTGGGTCCCTTTCTCTTTGTTGGGGGATTTTCGGGCTAGGTTGCTGTTGACCTTGCTGCTGATGATGGTGTTGATGTTGTATTTGAGGATAACTAGCACTTGAATCCTTGTTCAGTGAAGACTGTGAAGATATGCTATGAATGGAATTTGTTCGTATCATAATAAGCGAGTTGATAACGAAACAATAATAAAATGCGATATTTGTAAATGATTCAAAATTGAAGATTGATTGCGAAATGACATATATAAGCTACGATGGTAAATGAATAAACTTGATAGAAAAAGATAAAAAATTATGAATCAAGATGATAGACAGAGGCGATATGATATGATATGAGTTTTATAATATCAGTTTTGAAATAATAAATAGACAAACTAAATAAAATAAAACAGAAAATGGAGTTTGACAAATGCGGATAGATAAATAATAATAATTGAATATGATAAATTGAACACAAAATGATAAGCTATAAAAATGTCAAGATAAGAGGCATTATAATAAGCTCGTGGGAAATTCTTCTATTATCGTTCTTGTTCACTGCAGATGAAGGTGAGACTATGAAACGAAATGAGTACTGCAACAAATAAAAGTTATCCGTTTTTTGCTTCGTAAATTTGTACCGATTTGTAATTAATTAAATAAAAATTCAAAGTTCAAAAACCAATTCTCCTCAAATTTCTGTTAGATTTCCGAGTTTCAAATTGATGAATGATGAAAGTGTGCAACTTAATGATGACAAGTTTCTTATTGAAAGTCGTAAAAAGATCAATTTATGATACTTCAATTGTTTGTTTATCCCAAATGTCTACTAAATTCTATGCATCTATTTCAGAATCTTTCAATATTCCTTCCGGGGATCCTAATAGTGAACTTTAGCTCGGCACGTGCGCGGGACTGTAGCTCTAAAAGGTGAGCCAGCCAGCCTGGGCGTTTCTGTCTTGTGTTTTTCTATTGTTCGGATTGTTTTTTTAGAAGGAGCTGGTGGGAGGCGAGTGATGTGGCTGTGTGTATATATACTCGTGGCTGTGTTACTGGTGCGACAATTTTAAACTGTTGTGGTTGCGATTGAACTTCTATATAGCGTTGGTGGTGGGTTTTTTTTTACTAAGGGGAAAGAGGAACTTGGGGGAAAGAGATAATGGGAGCATAATCTATCATACATTTGTATCGAAACTTTGTAAACTTGTAGTGAATAATCATAACAACACATATCTCTTGTCTATTCCCTTGTCTCTTGAAAACTAATTAATAAAATTGGTGTTTGATTAATTTAATATATAGAGATTAATATAATAAGTAACATTTGTGGTAGATAAAAAATGGATTAATAACATGTGAAAATAATCTATTTAGCAGACTTACCTCTTCTACCGGTGGTCTTGGTATGTTGACCTCTAACTCTTAAGTTCCAAGAGTGTCTTAAACCACGGTGAGCTCTCATTTTCTTTAATCTTTCTAAATCATCTCTTAATTTGGATTCTAAGTTGTTAGCTAAAACGTGAGTATCTTTACCATCAACAACATCCTTTTGTCTGTTTAAGAACCAAGCTGGGATCTTGAATTGAGTTGGGTTTTGCATGATTGTGACGATTCTTTCTAATTCTTCTTGGGTTAATTCACCAGCTCTCTTGGATAAATCAACATCAGCCTTCTTACAGATTAAGTTGGAGTATCTTCTACCAACACCTCTGATTGTGGTTAATGCATACATAATTTTGATTCTACCATCAACATTTGTGTTTAATAAACTATAATAATGAAAAATTGTTAGTATATTTGCTTTCATTTATATCATGATATGATTTTGTCGTCCATTGATTGTTTTAAAATTTCCAATAGATGATGACCTTAATGATTATAATAAACTACATACCGTAAGATATGTTGGAAAGAACCTGATTCTTGAACAACTAAGCCAGCCATGATGATGATTCTAGTTTCTTAAGTAATTAGTTGAAGTATTAACAAGAGTGTAATATACTAATCAAGTAGTTTAATATATTAAATCTTAAGTATATGAAAAATGAAAAGTTTTCTGAGAAGAGAGAGGAGAGCGAGCTTCAGGGAGCAGAACGACGAATAGAGGGAATAATGTATGAGGTGTTTGGTGTGCTGGCTTACCTCGCCAGAAAGAGAGATTGAGAGCGCGGGGAGGGGAGTTGGCGATGACTGAAGCTATTCCCGTTTCTCGCGAGCTGAGATTCTCGATCAACAAGTTTCTGCACCCGCGGTTTTACGGTTCAGCAAGAACTATTTTTCTATGAATTTAGAAATATGGGGTGTGAGGTGTATGATAGCTTATAGCAGCAGTCACTAATTTACTTTATTCCATTTTGATGGTCTTAGGTGTATTTTACGTGCAACATTTGAAGATGTCATGATATTATGAGTGTTTGGTGGATGTGGTGTATATATACAAGTATGATCTAATCTAATCTACATACATATTTATGAGTTTATATATAGATTCAAACATTTAAATGCTTACCGAATTTATGAACAAAGTATTCTAAAGTAGTTTCATCAATGAAAACTCTATTAGCCTTTAATAGATCTCTAACTTCAACTTCTTCTTTCTTTACAATCTTAACCCTTTTGTAAGAATTGTATATCTTCATAAAGGTCAAATTGATTAATTTATTTGTAGTGAAAGTTTGGAAATCATCAGAGATAAATAATAAGTTATGTTTCTCGAAACCATGATGTCTTACAAATTGGAGAAGACCGTTCAAATTATCTGTCTTGAAGTCTAATTTCAATGAATCACCTTCTTTCAATACTGCTGAGGATTCGTCAATAGATTTATTTCCAATTATGAATAGTTTACCCTCTCTGTACAATTGACTTAATGCGACTCTGTAACCATAATCATATACTTTAGTGTTCAATTCACTTGAATGATCATTTGGTGCGTTTCTGGCAAGTGCATAAGCACCTCTAAAACGAATTGGCGAATTGGCATCACCAACTCTGGCTCTACCTGTACCTTTTTGTTGAAATAATTTTCTTCTTGAGTATTTATGTTGAGATCTACCAGGTGGATTAGAAGCACCAACTCTTCTATTATCTAATTCCATTATCACTGATAACCATAAAATATCTCTTCTTAAAGGTGCGTTGAAGAATTTATTATGAATTGGAATAATTCCATGTGGTTCTAAAGATGGGAAAGATCTTAATGAACTTAGTACATATGATGCTGGTTTCTTTATATTTTGTTTGAAAATTTCTGAAGCTTTTTCAAGTGTTTGTGGACTTGGTGTCTTTTTCTGTGCTATTCCTGTAGTTGTTGCAGCTGTTGCATACGATCTTATGCTTGATATCAAACGTGATGTATTCATGATGTTTTCTTTGTATGTATATTGCTATCAAACAACGGCAAAGTAACTACCTAAATTTATCTAATCTATTCAATAGAGTAATATGTCTGATTTGTATGAGTATATCCGAACTATTGGGTTATTATAGTTATTCAAAACAGATCACCACTCGTATTCACTATTACTTTTGATCGGTATCAACCTTCATTACTATGAAAAAGTTGAGATGGTTCATTGAGAATTTTCATTGAGATTCGATTTCTTAGAGCATGCGTCGATGTCGCGTCTATTTGTAAATATTCACTGCCTTTAATATATAGCTTCTATTGAACTTTATAAATTGCTATGACAATCGTCAAATGATTTACTACTCTATATTGGTTCATATGGCTATTATTACATTTCAATGAGTTTAGTTATACATGATACAATTAATTAGTTACAAAATACATAATGTTTTTTTTTCTATAAAATCAAGCGAACGAGAGTTTAACGATTTGGTCCAGACTTGAGGCGTAATAAATTCTCAACTACTTCGATATCGGAACTGTTATTAGATTGTGATACAGCGCTGTTATGTTCTGTCTTGACATTAGGATTCATGGATTTGAATTTGTTCAATTCAGGTTTACCTTGTTGAATGTTAGTCTTATCGGATAAAACTTTCATTCCCAATGGTTTTCCTCTATTTTGTTGCAAGTTATTTGATAAGTTTGGATTAACATTTTCCTTGTTATCATCGTCGCTGAAGATCTTCATCTTCTTCATCTTTGGTTGAGAAGAGTCAGAGTTAGAATCAAATACAGAGATATTTGGTTTTTCGCTCTTGTTGATAGACACAGGTTGTTGTTTTGACAACTTCATTGTTGGCGTCTGTTTTTTCTTCTTACCAGATTCATTGATATCTTCTTTAGGAGATGATTGACTCAAAGGATTAGCATTGCTTGTGGATGATCTCTTTGGAGTGTATGATGATCTAGTTGACTTCAATGGACCATTATTGGTTCTGAATTTGAAAGTCATTGATCCTCCGATTTGCTTGACTGGAGTTATGTGATGTTGATTAGATGCGAATGAAGTGTTATTAGCCTTTGATGGAGTTTTCATTGGAGTTGGCATGAATGATCCAGTTGGTGGAGGCAAGTGATTAGCAGAAGATGGAGCTTGTGGGGATGACATCATTGGGTGAGAAGTCTTATATGCAGATGGTGAAGAATCCAAAACATTCTGTGTACTCTTGTTGCTGTTGTTGATAGAATTGTGTGATGGTGATGCAGATGAGTTAAATGAAGAGTCCATGTCATTATCGTCATCAGTACTAGTCAACAATTGTTGATCTAAATCGTGTCTCTTTGGAATATCCAGTACAATCTCTCTTGATAAGTTATTGTTATTCTTTCTCAAAGTTTGTCTTTTATTCTGGAACCAAATTTGAATAGATTTTTCAGACATATCTACCATTTCAGCAATTTCTAATCTTCTTTGCATGTTTGGAGTATGACCTTTTTCAAATTCTCTTTGTAAGATAGATAACTCTAATGGAGAAGTACGTCTTCTCTTTCTACGTGCAAGTCTTAAATTATCAATATCAGGTTCTTGATTAAGGAAAGTAGCTTGTGAATGTGAAATAAATGCAAATTTCTTTGATGGAGATGTAGATTTTTCCCTTTCTGTTTGCATCGTCTCTTCAGCTTTTCTGTCAACTGGAGCCAAGTTCTTACGAACTGGTTCTTTTATCATTGAGTTGTTAGGACTAAGATTTGTAAATGTACCAAGGGAAGGAGGAACGGTTTTTCCTTGCTCGTGTTCTTCTTGTCCGTTGTGAATATGAGATGGAATTGGAGGTAAGATAGTCTTGTTTGGCATAGGAGTCAAAGGATCTTGAGGGAATGAATGATGATGAAGGTAATGACCAGAAGGATTGTGGTGATGTGGTTGATGAGTGTGAAGAGCATGATGTGGCATGTATTGATGTTGTGGGTGAGGGAAAAAATGAGGCAAAGCTATTGAACCTGTTGAGTTTGAACGTCTAACAAAATCAGGTGATGAAGTTAGAGTGTCAATTGAGGGTAATTTGATAGATGGGAGAGAAGAATTAGCAGCATTGGCAATGTGAGTGTTACCCATAGAAACGGAATGTTTCAAAGAAGGTGATGACGTAGGAGATGGTGATGAACTTTGGGATGCTGTAGAGATAGTTGGTGAATTAGGATGAGTTGTCATTATTGTTGGAACTTCTGTATTTCTGCTATTTGATGGTGATGGAAGAATTGAGGATAAAGGAGGAAGTTTATATGTTGGATCACTGTTTGATCTAGTGTTTATAGGAGTTGGGATCATTGGTTCAGACATTGTGAAGTTATATGTGATGCTATAAATGGTAAATAACACGATTGATCCAATTCAGAAATGGATAATGAATTGAAGGGAAGCAAATTGAATTGAATTGAATTGAAAATGAAATCAGAAATGAAAGTGAAGGTGAAGGTGATCTTGATCTGAGTCTTGCTTGATCTGGAGCGTGAACCTGGAAATGAACGGGAAAGTGAAGTGAATGTGAAGAATACAGTAAGAGTGAATAAAAGATTGAGACTTATATGTATGATGAGTAAGTAAGTAATAATTTGAAAAGGGGAAATCAAGAATATATAATACAAAGCATCAAAGGCAAGTAATCTATAAAAGGAGAATGAAGAACAAAAAAATAAACAGCTCCTGTTAACAAATCTCCAATAAGCCTAATTAGAGAGTGAAAAAATTAAGAAAATGTAAACACTCTCAATTTAAGTATGTAATATGAGTTCCTGATCCAGGTTAAATTATCATATAGCGTGGTAGAATTTGCCCAATTAGGATACCTAGGTGTTTGGAACTGGAATCTAACAATAAAAGTCGCCAGTTCCACAACGCAAACAAAACAAAATTTATGCACGAACTTACTCTAAAACTTGTTCGCTATTTAAGTTGTTTGGGCCTCGTGTTTACCTTTCATAGAGGGCTTCTGCGTTGAATTGGTACCCGAGGAACCGATTACTTAAAGATGTGTTTATATTTTTATAAAGAGTGATGTTTACGATATAACACCCCATTACAAGTCATAGGTACAATTATCTTCATATAACTATCCTATCTAGCAAATATAAACCACCATTATCAAACATATACCTCAACAAATTATCCCCTGTCATCTCCTTTCCCTGCCTTGTGCCTGCGACACGAAGGGCAAAAGAGGAAAGAGAAACGCGATGCACGCCGCGCTTTAGGCACGCATTGATCTTTTTCCTCTTGCTTGTCTTTTGTTTTTAATCAGCTCGCACGACAGTGCAATAATTAAGCTCCTACCGCGTATTTTTCGTTGTGCTTTGCCAAATTTGTCCCTTCCATGTGAGAACGCGGTAAGAGAAAAATAAAAGATAGTGTACGGGACAACTAAGATAGGTAACTTGTTCAATGTTACAACAATTAAATTGATTAATTTGATTAATTATTCAATGTATATAATTAAGAATTGAATATGAAAAAAAAAGAAATAATCAGTTTAAGTATTATTATATTTTCTAAGGGGTTGTTATTACTCAATTAAGTTATTTATTATGACCCAACGAACCAGGTAACTTTTTTCTGGTCAGTGTTGTTCTCGACGATGAATTAATACCCTTTTTACCAGAGTCTGCATTCGATCCACTATTATTGTTTTGAATTGAGTTCGATTTGCCAGCACAGCACTCGAGATGGTCCCCCTGGTATTGTCTTTTCAAGTAAGATATCAATTCTAAAACCATGGAATTAAAACTCTGATCAATCTCTGGATAATTTGCAGGGAAATTCTTGTAAATCAGTAATTCATCAATACTGCTGTTGAAAATATGAATCAAGTAATGAGGTGACTCGTTGAAACTTGTTAAGTAGATCAATTCTTTATTCAAGAAATCATCTTGAATACCAAAGGAGATCATTTGTAAGACCAATTTGAAAATCTTGAAATCAGATTGTAAATAAGGTTCAATTCCAAATTTTAAATTTAACAATTTCGAAACTTTTGCATAATTTGATCTTTCTGGAATCTCATCAGTTTTTTGATGACTGATTTGCTTCCAACTTAATAACTCCCTGTTCAATTCCCAATTTAAGTTACAATAACAGATGATGATCTCCAATAAGGCCCTTGATAAGATAAATGGAAATTTCTTGATCAATCTTTCTAATAAGCCAGTCTCGACTATATTCTCAATAAGTATGCCATACGACATTAAGAAAATAATCGAATTACCAAATTGCTCTAAATTGTTATTTGAGATAGAGATAAACCTAAGGATTGAAATCTGTTGTACTCTAGAGTTTATATTCTCATTAATGATATCCTTTCTCATGTATGTGATTTCCTTCTCAATTGACATTAAATTGACTTCCTGTGGAGTTCCAAATTCTGATCCCAATGACGCAGCCGAGGGAATTGAAGAGTAGATTATAGTGTTGATATCCTTGGGGAAGAATAAATCAAGAGATAACATGTCAATACCTTTAAGATCTTCGAATCGTTTGATCAAATCAATAGGCTCAAGACTATGTAACTCATCGACACCATATCTGATCTTGACTTTAGGAGCTCTTGGTGAAGACACATTAGGTTTGCTAGAGCGGGCACTTAAAGCTGAATTCATTTGTACAGCTTGATGATTCAAATTCAAACTTCTATTTCTAACTAAATCACTGAGTTGTTCAATAGATGGTGATGTCATTTGAGCTCTTGGAAACTGCATTGGTTTTCTAGGAGATGTTAAAGGTGATATCATTTGTTGGACAATCTTGATTGGAGAAAATCTATCAGTGACATATACTCCTTCATTAACACCTGTTCTAGTAGTAGATCTCACAGTTTCTAAAGCGGTAAATAATGGTACTTTATCCATGGATTCATTTTCATCTGATACCAAATCAATTCTCTTTTCTTGTGCAATCAAAGAAGCAGCATTTTCTTCTTCTTCAATCTCAGCAGTAGTTGCATTTCTACCTGTTAATTTCTTGAATGGTCTATAGAAAGCATTGACAAATGCAGCAGAAGCTGAGCCTTCTGTATGTTTATTAGGTGATGCTTGTTGTAACATATTGGCTTCATCTGATTCGTATTTCTCAATTATAGGGCTCTTGATAACTGCTGATTCTGGTTTTTGTATATTCATGGATCCGGTGGCTAATGAATTGGAAG
The DNA here is from genome assembly GCA_024271885.1 of Wenyingozyma ramenticola. Classification (NCBI taxonomy): domain Eukaryota; kingdom Fungi; phylum Ascomycota; class Pichiomycetes; order Pichiales; family Pichiaceae; genus Wenyingozyma; species Wenyingozyma ramenticola. The sequence goes on from JANBXF010000001.1 coordinate 741,942, forward strand.
TAGTATTGTTCAAACATGTATTTGGATTGGTAGTGGTGTATAGATTACCATCTCTTTCAAGACCTCCAGCCTTGCCATATGCAGAGACGACAACAGGTGGTAAACTATAATCAATATATGAGTTATCTCTATTGTCAGGAGCGTCTCTTGATGTCTGAATAAGTAACCCGATCTTAGACTTTGCTAATGAAGGGGACATATTGGAGAAGGGATTCTTCAATTCTGGTTTCAAGTTTGATATCCAATCCAAGACCCCAGCAACTGCTTGTTCTTCACCATCGCCATTACCATTGTTTCCATACCCTTCACCGTACCTTGCAGCTGTCGTAGTCTCGGCATTGTAACCATCGGCAATGGGTGTATTGTAATCCATCAATCTACTTGGATCCCTATTGCTCTTATATCCACCTTTGTAAAGCTCATCGAGTCTGCCTCCGTTTTTCTCAATATCAAAATTTATGTGATTTGAAGAAGAGTTCATATTGAGGATAATTCTATAATTCTTCCATTTTTCTTTATCCATTTTGACATTTCTGCTTAAGTGTTTGTACCCTTTAAAAAGGATTGTTGAATATAGGGCAAGAAATCCAATAAAAGAAATCGAGACTCCACTCAAGATGATCTCATCTGGGTAACTGTGCCAGAATTCAGGTAAATTCAAAGCTTCAAGTAATTTATTACTATTATCGGTTGTTGAAGTAGATTCAACCATCATTGGATTCATGCCATTTGTTGTTGTGACTGTCAATGCATTCAAATCTGGAGCCATAATTTCAAAATTTGAATTCAATGGGAAGTCTTCGAAATCAAATGAAAACGCTTCGTCATCTTGATCTTGTTCTTGTTCCGAGAATGGATCTACTTCGATCTCGTCTACTTTGAGCTCACTTGTATCCATTGTGATGATGACCTGTTAGGTAACTTAACTGGTGTTCTTCTTTAATAACTAAGCTAATAAAATTAGGACAAGAGAAACCTTCAGAAGAGAAAATGTAGGAAAATATGAATCAGACTTATTAAAGTTTTGTGATTTCTCTTATCTCGCTATCTTTCTTTGTTACAAACTCCGCGCTAGAGAACAAAATACAATTAATGATATAATTACTAGATAGTGTATATATTTCCAATCATTCGTCATCGTCTTTGAATATCTCCTGATATCCAGTACCTATAAATGCTCTATCCAAATATGCGTCCCATAAACTCTCTGATTTACTTAAGATTTCGAATTCATCATCAGTACCAAACAATTCACTTAATTCTGGCATTGATTCTGAATCTATTGATTTTTCACCTGTTTCAGGGTTCTTCTTATAAGGTTTTGAAATCTTTTTACCCAAGTTCAACCAATCTTCAACTAATAAACTCTCCATTTGATAGAATTTATCGTCTGTTGAATATTGAACTTTGAAATCTAGTTTATCCTCGGGGATTTCACCATCAGCGTATTCTTGTAAATGAACGTAATACTGCGTATATCTTTCAGGTGAGAATAGTTGTTTTGTATATGCAGGTCCTAACGGTATATCAACAGGCATTAAAGGTGGGATTGTCTTGTCTTTTTTCAAAGTACTGAATTCAATGTGTAATTTATCATTTTGTGATAATTTTTCCAACATATCTGCAATTTTGTCACTTTCATCTAACTCTTTTTCAACCCTTGCAAAGAATTCAGACCATGGTTCGAATTTTTCCTCTTCTTCTTGTACATTGGTGTCATCGGATTGTTTGTAAAGATCAGTAATATTATACTCCCAAACTCTGAAACCTGGGTTATATGTTGGAATAACACTGGCAGTAACATGAGAAATGGAGTATCTGTCACCGTGTAATCCATACTTTAATTTACTTTTGATTTTACCATACAATTCATCTCTTATTGTCTTCAAATAATCAACTTTACCAGATGGTGCACCATCATATCTTGGGGATAACTGTTGTGTAATCTTGCTAACTTCAGTGACAACATCCCAATAATCTTCTTCATCTGAATCATCAATGATAGGATTCAAAGGTAAACCTAACTCCTTATACAAACTTTCAACGTCATCTGCATCGAATTCATCAAACGACTCATTATAAGCATCCAAAACTCGTTGGATTTCGATATTGTCTTCTTCGGCAACACCTAATCTATTCAATCTTTTGTTGATTGATGACCAAGCTTTGACAGAATCCAATGGAATGAAATGGTCAATATTCATATGACCGTATAAACCACCAATGATGATGTCACGATACTCATGTAACCAAACTGCCATCTTAGTATAACAACTATAGTGTAAATTTTTTGGAATTGGAGGTACGTGACCTGTAAGCCAAACTTTAATATTTCTTTTTCTTAGTTCTTTTAATGTAATACCTAACCATTCGAATAATTTATAACCTGGTTCTTTTCTTCTGTCACAATTATCATTCAATGGATTACTTCTGAAGAAGTATAATGTATTTATAGAAACAACTGCCAACTTACCAGGTATAACCTCCTGGAAATAATAGACACCTCTATCAAAAATATGCATTTGCTCAGCAGGAACGAAATTTTTCCAAATCTTATACATTTCTCTTGTTTGTAAAGTTGGACCTGGAGCAAATAGATTATGTGGATAAACGTCATTATTACCAAGACTTGGAATTATCTTCACTCTTCTGTTGATTGGTATCACTGAAGATTCATTATCGTCCATGAATATACTAGACATTTTATCAGCAACCTTTTCGTTAAGATTTAAGATATCCATCTCCAATCTTGGATTTCTTCTATCATTATCATGTCTAATATTATCACCTGTCCAAATGACAAAGTCAATTTTATCTTTTAAATTTTCTCTTATCCAGGCAAGAGTTTCTTCAAATAGTGCAATTGGAGAATCACATCCACTTAAAGCATCACCATATTTATGAGCTTCTATTTCTTCAATTTCTTTATCCTTCTTGTCCTTTTTACTTGGTAATCTATGACACTTCTCCGTCATTAAACCACCAGATTTGAATAATGGATCTGGGTGCATATCTGTAATATGTAAAAATCTACCATGTAAAATTTTTGAACTTAACACTTCGTCATTATCGGTGTTTATAGATTCAATTCTAATTCCATGATTAGGTGTCAATCCTAATTTTAAGAACTCTTCGATATTATCGTTTTCTATTATCGATTGTACTGATATGATGTTAGGTACTATTTCACTTTGTTTCTTAAATGTATCATCAATATTAGTACCAGTATTAATTATTGCTTTATCGCTACTTGGAACATGGCTATTGAAATGTTGAACTCCAATGAAAAGAGTCAGACCAGCTAGACATGATATCAAAATCAAGTTCTGAAGTCTAGTTGTTCTCAAAGCCATTAGGAGTTATGATTGTAATGTTTATTTGAAATGTAAGTTATTGTAATCGAATTGAAAGATTAATTAGTTTGTGGCGGCTTCCAAGCAAGATGAATATCTCCGTTTCAGTTGAGAAATTGTGTGAATTGATGAGTTGAGACTTCGACTGAAAAGTTTATTCAATTGCAGCAGTCGAATGTAGATATAGACTTTTGAAAGATCAAGCGACTAAAGCTTCAATGAAATGAGGTAATCTGACAGAATAAAAAAAAGCAGTATAGTATTTACCAAGAACCCCAATTTAGCAGTAAGTGAATGAATTTTAATTCTATTGTTCAAAAACGTGCTCACCTTACCTTTGTAGAGGTCGGAGAGAGTCGATTGTGGGCGCTGTGTGGGTGTGTAATTCAGTGAATTGATAACACTCAGGAATAAGCAATGTGTGTATACTCAAGCTGGTTGTAATTAGCAAACGGTCTACTATCAGATAGAAGCACAACTGATGAATTAATTCGGTGGGGAAAGAACGGTGAAACAATGAAGAAGAGGGGTGCAAATGAGGAGGTTATCATTCATTATCACTGCTCTTATTCTTATTATCAATCTATACGGCTATGTCACTCTGTGCGGTGCACTGTTTTTCTCTTTTTCTACGCAGCCTTGTTTTTGTTTGTTTTGCTTTTTGCTTCTGCCTTTTTGCGCTGCCTGCCCAACTGCTGCACAGCATTCTTTTGGTCTGGTTCAAAAAAAAAAAATCTCGTTTTTCTGGCTGTGCGTATGTGGGAATAACAGGAGCAGCTTGTGCACAGCCGTAGGAATAGTTTTTAGTCGTGTGTGTGCAGAGTGTGAAGCGGAAGGGAAGGGAAGGAAGGGAAAGTGTAAGGTGAGGTGAGAGTGAGAGGTGAGGGACAGGGACAAGCAGGCAGGCAGAATATAATAGAATTTTATGGAATTGAGCTCAAGTTGGTCTGATTTATCTTGTATACTCTTTCCCTGAATACACTGTGAACTGTCACTCTTCTTACATCATGTCAGAACTTCAAGATAAGGAAAGGGAAGAGGATAAGGCTAAACAGGTGGACACTTATAAAGAACCAAGTCGTTTCAGAAAATTTATTTATGATTTGGTTTTATGGATCCTTAGTGTGGTGTTCGACTGTTTCTTTAGGGAAATCAGACCAAGAGGTGCTTTTAGATTACCTAAAAGTGGTCCCGTGATTTTCGTTGGTGCACCACATTCAAATCAATTTGTTGATCCAATTGTTCTTATGGGTCAAGTTAAGAAAGAGGCAAACTTACGTCTTAGTTTTTTGATTGCAGAAAAATCTCATAGACGTAAATTCATTGGTTTGATTTCAAGGTCCCAAATGGCAATTCCTGTCATGCGTGCTCAAGATAACTTAGTGTCTAAAAAGGGTACCATCAAACTTGATCCAAATGATGAATTGAAAATTATTGGTGAAAATACATTTTTCACAAAAGATTGTCAAGTAAGAGGTTTAATAAGTTTACCAAGATCCTTAGGTACTGCTGAGATCAATTCTATTGAATCAGACACTGTCTTATACTTGAAGAAACCATTCAGATTTTCTTCTCCAAAAGTTGAGGAAGAAGCTAAACTTTTACTTTCAAATGGTACAAATTATAAATCTGCCGATAGAGTTGATCAATCTGAAGTTTATCAAAATGTATTCCAACATTTAGCTCATGGTCATTGTATTGGTATTTTCCCTGAAGGTGGTTCTCATGATAGACCAGATTTGTTACCATTGAAAGCCGGTGTTGCTATTATGGCTTTAGGTGCAATGGCTGAAAATCCAGGTTGTAACGTTAGAATTGTTCCATGTGGTATGAATTATTTCCATCCTCATAAATTTAGATCAAGAGCTATTGTCGAGTTTGGAAAGGCTATTGATATTGATAAAAGTTTAGTTGATAAATATGCAAACCCTGAAACATCTAAGGAAGCTATAAGAGAACTACTTGATATTGTTACAAAAGGTTTGAAATCAGTTACTGTTACTTGTCCAGATTATGAAAGTTTGATCTGTGTTCAAATGGCAAGAAGATTATACGCAAACAACATATCCAGTCAATTGTCATTATCTTCTGTTGTTGAAATGAATAGAAGGTTAGTTAATGGATATCTTCATTTCAAAGATGAACCAAGAATGATTGAATTGAAAAAGAATATATTGGATTATAATGAGAATTTGAAACATTTCAAGATTCCAGACCATTTAGTTGATCAGCATGAATTACATAAACAAAGCCAAATTCATATCTTCATTGAATTCTTAACTAATGTTTGTCAATTGCTCGTCATTGGTATTTTAGCACTTCCTGGTATATGTTTATTTTCACCAGTATTTATTGCTACAAAGAAAATCAGTGATAAAAAGAGAAGAGAAGCACTTGCTGGATCAGTTGTTAAAATTCAAGCTAACGACGTTATTGCTACTTGGAAAATCTTAGTCTCTTTAGGATTAGCTCCAATATTATACATTTTTTATTCTATCTTGGGTACTTTTATTTTGAAAAAATGGTATCATTTACAATACTCAAAATTTACAATCTTTATTGTATTTTATCTTTTATCAGTTAGTATTACTTATTCAACTTTGATCATTGGTGACAAAGGTATGGATTTGTTAAAATCCATTAGACCATTATGGTTAAGTCTAGTCCATAAAAAGGGTTTCGGAGACTTACAAGAGCAAAGAAGTCGTTTAACTTCTCAAATAACAGAAGTTGTTAATGAATTAGGACCACAATTATATCCAGATTTCAACTTGTTCGAATTAGAGCAGAAACAAAATCTGAAGAAATTGAGACAACAAGAAAGAAAGAAGAGAAGACAACAACAAAAGAAATTGGATGGTCTAGACTCGTCTGATGAAGAAGAAGAATACAAGACTCAAGAAATGAGAAATAGAAGAATGCTTCGGAAACAAAACGTGTCTTCTAAGAGTTCAGGTATCAAAGATTTATCTAACGTACCCATTTTCAGTAATGACAATGATTCATTAGGTGGTTCATCAGCTGGAATCACATCATCCAGTGAAAATGAATTAGGTTATTCTTCTTCGTCGTATTCTGACGTTGACTCTGAAGGTGAAGAAAATAGGAAGTCGGGCTTAAGTAATCTGATCAGGGACCAAATTGTCAAAGAGAATAGACAAAAAGAAGCTTCTTTTACAGAAGAATGAATTTCAGTCTATATGTTTGACGCAACTATTGTTCCATTTCCTTTATTCTTATTCGTATTCTTCTTTGCTCTACATTGTTGAACATTACATCGCTATTCACTTAGACGATGGTGTATATATTTATTCATAATTATTTCCCACGTTCGTTTTATTCCATGCGAACTATTTAATATCAAACACTAATTTAATCTTACGTAAACCTTTTCAACTGGAATGGACACCACACCAATTTTCACCACTTCTGGAAGTGTTGTATGAGGCTCAACGAAAGGGGAAAATTGAAGAAAAAAATTATGAGAACGGCAGTGCACAGAAAGCCTGACTTTAATATCAATTTTTCTATTTCCTAATTTGGTAATTCATAAACAAGCAAACGATTGATTATCTAAAATGACTGTTTGTAAATAAACCAAAATAATATATGTGTTTACGGCCATATACTGGTATTATTATTGTCTCATTTCAGTTGAGGACTTAATTTATCTTTGAAAACAAAATATGTCCCCTCCCTCCTTCTAGTTATTAATTTATTCCTCAGTTCATACCAGTGGGCATATTCGTTTCTCCCGGATTTTAAAAGGGGCTACAGTACAAATTGTGCTAACCGTCATATATATCCTCTTCAAATTTTTGCTTAAGTTCACCAGTGGATCACTTGCTACTTCAAATCAACTTCTAAATATTTTTCAGAACCCCCCCCCCCCCCCCCCCCATAAAGGAAAGGCATCAATTCAGAACAAAAATCATAGGAATAAACGGCGTATAACATAATGGTATCAAAAATGATTATCCTCATACCGATATTAATGAAAGTGCTAATAACGCTAACTATTGCTTCATTATCATTAGCAATCATACTGAAATCTTCACAAATATCGAACTCCATACTTGAGTCACATATCCCACTCATCATCTTAGTTGCTTCAGACTACCTCTCTTCAATTACAACTATAATAAATTTATGGACGCTAAATTCTTCAAATAAGCAAATTTTTATCGTACCTATTTTAACGCTCATAGATATAATATCGAGTGGAACTGGAATTTACTTAATCAATGAAATTTTATTCAAACATAATGTAGTGATAACCTCAAATAATGTTCAGCTACAGAAATTGTTACTCATATTAACATCATTATTCATGATTTCACTTTTGGTAAGATTTTACCAAATTGTAGTACTTCTCGTACAATATACTATCCTCTCGAATAGTGAAAAATTTGCATCATCTTCTGAAAAAGATTTCTCCGAAAGACAACAATACTTTATATCTCCATACCCAGCATTACACAATTACACAAATTCAAATAGTACAATACATCATTCATATGATGTAGAAAAGAAATCCGCACTGTACACAAGCAGTGAAACGGATGTTGATACTAAAAACATGTACTCACCAAACGGCAGTGGAACCCATACAAATTCAAATTCAACCGCGGGTGAATCATATAAGACAGTCAATTTCAAACCTTCTGCTCAAACATTAGTCGCTTCTATGGCAGAAAAGATCCCTCTGGAAGATCTCTTTGATAACTATCACAATCAGCATAATACTGGTAGTAGAAATGTTATCTATAATGATGCAATCATTGAGTCAAGAAATTCTTCAACTGATGATATGATGATGGCTGGTGAAAGCTACGCTAATCCTCAGAGCTATTATCCATTCAATTATTCTGAGAATGATCTAGAAAATAACCACACTCAAAAGACCAAAGTCCTTGTATCACCAAAACTCTTACCAACATTCACCACTCCTGTACAAAAAGCTAAAGTAGAATTTGAACAAAGTCAAACAAATGGAATTTCTCCAAGTTTCGCATCCCCATCGTATAATTCAGATATTTCAAGTAAGATATCTCGTGTGCTCAATAATACTAATGAAGCAAATTGTGAGATATCGTATATTCAAACATCCCCTGCTAAATCTAAAAAGTCATTCAACTTTTCCGATCTTGGAATTCAAAAAGGACAAGCAGCAGTATTAAAATCATCTGAAGATACTACATTCAGAGAAGGAGATACAGAAGATGAAAAGACAGAGATTTATCATAATGATAACGATGGTGATAATGAACCAATGATTCTTGGTGATTTGAAACAAATACCAGAATTGATAAATGAGGATTGGCCACAACAAAACTTATCATATTCCCCAAAGTTAGAAGACTCACCCATGCCAAAATCTAAAAATACTATCAACCATATCTCATTAGAATCTTGGAACCAAAACTCCAATTTATGGGCTAAAAATCAAATAAGAATGAGTGGTAATCATCCTAAATATTACAATAAAACTCCCTTGCGTTTACAAAGAGAAGTTAGTGATATGAATGCTCAGTTGAATTTGGAAAGACCAATGCTATTGAGATCATATAGTGAACCATCGGTGGTTTCTACTGTCGATAGTATTGAGTCTCCAACTCCTAATAATAAACGAGCAAATTACGATCAAGATTTGGATACCATGAGTAAGTTAAGTATGCTTACAACGGAAACTGATTCAAATTCCAAACACGATTCTTTACAGTCCATTGTTGATAAGTCATTTTTGACCTCTTATGAGAATATCTCAAAGCTTACAATGTCGAATAAACCCAACTTATCAGCTCCTGTTGTGGGTAAAACCACACATTATAATTCCAACTCAGAAAGCACCATCAGATCCAGATCGAGGACCGCAACATTAATATCTCCTGGAGATTCATCTCCAAGCTCTACTGTAAAGCATAACAGATCTAATTCGAATTCCCCATTGAAGAGTTTACGTAGCTTGAAAAACCTGAAGTCATCATTATCTCTAAGGTTGAACAAGGAAGATAATGAAACCAACTTTCCCAATAACAATGGATATGGTTTGCATGGTTACTCAAATAGTGAAACAGACAGTGATATAAACGAAATGTTCACTAGTTTTGAATATCACGGAGCTAGCCAAAGATCATCCCCACAGCAGAAATATCATAAACATACAAAGACCAAATCCAGCATAAGTTTGAAGACTCCAACAAGAAAAAATTCTTTCAAGAATTCAGCAGGTCTGAGTAAAACTTCAATCTCAAAATTTAACAAAATTGAATTGGAGCCACTCTCCTCTCTTTCGAAGTCAAAACATTCCAAGAAATTTGCTATCAAGTTAAGGAATGAGTCATTGGAGAATGATGATCCAGATATCACAAATATAGATCAAATACCTTACCTTAATGAACTAAACAATGTCGGTACACCAGATAGTAATTGGTCTGGTGATAGTAGACAAAGTACTTGTCCTTCAGTGGTTATTGGTCAATACGATAGAGAGAAGTGGAAAAGAATTAAGAATAAATTGATGGAAGAGTCCACTTGTTCAGCAGCAGCATAACATAACATAGCATAACATAGCATACATAGCATCGATACCGACTTATATATTTATTTAGTTCGTTCGGTTTTCATATTACATTTAATTACTTTTGCATATTACATTACAAATCATACATTTTTATATCTAAAGCTTTTATATAATAATCAACTCTTATAATCGTCACATATACCACCCCAAATCTTGATACCTTCATCAATCTGTTCTTCATTCATGTGACTTAAAGATAATCTAACACTATTTGCACCCCAATCCTTTGTATCTCCAGGAACTTCGAAATTATCTCCATTGGCTAAAATTACTTCCTTTTCTGAACATGCTTCACAGATTTTCCTAACATCATATCCATCAGGTAATGTAACCCACAAAAAGTAACCACCTTGACCACCACAAACAGTTGTTCCCTTGGGCAAATACTTATTAACTGCCTCAACGATTGCAAGTCCACGTTTACGATATTCTCCGCGTAGTTTTTTTATGAATTCATCCAAAGCCCCCGATTTGATGAGCTCACCAACAATAACAGTATTCAGATGTGATGGAGAACCACCTGACCTATGAGCACCACCTTGGGATATCAGAAAGGCTAGTTCTGGTGTAGCAGTCTCCTGATATCCAACTCTAATACCTGGACCTAAAAGTTTAGAAAATGTAGCATTGGATATGGTATTACCATACTGCTTTTCTCCTTCCTTAGGTGTAGGTAAAGTTTCTCTATCGATATAACATAGCCTTTTGAAATGGTCTGGAGTCTCTGTAGAAGGTACTCTGTAATCCAATAAATCGTAGACGTCATCAGCTATGATTAACATGTCATACTTTCTTGCTAATTCTATCAATCTCAATCTATTGGCAATTGATAATGTTCCTCCTCTTGGATTTGAAAAAGTTGGAGTTAAATAGAAAACATATCTATAGATTTTCTTCAATGGTCTATCATCATCATATATCAATGGAATCGAAGCTTCGTCAACCTCGGTTATTGGCTCTAATGAATCGTAATACTTCAGTTGCTTTTCAAGTTCTTCAAAATCAATTTGTCCATCATCAATCTCTAGAATTGAGCTCATCTTACCACCAAAACCAGCATCAATGAAAGCACCAGTGATTAGAAAATATGTTGGTGATGCCATAAAAGCTCTTCTTGTCAGGTTATTATGAGGAGAAGTAGTTTGAGATAGAATGTTCATTATACCATAACTTGCACCCGAAGTCAAGTTCAAACAATTGGGATCTGTTGGTTTCAAGACATTGAAATTCTTATCGTTCCACTCCGAAATTATACGCCTAACTTCCAGATTACCAGCATCTGGTCCATAATTCAACGGATTCACATTATCTCCTTCATCATAAGAGTTGGGATTGTTTAAAAAGGATGTTAAGACTTTATATGAAGCGTCTCTTACTTCTGCGATAGGTAAAAGACTAGTCGAAGGATGACCCTTGAAGAAGTTGAATGCAGCAACAGTCTGATGCGTCATTTTTCAATTGATTGGTTTTCAGGGATGTTTGGTTAAAATTGTAGCAATTCAGCTGAAACAAACTCTTGGAAATAGGAAAATAGATGAACATCAATCTCTCCAACTCAGTGAAAACCCAGATGTCGCTTATCTCCATTCTTATCTCGAGTCAATTGTATGAATTAGTGAAGCGTCGATATTGCGTCGATTTTCTCCTTCTAGTTCCCTTTGACCTTTTTGGTGAAATATTATGTGGAGACTTTAGCTCACTTTGTTACCTTTTGATCCTGTATCCCATCTCCAAATTATATACTACAGACCACAAGAATGCCAACTCGTTTTATACTACCTCCAACAATCAAGGAGTTAAGGTTCTTTCTTTCTCAGACTGGTGAAGCATCTGTATCTCTGAGGTAAGTATATAAATGAATAGTGCGGGGATTTTACCTGGTACGAATAATCAACTCGAATTACTAACCATAAACCCATGATCATAGATCTTTTTTGACCAAGCAATACCCATTGTTGAAAAAATCAAATCCCAATTTACCAATACTCATTAGAGAGGCATATGGTATACCACCAACTTTAACAACCAGGTTAGAAAAAGGAATTGAGATTAAGAAGAATCTAGAAGGATTGAATGAGGATGAGATCCTCCAGGCCTTATCGGGGACAGCTAGCAAGTAAGGACTTCTTATTCTGCTGCACACTTATTAATAGATTTATTTGTTATAATCTATAGTTATTTATTATATTCAAGAAAACAATTGCCTTACCAATATAACGCTGAGAAGTAATCAATTCTTACCATACACCAGTAGCACATCACGACAATGCAGGCAGGACCCGCGACAAATCTTAGTAATGGGGACTCTTAGTAATACCCTGTGCTTATTCTTCGCTTATTCTTTACTAAGCACACAGCCTGGATCTGTGTCTGTGTTAGCTGATTTATCTTGCAGATAGCCCACTTCACTCAATATAGAAGTGTGGCACGTCTCCACATGCTATGGCTTATAAATATTAGATGAGTTCCACATATTGTAAGCAGAAGTCACCAGATTGGTACTTTGAAAAATAAATATATAGAGGCATATGCCCAGTTATAAATCAGCAGCTATTTTACTATCCATTGCGGTGGTTTTTATGTCAATTATAGCTCGTCTCTTTTCATCATCCACGGTTACAGTTAGCAATAATCTCTCAAAGACAGCAGCTCGTTCAGTAGCAGATAAGATCAATATGCCTGAAAATACATCCTTCAAATTCAATGAGTCTGAAAAACTTCCAGCCTACTTCTTAAGTCATGGTGGTCCAACATTTGGTGATAGAGTACTCGGAGCAGGTAGTAATATTGGTGCTTTCGATACAGTCAGGGGAGTGGGACAATCTATCAAAAACACATTGAAACCAGATTTTGTTCTTATTATTTCAGCACACTGGAAATCCAGTGGACCTGATCTCGTTGAAATATCAATTCCAGATGGTTCTCTTTCTGGTGTTCCGGATGCTGCAGACTTTACTTCACTCAAAGGGGGATCCCAATCTGTTTCCAAACCAGTTGCAGAATTGGAGAACTCCTTGATTTATGATTTCTATGGATTTCCAGATCGTATGTACAAGCAACAATTTCACACAGTAGCTTCTGTTGAATTAGCCGAGGACATCAGAGATACTTTAGTAGAAGGTGGTTTCAAATCCAGACTTGCAGTGAGAGGTATTGATCATGGTGTTTGGGTCCCTGGTAGAGTTGCATTTGCTGAACCAGATAGTTTAGATACTAAGAAGTTGGATTTAGAGGTTCCATTACTTCAAGTCTCACTCACTTCATCTTCCAAATTTGACGTTCATTATAAACTTGGTCAGGTTTTATCTAAGTACAGAAAATTGAACGGTGTCCTTATTTTCTCCGGTATGTCTGTCCATAATTTAGGTGGTTTCAGACAATATATGCACTCCGAAGATCCAACCCAAAAGGTTCCATCTTTCCCATATACCACAAAGTTTAACAAATTACTCACAGAGATTCTCACAAAACCTTCGCCTTCGGAAGTTTACGATGAACTTCACAAACTGGAAACCGATCCGGAATTGATCAAGCTTACGAAAGATGCGCATCCAACAAATGAACACTTCCTTCCGGTTGTAGTTGGTGCTGGTGCTGCTTCCAGTGGAGATGACAAGTGTACAGAGCTTTACTCTGCTGGGGAAATCTCTTTAGGCTGGAATATTTACGAGTGGAAACCTTAAATCCATAAATAAATAATACACAATAATTCTCTATATATAACAAAGAAATAATCACTTTATATAGAATAATAAATATATTCAAGTTTCTTTATGTACAAGTTTAAAGTATAGTTTGTAATAAAATTTATTTCTTAAGTTGATGATCAATGATAACTCTACCTGACTTGGCTCTTGCCTTTTGGAAAAGAACAGCATTCTTGGCTTTGATATCATTTCCAGCCTTGACAGAACTGGTTTCATCCATTGTCTTCATAGTTTCCTTGAAGTTTGAGAATAAACCCCCGGAGTTTGCATCGGCATTTGGTTTTGGCATTGGATAAAGACCAAGCTTCTTTCTAAATGCTGGACTGTTCAATAGCTTACCTTGAATGACTGATAAGAAACCATTACATGATAACAGAAGCATAACAGCAGCACTGAAATCATATGTGACAAGGATTGAGAGGAAAGGTAATACCATCATGGCTTTTCTCATAGTTGGACTGAATTGTGTAGTACCTGTTTCACCACCGTATAAGAAAGATGCGGTATACACAACAGCTGAGATTAATTGTAAACCAAGATAAGGATCAGCAGCAGCTAAATCCGTAAACCATAAAGTACCTTGTTCAGAGAAACCTTGTACTGGAACTTCAGCCATCTCCCTAACAGCAAAGAATGAGGAAATACCATATGTAGCTTGGATAATAAGGGGAAGGAATACAGCACCTTGACTAGCACCAGTCATCTTGGTAATTTTTCTGATTTTCATATTTGTTATCTGAAGTGCCTTGGTGTCTCCGCTTGCTTGAGCAGTAGTTAATTCCTTTCTTAATTCTGTCATAATAGGTCTAATTTCCATTGCTCTAGCTGTTTTATCTGATGCGTAAAGAAAAACTGGGAATAGTAATAAACGGATACCAATAGCAGTAACCGCTATGGTTGCCCACCATGGTAAGCCTGTGAAGACATGAGTGCTTTCAAGAAGGGTTTCAAAGATATCTCTTGGCCACCAACTGTCGTTTAAACCAACAGATTTCAAATAACCAAATTGATCAGAAGTCAATGCAGTTGTAACTTGGTCAATGACACCAGTTGGTTCTTCGAAACCTAAGGAAGTATCAAACTTCTTCTCTATACTATCTGCTACTTTTGATACAGCTTCTTGTGCGGAAGTACCTGTTGAGTTGAAACGGGCTTGTGGTTGGAAACTGGCAATACTAGTTAGCTTGAAACTTGTTGAGGGGTACTTAATGGTAGAAACTCTTGGTCTAACTATAGAACCAAGGGTGACAGGTCTTGAAACCCCACGTAATGCAAATTTAAACATCTTGGTGAGTCTTTCTTAAGATACTTCTTGTCAACGTGAAATATGGAACAATCAGATTGGTTTATTCACGTCTGTTATAAAACTATTTGTCGATCAACGTTGCTAGTTTACCTGTGAGGAAACCAAGATTTCGATGTCGTGAAAATTGAAAATTTTGGAAAAGCGTGCGAAATACAAGAGACAGAGAGAGTGAGAAGATGGTTAACTATGGATAGTGTTTAGTTTACTGAGATGAGGAGAAGAGTAAATTGAGGTGATCCATTCGTAGAAACGTCTCATTTGACCTTCGGAACAAAACTTTATGCGAATAGTGGTTAGCTGTGAACCTATATATATATAATATCTTCAATAATGCTACGAGCGAAACTTCGACATGGATGTTTGCAGTGTCTCGCAAATTGTTCGACAAAGATCTTAAAGATAGATTCAACGGTACTTATTCCAATACGATCGAACTTAGAGTTCCGTAGAGGCTTGAAATATGGCAAACTGTCCGATGGACTTAGCAATTTAAAAGAAAAAATAAACAACTGGAACTCAAATTTTGTGGAAACCCAACCTGAACCAATTTCGAAATTTGCAAGAAAAAGTGCTAAAGGTAACCCTTTGAATGTTAAAAACTTGAACGATTATGTAGAGGAGATGATAGAAAACCAATACTTTTCATCTGAAAACTTATTTCTGTTTTTTGATTACCTATTCCAGGCTTATGAACATGAAGTACCTCCTTTGATTGCAGATTCTGTTGTGTCAGTTTTAGAGAATGAAGTAGTCCCCGAAGGAACCAAAGTTGATTTACTAATATTACTTCTTTTAAGACTTTCCAAGCTGGATACTGTTTTGCCCACTCACATTACTCAAAGTATATATTCTGCTTGGATACCATTCACAAAAAATGATCAATTTATGGCGTTACTAGATCAATTGAAAGAAGCACCATCACCTTCTGTATCACCTACAGTTGTGAGTCTGAAAGTACATGCATATATCACATTGAGATCATACAGTGATGCTGTAAGCACTTTGTCTTTGGCCAAAGGAAATGCAGACGGATTTGTGGTTGATCTTTTGGCTTTTCATCTAATCAAGAATAACGAAATGGGGCTTTTGAAAGACTACGTAGACATCTTCGTGAAGAACATAGATGAAGACTACTCTTACGTGGTACCTATTTCAGCGCAACTGTTAGAATCTATATTGAAAGCAGCCATTGACAATAAGAATTTTGAATTAGCCAGTATACTATTTCATAAGATGATTCAGTCTCCAGACTATCCAAAGTTCAATTTGACTGACGGAATTATCACGGAATTCATCAAACTCGCAGCTAATAATTTGAATTTCTCCACAATGGACAAATTGATCACCTACAAAATTAAGAAAATAACAAACTCGAAGCATACAAGAAAGGACAGAAACAATATGGTTACAGCATTCAAGAATGAGATGAGCATATTAAAATTGAACACTTACGTGGATCATCTTGGTGCTGGAAAAGTTATCGAAAGAGGTATGTTTTATACATATCGTTTCCATCAACTTCCTGATATCTCTGTCAAGGACTTTGACCACTTGGCCGATGTTCTTGCTAAAGAATTAAAACAAAGTAAAACTTACAAGAAACAGACTATTCTCACCATTAATGATGCCATTTTGCTTGCAAAACAAATGAATGGTTATCATATAATGCAATACAGACAAAGATTCAGTAAAGGTTTGCATCCTGATGAGCAAATGAATAGGATTCTTTCAGGAAGAGTCAGACCAATGGATGTTTCTAGTGCAGAATTAGCTGAAAGATTCCCTGTACAAAGTTCTTCTGTGGGTAAACCCAAAAATACAAGTTTACGATCCATAACTGCCCCTAGGAAGTTTTACTCATCTATGAAAATTTTACCTGTAAATATTCTATTATCGGTGATCGCCAAATTAACAACTTCCAAATCAGACTTCAAAGTATCTTTACAATTAGCAAAAACGATGTTTTCAAAGAGACTGGTTGCTCCAAACAATGAGACCCTGTTGTATCTTATAAAAATCTTGGAAAATTCAGGTGAAACAGCTCAACTCTTGAGTTTATTAGACTCATTTCCTGGAATTAAAATGACTCCCAGATGTTTCAAATTGGTTTTCAATATATTTATTAAATCAGAAAATGTTGATGAGTTATTTACATTCTTAGATAGAGTTCTACAAAGGAATATCTTCCTGATTTCGAATCAAATGTACAACGAAATGAAAACTCTTTGTGATAAGATGGATGATAAACGTTACTTAAAATACAAACCAACTGTCTTTGAACTCCCAGAGATATGATAGACTAATTAACCCAACCTGTATATATGTATATATCTAAATTTATATGACACGCTTGTATGAATCCTGTATTAATAACCGTAATTTCGTTAATATCTTACCCCGGATAATTATTTGCACGGTAGAGCGAAGAGATTTAAAAAAACTGTGGGGTGGACTAACTCCCCGATGGTGAAAAATTAAACTCCTCTCTAAATTTTTTCTACAATGAGGGAATTTTTCACTGTGGTGTCTTGATTGATTACCCCTTGATTTTCATATTTTCTTTCTACTCTTTGTTACGAGATTTCTAATAAACAGCTTCCAGTGGATTACAAAGTTCAATTCACTTCAGTTCACTACAAAAATTTGATCATTGAAGGTGACTAGATATGTTCGTCCGACAATTTATGAAGCTCACCGCTTCACGATACACTAAAAAACTCGGCACGGTGAAGCCTCAAAATGTTAGAAAATTGGTTTATGGAGCCATGGGTGTCGTTACTGTGACTGGAACGGGTAGTTATTTAGCTAAAGACACGCCGTTTCTTTCGGAGTTCACACATGGAAGTGAAGGAAATAAGTCTACCCTTCCACTAGACCAACTTGAGCCAACTCACTATTGTTCAAACACTTCCGATTTCAATGATGCAATTAATAAGATATCCTTGAGTCTATCCCACCCTGAAACACAGATCTCTTTGAATCAAGGGGATCGTTATAGTCATTCTTTGAATCTGGCTTCACCACATAACGTTCCATCAAAAGATAAGATTCCAGGTTGTGTGATATATCCTACATCAACCGAAGAAGTTGTTGCAGTAGTCAAAGTTGCAAATGAGTATAATATTCCAATTGTCCCATTCGGATCAGGATCATCATTAGAAGGACATATCCATACTACCAGACCATTCTCCATTGCTCTTGATATGACAAAAATGAATAAAATTATTAGTTTGAACGAAGATGATTTAGATATTCACGTGCAAGCTGGTGTTCCATACTCGGAAATTAACAAGCTTTTAGCACCAAAGGGGTTAATCTTAGGATCAGATTGTGCTCCTAATGCTGTTATAGGAGGTATGGTAGCTACCAATGCATCAGGTATAAATGCATTTGCATTTGGTCCTATGAAGGATAACGTCGTCAACTTAACAGTTGTCTTAGCAGATGGAACAGTGATCAAAACTCGTCAACGTCCAAGAAAGACCAGTGCAGGTTATAATTTGAATAATTTATTTGTTGGAAGTGAAGGAACTCTGGGTATTGTTGTTGAAGCAACTGTGAAAGTTCATGTTAAACCAAGGTATGATACCACTGTTATTGCACAATTTGAGAATCTTGGGAATTGTACAGATACTGTCTCTGAATTAATTAGACAAGGTGTTCCATTATATGCAATTGAATTAATGGATGCCGGTATGATGAAATGTTTCAACTATGCAGGTGCTAGTCGTACTTGGCTTAACACCCCTTCATTACTATTGACCATTGGAGGATTGAATAAAGTTATAGTTGATGAATATATGAAAGAAGTAGATTCAATCGCTCATAAGCATTCATGTCAAAGAATTGTGTATCCTAGGGACAAAGCAGAAGAACTTGAACTTTTCCAATTGAGAAAGAATGCTCACTACTACATAGTTGATTATGGATTCAATGAAGTTTCTGAGGATTTAAGATTATGGGGAACAGATGTAGCTGTTCCAATGTCCAAGTTGACTCAAGTCTTAGAAACCTCTCATAATCAAATAAGAGAAAACGGAATTGAATTTGTTACTGTTGGTCATGTTGGGGATAGTAATTTCCATTTCAATTTATTGTATAAACCGGAAGAAGAAGAAAAAGTAGAGAAATTAGTTGGTGATTTAGTTATATTAGGATTGGAAAATGGAGGTACATGTACTGGAGAACATGGTGTTGGTGTAGGTAAGAGGAAATATTTACAAATGGAGTTGGGAAACCACACTATTGATCTTATGAGACAGATCAAGATCAGTTTAGACCCTAAAAGGATTATGAATCCAGATAAGATTTTCAGTATAGATCCTGAAGATATAGTATAGAAATTATAGAATAACTTTTATGTAAATAATAATAGAAATAGTAATAGATTTATTGAATAAACTGAAAATTATATATGTACTTTATGAACAAAAAAAATATACAAATTTAAAAACCATTTATTGATTAATAAAAGAAGTCCCCCCAAAAAGTTCATGAAGTAAGAGAATGAGTCGTAAAAGAAAACAAGATGAAATGTAAGATGCTAAAAATTACAATGAAGAATAAATAATACTTTGATAAAACAAATTAATGAAGAAATAATCAAGCAGATTCATTTTGTATAGTTTGTAATCGTTCGAAATTTCTTTTCATAGCATCTTCAATGAACTTACGGCCAGTAGTGACAGGATATTTCTTTTGTGGACCTTGAATTTCAACATCAGTATTGGCTTGGTTGAAGAAACCAATGGTGTATCTATCACCAGTGTTTTCTTCTGGAGTTGGAAGTCTAACTCTGTGGAAATTAGATTTTAAGATATCATCAGACCAAGACATAAGCATATCACCAATGTTGATAACGATCTCACCAGTAACAGATGGAACAGGAGTCCAATCATCACCGTAACCAAAGTCATGATGAGCTTCTCTACCTGGACAAACTTCTAAACCGTGATCACCTGTTCTTTGGAATAATAATGTTAAACAATCAAAATCTGTATGTGGGCCAGCTCTCCATTGAGATTTGTCGAATTTCTTACCTGTACAGTCAAAGTAATGTAATAATCTGAGAGTAGATTGAGCAGTTGGTAATTCAATGTTATGAGCTTTTGTGAAAAAATCTGATGGGTAACCTAATTTTTCTGCAAATAATTCCATGATAAACATACTGATGTTTTGACATTTCCAGATAAATTCCTTTGTTTTCTCTCTCCATTCTTCACCGACATCTTCGGTATGTGGCCAGTTTTCGTTAATACGGTGTAATTGTAATTGGTTAGATTCCTTTTGATCAGCGGTACCAGTAGATGGTCTAACTTGACTCAATGATTCGTAACCGGTATTCTTCAATTTTTCATGAGGAGTCTTCATTTTCTTTTCAAGAGGTAAGTCAAAGAATTGTTTGGATAAAGCAAACATTTCTTCAATGTCCTTGGTGTTTGGGAATTCTTGATCATAAAGAGTTAAGAAACCAGCAGTTGTAGCAGCAGCAAATAATTCTTCTTTGATCTCTTCACGACGTTCTAAATGATTGGCTAAACTGATTCTAGGGATAGCTCTAGAAACATAGCTGAAGACGTCTGTGGTTGCTGTTGGGGCCATTTTTGATGTAATGAAGTTATGCAATGATATCAATTAATATAATAGTATCTATAGATTATAATATTATAATATTCAATACCTTTCAACTCAAGATGAAAAAAAAAATTAACAGGCAACTCTTATCAATTTATAGCTCAACAAGCCTGCGTAATTTCTATTTTCTCACCATCAGATTCCGATCCCTTCCCGACTCGGAATTAAAGAGGTGCATGAAGCCGTGCATTTTCTCGTTTTTTTATGCATTTCTTCCGACTATGTTTTAAGGTTCCCACACAAAATGGAATTAAGCATTAATTGGACCTATATTGAAATCATTACATATACGTATATAGATATACATACTAAAAGTATGTTGATACTCATATTTCTCAAATAGTCGGATAGTGTTAACATCGTATGCGGATCAACTTGCTGGTACGACAACCTTATCATTCGCGCGAGAAGAAACGGTCGCCGTGCGAGAATCAGAAGACTTTTGTGGTTCGGCACTCTTGTTGTTGGTGTTTGTCACCTTGAGAGCAGCTAGTCTTGCCTCCAGTTCTTGGTCAAGAGCATCATCATCAGTATTGTGCTGCTCCTTACCTGCCTGTGCCAGTTCAGGAGCAATGACATGGGAAGCTTCTGTTTCCTCAGCAAGCAGCTGAGCCAACTCGCTTTCCAGAGCCGCGTCTTCCTCCTCGTTCTCGTTCTCGTTCTCGCCCCGTTCGTCTCGGAGACCCGGAAGAGAGAGTTGCTCAGTTGCCTTATTGATCTTATCTACCTCGAGATTCACGTTGCTCATTAACTCCGCAACCTCTTCTGTGGTGCCGACTTTTTGGTTCAAAACCTTAAGGAGCTGTGCATTGGACTCTAATGTCTGTACTGTCATTAGATTGTTCTTCGCATCGGTAATTTTCAATAGGACAAGCGAAAGGTTCTGCAGAGACTCATGACTATTCTTGAGGGACTCTTTCAGTCTCTTCTTCAAAGACAGTAGAGTCTTTGCTCTTGTCATCTTAATCTCGTCAAGTTTCTTCTCCTTCTTGACTTCCTTTTCGTGCAATATGGTTCTCAACTCATCATCTATAACTTGAATCCGACTCGTCAAACTGTAATTGTACTGTTCGATGTTGTGGCATCCATCTATCAAATCAGCAATTGAGTCTATTTGTTCATCAGACAATACTTCCTTGTCGTTTGGATCAATGAATTGGATGTTTCTTTTTGGCGTGATTCGAATCGATTTGAGGTCTCTTTGCAGATAAAGTAAACAACAATCAACATCGAAATCTGATAATCTTGATGCATCACTTCTAATTCCTTCTTCTCCTCTTTTCAGCGATCTTCGCAGTTGGGTCTCAGATAATATTGGTGGATGTTCATCCTCTATACATTTTTGAACTATTGAACTTATCTCTTTCAATTTGGAAACCAATATAAATTTCTCATTTTTATTCAGTACCCCATTTTCATCATCAGAACCTGCCTTGTAAGGTCTATTGAATAAGGGAGCCCAGGACAGTATACTCTTTAGAACACCTCTGCCTTGTATATCATTTATTGATGACGCGGCGAATCTCGAGTAAGGAACAAATAAACCATCTGAGACTAACCTTTCGAATACTTTATTTAATCCCTTGGGCTTCAAATTTTTGGAGCTCAAGCTCAGCATATTGACTACTGAGTTACTATCAGCTGCACATTGATCTTCAAAGAGACCTGACTCTAACAATTTTGGTAGCAATGAACTCCATGCTTGCAAATTTGCCTCGTACCCGTCAGGGTTTGTTTCTCTAAGGTGATTGAAATTGGAATAGAGTGAGGTGAGTCTTGACTCAGTAAAACTCGGATGTTTCAGTATCACCGCTTCTATAGACTCTGACATTTTGATCAACTACCACCTCTCTTTTCTGACTTGCAAACCCGTAAAATACTCTAAAAAAACAACTCACAAGATAAGCAAAGAGAAAAAAAAAATATTTATCGTATTGTTTGATATGTCATTTTTCTCGCCTCTCTATAATGAACATGTTTTTTGCGATCTATCATGCGTATCTTTTCAGTGGCAACTACTATTTTTTGAGCTTCGTTTCTTCCATTGAAGCTTTTGCAGCATCAGTAGTGAAAGTGATTGCACATAGGGATGACATTGTTCAATAGTGTGAGTGATCCAGGTCTGGTAAAGTTTGGTATCCATCTAGATCAATTACAATCGGGCGTAGAGGAGCCTAATTATTCTCTGATAAACGAAAGTCTTGCAAAGTTAGTTAAGAAAAGTCAATACAATCATGACAAAAATGAAGATGATGAAGTTGAAAAGACTCAAATTGGTGATTTCTTAATACCAAAATTATTAGCTGTCTCTACTACAACTGATGATGATGAATTACGCTTTAAATTACTTAGAATCTTAGAAGTGATACTCCAGTTTTTCAAATTCGAAATCATTACTTCAAAATACATACCCATTGATCTTATAAGCGAAGGATTAGACAGTCCACTTGATGATATAGTTGTACTGATCATAAGGGTTATAGGGAATATCGATGCAGCTGATCTTATCGCCAGCACCCCAATGATCAACAAGATGGTTAGTCTATTGAAGACACCTGATACCTCAGTAAAAGTGGTAAGCGAAATTGAATGGGCATTATCCAGATTATCTGAGAATGGTGAACTGATAAGGAGAAGACTGAAATCAAAGGAGATTATGGATACATTCCATGAGATGAGATTTGGGGATGATAAAAGCGGTAAATTAAGACCTCGTTTATTTGATCTAATGAAAGATTTATTACCATCATTGAAAGAGGATATTCCTGAGAAACTTTACCTTGTTGATCTTGAAGAGTTCACAAAGGAAGATGATGTATTATACATTGCATACTTACTCAATTTTTATACCAATTTGATGATAGCGGTAGTTGATACCAAATCTTTAAGTTTTGTCTTGCCCAAATTGGAAGTACAACTCGACTATATTACAAGGCTATATACTGAAGATGATTTCAAATCTGATATGAAATTTTTTTTCAAATTAGAACCGGTAATTATGATTTCTGGTTTGGCACATTACCTTCCTGATATTTTCAAGAAACTTGAAGCAAAGCATAAAATTCTAGAAAAAGCAAAGATTGCATACTTATCCCAAGAGGATTCTAATTATTTATTGGCTAATATTCCTCCTTCATTATTACAAGAGAGTTTGGGTGATGAATTCATAAGTCAAATTCCTTTGAACATGAGAACAACCAAAATTTATCAGAACTTGATCTCGGAGGAAACAACATTTTCCAAGCTTGAGTTGCTAACATCTTCAAAATTACAATCTTTACAAGTGATTGAGTTCTTAGAGATATTATCAAGCATGACACAATCGTGGTTCAGTTGTGAAACTCTACTCCGTAATCACCCAGGAGCAGTAAACAGACTTCTCGATGAAATAGTCAGTGTTTCAAATCCAGAAGTTTGGGATTTGAAAGTGCAAGTCTTGGAGAATTTCTTACAATTTAAGGAAAAATTAGGTATTTGGGAAACCAAAATCACACA
This sequence comes from Wenyingozyma ramenticola, assembly GCA_024271885.1. Taxonomy (NCBI): domain Eukaryota; kingdom Fungi; phylum Ascomycota; class Pichiomycetes; order Pichiales; family Pichiaceae; genus Wenyingozyma; species Wenyingozyma ramenticola. The sequence continues at coordinate 766,020 of JANBXF010000001.1, forward strand.
AAATTACACGTTGATGAAACAAGGTAGATCTATAAATCATGATGCTGGTGTAATGATCGATACAATTATATAGTTATCGAAATATATATGACTAAATTTTATTACTAAATATACATGAATGAATTCTTATTCTAAATTACTTACTTATTCAAGGTAAAGAGAACCAGCTGAGACGATATCTCTATGAATTAATTCCAAAGCCTTTGCCATTTTATTTTCTAATTCAACATTACCAATAACCCTAGAAACATCAATCAATTGATTGATCAATTCTTCTAATCTTCTAAAACATCTGATTAATGAACCTTCATAAACATCAGACATCTTACAGATTCTAGTAAATGTACCACCTTTACACCAAGCAAATACAACTTCCATTAATTCAGATCTAAAGGATTCAACATATTCTTTTTCATTGATTTCAATCTTAGATTCCTTTGATATCTTGGCTATTCTACTTGCCATTTCTCTTAATTCTTTCAAAGGCTCGGATAATTCTGGTTTCAATCTTGGAACTTCTTTTGATTTCTCTTGGAAAACAAAACAAGACAATAATGAAGCACATACCTCTGGAGTTAAGTCATTGAATGTACCATTGAATATCAATTCAGTTAACAATAATTCATCACCTGTTGAGATCTCACATGCAACTCTACCTTTTAATTCAATGACATCGTTTTGTGTAGTGAATCCTAATCTTCTCAAGACACGTTTACGATTCTTCAAATCGTCTAATTGTAAAACAGATTGAACTTCACTTATTTTAACCTCTGTTTGTTTGATTTGATCTTCTAATGAAATCTTATAAGAATATTTCTCGTATAATTCCTTAAGATTCTTCGATTGTGATAATGGATTGGAGTACAATTTAGATTCTAAAATTTCAATTTTCTTCAACAAGACTTTGAAATCTTCATCATCTTTAACATGCATTTTCTCTAATGGATCCAAAAGTGGTAATCCATCTGGATGACGTCTGATAATTTCTTTCAAAGTCTTAGTTAAAGTCTTCTTAGCCAATTTGTTCTTCATATCCTTAGGTAACAAAGATCTACAAACACTTATCGATTGAATTGAATCCAATGTTATTGGAATTGTTTCACTTGTAGTTTCCTCGCCTTCTTTAGCTGGTCTGACACCCATTGGTAAGACAGGATCTGTAGGTTTGATTAGCGAGACTGGAGAATCAACAAATAATGAACTTACAAAGACATCAACGATATATGAGTCATGATCTGAGTAATTCAAAGTTTCACCTCTTCTATGTGTTGGTCTCTTATGGAAATCGATCACAATACCCCAACCATAATCCATTGATGTACTATCTTTATCCTTTGCTGGGATTTTCACTTTTATCAATCTTCCACCTTTCAAATGTGGTAAAATATTTGAAGGATGAGTGATAACTTTACGGAAATCTTCATTATAAGTATCCAATTGTTTCTTTAATTCATAATATTCTTTAATGTTAGCATAATCTTCGATTTTAGGTAGATCTGTCAATTCATCTTTCAAAGACTCTATCTTTTGTTCGAGTTTAGGAATAGAAACTGTATTTTGAAATTGGAAAAATGAACTTTGTAACATGAATTCAGGAGAGATACCTTCAACTCTCATAAGATTAAGAATCATATTATAACCAAGGTGGAAAGCAGAATCTAATCTATCAGCAACACCTTTCACCATTCCTTTAGCGACTTGAGGTTCCATTTTTTCATCAATCATCATAATAACAATACCACGATCATCTAAACCACGACGACCAGCACGACCAGACATTTGAATATATTCACCACCAGAAACCCAACGGAATTTAATACCATCCCATTTTCTAACAGATGTAAATACAACTGTCTTTGCAGGCATATTTAAACCAATTGAGAAAGTCTCTGTTGCGAATAGTACTTTCAAGAAACCTTCTTGAAATAAAATTTCGATAATTTCTTTCAAAATTGGTAATAATCCAGAATGATGGATACCAATACCTCTTTTCAATAATGGCAAAATGGATTGAATTTGTGGTAATTCCTTATCATCATCACTCAATATACTTATAGCATTGTTGAAAATCTTAACAATCATTTCTCTTTCTTCGTCAGTATTGAAATCTAATTTAGACATTTTCAATGCAAGGGATTCACAATCTCTCTTTGAGAATGAAAACACAATAACAGGGTTATATTTTTTCATCCAAATCATCTTAACAATTTTATAAATATCAGTTTGACCACCACCATTGGCACCACCTTTCCAAGAATTACCCTTTTTACCCTTTGATTCAGTTGAATTTGGATCTTCACCTAATTTATTAGCAATTGAAGTCATAGCCTTTTGGAAATTTTCTTCTCTGAAAGTTCCCTTTTCATCAACAACAAGATGAATACCATCACCACCACCTGGGAAAAGATAATGTTGTAAAGGAGTTGGTCTAAAATCGGTATAAACAACATGACATGGTTGATTATGGATTTTAACAATCCATTCAGCGAATTCCATTGCATTTGGAATAGTAGCGGATAAAAACACATAACGAACCTTATCTGGTAATAAAATCATAGTTTCTTCCCAAACAACACCTCTTGAAAGATCTCTCATATAATGAACTTCATCGAAAATAACCCAAGCAACTTCTCTCATGATCTCTGAACCACGATAAAGCATAGATCTTAAAATTTCAGTAGTCATAACTAAACAACCGGCATCTGGATTTATAGTAACATCACCAGTCATAAGCCCAACATCACCAAATTCTGCTTGTAATTCTCTAAATTTTTGATTACTTAAAGCTTTAATTGGGGAAGTATAGATGACTCTCTGTTTATCTCTTAATGATTGAGCAATTGCATATTCAGCAACCACAGTCTTACCAGCGGAAGTATGGGCAGATACTAAAACAGATTCTCCACGATCAATACAAGAAATAGAAGTATCTTGGAAAGGATCTAATATGAAAGGATATGTTCTTGCTTCTTTTGTACGTTTATGTTGACCAATTGGAACGTAGGCATAGTTTGGTGGGAGGGCAACTTGATGTCTAACTTGATGACTCAATTTCATTGATTTGGAATCTTTTGAGGTATCTGTATCATTTGAATCAGTTTTCTTACTACCCATTAAACCATCAGATGATGGAACTTCTCTTGAAGTTTCAATTTCAATTGAATCAGCAACAATAGGTACAACTGATTTCAACTCTTTCTTTTGTCTCTTTTGTCTATGTTTTTCGTCATCTTTAGTTTCTTCTTTTTCAACTTTAACTTCCTTTGCTTCTTCATCATCACTTTGAGTAGTTCTCTTCTTTGTTGTAACATTATCACCATTATGAGCGATTTTTTCCTCCAAGGACTCTATATCCTGAACGGGAGCTTCGTCAAAGACGCCAAATAAGTCATCCATGGTTATTTATGTGACTTCTAGGTAAATTTGACTTTAGGAAATGTAAATTTTCTATAGGATTTTATACTGAAAAATATATATATCCTGTTTATATTACATGATTTACAAAATATACTATGCAAAAAAAAATTTTAGGTGCACTGAGGATAAATGACAGAGTCAGCGGCGGTGGTGAGCGGCGTTTTTTCAATCTTTATTTGATTTTGGATTTACGAAATATATTTATTTACGTGATTGGTGTTAGATCAATGGGGTTTTGGTGCTGATAGTTATGTCACATTTAGATAGACTAGTAGACAACAACATCAATTGCTTGTTCATTGCAAAGAATGGAACTCAAGATGAAGGAGATGAAGGAGATGAAAGAGAAGAGATGAAAATGATCAAATCAGAGTATGCGATAAATAAAGAATCAATGTTAATACTAAGTCTAACATTTTCACAAAGTTTTTATAAATCACTGAAGATATTGGAAAATGGAGAGATAAATGTAATAGGTAATAATCCAATAAATGAGTTATTCATGATAAACGGTGATGGCGGTGTTATTGTGGATTACAAAAGATGGTACTGTTCATGCGATGAATTTGCAGTTTCTCTGTTCACGCGGGGGAATGAGGAGCTGGGAAAGGAAGATAAAGTATACTGTTGTCATCTACTGGCTCTCAGAATACGACATACACATTATGACAAATTGAGGCTTGATAATGTACCGAAATCAACAGTACTCACGGACAGATTAAGCTATATAAACGCAACTACCAGCAGTTTCATAGTCACTTAACTGGTACCACTATTCGCACCCGCCACGCTGATACCCTCCCCAGCCACACGTACCCACGGAAAAAAGACTAACAGCGACTAACCAAACGCTTTCCAGGCTCCCAACCCCCAACCCCCAACCTCCAACAGCCACTCGCTCGCTCATTCAACCAGTGAAAATTGAAAAATTGAGAAATCAACAGTGATCGATTGATTAGGATTCAATTGATATATGATCCTTGACAAGTTCTATTCTAATCGATTGTCTGATTACATACATACATACATATTCACATTTAATCTATACATACATTTGAGGTATATATTCATAGATCCATCATATACATTGTTACTATTATTAGTAGATAGATTGCTTATTCTTTCATATATTAGTCATTCAATCTACTCGCATTTTTACCTCACACAAATCAATAGTTTATTAACACATCATAGTATAATATCCAATATAGTACCAGCAGTACAATACTATCGATTTATTCTACTCATTCATAGATCGTAGTTATTATTCTCATTCCTTCCATCAATTAATTCAATTAACTACTATACCCATTAGTCATTCACTATACATACACATTTGCATTCTGATTATATCATTTATTCATCTTTCTTTCTTTCTGATTTGAAAATAAATTGAAAAGAAAAATCATCATACATACATTATTCACAAGTCCAATAATTCCATGTTCAATTAATCAAACTCCACAATGTCAAATACATCAATACAGGTAAATTCATCTCATTATTTACAGGGGAGCCATCATTCAACTGAGAATGCCAAGAATACTAATTCCAATAACAGTAATAAATCAATTCAGATATTATCAAGTAGTAATACAACTTCAACTTCAACTGCTACTCCTTCCCCAACTCCAACTCCAAATCATTCAACTATAACCTTGACTCAACATCCATCTAATTCCGAAACAAGTCCCGCATCAAATACTGATTCAAATGATCCAGATACCACCACAACCACTCAACTTGATAAGAAGAAAAAAGTTAATGTTAAAGATCTTTTAACAGATGAAGATAATGAAAAGATTGATAATTTCATAATAAGAAACTCTAAATTCAGTCTCTCTAATGGTATCAAATTCCCTGTTTATTTCGGTACAAATGAACAAGATTTCAAGATTCATAGAATGGTTGCATTAAGAAATAGAAGATTACATTCTAATCCAATTTACAATACGAATGAAGACACAGAAAGAAAAGATAGACTCTTGAAAGAAAAAGAGGAATCCAAAAAACGTCTACAAAAATTGAAAGAAGAAAGAGTTAAAAGACTTGAAAAAGCAGAAAGGGAAGAACAAGCTGCAAAGGAAGCTTCTTTGAAAAAGGACTCTGAACAAACTACACCACCTGCAACAGAAGTATCTAATACATCTACTACTCCTGTTCAAGAAAATGGTAAAAATCAATCTACAACAATAAAATCTCCAACATCAACTCCATTAACTACTAGTTGGAATTCTATTGGAGCTAATTTAAAATCTAATGCTCCTTCTAAACCATTACCCAACTCCTCTAATAATCATCCTACAAGCGCCTCAACTACTACAACCACCACCGCCACCACCACCACCACCACAAATAATAATACCACTAATTATAATACAAATGATAAGTCAGTGCCGCCAACTTCTAATACTTTAACAGGTTCAACAACTCCAATTACGCAATCATCTAATTCACAATCACGTTCAAATTCTGAATATATCCCAATGGATAATACTTTGAAATCTCTTGGTTTATTATTATTCAAAGTAATGTTTGATAAAAAGATGATTAGTTCAATTACCAAAATTGAAGATGAAAGTTCATTAAAACCACATGGATTAGTCAATACAGGTTCAATTTGTTATATGAACGCAATTTTACAATTATTGTTTTCATGTGAACCTTTTGTCAAAGTATTGAATTTCATTGATCAAATGTCATTACCAAATTTTGAATCCAAGACACCAATATTAGATGCTGTATTAGTGTTTATGGACTCAATTAAAACATTGGATAATAAAAATGATTCAAAAGCATTGAATCCTGTTCAATTTTACAATTCGATTCATAAATTACCAAGATTCAAACATCTTATATGGGGAAGACAAGAAGATGCAGAGGAATTTTTAGGTTATTTATTAGATGGATTAAATGAAGAATTTATTCAAAGTTTAATGGATACTCCAGTTAATGAAATTAATAAATTACTTCAAACCATTACTGATACTGAAACAAAGATTAAAGTAATGAAAGTCTTAGAGATGATCAAAGGTAATGGTTCAACAGTTGTTGAAGAAAAGACAAATAAATCGAATGGATGGCAAGAAGTTAATAGTAATAAGAAAGTTTCAACATTAAATAATACAGTTGAAATCAAACCATCACCAATATCGATGTTATTTGGAGGTCAATTTAGATCAGAATTAGAATCACCAAATTCCAAGAAGGCAAGTATAACTCTTGATCCATTTATGCATATCCAATTAGATATTGATGATTCAAATACAAACGATTTAATTACTGCTTTTAATAAATTTTCTGAGATTGAAAAAGTTTCAATGAATAATCAAATTGCTAAAAAGCAAAATTTCATTGATAAATTACCTGTTGTCTTGATTATTCATCTCAAGAGATTTAGTTATGTTTATGATGATAATAATGATTCAAATGGAGATGTTGAATATGAAACAGTTAATAAGAAGAAGAATGGAAAGAATAATAACAATAATAATAATACCGCAACTCCACCACCAGTAGTACCTTCTCCAACATCAACATACACAACATCCTCACCATCATCATTTGGTAGAATTGAAAAATTACACAAGAAAATCAAGTATGATAATGAATTCAATTTACCTTTGAATTGTATTTCTAAAACATGTATAAATGATAACAATTTAGATAATTTCTCAAATCAACCACGTTATAAATTGATTGGAGTTGTATATCATCATGGTAGATCAACAGATGGAGGTCATTATACATGTGATGTATTAAATTCAAATAAATGGGTTAGAATTGATGATAATGTAATTACAAATGATTTAAAAATAGACGATGTTATTGAAAATGGTTTATCTGGTGGTAATGGGTTTAATAATTTTAAAAGTGCATATTTATTAATGTATCAAAGAATTAATTAATTAATTAATTAGTTTAATTTTATAAATAATTTAATATATGATGAGTACAAAACATTTTAACGCATCAATACCTACCTCTTTTTGATATTAATGCATGAAAGGGGTTAACAACGCGTTTGATTACTTTTTGATTATGTCTTGATTTAAGGGATACTTGAAGACACGTAGAGACTTATCTCATCACAAGATATGTAAAAGTCTTATCGTATCATAGCATACGTATATATGATTAATAGTAATATTACGCATGTATGTAATTAATTACAAGAGTACGAATAACGCAAGGAAGATCATATAATGACTATTTCCTTATAACACGACAAAAGTCGTGTTGCATGAGCTAATAAAAATCTTGACTCGTAAGTTTCAACGCGGTGAAAAAGAAAAAAAGGAGGGAAAAAAGAAAAGAAACGCGAAGAAAACAAAGGAGGAGAAGTCAAAAGATCCAATCAATTTCTAATTGTTATAATTTTCCGCCGCCTTGTTTTCTTCTTATAGTAAGAGGGTTGCCTAATCGGGAAGGCCGAGTAAATAAGAATTTTTGAAATTGAGTTTTCTGTGTGAGAGTGATCTCGCACCGGTGAAAATATCATCGATGATCAGCTCAGCGCTCTCCTGATGGCTGAATCAGGCACTTTTCTTAACGCCTCGTCATTTTTTACGAATTTCTAATTTTACCACTCTGAAATTGATTGATTGATTTCAGTTGATTTCATCGTGATGGTAATAGTAAATTTACTGTTTAGAAGATAATTTCAATAACCCGGGTTATATTTATTATAAGTGATATAAAAATATAATGAAAACATTCTAGATATTATTATATATAAAATTCAAACAAAAAAAATAAACCAATTTTGAAATCTTTAATGGTAAATTTATCCTTTCAATATAATCACTTTGAAAAGTGTAAAAAAACACCTTTTAATTAAACAAGTAGCATTCGAATAGTAAAAAGGATCTTTTCATTAATTAAAAGCAACTAATATTGAAAAAAGTAATAAAGAAAATTAATAATTATAAGTAAATAAATTTTTTAGTGAAAGATTCACAAAAACTGGAATTATTTTTTCAATCTTAAAAATAAAGAATGTCTGAAATCATACATGCTTTTGTTTATACTAATTGAAGAACTTATAATAAGTAAGCAGCGGCACCAGCAATAGCGGCTAAACCAGCAACACCAGCTTGAGCAGCAGCACCTTCGTAAGTGGAGATAGCAGCAGAAGAAGATGGGGAAGCAACGGCGGAACCAGTAGCACAGGTGGTGGTGACAGTGTAGGTCTTTTCTAAAGTACATGGACAGTCAGTGATGGTTAAAGTGGTGGCACCAGTAGCAGTGTAAGTCTTACCGTTGGTGGTAATTTCAGTGGAAGCTGGGCAGTAAGTGGTGATAGCAGTAACGACTTCATCAATGGTTGTAACATAGGTGGTAGTTGAAACGGTATCGTTAGAGTAGGCAAAAGCGGAAGCAGCTAAAGCTAATGGGGCTAATAATTTGAATTGCATTTTTGATATAGTTATTAATAAAGCGAGAGACTAATGAACAATAGTTGATAAAGAAGAAAGGAGAAAAGAGAGAAGAGAAGGAAGAAAAAAAGGTTATCTAAAAATTTGTTCAATTTAAATGAGGGAGAGACCAAAGTATTTATAATCCAAGTTTTTGAAATGAGTTGTTACAGTTTTACCAAAATGTAAACAAAAGCTAACAATTTTAAAGTTTGGTCCCCTGCACGACAGAAGAAAAATCTAGTAAGTGAGAATTTTTTATTGCCGCTGTTTCTATTTTTAGACTCAGCCACTCATCAAGCCTTTTTTTTCTTATTCTTCTTCTTCTTCGCTTCTAGTTTTATTATTAGTAACTTCTAATTTATGTGATTAATTATAGAGCTTTGAACTAATGTTTTATATATATGTATAACTGATTGAATTTAATAGTGAAATATGTATTCAAATATACGATATAATGATATATAGATATATACACACACACAAGATATACTAGAGTGGATAAAGAATGTTGAAAATCCAAGGGATGCCGAAAACGGCAGGTTATCTTTTTTAGGTGCAAACACCCGAAGATCGCAGTATAAACAACAAGCTAACGTTGTGTGTGTGTGTGTTTTTTGTGTGTAGAGATGGGGTTTTTTTCTTGTGTGTTTTCTACCAGGGTAGTAACGACTATAAGTTACTCGCAATATAATATAAACTCATCCTGCATAATTGCTATATTCTCTCGTATACAAATCATAAGCTACCCTTAAGCTAATATGATGAGTAAAATCAGAAATTAAGTAATCGGAGAGAATTTCTTTATGAAATCATTCACGTTCTTACTGACCAATTTCTTTCTGGAATAATAAGTACTCCCGCTGAAAAGTTACGTTACTCTGATAAATCGCTCGCTATCTTTACTTGATTAATTCAATTAGATTGGCTGGTTTATTCAGATACTCTGTTATTACTCGTATTATTACTCATCTTATTACTCATATTGTTACTCATACTGTCTGTCACACAGCTCTATTCTTGCCATAAACCAGTTAGTAGATACAGAACATTTGCAAAACAATAGAAACTTCGTGAGTTAGTCAACTCAACAGACGCGCTTTCAAACCCCCATATTATAAACTCACCCACCTGCAATTACTTCTCTTTCTATAAAACTTCCCTCGAGTTTTGCCACTAAAGCAGTAAGTCGCCTTCCTAAAACGGCATCACTGCGAGAAAGAACTCGGATTTCTCACGACATTTTTCACTTCCTTTTAACTCGCGCTACATTCGCAAGATTCTTGGTGCAATTTCGAGAAAATTCGGTAGTTAATTTGTTGTTTACTTAGTAAATAAAATTGCTGCCGCTATTAAATTGTCCATTTTGAAACTGGGCCATTGGTACCCTTACCGTTTTATTACCAGCTCATCGATTTATGCGGTTATCTACTTTCCAAAACAAGATTCCCTAAGATCCTAGGCCTCGACAATCGAACCAGCAGTACATATACATATCTACTGAATTAATCACCATATCTTTAAACCCTACTATTAACTAGAAGATTAACAACACACCACTCCACTTGCTTTACGAATACGAAGTACCACCGGGCGGATGCTCGGTTAGGCGGGTAATGTTGTTTTGTTTGGGATCAATTCATCTTATGTTTTTATTTTGTTTTATTTTATGATTTTTTAATTTTTGTTTTTGTTTATGTTTATGTTTATGTTTTTCTCCCACTGAAACATCAAAAACAGTAGTAGCCTGTTTTTTAAAGTTTCTAAAAAAAGATTAATTAACTCTCACTTTAAAATAAATTAATATCAGGTTACGATTTTTTTGCCCTATAGTAAATGAGAAACTTTAATTTCATTATTTTTAGTCTAACTAACTAACACATAATGCTTGGTGGAATTTCCTTTCTTGTATCTTTTACCCCTTGCTCATGATTGGTTAGAAATGAAATAATAGCAATCATTCATAAATTTAGTAAATTTATTTGTTTGTTTACCTTTCAATTAATGTTAATTTGTTGGGATAATATAGAAATTATTGGCTATTTCTAATTATCAAAATATTTAAAAGGTTACATTGAAATTTTATATGTGCGTTTATAATATACGATAACAAACCAATGGACAACTTCACTTATTTTAAATCTTGTGCTATATATAAACCTTGGCCTAAACTAGTAATAGTCACACTTTCTAATACTTCTTTCTGGAAAGATCGCAATTTAAAAGTAATTTTACTCAAACCCGTATCTTATAATTGAATTTTTTCGGTCTCAACCAGGGGTTTACTGAAGTAAAACGAAATTTCTATTCCCTTTACGTAGATAAATCTAAGATTTTTCTTTCTTGTAATTCCCTTTTACATCTATTTGTTTACTTTCAAGTCCATGTTTAGACTAGACTAGAAACTTCATTCTAAATTTACCACAAAATAAAAAATAAATCACTAGAGAGTAACGCTCTATTTTAAAAACCCCACATGATTTCATCGATTTCATCAATTTGGGTCTTTCTTTCAGTAATTTACTACATTCAATTCAAAAATGGCAGGTTTTATTTGTTTTGGTTTTTATTTTGTATACCTAAATTCAAGGGACTTATTCAAAGTACAGCCATTCATTAATCTTGTCGTTTAGTGTATTACTCTTATCATGATTCAATATGCTTAGATTTTAGATAAGTTATATAAACATTTTATCTGTCTGAGTTAGTTTGTGTCATAAAAAAAAATCAGTTATTTCTATGATAAAAGTTGAGCGCTATATCATTACTATATCATTACTAACTTCCAGGCTAATAGAGTTACTTAACAATTGATGAACGATCAAATTAATTCAGAAAAATACACAACCATTCACTATTGAATTATTAACATTTTTTACAATTTACTAGCTTGTTCAATACTAAAATGGCTACAGTACTCTATATTAGTAAAATATTCACTTTGGTTCATGAGAAGCAAGTAAATGAGCTTTTATGGTGTACCTTTTATAAAGAGTTCTTGACAATTTATATTGTTTTTCATCTTTCCTGATTTGGGTTTTATAAAGAGACCCTTCACCTTCTTTACTAGCTTTTACCCTTTCATGAAAAGATTGGTTGTATGATTCCTACTTCACATTTTATAAAGTGTACGTTGTTGTATGATGATTATAACTGGAGCAGTACTGGAACGAAGTTGAGTGTTCAACATAATTCAATACCATAGTGTAAAATATTTGAGTTTCTCAAATCAGAGTATATTCTTGCGAATATGACTCATTTCTTGTTATTTTTCACTTGTATATCTAAGATTAAACGCCAAATAAACGGACTTTCACGTTGTCAATGAAAAAAAAACGGAGCAAATCGTAATTGAATTGATTGTTAGGTTTTTTATATTACTTATACAAAACATAATGTAAAGTCGTGATATTTCCTTATATAATCATTTGCTTTCAAATTTAATTTTCTGAGAATTTTTGTTCTGTATATTGAAATATCATGTTTCTTAAAAAATGAATAGAATTTTACTTCTTTGCTCTTAGAGTCAGTACAATGTTATAGAATCTTTTGGTTTCTGTGATATTATTCACTACAATCTTTGAAGTATAATATTGATTTAATTATATATTGAAGGTATGTTTTATTCATTTACTTTGAGCTTCCCAAATTAGAAGCAAATAGTCAAGATAGAAGCTGTAAATATATCAATAGACTATCGAAAGCTTTATTGAAAGTCATAAGCTAGTAATTGGCTCAAAATTCAAATGTTTATTAGTAGTTTTAAGCTTATTTGAATAATGTTTAAATATTGTTATGAAGCATAAACAACATGTTAAAGTGTCATAGAATCTGATTATTCCACGCATTTTTTTCATGATTCTTCCATGTGGCGCATGTTAAACAACGACATTTTGCTATCAATCTACAACAATTATATTCATACTAAATAATTAGTACCCCAAGTAAAGTTAAATCATATCAAACATCAACTATACTATTGGTCTTTTCATCGATTTGAAATAGTCCCTTACTAAATTCTTTCAGATTATTCAAATTATTAATTGAATAAATCAAATAATTCAAGTAATTTTTCAAATCTCCATTATCAAATTGAGATAAATAATCAATTGTTAAATTAACTGATGATTTATCATTTGATTTCAATTTGATTAAACCTTTGGAATTTGTCTTATTATTATACCAATCTTTGTATAAGATGATTCTATTCGTATAATATGATGACCAGGGCCCAATTAATGGTAACATTGGAATTAATGTTGGTTGATTCAAACATTCGTCTTTTTCATCTTCCCCATCATCATCGTCGTCATCATTATTGTTATTATTGTCATTATTATTATTATTATTATTATTATTATTATTATTATTATTATTATTATTATCGTTCTCTCGCTCATTAAGATGATCATTATCACGAATGTCATCTGTCTTTTGTCTTTTTGAATTCTTACTAGGTTTATGAAACTTTTGATTGATCGTATTCATCAAACCTGTAGTCAACACAATCATCTCATGTTCATCAATTAGTTTCTTTAGAATTATCATAAAGTTATGAACTATCAAATTGATAGTTTTCAAAGAATTAATTCTCTTAGTATTATTACTACTATTATTATTACCATTTGAATTTGATGCTTTAGAGTTATACGGCACTTGATTACCCATGTAATCCCTTTTCATATTCCTCATCACCTTGTCATCTTCAGTAACATCATCTGAATCATTTGAGCCTGCTGAAGTTGGATTTTTATTGGAATTGGAATTCGAAAGACCACTATTTAGATGGATTAATTCATTCAAATTCTTTTGATATATATAACTAAATCCATCAATTAGAATGAATTTGAAATCATTCAATTCATTATGGAAATGATTTCTCTCTGAATTAGTCTTGAAGTACAATAATAACTCATTGATTGTCTTGACCTTTACAACTTTTATCTTATCGTTATATTTTTCTCTATCCCATCTTTTATCATTTTTCAATTTCAGCCAGGGTATACTGAAGTACGTCTCCACAACCAGTACTTTATACTTCTTATCTTCATATTCATCACCATCACCTTCTAAAAGGTTCAAGATTAAATCGAAGATCAAGTCCCATTTACCTATATTTCCAGGGCACGTACTAAGATCATATAAACCTGCATGAAATCCATTAGAGTTGTGCAGTAATTCGTTGAATGACTTTAAACTCGTTCGCAAATTCAGTTGAGATGAAACATTTGCATTGTACTCATCAAGTAGTGTCTTTGGCATTACAACTAAATGTGTTTCATATACAATTGAAGAGACATATACCCCACACAATTTTTCATTTTCATCAATCATCATCTGATCAGAATAAATACGTGAAGAACTCTCAGATCCTTCTTCGCGTCCTTTCCCTTCATCGCCTTGAATTATATCAGTCGTGTTGCGTCGTCGTCTAGTTTCCATCAGAGGGACCAAATAGGTTTCCGCTAACTTATGTAAAACAGTAGATCCCAAAAACAGAAATGGAACAATAGTTTTTTTAGTAGACAGCTGTAAGCACAATGCGTTAATTAGTGTAATTTTTACCCGATTTGTGACAGGTGCTGCCGCCAAAGTTTCTTGATCCTCTACACTAATAAATAATAGGTTGAACAATTGCTTTTATAGCTTCTAGAATGACAATTATACCAAGATTTATGCAATAAAGCAACAGCAAATGATTGAGTGTTACAGTATTAAATGATATATGGATACATATAGTCCCGAAATTTAATTAGAAATTCATAGGTACGATTTTAATGTGCTTTTTTTTCACACAAAAAAAAAGGGATTGGAATGTCTCGAGCATGAGGGTTGGAGCAACTTGCTTGGCCTGATAGTTTTTCCGTATTTTCAACTGTGTACATATATCCCTTTCTTTTGACTTAATTCTTTTTTTCTATAATTAGTTTGAAAAGTTTAACCCCTTTAACAGCAAGTTTAACGTTTTATTTCCTTTTTATTTGGGAAATTTGTGTAAATATTGTCTGATAGATCAAATATATTCTTCAAATCACATCATTCTCGATAAAATCGAATGTTCCATCAAAGAAATACACCTGCATACAAGTTGATGCGAATAGTCCATCATTTCTTTTGCAGTCGTAAAATTTTTAATTTAATCTCGCTAATACAATAAAGATAATAAGAGTGTAATAGGATTATATACTTCTTCTCAGAAAGAAATAGATAACAATTCAAGAAAGTTAAAAGCGCAATCAAGAACAATAACACTAATAACACAAAGAAAGAAACAAAGAAAGGACTGAATTCTCGGTGCATTCGGAATTTCGAGGCATTTGCATCTAAAAACCAGAAGAATGGACGTTGAACATTGCTTAAGCATTTGTTATCGAAAATTCTGCTCAACTGTACTTGGATAATTTAACATAAGTAATTATATATCTGAAGATGTATAATCGTTATATATATCTTGATACATACATATTGATATCTCTTGATACATACATATTGATATCTGAGATCAAAGATGAGCTCAGTTTATGTATAATCAGGGACAATGAAAAGTCTTTGTGATTCGAGGAGGGGACCTAACTACTACCGTGAATTCATGCACAAAATCTGTGTGAGGCTCCCTCCTTAAAACTTTGTTTTCTTGTATATGGTCTTCGCTGTTCAATTGGTTGATTTTTTTAATCCCCTTAATTATTAGTTTTTGCAAATTTGTACCTCATTTTAGTGAATTGCAAATCAAAACATGCCCTTGATTATAATTAATGTTACAATGTTGAGGGGGAAACACGGTATATCATTAAAATTGAGAGAGACCAAACAAATGGAAAACCCTAAAATTTGCGATCTTGTATATTTTTTATCGCTGAACACAGAGTCATAACCAAACTGTTAATCAGTTTTGCTTCCCTCTATCTCATGCTTGTGCTCATGGGCAAAACAGACACGGGATAAGGACGGGATAAGGACGAGCAAGAATATACTTATATTTCGTCACATGTACATTCAGAAAACCTGCTACTGTGAGTATTTTATTTTATCAATTATGCCTTTCACCACTAGATACAATCCGCCATTTTTTAAATTTCTCAAGGAGAGAGACCGAAAAACGTTCATGTAAATTGGATAAAAATTTGTAACATTGTAAGGACCGTAGTAACTTTACACAAATGTAAACAAATCGAATAAGAACGCGTTTTACTCATCTTGCTCCACCAAAGATGGATCTTGATTTATAAGATACGAGGAAATATTAGAGGATAGTTGTCCTTTATAACTTTTGATATATTAGCTACATATCAAGGGTACGAATTGTATTTAACTCTATGAGGCAGTAGGGTACTAAATCCTCGAAACTATAATCACCGTGATTATCTCAACCCCAAACCCCGTTGATATCCCGCGCGGTGGAGTGGATACACCGCGTGATAGAACTGATGGCGGGGGACTAATTCATTTCTCTTTGAACGCCTTGAACCCTTTATATGGATGACACGTCTACAATTTATTTACGAGTTCGATTTTATCCCGTCAGCCCCCTCTTCCCCTCAGTGTTTTAAGAGTCAATGTACTTATTGAATGGGAATGTACACGAAAATGAGGATGATGAGTGTAAATAATTATCAGCTGATTTAACCACGGGGAAGTTCCAAGGTCACTGCCTTTTTTTTAGACACTGTGCGTCGCCATATGAGGGAGGCTTTACATTTTTTTTTCTGTGATCTATCAATTATTTGATAGACATATGATTTTTACTTCAGATTCTAATATAGTAAATGCTCATTTGGAGGGTATATTGAAGGATGAGATGGAATAAAAGCAAAAATGATATGAGAATCATCTATACAATACATAAAAGTATACATAATAATAGTAACAAAAAAAAATAATTAAGATAAAACAATTAGATTGAAAAATGAGATAGACAGACAATCGTTCTATAAAAGTGCGTGAATCATGAGTGGAATTAGTGTAGAAATGAAGAGTAAGAATAGCGATCTACCAATTCTTAGGATCGGAAGGTAATTGAACGTAATAACTTTGTAAAGCTCTCTCTAAAGCAGAGACCAAGTTTTGCCATTTGAGAATACGAACTTCTTTATCAAAACCTCTAGGCTTTCTGATCTTGTAACCCATTATCCTTTGAGCTAGTTGATCTCTAAATTCAGAGTTGGATTTCGCAACATCTGTATATGAGGCTGAAGAAGTTGGAGAGCTCATTCCCGTGGACGAACTTGGAGTTGAAGTTGAAGCAGCTTTCTTTGATTTGATTGATTTTTTGGACCAGAAAGGAACCAAATTAGATCTTATTCTACCTCTTTCACGACGACAATCAGCTGGATTGAGTCCTTCAGTGGAAATTAATAATTCAACAATCTTGATTACCTCCACACTTGTAATATAATATTCTTTGGTAAGCTTACAGTTATCTAAAGAAGCAGAAGATGATGGAGAATCAAATGAAGTTGAATCACTTTGTGAACCTTCATCTTCATCCATGAATGCATCGTTATCATCATCTAAATATGATGAGCCACGCTTTCTACTTTTAGGAGTAGTATTATTATCGTCTATTCTCTTGTAACATAAACATTCAAGACAAGATATCTCAACTACATCAACATTTGGATCATCAGATGGAACAGGTTCTACATTTTCTTCAGCAGCACCAACTATATGGAATGAAGCCTCAATTTCAGGACCTCTTTGTCTTCTCTCAATTCTGAAGATACGTCTTTTGTCCTTCAATTCTGCTGGAGACCATGAGTCACTACCAATATTACTTATTTCTCCGTTTTTGATTGATAACTTGGCTTTGACAAATTTGAAATCTTCTTGTCCGTTGCTTGATTCTTCAACATTAGGTGGTCTTGTTACTGAGCCACCGGCAGTAATACCACGGACAACTGGATATCTTCCTAGGAAATAATTATTTGATTCTTCTTCTTTTTCTTCTAATTTGGAATCAGATGACATAAATTCTGACTTTACTATTATATTAGTGGTGTCTTCGTCTAAGAATGTTGTAACATCTTCGTCATTATCATCATCATAACTATCTTCCTCGTATTTGACCTTGGTTGTTCTTTCATCTTCTAATAGAGCATTTTCAAACTTGAGGCTACCGGAGTCTATTTGTTTAGAATCAGCATTATTATTATAGAAGTACATTAAGTCATCCGATTGATTTTGATTCATGGTCTGGCTGATATTTTGTTGCAATGAGCCGAAATGAGAATCAAATACACTCTCAATGCTATCTCTTCTGAAGTATATGTCATCAGAATTATATTCTTTATTCATTTGAGGTGCAACCACAATTGGAGAGAAACTTGCACTCATCACACTGTTATATGATTTGTTTGCAGAATTTGTGACTGACATAGCAGCACTCGTGAGGGCATTTTGTGGAGTCATAGATAAAACAGAAGGAGCACCAGGTGGAGGAGTACAAGCTGTTACTGATGGAAATATCTTATCTGAATTAGCTTGAAGTGATGGATTCTCGTAAGATGTATTAAGAACATTATTATCAATCTCGATCTCGGTCTCCGGTACAGAAAAGCTACTTCTTAATCTATTAGATGTGAAGATTGTTTGTGGTCCAACATTGTCTTGAGCAAGCCAGTTGTTGTTAATGCTGGAATATGGTTGATTGTATGGTAAACTGATATCATTCACTGAATTGATAAAGTTCATTTCATCAGCTTTATTATGAGAGTTTTCCTCATCACCTAAGATTTTGAAATTACTATCGATACTGAGGAAATTATTCAATTGATTTGGGACTGAATCAAAAAGTGAGTTATTCATATGACTAACTGGAGAGAAACCATAATGCATGTTAGGCATCATCTCGTCAAAAGGAGAGTATGAATTTGAAGAAAAAGTACCTTGAGAAAACATTTGTTCATAAATATTCCACGTGTATGTCTGGTTTTTATGTGAGCGATAGACTGAGATTCAATAAGGTAGAAATCTTATGCAAAGTTGTTATTTAAAACAATTTGAAAAATGTGAATTTGTGAACTGAATTTGAAAATGACTTTTGATGAGATTTTAGTACTGTAGACACTTTAATCAATAGATGGAGAGTTGATCAAAGGTAAGTACAAAATCAAAATATGAAAACGAATGAGAGTCGATAGAGTAAAGTGCAACTCTGTGTGTTTATATGACTTGAGAAAATAAAATAATAATTAATTATAGGATATTCGTTGGAGATAGATGTTAAACAAAGAGGATAGGACTTTGATCAGAGGTGATAAAGGAAAGCATATGTATATATACAAGTTTGGATTTTCCGTACCCCAAATGTGAAGCGTAAACTTGAATGAAGTGCACAGAGCCTTACATGATGCGCAGTGCGAGGGAAGCAGTGCCTTGAGCACGCAAGTGAAAAAAAGAAATTCCATATGCACCTCTTAGGTGCATGTGCCTCTGCAGTCGCAACCCGGCCTTCAAATCCTCTTTACACACTAACGCAAGTGAAAAAAAAGAAATTCACTATGCGCCACTTAGGTCTATGCACTTCAGCAGTCTCAGCTTCCAAATCCCTCTTATTCATTCCTTCATACCGACTTCATAGTGGCGGATTGAGACGTGATTTATTTGTTTACTTTATTGCCATATATTATTCAGTGCTCAATTGAAGTGTGTTAATATAGTACTTGTTCAGAAAAATCAAGATAGTTATATTCTAGACCATAGAGGAATGTTAGAGGCTCAGTAGATTGGGGTCATTGCACACTTCAGGGGGCTGATAGTCTGTCATCGACTCAAACAAATGAGACTGAGCATCTTATTCACAAATGCTTAAATCTAATGTTAGTTAGGCTTCTGAGTGATTCTCCATACTTTGCCTTATTATAATAGGGAGCATAGCCACAGGGCATTTGTCTATTCGGCAGTAAGATTTTTGGTAACCAATAAGTTTTCGAGAAAGGGGAAGTGGCTGAGAGACGAGGCAAACGGTTTGTGTGACTATCTGGTCCCTGTTTAACACACTTTGCAACTAAGTGGATGTAACATCGATAAACTTTAAACCTTTGAGTAACGACCTCCAAGTTATCTAACATGTGAAAGTACTGATTCTATCCCCTCAGGACTTTTAACTTCTTTGTCAGTAATATACGATCATTCTTTGAAGTCTTTACACTCATGTATGCACAGTAGTTGAAATGAGATCAAGACTTTGACACTATAATACTACCTTTAGACTATATCTTCCGCGGTGTTCTTGAGAAATAAGTAGAATTAGTTTGGCATAAGAAAGCCATGCATAAAAAGAAAAGAGAAAGGGAAAACACTGTGAACAAAGTCCAATATGTTCACTTGCATGCTACATCAACGGCTTTTTTAATCCCTTCATGGAGATTGGTTTCTGCTCGATTTTTTCTTTTTTATCTTTCAACAGTCAAGTAGCAATTTTATGTAAAGGCATCATGATATAACGATACTTCATAAACTTGAGAATGTGCTCTCTATTACTTACATAGTTGCTCGTAAAAGATTCGTAAATTTACCCGAATTCGAAATAAGTCCCTGGGTAGGTTAGCTTTGTTATAAAAAACTTGGCTACATTCCGAGCTAGAGTTTTTGAATTTGGATTGTGTAGCGTGCAATCTCAATAAGTGTTTCAATCTTTTTAGACTGACTACGGCATTTGCGAATAATAGAGATAAAGAAGCTATAGTTTTTATGAAAAATATTATCCTTTTTGGGCCATATAAATGGGCATAAAAGTTATTTTTATTACAATTTACTTTAAAAATTACGTAGTTCAAATTATTGTTGATTGTTATCACCCTCTTTTGTTTTCATCTGCTGCAGTTTATACTACATTGTGGTATAACAGACTTGCCGAATTTATTCCTTGAGGTTAGAAAAGAGGTAAAAGCCGGTTTAACCCTTGTTGCGTACCATTGCAATGTATCTTCAACAGTCGAAAAATTATCTAAACACTACACAGATGATAGGAGATCACCGTTCAACGGGTGTCAACTAGTGTACAGATCGAGCGGCATAACAAAAACTTTAACCAAACTTTTTTTTCTCGTGCCTGTTGTGGACTATTGGTTTGGATGATCTATTAATGCCCTTTGTTCTTCATTAGAACGTCCTTTCGTGATTATCATCTATCACTCTCGTATGTCACTCACCTATTAGAGATGAATCTATAAAGAAATAAAAATCTGCAACCTCATCACGTTTGGTGCGCTTGAGTAATGTAATATCGTGTCAAATAATTTTACTCAAATTTATTCACTGACATTTAAAAATAAAATAATTTCTTTTTTTCACTTATCGTAAATTAGTCTTTTGTGCGGCATATGGTCGTCGATAAGCTAAAAGATAAAAGATGTGGGCATCCAAATTCCGCATCAGTTCATCTGTCTATCATTGGAAGATAGCGGATGACGAGATTCGAACCACTGTGCCTATTTTCTATATCAAGTGTCTATGCACACACACACTTCTTTCATTTCATTCGCTTTGTTGATCTGGAAATATTACAAGTAGTACTATTATTATTACATCCATAGGAGCGAAAACATCGAGCGCAGAAAATGTATTGTCTCGCGGGGCATTAATCTGCTGACAAATTTCTTCTTGATCCCCTTTGGGGATCGAGGATCCCCATTCACAATGGCTGAATATGTCCGACCACCTGACATCAAAAGGGAGGACAAATTATTCTTCGCCTCCTCGTAAATAACGTCGATCATTCTTTAGATACAGTGATCTGTGTAGACTTACTTTTTCAAGAGTTCATTTTATTTGAATTTTTATGTATAAGTGACCATATACAATATCAACCATAAAGAAAACGGAAACAATAGATTTATTTGGTGTCCAGCTGCGCCATTGGGTAAATTTAAACCGGTATGCGATTCATGCTTCTGGAATGAATATTTTTCGAAGTAACTATCACGCTTTGTTCTTAGGTCTTCGTAAATATTTCTGATTTTCTTCCCCTCATGGGGAGCATCAGAATCATCAAATTCCTTAGTTGATACATAAGATTGCAAGAGGTGATTATCAGTTATACAGTTAAAACCTTATTTCATAACTCAGCTTCTTTTGAGTCTCACTTCAATCCAGTCTCGGTAATATGGGTTACTTATTTTTATTAGACTAAAGCAGTTTCGGATACTTTTTTGTTTAAACCATTTGACAGTAGTAAGCGTAGTGTTGTATAAATAATTCTTCACTTGCTTATTTCTCTCTGCCTAAAAATGTTCCATCAGGGGTGGATAAGTGGTAGGAGAAAGACGAAAAGAAATTCCAGTTACAGAATTATTTCGTATATTTCTGTTTGGAGTCTTGTTTACCTGCTGTAGATACTTTGTTTCAATTCAGGATTCATATATAGTATGGGTTCGGCTCTTCAAGAGATCATTAATAAACACTTCACATCGTAAAATACTATTGTTAATGATCAACTACGTGCATTCAAATTGGAGCTAAAATATCCAAGCCCCACTCTAAAGGACATATTTTCCTGAGAGGGTGCTGAATACGTCATTATGGAAGACCATTAGTTATAGTCAAAGAAGTCAGATTACCTTCATCCGGTTATTACAAAGTCTCAACTTAAAAGAGTGGGTGGAACCGGAAACTTTGAGGCTGGTGCACTTTTGCTGAGGCCTGACAACAAATAGTACGTAACATCCGTAATGCTTGTACACTTACAGTATCAACGGACCCATTATTCAAATTCAGAGATACTTTCCTTATAAGTAATTCTATGTAATATGAATAGCACCTCTGAATTTGAATAATGGGTCTGTTGATACTGTAAGTGTACCAGCATTACGGATGTTACGTACTATTTGTTGTCAAGCCTCATCAAAAACACACCAGCCTTAAAGTTTCCGGTTCCACGCACTATTTTTGGTTGAGACTTTGTAATAACCGGATGAAGGTGATCTGACTTTTTTGACTATATGTTAAAGAATCTTAAAATATCAGTCGGCAACTTATCGGTTAGTTGATACTTTTTAGTAGGTGGCTGAGGAAAGTCGACGGCCGGTTGGACTATCTTTAATGCAAGTTGAAAGAAATATAAACAATAAAATAACCAGGTTCGTTAGAGAGGATAATTAGAGTTTCCGGCTCTGCTGAAGTTAAGGTTCAACAATAGACATAGTTTCAAATCCATATGCTATTCTAGAAGGCAGCCAACTAACAACTAAAGAGCTAATAGACAAACGATTCTATCAATCTCGTTCAGAACTCAAAAAATGATACAGACTCGTGGATTGAATGAACTTAAGTAGAAAAAGGATTACCCAAGTAACAAATATTTAGTCAAATCCTAACGAGAATGTGGGCAAGAGGTGCAAATATCAGCAAATATTTACGATACTATTCTCTATTCTTTATGTAGCACAGCTTATACTCCAGAGCAGTGGTTCAAAGGGCATAGCTTCTTCTTTCGCACTTCAAACTAAAACCTAATCCATTTTGCATATAGATTCTACTGCATGATTTTTGTTCACTCACTCCATTTTTTTCTCTGCATTCGCTGGTGGCTGTGTTCTCAGCCATGGGGGAAGTTATTTTTTTCTGTGACCATCAAAATCAGTCTTTGAACAGCCTTTATTGTCAGAAATTTGCAGGGAGGAAAACCAAAAACAGCAACATTGGAAAGCCACTTAACAAAGGAATTTCAGTTTGAATAAGCCCCAAGAATGAGTGAAAGTCTGCCGAAAAGAAGGGGAAAGTTTTGACGAAAATTCTGAAAATTCTGAAAAGTCAGCAAACGGCAAAAAAAGAAACGACGATGTTTCTCGAGCGGCGTTTGTCATATTTCCAATATTTGCAGTGAGATAAGGGCCTATAGATAAGAGAGACATGTTGTCCGTTATATATGGTGGATCAATAACAGTTTCCCTCGGGATCACTGCCGCCGGCTTAGACCCGATTGTGTCAAAGAGGGATGCATTCTAATATATATTTGTTATTTGAGGTAGCTTACAGATGTTAGCTTTGAAACTTATCCCACAAATATCAACTTGCAAAATAGTTAAATGTGGCAACTATCATAAGACGAATGCAGTTGGTAAATCGCAAGAAAAAGGAAGATCAGAGCTCCATCCCTTCTGGGGAAGTTCAGAGTGGGAATGTTCTATAGTAGGTGAGTAGTTGAGGGAAACTTAAAACTTGTACTCTACGTTTTACTGTCTTGTTCATGTATCCTCTATTAAATTGCGATGTCGCGCGATGTTCAAATCCTATCATCATAAACCGGCTTTTGAGACTTACACGTGCTGAGTAAGTAAACTCTCCAACTTTAATTTTGCTTCGATGCATCATAAACCTTGATCACGTGAAATTTTTTGAAAGTGTTTTTTTTTTCTCCACATAAATGAATGGCTTCAAACTGCCACAGTGATGAGATATTTTCAAGGGATGATAAGTATAAGAGATCTCTATTTGTTGATGCCACAACAGGTGGGGTTCGGGATTTGTAATTTGTCATAACGATCTATCCAGATTGTATTCGTTGATATAAAAGAAGAGGATACTCTCAATTCCCCCAGATTGATTAAGGTTTTTATTTTGTGGAGAAGCATATAAATCAAAAGTTTATAAGTTTCTGATTTATATTTTTAACCATGTCTACTGAAACTACTACCTTAAAGTTGAAAGCTAGTCTTCCACTTGATAAAGAAATTGAAAGCATCATCAAAGGATCCAAGAATATTGTAGTTGGATCTGCTTTGGAGAAGGGTGCTTTTGGTCCTGATCCAGTTGGTTTGGAAATTTTACCAGACACCACCCGTGCTAGATTTGAAAAGTATGGTGTTGATATTTCTAAGGGATATCCAACCAGACCCGACAGATCTAAGGTTCCAGTTTTTGTCGATGAAGCTTATGCTATCAGAGATGACGAGTATCCTTACGTTGAAAGAGGTAAGTTGGCCGACCCTGAAAAGAAAGCTTTATTTGGTGCTGCTAAGGAAGTTATTCATTTAACCAAGTATATTGGTACTGAAATTGTTGGCCTTCAATTATCTGAGTTGACTGATAAACAAAAAGATGAATTAGCTCTTTTAGTCGCTGAAAGAGCTGTTGTCTTTTTCAGAGACCAAGATTTGGATCCAAAAGAACAATTGGCTCTCGGTTACTACTATGGTCGTGTTGAAGTTCATCCTCAAGCTCATCAGGTCCCAGGTTTACCAGGTAACTCTGTTATATGGCAAGATTATTTGCAAAAGGTTGGTGGTTTGAATCTTACTTTCAAGAACAACAATTTTGCTAATTGGGATATGGCCAGATATAATATAAGAGGTACTCAAGTTTGGCACACCGATTTGGTTCATGAAAGACAACCACCTGGTTTAACTCATTTACATCTCGATGCTATTCCAGATGTAGGTGGAGATACCCATTGGGCCTCTGGATACGGTGCTTATGATAAGCTTTCTGACGAATTGAAGAAATTCTTAGATGGTAAGGAAGCTGTATATATTTCTGCTCATAACTATTTGGACAGAAAGGAGCCATTTGCTGGACCAAAGCATGTTCAAAGAACTCACCCAATTATTAGAACCCACCCAGCAACTGGTTGGAAATCATTATTCGTCAACAGGGCTATGACTAGACATATTATCGGCTTAACCCCAGTTGAATCAGACTTGATCTTAAATTACTTGTTTGATGTCTTTGAAAAGAATGCGGACATTCAAGTTCGTTTCAAATGGGGTCCAGCAAAGGATGGTAAAGGTGTTTCTGCAATCTGGGATAACAGAATTTCTCAACACAGATCTACTTGGGATCACGAAGGTTTAGATGCTAGACACGGTACTAGAGTCACTACTTTGGCTGAAGTTCCATTTTTCGATCCAAACTCCAAGTCTCAAAGAGAAGCTTTAGGTTTGTCTTTAGATTAATCAATTAATCCTGGTGATTGATTGTTATGTATAAGAGATTATGTTCTTAAAATTATATATTTTTATAGTTTTCAATGTTACTCCTGACTTTCCAAACTACATCCAGCATAACATTAGTACAAGGGTTCTTTGCACTCTATTGAATTCATGCATATCAGTCTGATTTGCGTTGAGAATCGAGGAAAGTAATGCTAAAGTTGCTATTACTCATAATTGCTCTTCTCAAGTAATTGCAATCGGGGAATGTGAACATAAAATCCTGCCTACAATGAACACCACGAACGCCACGAACACTATTTGATCATTCCTCAGAATTCAACCTAATTTGAGTATATCTAGTAAGTATCACGCCATTGGTGTTAGCAAAATGAGAGCCCGGGCTAGGTAAGAAGAAAGGTATTTGAACTTCCGGTATTATATGTAAACCAGACAAATTGATATTTAAGCAGTTTTATTCTGTTTAAGAATTAATCAACAGTGTATATCTGTACCAACTCTTAAAAAGCTGACACTAAATTTAGTATATATATTAATATTGCTCATTAATCATTTGACTATAGTTAGCGGTGCAACGATGTGAGGCTTTTATTTACTTACTCACTTAATTATTCCTTATCGGTCACAAAGATAATACGCCTCAGTACTATTTTAAATTAATTAATAACGTATTTTCATGTTAACAGGTAGTATTATTTCATTTTATTTGAGATCACTGAACCAATAAAGTCCAAATAATTTCAAATATGTCGGAGAGGCTACTGAAAAGAAACAACTCCGGGAGTGTCTATTCCTTGAGACCCGATCTTCCTATCGATTGCTTTACAAGTTGCTCTATATTAGAGGCATCTAAGATAATGACTGAGAATAGAGTTCATTGTTTGATTATCAAAGATGTTCAAACCAAGAGGATACGGGGATTACTTACGGCAAAAGATCTGGCATTTCGTGTTGTGGCTATGGATATTACTGACGTTAGTCGTCTTACTGTTGATACCATAATGACTATCAACCCATATGTATCATCAATTAATACATCCGCTAATGACGCCTTGAGATTGATGGTTGAGAAGAGGATAAGACATTTACCATTGATCGACGATAATTCTGGTATTGTTAAAGGAATTTTGAATATCACCAAATGTTTCTATCATGCTATGATAAGGTTAGAGAAGATGTCCTTAGAGGCTGAAAAGTTACAAAATACATTCGAAGATTTACAAAATGTAGTTGATAATTACAAGAGTAATAGCAATAGCAGGAAAAACAGTTATAGTTTGATTAATAAAGATGAGCATGGTCAGCTAATTGAGCAGTCAGTGATTAATAATCCAAATAGTCAGACTCTGGAACCTATGATTTCTGATGATCAAGATAATGTGATTGATTTCAGTATTTTGGAAAAGAAAAGAAAAATTGTTAATGATTTAAGAAGATTGATCGATCTCATGACTCAGCCAGGCTTGAAATCAATTTTACAAGATCCTGATCTTACTATCAACAGACCAATTTTCATTTCTTCAAGAACATCGGTCTTGAATGCAGCTAAGTTATTGAAGACTAAAAATTTAACTGCTGTTTTGATTTCAGACGAGATTGATCTCAATAATAATGAAGATTATAACAAGGATAAAGTGATTGGTATTTTGACAACAAAGGATATTGCATTCAGAGTACTTGCTTTGAATATTGATCCAAAAACAACTAGTGTAGCAAGAGTTATGACCCCAAAGCCAAATTTTGCAAATGAAAATCTTACTATCCATAAAGCTTTGAGGATGATGTACGAAGGAAAGTTTTTGAATCTACCTATCATGAATAAAGAGAAGAATGAGATAACAGGTATAGTTAGTGTTTTGCAGTTGACTTATTCTTTGTTGAAGATATTAGATGGTAATTCAAGCTCTTTTGGCTATAATTTAGGGAATAATTCAAGTACAATGATAAACTCCAACCCTGATGATTTTGTATTTGAGCAAGACGAAGCTCAATTTGGGTCATTTGGTGGTAATAGTAACAATAGTCAGAATGATTCGGGATTCAGAGAAGGTCCAGCTTGGAAACAATTTTGGGGCTCATTAGATCAACCATTGAGTACTGTTGAATCGAACGAAAAACTTAGTCTGAATTCAAGAGCTTTAAGTATCACAAGAAGCTCAATTTCTTCTGCAGATCACAGCCATAACCTATCATCCCTGAATTTTCCTCAACAAAGACAAAAATCCTTTTCATACCAATCAATTCCAAAGTTTGGAAATAGTCAAATTGATGAGGAATATTCCAAAGATGACGGTAGTGTTGTTTTGATCAACAATAACGGTAGTAGTATTGGCAGTAGCAATTTCATTACTGCTACTAATAATAACAACTTTAGCGGTAAGAACAGCAAAAGCGCATCAATACCCAAGGATATGTCTTCCTCAGCTTCATATAGGACTGATAACGAAAGAAACACTGGCAATGTATTTTCAAGCAAACTTGAGGGTAATAGTACGCCATATATGAGTCCAGCATCACATACGGATGTGATTTATCTTAAGATAAAAATCAAGAGTAACTTTATAGATTTCAACAACAAGATATTCAAGATGAAATTGAATTTAACAAATAACAATCCTGAAAATAGATTTCATGGTGTCTTAGAAAGAGTTCAATCCGAAGTGATGAAGAAATTGTCTATTCAAGAAGCAAACAAACTGTTTCGTACATTCAAGATAGATATGAGTTATATTGATGAAGAGCATGATGTTATTTCAATAATCAGAGATGAAGATTTAGAAAACGCAATGGATCTAGTGATCAATATTCAACATAAGAAGTACTTATCCATAATGATGAATATCAATAGAGAAATGGACTCAAGAAGCTCATATAGAAGAAATTCTTTGATTGATATACCAAGTGATGGTAATAGAATCAAAGATCATGAATATGATGGTAATGATCGTTTTGGTGGGTTTTTGAATTCAATTATATTGACTTCCTCGATAATTTTGCTTGGAGTGTATATTTTCCAAAAAACATATAAGAGTCCATAAACATCAGAATGTTATGTAACATATATGTATATATATATATACGTGGATATATTTATAGATTGTCCCTTTGTATAGTATACTTTGATAAAAAAAATGGTAAAAAAAGAAACTTGGTGTTATAATGAGAGATACGGGAATCGAACCCATGTCACTTGCTTGGAAGGCAAGTATGATAACCACTACACTAATCTCCCAAATTTCTAAGAACTCAAATGTATAGAAACGCTCTGAGATTTGTTCACACCTTACACCTAGCGTTGTTTAAAGTAATAATATCGTACGTTTGGAATCTATTTTTAATGAACATCATATATCTAATAATATAATCATGATCGATGTGTTGAAAAGTCATAAATACAGTTTTCAAGCAACAGTCGATGAGAAAGTGAATTGGAAAATTTGTGAGGGAAATAGCGACTAAAACCATGCTATCAATACAATGGCCCAATTGCCTCAGGTATGATGTTTTAACTTGCACATGCCAGGTACACTTGAAACTGATTAATAGAAAGGTAGATAACTATACAAGGATGGAATTGCAAGCAGGGGGTTTTCAATTTTTGAATATGTATACATATTTTACGAAGTATTGGGAGTAATGTTGTTGATATATATACTAAATCTAAGAATTGTATAACAAGAACATACGAGACATCAAATAATAATAATAAAAATACTTTAAAAGGTAATAATATGTATACTATACTATAGAAAAAAATTGAAACTAGTAGCAGTAAATAATAAAGGATTTAATACGATATTCGAACTAAATCATCGAAAGCCAATCTGTATTGTTGGATAGATAATCGATATCTTCGTAGAAACTTGATTTAAATGATCTTTTTCTTATCCTTTACGTATTTGTAGAAAAGTGAATCAGCAATGATGAAAGTGGTTAATACACCTGCTGTTATATATTGATATCTTTCATTATACTTTAGTCTATTCAAAGTGATATCTGGATTTAAACCAACGTATAAAGAAGCGGATAAACCTGCTAATAAATTAGTATAGAAGAATGGATCTTTTGATACAGAATCCTTAGTAACTGTATAACCTTTAGTGGTAGTAGCAAAAATTGAATCTTTAAATGCAATCAATTTTTTAGATAAAGCAGATAATAATGAATCAACTTCCTTTTCTGCTTTGGTAATCTTGTCTTCATTACCTGGAACTTGTTTGGCTACTTCATCTATACGATCTCCGAATTTGTCTGCTGCCTTTTCAGCATTTGCGATTACAGATGACCTGTTGAATCCAAGGAATATGATAGTTAGTTAGATAGATGAAACTTCACAGAAAAAAGCAGTAGATTGGTAATTGCTTATCTGAGAAGCAACTGCCGCCGCCCTCAAAAAGAAAGCAAATACAAAAAAAGCAAGTAAGGAAAAACACGTACATTTTGTGGTTAATGAGTAGATGTATATATGAATAAGAGCAATCTTAAAAAGAATTATAATCAAAGAGTATATATCAAAAACAAATATATATTCTATAAAGATATGCAATAGTATCAAGAGGAGGAACAATTAAAGAGGAAATTATATATGGAGACTAGTAGGAGTATTTATACGCATGATTTGAAATTAAAATAAATAGCAAAGTTAAAGCGTATCAATTTTTATTGGGGGAAGATCCCTTTATCCCAAAAGGGATTGAATTGGGTTGTTTTGAGTAAGTACACTTTTGCGTTATTAACTCCACAACGGACCCATTTTACAATTACATTCCATTTATATGCTTATAAACAAAGTGTATATATTGGTACTTAAGTATATATACTTTAAGAAGGTGTTATTTGAAACATCATTTAGCTAAGTGTACCTTCCACAGCTGTCTGATCATTCTTAGAATGACGTTACGTTACTCACTTGCGTGATGATTTAGTCTCTGCCATCTTATCTGCCCCGGCAGGACGGCTTGCACTGCAAATGCGCTGAAAGAGGAAAAAAGCAGCAGACGCGCCGCCGGCGCGTTTTTGCAAGATTGCTCTGTCTCGTGATCGTGTTCGTGATCGTGTTCGGAATTGAGCTGGAAGGGAGGGTAACTGCTTCTGGAGTGGGGAGGTGGCGAGTGAGGGTGGCTGGTGGGCTTTTTAGTTTTTCTCGTTTTATTGACAGTCACAGGGTATCTGTCCTTTTTACACTACACACCTCTATAAAATTTTTTTTAGCCAGTTGTTCGCCAGTGCTCGACAGAGAGAGAGAGAGAGAGAGAGAGAGAGAGAGAGAGGAAAAATTATATTGAAAAATTTCATAATCGTTTTGTCCTTGTTACACTAACCCTTTGCGACGATTCTGGTTTCCTTCCCTCCTTATCTTACATTAATAAGTATTAAGTCGACTGAAAAACACCCCCATCGTTTTTCCACGTAACATTCCGACTTTTTTTCAATTAACTTAAGAACATATTATCATTTTAACAATGTCTGAAGCCCCAGCAGCTCAAGCTCCAAGATCCGGTGCCCCACCAAGAGGTGGCCCAAGAAGAGGTGGTCCAAGAAGAGGTGGTCCAAGAAGAGGTCAAGCCGAAGAAAAAGGTTGGACTCCAGTCACCAAATTAGGTAGATTAGTTAAAGCTAGAAAGATCACTTCTATGGAACAAATCTACTTACACTCTTTACCAGTTAAAGAATACCAAATTGTCGATGAATTATTACCAAAATTAGAAGACAAAGTTATGAAGATCTTATCCGTTCAAAAGCAAACCAGAGCTGGTCAAAGAACCAGAATGAAGGCTGTTGTTGTCGTTGGTGATTCTAACGGTCACGTTGGTTTAGGTATCAAGGCTGCTAAGGAATTAGCTACTGCTATCAGAGGTGCTATCATCATTGCCAAATTATCTATCATTCCAGTTAGAAGAGGTTACTGGGGTTCCAACTTAGGTGCTCCTCACTCTTTAGCTAACAAGACTACCGGTAGATGTGGTTCCGTTACTGTTAGATTAATCCCAGCCCCAAGAGGTTCAGGTGTCGTTGCTTCCCCAGCTGTTAAGACTATGTTACAATTTGCTGGTGTTGAAGATGTTTACACTTCTTCTTCCGGTTCTACCAGAACTTTAGAAAACACTTTAAAGGCTACTTTTGCTGCTATTGGTAACACTTACGGTTTTTTAACTCCAAACTTATGGAAAGATTTCGAATTAACCCAATCTCCATTAGATTTATACGCTGATGAAGCCGCTTCTGGTAAGAAGAGATACTAGATTATTAATTAATTATTTATTCATTTATATAACTACTCAAATAATCTAATTTAGTATTTTTTACTATCAATTACTACTAATACTGTAAACTAATCATTGTAAATATATTAAATAAAATCAAATCTTAAACTAAAACAATGTCGCTTTTTCTGTAAAATATATACATATATATAACTTTTTGGTAGTCGTTTAATTTTCTTAACATAAGCTTACTTCACGTAATTATTTACTTCTTTTATCGTACGTTTTCCTCAGAAAATGTCAATACATTAAGTATGCATATACACTATAAACTGAATAGAAAAAAAAGTCCAAAAATACTCAAAAAAGCCAAAAAGCTAAAAAAAAAAAAAAAAAACCAAAAAAAAAGTTATCTAAATATAATAATAAAACGAACACAAAAAACAAGGAAAACAAAAAAAATAAATATATAGTTTACATAAGGGTAGCAGCTAAAAATTAAGTAGCTTGCGAAGGAGCTTGTTCCATGACTTCATCATCAGGAACAGCAAACTGTCTCTCACTTGTAGAACCTTGTTGAGCTTCAGCATTAACCCAAACGTTAGTTTTCAATGCACCTCCTTGAAAAGCAGCTTCTCTTTCTGGAGGATGCTTGAAGGAACAATTTGGATTACGACATTGCACACCAAACTTACAATCTTCATTCAATGGATGGGTGAAAGAACAGTCAATTCTAGTACAATCTGCACCTTCACGACATAAAATTTTTGAAGTAGCATGTCTTTTTGGACATTTGTAATCTTTACAATAAGAACCAAATCTACATTGTTCTAAAGTCTTTTCTGGTGCTTTTGGTGCACTAAAAGCAGGAGCAGATGTTGGTTGATAGTTTGGAGAAGAATGGGCTTTCTGACAAGTTGCATCTTGACAATTCTTATTTTCTGGACACCATAAGAATACAGTCACTTTGTTATCCTTATTTGCTGGTGTTGGATGACCAAATGGACAAAGCTCTTTTTGACAAATAGCACCAAACTTACAGAGAACAATATTTGAAACTTTAGCAACTTTTTCACTTCTCTTGTCATTTTTAACTTTTTCTAATTCAGCTTGTAATTGATCATCTTCACCTGGAACATGTAAATAATTACAAGTACCTGGAGCATTTGGACAACCTGGATATTGTGGACATGGCTTAGTAGGATGTGCCTTTGGACAACTCTTGTATAATGGACAACGTGGCCAGTCTGGACAACGCTCTTTCTTGACTTTTGGAAAATTGTTATTGAAACCAGCTGGATTGATTAAAGCACCATTCATCATAGCCATTTGCATGGCTTTCATGAAATTGTCTTCACCTTTCATGGCAAAATTCTTTTGAAATTTATTAGGACCGTTGTTATTCATTCTGTTGTTGTTTGACTTACCAATACCTCTGTTGAACTTACCACGAGGACCAGTTGGTAAACTAGGTGCGGTAGACCACGATGATTTGATATCAGTCATACTATCAGGTGAATCATTTACAGCCGCATCAAAACGAACTTCATGTTTGACAGGGGTTTCAGCTGCTTGTTGTTGTTGTTGTTCTTGCTGTTGCTGTTGTTGTTGTTGTTCTTGCTGCTGCTGTTGATGTTGCTGCTGTTGTTGTTGTTGTTGTTCCTGTGAAGCGCCATTATCTCCTTGAGATCTAATAGCTTCAAACACACTTTGAATGAAATCGAGACTGATACCAATATCTCCAAGTAAATTCTGAATTTCACTGGTAATTTCTTCTGGAGATCTACCATTTGCTATCATAGTACAAATATATTGAGAGACATAATTAGCATCTTCGGTTATTCCTAAACCTGTAAGACTTGTAGTCAACTGTTCTTGAACTTGTTTACCGAATTCAGATTCGTTTGAAAATCCACTCAACGACATCTTGATATGCTTTTATGTGTATATGGGGTAGATGTTGATTATTTTTGAAGTGAAATACAATTTCATCATAAGAAAGTATCTGTTCTTTCATATGAAACATATTTGCATTCAAATTTTCGTGTTACTTGCCACACAGTAAAAGGCAATGCTCAATTTTTTTGCCATCGCTTCAAACCAATATACCCCTGACACATTCTCAATTAGGAAATTACAAGTAAAGCGGCTCAGATACACTTTGTTTTCTAACTTTCCTTATTACAATAACAGTCAATACTTTTTCTTCCATTGTTGCACACTTCATATGTGTCATCTCTAATAATCACAGAGTACACCACATTGTATTAATCATAAATAAAAAACCATAAAAACCATATATAGAACTATAAATCCAAAGTGTCCTCAGTGACTTCACCATAAATCTCAGTAACGAGATTCAATAAAACGTCTAATTCATTTGTAATAGAATTCGTAACTAAATTATAGGAATAGAGTAAGATAAAATCTTCGTTTTTTAACATTTGATTGTTTGAATCTATTCTGTTTCTAATTTCACTTAATTTTACCAACATTCTTTCCTTTGCGTGTGCGGTGGATGCAGGTTTACTTGCGATTGGGAATTCTAGTCTGATTGAAGATGCAAGCATATAAAAGATTAAGAATACCCTATGCTCCAATTCATTCATTTCGTCATGCAGTTGATCTAAGACAATCTTCTCGTTCTCACTTAGTAATGTATCAACTTCAATCATACTATTCATATTCTCGAAAGCATCGATAATTTTAGATGTGGAATTAAGTAGCTGTTGATATAGTAAAGTTGGAAAAGGTCCCTTCAGTCTAAGCTCCATTGGGGCTTGTTTCAAAAGAATAGTTAGTTCTGCCATTATAGAATGAACCATTTTTCTATCTCTAATTCCCACAAGTCTATAATCTTGTGTTTCTTCATTGAACTCATAAGCAAGTGGCCCAGAATTCCAGATTATACCCATTCTTAGCCACAATAACGATAGACCTCTTCTGATTCTACTTCTAGCAGAGTTCGGGAATAAGGTCATTGTAACAATAACTGCCCATATAACACCAAATGAGACACCAATAAATCTATGAACTGCAATTTCAAATATAATTGGTTGATCTCCACCTTCATCATCGTAATCAGGTAAAGTATCTTGCGGCATCTTTTTAGACATTGTGTAAGAATATAAAAGAGTCAAATTGTAAGTCAAGAGGATAAATCTACCAAATGCATTATTCTGCTTCCAGTAGAGAATTATATAGAAGCATGGAATAGCAACCAAAAAGCCTGCAATAGCCATTGCTAATACATTAGACTCAAATAATTCCCAAAATATATATGCACTGACAGCACCTAAAAATGTACCTATGAATCTCCATTTGATGGTCATATTGGTTCCACCAACGGATTTATTCATGATAATACAAAATGTAACCAACGCCCATTCCCCTCTCCAATCATCAAAAAAGTCCTTTGTCTTATCTAAATATGCAAAAATGGCAATGGCAAGTGAACCTAAACCAACTCTTAAACCAAATTGAATATCGACACTGCGGAATAATTTAGTCAAAGTCCATAATTTGTAACCTATACTATTTCTCTTCACTGATACTTCTCCAACATTATTGGAGTTATTTCTACGAATGTTTTCTAATATTTCATTTATGGAACGATCTCTATATTGCAACGAAGACTGAGTCACCCGATTACGTTCCCAAAATTTCAAAAAATCATATGATTCCAATCCGTGACTTATTTGACTATAAGCTTTTAATTGTTCCAAATAAGTGGTTAAATCTTTGGCAAATTCAGATAACATTCCCGAGAAATTACCACAACTTGCCGCTACTTCTTCTTGATCAACTTTACTATCGAAGTCGGTATCTTCCTTAAAAATATCTTGATTATAAAGTTTGTTCATGGCTTTGGATTGATGATCATCGAACAACTCTCTTGCAAGGACCAAGCTCCGACAGTATTGTGAAATATCACTTTGAACCTCCCATTGACTATTGAATGGATTACTATTCAAGATGGATCTCATAGTAAAAGAAAATGACTTCATAGAAGGTCCTAAGTAATAGACAAATAAATCGAGAAGTTCTTTTGAATCCATTGCGATTATAACTTCCTCAGGATTATCCAATTCATCACCAACTGAGTTGGCAACAAGTTCTGCAGTATCTGAATGATAGCTGGCCAACGTTTGAGCATCTCTGAAATCTTGAGAATTAGATTGATCGGCTTCGTTCAAAATCTCAAATTGAAATTCAGCTGATCTTCTTAAGCCACCCATAGACATGTTCAATCTAGTACAAATATTGTAAATCTGTTGAAATAATTCATATTCCTTTTCCCTACCATCTATGTATAGCTCATATTTAGCCTCTTCTAGAAACTTTGACATCTTTTGGAGGTTTGAGTCAATGGATTTTGTCAATGCGATGAATTCCGAAGTTGCTATATTTTCATATTTCAAAAATCTATTCGTTATCTGCTTCAGCGCAGAGGACAACATATCGGAATTCTTATTTAAGGTTCTCTTAAATTCCAATTCTGCCGAGGTAGGCCAGAGAAGATAGCAACTTAAAGCTGATATTATGCAACCTGTTGTAACAATCAAGAAAATAGAATAAATTTTATTCCAAGGGACAACACTACCATCCCTACTTCCTTCCTTGATCACACAAGAAATGATGGTAATGGCACATAAGGAACAAGCAGTATTGAACGTTTCCTTACTAACCAATTGTTTGACAAGAGAAATAAACCCAAGTGAAAGTGATGAGAATATTAAACTTATACTATAACCAAATTCAGGACTGTCCTTGTTGAAAAAATATGAACATGCACTCATCAAGATTATAGAAACAGTAAATGCAAACCAAATAGCCAATACAACAAACATAATTGACTGAATCATAGAACCCTTTGTTCTACTTGCATGGAAATATACTACAATTGTACAAACCAAATGTTTCGAATCACTGGACCCTAATAATCCTGCAAAAGAGGTCCAAAAAACGGCTAAAGATGCAATAAAATAAGTGAGAGATGCCTTCAATACACTCTTTGATGTATCACTTCGTATGAACTCGTCAATAAACGCTTTATAGTAAGATGAAGTCTCCGTTTGTGTTACGGAATTCTCTCTGATCAATTCTTCTTCAATTGCCTCTTCCTCAAGAGTATTGTCCAAAAAAGACATTGATCTTTGTATTCTTTGACCCGACTCCGGAACAATATAAGATTGTTTCCTAGCCATTGAAGCCTTTGATGTTTGTTGCCTCAATGCCTGTTTCACAGGAACTTTTGTCACACTTGAAGGCCTCCTCGATAACGAGGGCTGTTTATCAATATTTCCGGATGAGGTCCCATTACTGTTATCGTCCGTCTTGTATGACGGTTTCACGATCCACGATCGTGAATACGTATCGTCACTAATCAAATCCATAGTCAATTATAACAAGTGATCAGTAGAGCTGAGTCGTATGTACCAGTTTCTGTAATAAGTGACGTATATAAATTGGTAATCCATGGACACTTATAGATAAGGCTCAGACGAGAAATTTATTTTTAATCTCACTCTTCTACTGATATTAATTAATCTACACATGCACCGCCCGGAGCCTTGACCTGGTTTCGGTTTCCATTTTCAATTTTTCTATGTTTATTTAGATGAATATTTACAGGATATACATAAACATTGACATTACAGACATAACTATTCATTTATTTAAGTCCAATGACTTCTTCAAAGATCTTTTGACAGTCCACAGTGGCATTCATACGGGCGCATAACAAGTAAGCCCCACTAAGTTTTCTGTGTAAACTATATGTTTCTTCAGGTGGAGGTGTCAATCTTTCTTTCAACATTAAAGATATATTGCCTCTGATTCTATCAGTAACTGTTTGATTTCTGAAGTCATATGGCTTTCCATGGTTGTCAGCTGGGCTAAAAGGTTCACCTAAAGCCATAATGGAATCAACATGAGCGTTTGTCATAGGTTCAGTTTCAAGACCAGTTAAGAAGCCCAATTTCTTAGAATATTCTTCAGCAGCTTTTCTATCTTTTCTTACTGAGGCTCTGAGACAATTAACATAGTTATCAATAAACTCTGAATCAAACCCTCTACAAGCACCAAAGTCTAATAATTCAATCTTATTTGTCTTTTGGTTGTATAAGAAATTGGCCCAATTTGGATCAGTTTGCATGAATTTGAAACTAGCGATTTCTGTGAGACACAACCTCATTACATTAGATGCAATAAAATTCTTGGTTTCTTGATCCCAATCTCCTTTAACAATCTCAGTTCCTCTCATATATTCCATAGTTAATACATGTTCATCACTTAGTTCATGGAAAACTTTAGGAACAACAAATACTGGGTCATCCTTCAACAATTCTTTGAATCTGACC
The DNA here is from genome assembly GCA_024271885.1 of Wenyingozyma ramenticola. Lineage (NCBI taxonomy): Eukaryota > Fungi > Ascomycota > Pichiomycetes > Pichiales > Pichiaceae > Wenyingozyma > Wenyingozyma ramenticola. The sequence continues at coordinate 804,308 of JANBXF010000001.1, forward strand.
ATATTTTGAGCTTCTTTGATATAATCACATTCCCATTTCAACTCAACTCTAGCGTTAGCTACACTCTTATCTAAAAATAAACCTGGTGGGAGCAAACGAGAAGCTGTCAATAAAGTTAAAATGTTGTCTAAATCAGAATCGATACTATCAGCAACACCTGGGTATTGAACCTTGACAACAACTTCTTCTAAACCATTTTTGGTGACGGCTCTATGAACCTGACCAATTGAAGCTGCAGCAAAAGGGACATCGTTAAATGATGCAAATAATCTTTTTCTCCATTCATCGCCCAATTCAAACGATATGGTTTTTTCTAACTGATGTACCGGCATATAATGGGCACTGTTTTGAACTCTCATAAGGATTTGCTGGATTTCAGGAGGTAGAACAGCAGAGTCTTGAAAGGATAACATTTGACCTACTTTCAAAGCAGCACCTCTCATACGACTGAACTTTCTGGCCATTCTTTCAATATTAGCTGGAGACATTATCAATGATCCTAAACTAGGCGATTGTCCTTGTTGAGCATATGATTTGGCACCTTCTTTAATAACGTTAATACCTACTCCTGCGGCCAAACTTCCATAATGGAAAAGTCTACTTAGCCTTGAACTTGGTACTTCTGATGGGGTTAGTTCAAATTCTGGTTTTTCAGCCTCACCTATAAGTGGTTTCTTGCTACTTTTCTTACTTTTTTGTAATCTCTTGGAAAAGGAGTGAAATTCTCTTTTATTTGTTACTCTAGTCTTCTTAACAATAGGTCTTTTAGACGAGTCCACAATTGTACTTGACTTTGGTAAATTACTCTTTGCACTTTCTGATTTTTCTCTAGCCATTTGGAAAATATCTTGTTCCTCTGAACCGTGGGTATCATTGTTTTCCAAGGATTCCCAATTTATCTCTCTTTTGGCAGCCTTAGCCCTTGCCTCTTCCGATTTGTATTTTGCATCAGTGTATAACTGATTGTTACCAACCAAGTTTGACAAGATAGAGCAGTTCTCGGTAGCCAATCTGACAGATTCCCCGGCCACTTTTGAAGTGCCGGAAGCCACCTTGTACAGCTGATATATCAATTTAGCAGACATGATCTATATGAATTGAGTGGCTATCAACAAGCTTAGCGTGTCTGTTGAGATAGGTCCTTACCATTTGAAATGTAAAGATATATGTTCAGACAAGCGTGATAAGTGAACTGATAATTTATTTAACTATTGTAGCAAAGAGAGGGTAATTCTCATACTGATATTTTTTTTTTAGAAAAATAAAAATAAAAAAACATTTAGATATTTTTTTTTTTGGTTTGTATGAATGATAGAGATAAGAAGATTTTGATCGAATAGGGTTGATCTTCACATTATCCAAACAAAAGATGTCCGATTTAGAAAGACCAAAGAAGAAGTCAAAGATTGTAGAAACTTCAATCCCTGAAATAGCTGCCGAGAAGGCAGAGCTAGAGTTACAGTTACATCCTCATCCTACTGAAGAATCAAAATTAGTAGCTCACGATGGAGGTGAATTTGATGTATCCAAGAGACATCAGACAACTGCTGAAGAAGCTGTAAGTTTGGAAAAGGGAAAGAACAATCCATTCACAGGCAGAGGATTCAGTCAAAAGTACTTTGATATCTTGAAAGTAAGGTATGATTTACCAGTTCATGCACAAAGAGCTGAGTTTTTGAGGATTTATCAAAGTACTCAGATCATGGTGTTTGTTGGTGAGACCGGTTCTGGTAAGACTACTCAAATCCCACAATTTGTGTTATACGATGAGATGCCACATTTACAAGGTACTATGGTTGCATGTACACAACCACGTAGGGTGGCTGCAATGTCCGTCGCTGCAAGAGTTGCAGATGAAATGGATGTTTCATTAGGTGAAGAGGTTGGTTACAGTATTCGTTTTGAAAATAGAACTTCTAATAAGACTGTCTTGAAATATATGACAGATGGTATGTTATTAAGAGAAGCAATGGAAGATCATGACTTGAAAAGATATTCCTGTATTATATTAGATGAAGCCCATGAACGTACATTAGCTACTGATATTTTAATGGGTTTATTGAAACAAGTTGCAGTCAGAAGACCAGATTTAAAGATCATTGTCATGTCTGCTACCTTAGATGCTGAAAAGTTCCAAAGTTATTTCAACGATGCCCCATTATTAGCTGTCCCAGGTCGTACCCATCCTGTTGAAATTTATTACACACCAGAGTTTCAAAGAGATTATCTTGATGCCGCTATTAGAACAGTCTTACAAATCCATGCTACCGAAGCAGAAGGTGATATATTATTATTCTTGACTGGTGAAGAAGAAATTGAAGATGCATGTAGAAAGATCTCATTAGAAGGAGATGAATTAATAAGAGAAGAAAATTGTGGTCCATTAGCTGTTTATCCTTTATATGGTTCATTACCACCTCATCAACAACAAAAGATTTTTGAACCAGCTCCAAAGCCATTCAAGCCTAATGGAAGACCAGGTAGAAAAGTTATCATCTCTACTAATATTGCTGAAACATCTTTGACTATTGATGGTATCGTTTATGTTGTTGATCCTGGTTTCTCAAAACAAAAAGTTTACAATCCAAGAATAAGAGTTGAATCATTATTGGTATCACCAATTTCCAAAGCATCTGCTCAACAAAGAGCTGGTAGAGCTGGTCGTACAAGACCTGGTAAATGTTTCAGATTATACACAGAAGAAGCATTTAAGAAAGAACTTATAGAGCAAAGTTATCCTGAAATTTTAAGAAGTAATTTATCATCAACTGTTTTAGAATTGAAGAAGTTGGGTATTGATGATTTGGTTCATTTTGATTTCATGGATCCACCTGCGCCAGAAACTATGATGAGAGCATTAGAGGAGTTGAATTACTTAGCATGTCTTAATGATGATGGTGATCTAACTGCTTTAGGTAGATTAGCATCTCAATTCCCATTAGATCCATTATTAGCCGTGATGTTGATTGGATCACCAGAATTCCATTGTTCTAATGAAGTTCTTTCAATTGTTGCCATGTTATCTGTTCCTCAATTATTTGTCAGACCTGCTTCTAATCGTAAAAGAGCAGATGAAGCTAAAGAAATCTTCGCACATCCAGATGGTGATCATTTAACTTTATTGAATGTATACCATGCTTTCAAATCTGATGAAGCTCATGAGTATGGTTTGCAAAAATGGTGTCGTGATCATTTCCTCTCATACAGATCTTTAAAGAGTGGTGATAGTGTTAGAAGTCAATTACAAAGAATCATGGAGCGTTATGATTTAGAATTAAACTCAACTGATTTCGAAGATCGTAATTATTATGATAACATTAGAAAAGCTCTTTGTGCTGGTTTATTTATGCAAGTCGCAATGAAGAAGAGTTCGGGTAAAGGATATTTAACAATCAAAGATAATCAAGAAGTTTTGATTCATCCATCTACAGTATTAGCACAAGAGAATGAATGGGTTATTTACAATGAATTCGTATTGACTTCAAAGAATTATATAAGAACAGTTACCGCTGTGAAACCTGAATGGTTGATTGAACTTGCTCCAATGTATTATAACCTTGATCATTTCCAAAAAGGTGATGTTAAGTTGACTTTAGAAAGAGTTATCAAAAGGTATGGTAAGATGCAAGAGATAAAGGAATCAAAAGATACTAAAAAGAGTAAAAAAAGTAAGAACTAAGTAATTAAGTGTATATACTTGTATACAACTCATGTAAGATAGATAATAGCCATTATTATAATAAAGTAGTCATTTTAAAAAGTTAAGAGTTTCGTTTCTTTAGAGTATTTAATATAGATAAATAAATAAATATTGATCAACTATGTATACATGTATTATGCCATTGATGATTTATGGCGATGGGGTAGGGAATGGTAAAAGGTGAAATGTGATAGAAGGTAGTAACAGTAATGAAGCTTTCGATTTGACAAAACTTTTTGTAATCATTAATAATTTTTTTTTTTGGGAATATTTATCATTTTTCAATTTTTTTCTTGTCGTTTTCTTTTCTTTATAAAATTGAGCAACCTAATGTTATCATTATTCACTATTAATATTTTATTTTTTGTAGGATTAGTATTGAATAAACTAAGCAAATTCACCTAATGAGAGAACTTTTTCAATACCTCTAACAACGGTTGGAGTATCTGGGAAAGCAAAATCTTCTAATTCCTTAGCATATGGAGTTGGGACTTCACAACCAGTAACTCTTTCAATTGGGGCATCTAAGTAATCAAAAGCTTCAGATTCCATAACTTGAGCACAAATTTCGGAACCAACACCGAAAGCAGGGAAACCAGCTTCAACTGTAATGGCATGGTTGGTCTTTTTGATTGTTTCAATAATAGCATCAACATCTAATGGTTTGATTGATCTCAAGTTCAAAACTTCAACGGAAACACCGTGTTTTTCTTTAACAATCTTAGCAGCTTCAAGACAGAAGTGTAGGTTTCTTGAATGAGAAATAACACTGACATCAGTACCTTCTAATTCAATTTTAGCTTTACCAATTGGTAAAACGAAGTCTGGAGATAAGGCTTCTTCGGACATTGGGAAGTGATCATTATATAATAATTCATTTTCTAAAAAGATGACAGGGTTTGGATCTCTAATAGAAGCTTTCATTAAACCTTTGTAATCTTCAGAGGAATAAGGAGAAACAACCTTTAAACCTGGGATAGAACCGTACCATCCTGAATAATCTTGAGAATGTTGAGCAGCAACACCAGCAGCTGCACCATTTGGACCTCTGAAAGTGATGTTACATGGTTGTTTACCACCAGACATATAATAAGTCTTAGCAGCAGAGTTGATAATATGATCAATTGATTGCATAGCAAAGTTGAAAGTCATAAATTCAACAATTGGTTTTAAACCTGATAAAGCGGCACCGACAGCTAAACCAGTGAAACCCATTTCAGTAATTGGAGTATCAACAATTCTCTTAGGACCGAATTTATCTAATAACCCTCTTGAAACTTTATAAGCACCATTATATTGAGCAACTTCTTCACCAATTAAAAATACATCTGGATCTCTATCTAATTCTTCAGACATGGCAGAGTTTAAAGCATCTCTAACGGTCATAGTGCTTGGAGCAGCAGATGAAGAAGCGGATCTAAGAGCTAAAGAATGGTTGATCTTCAAAGCTTGAGAAGCTGAAGATCTGATGACAGAAGATGCAACATTGGCAGTCTTTGCAATATTAGAAAATTTTGTTGACATTTTTATGTTATTTATTGATACCGGGGTTAACTCAAATCAGGTGGTATAATCTATATAAAATAAAGGCTATTGATATGAGAGTTGAGTAGAAGCCAAGTCAATTGTATAAGTCAAATAGGGATCAATTGATGAATACCAAGGATGTATGAACAAAGTAGGGATATAAGTTGATAAGTTAAGACAACAAGTGTATGTGTTTCCTTTGTCAGAGAGAGATGGTAACGGTAAGAATAAGCTGTTCACCAGGGAGAGATTCTAACAAACTCAACTCTCTTAATCTTGACCCGACTTTTTTCTCAGCGGGAATCTTTTTTCCGTTGTTAGCTGCGCGGGAGAGAGCAGAGAGAAGGACAGGAAGTGGGGTGGGGTGAGGTCGATCAGGCACATAGGCGCGTCGATAGGGATTTTGGGTGGTCTGTTTTTTCGTGGGTGGGGCAGAGATAGCGCAACGGTTTTAGTTTCTGTTTCTACAGAGGGTGGCGTGCGGTGTGCCCGGGGTTGATGGGTGTTAGTATATAAGTGTATATGAGACCCAGGGTAGCTAGGGTATATGTATATATGTACATGGAAGATGAATTAAGTATACATTCGTTATTTAAACTACACAGCTACATTTCTGCCTCCCATTAAGTGACTTAAAAGTTCAGCGCTGTTCTTAGCGTCGACATTTATATTACTTGGTGCAGCATTAGCATTTTCAGGATTTGGTCCACTTACCAATAAACCTGGAGGTGGAGGAGTGGCATTGTTACCTGTTACAGAATCAACGTCTTTCAATTTCATAAGACCAATTTGTGATGCAACTGGAGTACCATTCATATTAACGGGTTGATTAGCCTTGACTTGCTGTTGTAAAAATTGTTGCTGTTGTTGCAAGGCTAATGATTGTTGGTTGAGCAAATTTATACTACGATTCCCTTGTATTTGTTGTGCAGCAAGTGGTTGTGGTTGATATAACCCTTGACCTTGTTGTTGTTGTTGTTGTTGCTGTTGTTGTAATAATTGCTGTCGTTGTTGCAATAATTGCTGCTGCTGTTGTTGCTGTTGTACTTGCTGTTGTTGAACCTGTTGTTGTTGATTGATTACTGGCTTGAAATTGTAGTTCTTTGTGAAAGGTGTGAATAATAAAGATTCAACCAAGTTTGCCATATGCAAACGGTCATAAATAACTTCACTGTTCTCAGTACTATCGTAATCATTGAATATAGGATGGAATAATTTGATATCCTCTTTCTCTTGTTTCTTATTTGAAATAGAAGATCTGATAGAGTATGAAATTTGAGTAACAGAGTCCAATGCTTCAATAGCGTCAGCTATAGATTTGTAAGCATTCTTGACTTGTTCAGCATCTGAAACAACGTTGGAGTTTTGGTTGTCTCTTTTATCTTTCTTCTTAGTTGAAAGGTTAGAAGAAGATTGTTTGTTTGATTTGGTTAGAACAAGAGATTCACCTAATGTTGGGAATGATGAACTACCGGATCCATTGGCAAAGTCTGATGCTAAATTAGTACTTGAACTTCCAGCTGCACCTTTCGCCCAAGAAGCAGCAGGCGGTAATGATGGACCCGATTCTTCATTGTTATTATTATTATTATTATACTGATCATTATCATAGGAGTATTGTTCGGGACTAGTATTGTTATTACTGGTATTTTGATGTGCATTATCAGAGGTCGATAATGATACATGTGCAACCATTGGTGAATTTTGAGCTACTTGAGAAGAGTTAGTAGATAATGGGATAGAAGTTGGTGGAATAAGACCATTTGTAGCAGATCTTTCTTCCATCTTCAAACCTTGTCTTGTAGATAAATCTTGTCTGGTGTATGAGTCGGCTTCTTCACCTGGCTCATGTAAAAACATACAGTTTGGATTTGGACATGGTTGACCTCTGAGGTACGAAGAGCAATATTTAGTTGTACCATGTGCAGCTCTCAAAACTCGTCCATCAGAAATGGAACCATCAATGGCTGCAATACAACGAGAGGCATCTTCTTTTTTAGCAAATGTAACATATACACCATAACCCATGTTACCATTGGAAACTGGAGGTGCAACCGGTGCACCTGGATGATTTTGATTTGGATTACGTTTATTGATGACCAACTTTAAAATCTTACCATATTGACCAAAGTATTTATCACTTCTCAACACAGTTGGTAAATCGTGAGCAGAACAACTTGGATTCAAACCAACAACGTAAACTAAATTCTTTTGAATGACTCTCATACCAGCAAGATGATGTCTCTTGGCTTGTTCAGCATCTTTCTTTTCCTTTTCACGTTGTTTACTTTCTCTCTTTCTCTTTTCAACTTTGAGTTGATTACTCTTCCATTCTTCTGCAGTGACGGTCTTATATTCGATGTTCTTATCTTCATAGGGTCTACGACAAGCAGGACATTTACCGTTTAATTCTGGATTTTGACGAATATTGTTATAACAAAATTGACAAACTTGATAACCACAGGGACATGGCTTGAAATTCTTGTCTGTTATATCCATTTCTTCTACACATAATGGACTATTGGAAGAATACAATTCATATTAGTTAGTAACTAGATCTTGTTCAAATGGTAATACTATAAATCAAAAGATACATACCAATAATCTTCTTCTCCATCTGAGATAAAAGAGTCGTTATCTTGTAACATTGTAGTATTATAGGTGACTTAAAGAAGGAATAAATTAACAATTATAATAAATATATATCAGCTGGTATTATCAACAGGCTGTATAGGGATCAAATTTTAGTTGTTTAAATGTTTTAAACCATCATCATCATCACAGGGTTTGCCCTGCTTCACCGACTTCCAATTAATAATCTCTTTCTCTCTTTCTCTCCTTCCGAGAACACTTCGGTGATGCGCGCCACACAATTGTTAATGTGAGAAATTTTAAGTGGCTAAGCTAATAATCACGTGGATAATAGTGGCTGTGAATTGATACACGGTTCACGGTTCAAGATTCACGGTCAGGGTTGAAGAGCACCACCATCTAACATAGTTGAATATTGATTCATGCAAGCTGATTTGACTCGACAAAGAAAGTCCATTAGATCCCAAACACAATTGTGACTATTGAGATAGTATTTCAACATGGAAAACGAAACTATCAATTTGCTTTCAAAGCTCACAAGTCCTGATAACAATGTTAGAACTTCTGCAGAACAACAACTTAATGAAGTTGTAGCTTCGGATCCATCTCAATTCACCCGAGCTTTGTCAGCTATTGCTTCCACAAACTCCGTTGAATTGTCAATAAGACAAGCTTGTTTGTTGCATATCAAAAGAATAGTTCCGAGACATTGGTCCCCTGCTTTCGATTCATACAATGGAGCTCCATTGATTTCACAGGATGTTAAACAATTTATACGGGAAACACTGATGAGATTATTGGGTGATCCAGACTCCAAGATCAGAAATGGTGCCGGTTATGCTATTGTACAAATTTCAGTTGTTGATTACCCAGATGAGTGGCCAAATTTGCTGAACGATTTATACAGCCAGAGTACTTCTTTACAAGATGATGCTTTACACGGTATTCTTGGATCTCTTAGCGTGTTACACGATTTGTTCGATGATCTTGTTTCAGACGAACAATTCTTTGAAGGTGGAGTTGGTATCAATGTCATGCAAACTTGTGAGTACATGCTTGCAAATGCAAAAGATTTGAGAGTTAAAACCGCTACAATCTTATTACTCAAGGTTTGCTTTGAAAAATTAGAAAATACTGATACATATGAATTTCCTCAAAGAAAGCAATTTATCCAGTCTACCATTCCCAAGGCTATTGATTTGTTGTGGAATTTGGCAAAGACGCTTGTTGAGAGTACAAACGAGAACAGTTCCTTGACAGCATTGTCTTTAAAAGTTGAACTTTATGAAAGTCTCAACTTGATAGCGAACTCTTTTTCACATATCTTCAAGGCCTCCAAGATAACCGATTCTCTGATTCAATTACTTCTTGATGATACCAAAAATATAGAGAGTGTATATATCCCACTTATCTTCAGAGATAATGACAACATTTATACTTCCATCTTCTCCGATTATACGGATTTTCAGGAACATCAAATTGAAAGAAAAGAGCCACTCGATGTTGTTATCAAGATGATTTCAAGTCAACTTTCATTGATACAAGTCTTGACTGAAATGCATCACTTGAGCAAATTAGCACCGGAAATGATCACTCAGTTGATAAATAACTTTATTGTTCTTTCTTACTTACCTTCAGAAGCACAAGATTTATGGGTTAATGATTTTAACGAATTTGTCACTGTTGAATCCGGTTTGTCCATTGTCTCCACTGTCAGGGAATCTATATTTGAATTAGTATCAGAGATCAACAAAACAGACTGTGAAATCTTAATTGAGGCTTTGGTCCCACTTTTGTCCAATTCCATTCAACACAATGACAAATGGGTCAACACAGAGGCTATAACATTTTTGTTGTACATCTGTTTTACCAATGAAAATGAAGGTAAGAGACCTTCTTTCCAATTGACGGAGTTTTTGAATTTTATTTTGTCTTATATCACCTCTAAATTGAGCTCCTTGCAATCTTTAGAACAGGATGAAGAACAGTTATTAATCTCTCGCTTCATTTTGCTTGTTCCTAAGTTCTTGCAGAAATATTCATCCTACATCGATCCTAAATCTTTCGGGGTAGCTGCGTTGAAACAAATCTCAAATGCAACAACCAATAACATTCCAACTAGATCATCTGAGTTCGATGTAATTAGGGCTGCATTACTGATATCATTCACTTACTTCAATCAGTTTGTGCGTGCTTCCAGCTTTGATCTGGAGATTCAACATCAAATGATTCAAGTCTGTCTTGAACTGGCCAAAGAAGCCGAAGAGGATGCAAACATCAGTATTTTGGATGCCATTGTTGTTTTGATAAATATCAATAACAGAGCATTGACTGATGGAGGTAATTCTAATTGTTTGGAATTAATTTTCACCATTGCTTTCAAAGATTCTTCAAGTTTCGCTATCAACAATGGTGTGAGGGAAGCTCTAGAAGACCTCTTGAATGATTTACCATCTGAGAATTACCTCCCACAATGTGAAAAGGGCCTCCCTGCACTTTTCAACATTTTGGATCCTTCTTTAAATGCAAACGCTCCAGTTGAGTATTCGTCAGATATAGATCTTTCATTGCAAATGTTGTCTGTATTCATTCAAGGTACAAATGAGGACGCTCAATTACCCGCTAATATCTTCGAAGCTATTTTCCCTAGGATCTCCAAGCTTATTCTTCTTACTGATGATGATCAATTACTGCAATCCTCATCAGAAGTATTTAGCGATATCTTGAAGAAATCTTCTGGTTATCTTGCCGATTTCAAAGATCCACAGAACAACAATGAATCAGGTAATGAGACCATACTGAAAATCGTTTCAAAGTTCTTATCTCCATCACTCTCAGACTCTGCAATTGTGAACCTTGGTGATATAGTTGTCTCTTTGATAAGAAACTTCCAAAGGGATCAAGTAATTTCTCAGTACTTAGAAGATATATTGAAAGCAGTCACTTTGCGTTTAGCAACTGCCAAACACGTTTTGACAATCGAGAACTTGATTTTGATTTTTAATGAGTTATCTTACTCTTCTCCAGGTTCAACAATTGACTTCTTACAGAAATTTGCTGTTCCTTTAGAGAATGGTTCTCAAGATATTGCATTGAATGTTATCATTCCTATCTGGCTCAATGCTTTCGAAGTCATGAGGGGATACGAGAAGATTTTGTCAAATATAAAAGCTTTTACAGAAATTTTCAAGTTGAATAGCCCAGTTTTGAAAAGTTTATTAGTCAATGGTGATCAATTACCTTTGAAGTCGGAGAATCCAGATATTATTATCACAAGATCCATGGCTAAAAAGATGCCAATTCAATACGAACAGATTCCTGCACCATTGAAGATCATTAAGTTACTAATCCATGAGCTGAACTTCCAATTCCAACAAGCCGATGCATCTGAGGTTATCGATAGAACTTTGAACCTGGATGGTGGGGACGATGGCGATGATGAAGGTGGAGATGATGATGACGATGATGGATGGGAAGAATTAGACGATATTGGAGTACCTTCTTTTGACAAGCTTAAGAGCTATGTCGATGATGGAGATTTAGAAGCCGAAGATAGAGACGAAGAGGGAGATCGTGGCTCAGGAGAAGAGAGTAAAGAACTTTTGAAGTTCTTTTTCAAAGAATGTGCCGTTAAGAATCTCGGCGATTTCCAACAGATTTATGAATGGTTGAACGATGAAGAAAAGAAGATTTTGACTGAGTACGTTGTATTCACCTAAATAATTCGACATATAAAGATATTAACTGTATATACAAAAACACATATATAAACGAAGATTCTTAATACATCGATTTTTTATTGTTTTATTTAAAATATGGTACAAAGATTACACAGTTGATGATGAGTTATATAATTTCAGTTAGGCATCGATTTGGATGTCAAATGGAATATCCTTGATTACCGAGTCGATACCAATTTTTCTATATTTACTACTGATCATAGCCTTACGTTCCTTTTCACGGGCTTCAGCTTTAGCACGAATAGCTTCTTCAGCAGTCAAATCGTTTGCCTTGATCTCTTCAGCAATTTTACCATCAGACTGTTGAGAATTGGAGGAGTAGAACATCTTTGTACTGGTACGTAATCTACTGAAAGGATCAGAATTGGTAGATGATGATTGTTGCTTTCTGCCTTCAACGGCATGTTTTTCAGCCTTACGAATCAAGTTATCATTAGTCTTTCTGTTTCTCATGTTGACTTTAGTAAGACTGGACTCTTCTTTGTTCTTCTGTGTGTATTTATTAAGTTCATCAATTTCTCCCTGTAATTTATTTATCTCTTCAAGGTCATTCTTGGAAATGGCAACTTCCAACTCTTCTCTTGCAATCTGCAATCTACGAACTCTGTTACCAGATTCCATTGTCTTAGCAGACACAGCTTCCCTTGCTTGAACCATCTTATTAATATCTTCATCTGTCAATTTTTTGGTAGACATCTCCTTCAATTCCCTGTATTTGTAATCGACATCACCAATTGTAGGCAAAGATTGATCTGACTCTTCAACTCTTCTTCTATAGATGGCAAATTCATCTTCAGTTATCAATGAGTCAGACACACAGTTAAGATCTGTGACTTTTTGTGAACCGCCTTGGGAAACTACCAAGTAATAGTTACATGGCTTACCTGACAACGTGTATGGTCTAGAAGTATCACGTCTGACTTCTTCAACTTTACATAATCTATATTGATTGCGGTTTTGTTCACGTGAAAATCCAACATTGAGTCTAGCAAATGTACCTGGGATCACAGTTGGGAACTCTTCACGGTACAAGAATTTAGCTAAAGCGGATCTACCAACTCTTATTCTAGTATTTATATCTGAAAGGGTAGCTGGCTTACTGTAGTCTATTCCATCGTCAGTAGGAACAGCGTGACGTCTAGAAGCTCTTGATGCTCTATCGTCGACCGTGTCAGAGTAATATCCATCATCGTAGTCATCTTCTTCATCCACACTCATCAGATCTTGATCTTCGTCATCTTCATCGCCTTCATCTTCACTTTCGTCTCTACTACGTCTACTTGCCCCTTTTGACTTCTTTTCTCTCTGTTTCTTCAATTCTGATAATTTGTTAGTTCTCAAGGCTTTCTTCTTATTTGCAGTGGAATCCTTCAAAGTACTTTCTACTCGACTCTGTCTTGCCCTTAATGCCAAATACTTTCTTTCTCTGTATTTTTGCATCTCTTGGATTCTATCGAATAAAATTTGTTCTCTTGTCATTTCATCCATAGCCATCAATTCATCTCTATCGTGAGCATCTTTGAACTTTCCTTCCAGAGGATATGGATCTTTCTCCCCTTCATCGTCATCGTCTTCTTCGTCATCCGACTCCTGGATCTTTCTCTTGGTTCCTGAACTTTTGCTTTTAACTTCTGGTTCATAATCATCCTCACTTTCTTGAACATCATCGTCTGAGCCGATACCGGCCAAGGCTAAAAGATCATCATCAATATCCGACATTTCTGATTAGTATAGTATCCCTGTAGGTATACCTGAATTTGTGAATGGATAGACAAGGGAGAACACTTATAACTTGCTTGTCTGTGATTCTCTCTTCAAGTAAAGTACTCTTTCAGCCAACGATGTTGAGATTCTAAAAAAGTTACCCGCACCATGATTAGCTAATATGCAATCTTTATTCTCTACAGCTTTGCTTGTACAGGACATCTTTATCTCGAGAAGGTACATACTCCACACGTATATATATATATATATACTCTTGAGTAAGTAGGTTTATTCCATACAGGTACATACAACATGTCACAAGCAGATAAACAGCCGTCTGTACGACCTACGGCAAAAAGATCGCCATCTATTTTAGTCACTGATGCTAGAAAATCTCAGATTAAAGCTCCATTCGCAGGACACAGATATGAGAATCAAAGAAAGAATAACGAACAAAAATCAACCAATATAAGACAGAAATCATTAGGTCTCCCGAAGTTGGCAAGGGTTGCATCTAGATATAGTGATATCTCAGTATCAAATATCATCTCAGATATTAGTGACATTCCTTCTTCAAGACAAAGAGAACCAACTTTCTTGGGTAGCCATAATTCAAATCTATTACGTTCTGGTGTACCAAGAGGTACTGGTAGACAGATACCTACACTGAGTAAGACATTGCCTTCAAGAAGTTCCAAAATCACTCAAAAGTTAGTGCTTATTCCTGATGACTCTGAGCGGTCTAGTCACGTAGGAGAAGCAGCTGAATCTACCACTGATAACATTTTTCAAAGTGCATACACTAGAACGAGAGCAGAACAAATGTCGAAAGATCAGCGTGCTGGTGATTATCCAAGGGTAACAGCGTACTTGATAGCCGAAGGATTCAATTTGAAACTGACCTCAAAGTTTTTAGCTAAGCGCCATATGGTTTCTCCAAGATTATACGATGAGATGCTGTATGTTCCGTATTCGCTTCCTCTCTTGCCTGGTGAAAATGGTTACAGAGTCCAATCTAATAATTCAGCAAAGATGTTACACGGAAACCAATTAATGGAGAACTTCATTGATAAGTCAGAACAAAGAGATCACAATTACGAGTTCTATTCCGGTGAAGATGGGGAGCAAATTTCAAGAAGTTTTAGGAAAGAGTCACCTAAGCTTGCCCCTGTTGGCTCACCTCAGGGTAATACCGATTTTGATCCATCTGAACCACAGTTCTTTGTTAGCTCTAGTCCAACTGAGAGTATTATTGACAGCGAAAGAGAAGAGCTAAATGACGACGACTCTGCCATTATTGACGATAATAAGGATACTAATCACGAGCATGAAAATGAATATTCAAACGATCACCATCAGTCAAATCAATCAAGCGCAACTGGCCAGAGAAGACGTTTTTCATCTTCCAAGGAAGTCTCACAGCGTCCTGATATGTCTAAATTAGCAGAAATGTTTATATCTGACTATGGTGTCGTAGTATTCTGGAACTTTTCTGAAATACACGAAAAAAATATTTTAGCAGATCTTGTGTTTGCCAAGATTCAGCCTGGTGAATTTTCTCTTGACGATGATGAGGATGATGAAGAAGATGATGAAAGTGATAATAGAAATAATACAAATGAAACTGAGGATGGTAATGAAGGAGAAGGATCAGTGAGTGGAGACAATATTGGTGACGAATTCATTTCTTTCATTATCAAACCTGTCCCAGAACATGACATTGAGACTGAAGAATTCCATTTCGAGTACAATAAAGATATACCCACCCCAAGAATCTATAATGATATGATCTCTTTGAAAAGCGGTGACCATTTGATCAAACTATCTATATCACATGCAATTGCCCAATCTTCAAAGCTTTCTATGTTTGAGTCCAAGATGTCTGTCATTTTGAACAGTATTTCTAGATTGCCAAAGGCACTTGCCTTGACGGGTAAATTGCAGAATTATACAAGAAAGAAACTTCTTATCAAGACTGGTAAATTATTTCAATTGCGTAATGAAGTGAATTTATCCTCTAATATTTTGGATACACCCGAGTATTTTTGGTCAATTGAACCAGGCTTACATCCACTTTACTCAGCAATCAGAGATTACCTTGAGATTGAACAAAGAGTTGAGGTGATCAACGATAGATGTAAAGTCTTTTTGGACTTTTTCGATATAGTCGCCGATTCACTTGCTGAAAAGACTATGAACAAAATTACATATATTTTGATCATGGCTATCGGTCTTAGTGTCTTTGTCTCTATGATTGAAATTTTCATTAGGTATTTGATCATCAGAAAGTTTACAGATCTCGAATAAGCCGTCGACAGTATATAACTGTTTCAGTATATCACAAACTACATTTTGCATCCACACATCTCATCTATGGAAATGTACGTAAATACGTATTTACATAACCACAGGCAACTAATACCGAATTTGCATTTAGCGCTGAAAGATATTCCTACGAGTATCAGAAAGTAGGGCGATTTATATTAGACTATGTATATAAGATTATTTAAACAACAGAGTCGCTTATTTAGCACCGTATTTGTTAACAGTTTTACCATCTGGAATGGTGAAGAAAACGTATTTACCATCAGTGTTAGAGTCTAATCTGAAGTAACCCTTTCTTTCAAATTGAATGATATCACCAACCTTCATATCCTTGACATTGATATCGGCAATGGCCTTGGAGTGGAATTCTGAGACTGGAGTGATGAAATCTTCAAAGTTATCACCTTCTTCTAATTTGTCCTTGGTGATTAAGTGGTCGAAATCAACAAGTTCAACTTCAACGTTTTCCTTAGCTGGTAACCAAGTAACCTTCTTAGAAGTTTTACGGAAATCACCTTCTAAATGTAGTTTAGCTTCAATGGAGGTAACAATACCTTCAGCATTCTTGACAATCTTTTCGACAATAACATTACCCCAATCCATGAAGGTAACTTCTTCACCTTCAGCAAAAGTAGCAGCATCCTCTTGTTCTAATAAGACATTAGAAGAGTAGAAGACTTTCTTGTTACCAACATCTGGGTTCTTCTTGTGTTTAGGTTTGTCTTCGGAGTAGTCTTCAGCTGGACCATCAACGATGTGGACTGGAACAGCATTTGAAGCATTGATAGCAGTGTGTCTTGGAGCAACTGGATCAATGATCTTCTTGTTAGCAGACCAGATGATGTTCCAGTCTAAGTTAATAACATTTCTGGAAGGACCTTGAGAAATGACAAAGTTCTTTAAACCTTCAACAGTCATACCTCTTCTTCTAACACCTCTGACAGTTGGGAATCTTGGATCTTCCCAAGAGCCAACAAATCCTTTATCAACAAACCATTGTAACTTACGCTTAGATAATAAGGTTCTAACAAAGTTAACTCTGGCGAAATCCCAAATGTGAACCTTTCTCAATTTCAAAGTTTCTAAGAACCAATCATATTGAGCATTACGGTCACGGTATTCAATGGTTCTCAAAGCATGAGTAACACCTTCGAGGGCATCAACAACTGGAACACAGAAATCGTAAGTTGGGTAAATTTTCCAAGCAGTACCGGTTCTGTGATGTGGAGTCAAGTTACATCTGTAAATAACAGGATCACGTAAAGTCTTGTTCAAAGCAGTGTAATCAATCTTGGCTCTAAGACAGTTCTTCAAACCTTCTTCAGTACCGTTCTTCATTTCTTCGGTGAAGATTTTTAAATTTTCTTCAACGCTTCTATCTCTTCTAGAAGATTTTATACCATCCATTCTTTCAGCTCTCATTTGCTCTAATGGGGTATCATCACAATAAGCATGTCCTTCTTTGATCAGCTTAAGAGCTAAGTCATACATGTGATCAAAGTAATCAGAAGAGTAAGTGATCTTATCACCTTTAATACCTAATAATTTCAAATCTTCTAAAATAGAATCTTGGAATTCTTCCTTTTCCTTGGAAGGATTGGTATCATCGAATCTAATGATCAATTTACCGTGATAGGCATCAGCAAAATACTTGTTTAAAATAGCAGCCTTGGCATGTCCAATATGTAAATATCCAGATGGTTCAGGTGGGAATCTAGTGACAACTTGGCCATCTTTGGCATCTTTTAAGTCAATTTCGAAATTGGCCTTGTGACCTTCTTTCTTTACATTGCTTGAAGCTTTAGCTAATTTACGTACTTCAGCTAAAGATTTGGTAAATAATTCAACCATACCACCGAATTTCTTGTTGGATTCTAAGTATTGGTACCATCTAGTGATGTTAATGTAGACAGAGTTTTTAATGATTGAACCCATAACGGCGTTGGCTCTTAAAGCACCCCAAGCAGCGATATCAGCTAAGGAGATTGAGTGACCAACAATGAAAGAACGGAAGTTTAAGTGAGCATCAAGTTTTTCTAAATCGGTAGATAATTTCTTGAAATCTCTAACAGTTAAGTTTTCATAAGAAAACTTGATCCATTCTTGTGATTCTGCCTTGCCTAATAAGACATCTGGGTAAGAATCAGCTAATTCATTTAAGACATCAGCAGGAGCAGTTATTGAGGTTTCACCTTTCAATAATTGGACAGAAGAGTTAGCTTCCTTGGAAACGACTTTATCGTCAATGAATTCAATTTTAATTGGAGCATCCTTGGCTTCGTTGACAAACGCAGCTGCAATTAAGGCAGCGTAGTCGACCAAAGGAGCCTTACCGGCAATATTCAAAGTGTAAGACATTCTGGCTTTACTTAAAATACAATGACAGTGTTCAAAAGGAAATAAAAAGAAACAGCAAGCTAGCAAGAAGTATGAGTCAATCAACGAACGATCAGTTTAAATGTCATGATTTTATTTTATTCGTTCACTCAATCCACTTTTTTCTTTGACTTTCTTGCACCGCCTGAAGGGTTTGCTCAAAAAAATTTAAAGTTGGTCGAGAGGTCGCAGTCGTGCAGTTGGCATCGATAATTGGGCTATCTCACCGCACTACACTTCTTCCTTCTTCCTTCTTATCGGGGAAAGGATGGTCTGAGAAGCGATGATTACGAACTAAAAGATACTGTATAGACCCGCTGTATCTGGAGTTTGTGCATACCAAAACTTGGTATCAATTTAGTAATAAAAGCTTATATTAATAGGAATTTCTCAAAAATGGTACAACTTTCATACCATAGAAAATATATGTATAAGTTGCAGCGGTAAAAAGAATGCTTCAAGAAATCAGCATCTAAAAATACTACATAGGTGAAAACTTGATGTACATTGGAAATATAGAAACTAGTCTGAATACACTTGTTTGAAGTGATGTTCTGGTGCCATTTGGTGCAAGTTCGTGTATGGTAAAAGGTGCAATATAATGTAATAAATAGCTCCCTTAGTGAAAACCTCATGGACTATTTGTTTTTCCAGCAGCGCATCAAAAAGTATTTTTTAATTTTTTAGTAAAAATAAGAATAGTAAGAACAGGAAACCTTTCTGCTTCACTGTGAGCTGAATTTGGATCCAGTAAGAGAATAAATCTAAAGAAATGAGTGAACTCACCAAGGTGTTCCCTTTAATATCTAGGTCCAAGGATACAACCGTGGTCCAACCGAAAGAATTGATAGCATACAAAGTTGATGAAGATGGTAATCAAGAACTTGATAACCCAAAGTTCAGGTATTACTATTTGCCAGACAGCGAAGTAAATGCAGGTGTTGATTTGAATGCTGGTTTCAGTAATTTTGAGTCACCTTCTGCCAGTAATGGTCTGAAGTACTTATTGCAGGCAATACAAAAATATGAAGAAAAGCAAGGTTCAAAAGTAATTGGTGATGTTATTACTTGGAGAGGTATAATGAAAAGCATGTTCACTCTACCCTTTATCAATTTGGAGAAAGTATCATTGAATGTTATATGTTTTGATGGTCAAATCTTCATTGATTTTGACGAGGAAATTATAGCTGCAAAGAAACAAGAAGAATCAACATTGGATCCATACCATAAAAAGCTAATATATTCCGGTTATAAATTTGAAGCCATGTCGACATTGTCTAAACCTTGGGCTCAATGCACACGTAAAGAGATTGAAAATCGTTCGAAAGCACCAATTTCCAAAGAACAAACATGTACTGTGGTGAAAACAGGTTTTGGAAAGATTAAGTTAGTTCTAGGAGCAGAAGTTGATTGTGTTTGGAATTCCAGACCTGAATCTGGTAATGCCACTTCTAGTTATATGGAGTTGAAAACAACATCCATTATCGATAATCACAAAAGTTATTATAGTTTTGAAAGAAAATTATTGAGTACATGGGCCCAGTGTTTCTTAGTTGGAATTCCCAAGATTGTTTACGGATATAGAGATCAGAATCTGATAGTAAGAAGCGTAGAAACTTTCAAAACTGAAGAAGTCCCTATTCTCCTGAAGAAGGACCCTTTCGCCAACCAAGCCAATGGTAATAGTACCACAAATAAAAAACCTAACAAGTGTATGGATGCATTGAAGTTTTTCACGGGTTTCGTAACTTGGTTGAATGAAAACGTTCCAAGAGATGATGAGATTTCAGCATGGAGAATAACATTTGATCCATCTACCAACAAAAATTATGTTAATTTGAAGAAACTTGACGATGATACTGCGCAAAAGCTTCACTCTTCAGAGAATGGAATGCTAACAAAGGAGTTCACAGAATGGAGAGCATCACTCAGGAATAAAAACTAGATATTATTTATACTTTACTTTTTCAGAGGCAATAGTAAATTCAAAATAGGAAGGAAGGTCGTAAACTGCGTTCTCAACAGTAATGATATTCGTTAACTATATACTTATGTAGATTATACTTAGGAAAACACACAAACTTGTTATGTTTATCTTCGATGCCTAATATCTGTCAAGAGGTTGGTGACGTCTTCCTGCCAAGGGACTGGTAGTATATGTACTCCCAGAAGGTGGATTCAACCTAAGCTCAGAGTTACTCAATCTACTAGACTGCAAGTTATATCTAAAATCCGTGTCTGGAGTTTCGTAAATCGTATTTCTATCATCTTCATCTAAATTATCCCCATTACCACCAATGGGGGTGAAATAAACTGTGTTGTTTGTGTTGTTATTGTCACTCAACCTTCTTGGCGATGAGTCTCTGGAGGTATATGCGATTTGTCTCTTATTATCTACCTCTTGATTGGAGATTAGTGGAGTGAGGTAATTTGCTGAGTTTAAGGAATTGACAGGTGCACTATTAGCGTGATATGTTTGATGATGCCCTTCCTTACTGTGATCGATTGAGAAATTTCGATACGTTCCAAATGCAGTATTTGTGAATACCAATGAGCCAACAGTAATCAATAAAATTGTAAATATAGACTTCCATGAAATAGGTTTGATAAACCCATTGATTATTTCTGCGAATGTTTCAGCTCCAATTCTTGCTCTACCAACAGCAGCAGGATCACGATTCATACATTTCTCCCATGACATACATGAACTTTCCATTGCCGGTACTCTTAGTCCAGGTTGACAGTTGTTTCGAAGATACTCCCTGGAACACAAACTGATTTCTTGTAGAACATCAGAGGCATAACCTTCTATCTTGTTCTCTACATCTGCCTGAATGGTTCTTACAAAACTGTAGACAAAATAACCAACTATCGAAAGTATTAGTATGTTGAAAAACAACTGTAAGTATAGAGATAGGACATATGGAACTGCTGGATCTGTGAGTATCCTGTGTAAAGCGGAGGGATCTGATCGTTTTTGTTTGATCACTTGATGTTTCAAGTCCTCTTCTTCTGATCTTCTTTTTCTGCTACTATTGAGCTCCTTTTCAATTTCTTTCCGAGTGTTGTCATCAATATAATCATCATCGTCGTCGTTGTCATTATGATCTACAAAACTAATATGTCTAGTGGATAATGTAGAAGATGGAGATTTGGGTGCCCAAGACTTTTGCGGGCTTGTCCTCAAAGTGGATTTAAACCTGCTGGAAGGTGTACCCACCACTGGATGTCTTGGACTTTTCAAACTTCTTTTCGAAAGTCTAGAGGAAACAGATGAAGGCTCATTTTTGTAGGGAGAGTTGACCTTGTAAGCAGTAGAAGTCTTCAAAATCGACTTTCCTGGTGTTGCATTCAATCTTGATACAGAAAAAGGAGTCTTCGTTAAAATGTGTCCATCTGGAGAAGAAGCGGCTTCTAGTTTTGATGTAAGGTTCGACGGTTGTTTGTTTTCATCATTACATGGAGTAGACATGAACCCTTCGCTGAGATGTAACTTTGAAGGGGAGAATATTTTGCCCTCTTTACTTTTTCTAAGAGTTGCTAGTATTTCTGAAGTCGCTATATCACTTTGCACAGAAGATTTACCTGCGGCTATTGGAGTTAATTGATTAGCCTTATCCAGGTTGTCAAACTCACCTCCAGAAGAAATGGAACGTGAATATTCCTCCTGGGTGGAGTGGATATTGGACTGAATATCAGTCATATGATGAATAGACTATAAAATGGATAAATAATTGTAAGAGACGTTGCGACAATTACAGATGCATGTAGTTTAGTTTCAAAGAGAAATCCAAAAGAACAAACTTCCCAATCTTATTGATCTAGCATAAATTTGAAAGGTAAACAAATCTAGCCCAAATAACATCAGCCACTTCATGAATAAAATGTTGCCAGCCACATATCATTAACATCGACGCGTCTTCTTCTAACAAGATGTGCAAATCGACCAACGGCACCGCGGTCGGAGAGTTGAAGAAGCTGAGAGCAAAGGAATATAGAAGAGAGCCTTAATCACTGTAGAACACCGATGGTATTCTTTGATCTTGAACTAGCTTGTATTGCCATCGCCATCATATAAATATACAAACACATACACAATGAGAGCTTCCGTGCAGCAGCTAGCAAAACACGTTCCTTTAATCAAATTTGTGGGTGGTCCACATAAACCACACAGTAAGTAACTAAGTTGAAGGACCCGGCTATACCATCCTTCTAATTATGCCACGCCTATTCATGAGTTTTACTAACTATTTATTCTTTCTTTTGAAATTTGATATAGAAGTTCCATCAGGTGTACATGCATGCGCTCCTGACGGATTAATGCCATCTAGTAAATCAGCAACTTCATCTTCTGCCTACAGCTCATCCGTTCCAAATGTTAGTTTCGAATCAAGAAACTTTTTATCAAGTAAATTTAGATACTCTCCAATTGAAGAATATGAAATTGATGGTGTTAACAGTGGGGGTGCTGATACTGTCAACCATTGAATGAATTTACTTTGGAGGCGAAATGTATAAGGTCTTCAAATTGAAGAAAAATATAAGCAACATTTATCAAAATATCATGGGGCATCAACTTGCCAAAAACAAGTTTTAGTTCTCACAACAATATAAAACTCATGTATTCTACTATACATACGGACCTATCTATCCATATATAACCCTATATACCTTCTCGTAAATAGAGTCAAACAAAATATAAATATTCTCTACCGTATTCACACCATACCCATAAATTAACTAAATCCATGGTACTTAAAGGTGCGAGGGTGTTTTGGCCATTTTGAAAAGTACGAACGAGAATTTGAACTTGAAGGTCAAGTTGATGAAGAGCAAAAGGGCCACTGAATCAATTAACAATATATCAATAAATTTGCTGACGATACAACTGCCACACCATTTATTCCATATATTGAAGCGAGTATAATGCAGAACACAGGTCAACAGCAGGGATTCCCGCAGCAGCAGCAGCAACAACCGCAGCAGCAGCCTCAGCAGATATCCGCTGGTGGTCCTCAACAGCAAGCTCAACAACATCTAAATATCAGACTCTTATCACAGTTTCTTAATCCACAAAATCAACAAGATGTGATGAATAAGCAACTTCCACAAGGAAACTCTTCCCAGGGGCAACTTCCTTTGAATATGATCTCTCCTCAATTGCAAAATAGAAGTATACAACAACAAGTAATGGCCGCTGCGTTGCAAGGACAAGCTTTACAGCAACCTCAACAACAACAACCACAACAGCAACAACCAGGTTTGACACTTCAGCAGCAATTATTACAGCAACAGCAACAACAACTGGCGGCCCAAAGGTTAGCCCAAGCACAGGCTCAAGCTCAAGTAGATGTAGCTCAAGCACAAGTTCAACTTCAGCAGCCAATGGTTAGGGAAGTTTGGGCAGATAACTTAGAAGCTGAAATGCTTGTAATCAGAGAACTCGCTGAAAGATATAATCACATTTCAGTTTCAACGGAATTTGCTGGAATTGTGTCGAGACCTATTGGTTCGTTCAGATCAACAAAAGACTATCATTATCAGACAATGAGATCCAATGCTGACTTATTGAATATGGTTCAAATCGGGGTAACGTTAAGTGATGAAGAAGGGACCAGACCCGAAAGAGTTTCTTCTACATGGCAGTTTAACTTCAAGTTTGACTTGGATAAGGAGATGTTTTCTAGGGAGTCAATTGACGCATTAATCACTACAGGTATGAATTTTAATAGATTGAAAGAAAATGGTATAGATCCTTTCGAATTTGCTCAAGCATTAACTGATAGTGGGTTGTGTCTTTTGAAAGACGTTACTTGGATAAGTTTTCATGCAGGTTATGATTTTGGATTCTTACTTTCTGCATTATTAAATAGAAGTATGCCATTTTCAGAAGAGGAGTTTGTTTGGTGGTTGAAGACATACTTCCCAAATCATTACGATATAAAGATAATTTCAAAATTCGTTACGAAGAGTCCAAGACCAACTTTGGAAACATTGGCTGAAGAGTTGGGTGTTATTAGAAATGTGAATCTCGCATTTCTA
The DNA here is from genome assembly GCA_024271885.1 of Wenyingozyma ramenticola. Taxonomy (NCBI): domain Eukaryota; kingdom Fungi; phylum Ascomycota; class Pichiomycetes; order Pichiales; family Pichiaceae; genus Wenyingozyma; species Wenyingozyma ramenticola. The sequence goes on from JANBXF010000001.1 coordinate 828,314, forward strand.
CAAGTTGGTGGTCAATCAGTTCTCACTCATTTATGTTTCTGGGAAATGAAGAGATTATTGAATAGTGCTGAATTCTTATCCTGTAAAAACCAAATATGGGGCTTAACAGGCAAGGATGATGAGACGAATATTGTTCCAACTCCAGTCAATGCAGGTAATACGAATGGTAACGCTTTACTCAATGTTTTACAAGGTGGGAACACTGGGTCACAAAATTATTTTGGCATTGGCTCTCAGCAGCAGCAACAACAGCAATCCGCTGATCAGCTCAAAGCAGGTTCTAGCGGTATGATGTCACCTAGAATGACAGCCTATTACAACCGCGCCGTGTAAGGTGACATGGTTCATATGGTATATAAGGTATATTAGGGTTTGTAATGTAAATCTAAATCTAAATCTAAATCTAAATCTTCTTTTAAAAACAGAAATTTCGACGCAAATTTCGACTCTCCCGTGGGCACGGAAGGGAGTCGATAATTTTCAATTTCCACCTTCGCTCTGAATCTGTGAGGACATGGATGATGGGAAGTGGTGAGAGAGTAATCACCAAAGGAGAACTGGACTGTCAGACCCCATCTTTGATTGTCAAAAAGGGTCTTCCTAAAACAGAACTCAACTGTGTAAATAGGTTGTCGGGTTAATCAACTTGTTCATCAAAAGTTGTTGTTGCTTTTTATCTATTACTGACTGAGGTTTCCGCTGAAAAAGGCAAAAGAGCACAGAACTCAATCGTGATTCAAGTGTCGGCGAATAATACAACAAGTAGGTACTAAATCACGGCAAGAATATTGATCAATTACAAGTAATTAGGTTAGAATTAGAGTGTCGGAATTTAGAATAATTTTTATCGGCATGTCAATTTCAAAAACCCCAGATCCATACAGCATTGCAAGTGCGTTTTGTCAATACTATTACAGTTTAGTCAACGGCGGTCATAACAAGTTATTTCAGCTTTATACTCCTGATGCTATATTAACTCATACAGATTGTTTCAACCCTTTCAAAGAAGCTAAGACTATCACAGGTCATGAGGCAATCAAGGCACACTGGTATAAATCTCAATTAGCAGGTTCTAAGATTGTGATATCTACTATTGATGCACAATCATCATGGAGCAACTCAATTTTGATCATCTGTGTGGGTGAGTTAGTACCTGGTTATGTTGAAGATGACGAAAACGTACCAGCTCAAAAATTTGTTCAGACATTTGTGCTTGTCCCATCTGGAAAGTCAACTTATGATATCTTCAATGACTATTTAAGATTCATCCCAGATATTGATGATGAAGAAACCGAGGACATCATTGTAGAAGAGCCTATTGCTACTAAGAAAACTGTGGAAGATCAAGTTCCTGTTGAAGAAGAAGTGAAAGTAGTGACAGTTTCACCTGTTGAAAAAACAGTTGAAGCTCCAAAGGAACAAGTAAAGGAGGAAGAAACTGCTACCCAACCTGCATTAAAACAAGAGGAAACAAAGGAAAAGCCAAAAGCTTCAAGCTCTGAATTGCCAAAGCCTGTATCTCCAGCTGTCGTACCAGAAAAGGATACAACGCCATCCATTGGAGCTTCTAAGGCTGCTGCCGAAACTTCAGATTCTAAGCCTAATGGCGAGAAAAAAGTTGCTGAACCCGCTCCAGCCAAACCGGCTGCTATGAATTGGGCTTCCCTTGCTGCTATCAGTGTCAAGTCAACTTCTGGTTCTTCTTCGACCACTGTTGCTTCCCCAGCTGCTTCCAAATCTGTCAAACCAACTGTCAAGAAAGCGGAAGAGAAATCAGCATCTACAACTTCTCATACCTCCACTCCTTTATCTACACCTTCTGCTTCTACTTCTAGTTCTCAAACTTCTTCTAGTACATCTGCGACTTCTTCCAATCCCACTGCTCCTGATAGTGCATCAACTGATGACTCTGATGAGTTTCTACTTGCTGGTGGTAAAAAACACAAAACCACATTCCTCAAGGATGGTAAACCAGTTTACCCAGTATATATTAAGAATACTCCAGAAGGTATTCCTGAACATGTATTAGTTGCATTTTTGGAAGAGAAATTTGGAAAAGTTGATAGCTGTAGGGTCACCAAGGCTGTAGCCTTAGTTGATTTTGTTAGATCTGGATCACAAATTAAGGCCATTGAATGCCATACAGCTGTTCTGAAGGGACATACTATGGTTATAGAACCAAGAACCGCTAAACCCGCTACTAAAGATCTGAAAGATAAAAAGAAGAAACCTCGTTCTTTTGATGGCGATGGGTACAAGAAAGCTGGAAAATAGAGAAAGTAACAATATTATCATCTAATCATTTACACCCCGTTCAGACACACTTATCCAATGTAAGATCTACAGTATACCATTACTTCGCCTATGTCGATGCAAAAATCCAATTACAATAAATGAGTGTACGTCTGAAAACAAAAATAAGAAATCAGAGTGAAGGAACTCGAAAGTAGAGATATCCATTTTGCTATTGAGGAAACAACCACTTTGCAGTGTTGAAATCTTCGGATTCTCTACCCTGCTGTATGTATATATATACTTTACAATGTCAATAATAACTATAAATAAATATGCTACCAAATGGCAATAAAATTAATATCAAAAATATATTGGATGTGTAACAAAGCCTACATAGATGAGTCGTATTTCAAAGCCTCTGAAGATAAAAGTGTTAGCAAGGCTACAAAAAACGTTTATAGAACTGGTACATCCTTTTTGGATGATTTGAGGGAAGCTTAACTATTGTATATACAGTAAGATAGAATAGCCAATTCAAGCTTTGATTATGGTGTGTTTGAAAGTTCCAAATTTGAAACTTAGTTCTCTAAAATCTTGTCCAACACCGACTGTTGAGTTTGAAAATCATCGACTCTTATTCTCTTTAGATTCAATTTTCTCAAGGCAAGAATGATCTTATCCTGAGGGAATCCCATGTCCTTGAATATTTGCACGGTTGATTTTTCAATACCATATTTTGCGCATTCATCTTCTTCTACTGGTTTTGGGGAAACCTCACTTGGAGAACTGGCGTTATTAGTTTTGGATGCAGGAGCAGGTGAGTTTTCATTTGGCGCATATACTCTGGTCCAAGCTGCTGCAGTCTCTGCAAATTTCTTTGGATCATCCATATAGATCTTGGCAACTTGGGCATCTTGAGGATCAGTTGGCTCTGGTGATTGAAGTAAACTTTGTAAAGAGATTAACGATGCCTTCAATGTGAGAATTGGAGTCCAGTTATCTTTGAGAATATCAAGACAAATGGCACCGGTTTGAGATGAAATGTTAGGATGGTAGATTTTGGTATCGAATCTCATGATAGGTGGTTTGAAAGGATAGTCATCTGGAATTTTAATATCAACTTCGAATAAACCTCCTTCATATGGAGTAGATGGAGGACCAATGAAAGTACCTTTCAAGTGAGACAAATCATCTTCTGAAACAAAGCTTAAAGTGATACCAGATTCTTTATCTTTCTTGACATCGTCTAATTCTTTGGCAAGTCTTTTAACTCTTGACATTTTTGTATAAATACGTTATCTATTCGGTTGAAAGTGACTTCTGGTGTTTTATGACAGATCAAATTTCAATGAAGCGAAAACAAAACAGACACAAAAGAAAGGAAATGAGATTTACTTATAGTGTACGTTAGCTTGTTTTGAAAAACCTTGTACTTCGTAACAGGTGTACAATAATATATAAACGGCAACTGTGCTTATTTATTATATGTTATTTTGACTTGCTGTTCTAACAATAGAGAACAGAAAAGGGTTATCTGATAAACAATAACTGCCCTCAATCCTCTGCGAATCCGTCCTTCGCTCTCTCTAATGGAACGAGATCGATCGTGCGAGATGAAGTTATTACAAATCACTCCTTCCACCTCGATAAGACTAAAACAATAGCTTTTAAATTACATAACATAAAGAATACAAGTTAATGATACTAATTTCTTGTTATAAAACATACATGAAATCAAAGAATCTGTCTGCGAGCTTCGCTTTGACCAGTCTCTGATTGACCAGAGCTCAATCCCTCCAAAAATGCGTGATGTGTGGTACGTCTAGTGAAAATTTGCTTGACTAAAAACGCAAGCATAGATACTACACAGAGACCTCCAACGATCAAATAGCAGATACCTAAACTGAAATGTCTACCACCAAGAACACTAGAAGTGGATATTATCACTGATTTGGTTCCACCAAACATGCTCACTGGGTAGTTTACTCCGATATCAAGTGTATACGTTCCCTCACTGAGAGTCTCAGTAGTGTTTTTTCCGTATAGTTTCATGAAAGAAGGTAAAGCGGCAGTTTTCATCCAGTTCATGAATAACTCATCCTGAGATAAATCTGGGAAATTGGCATCCGTATAACCTTCGGGATATTTCTTGGCCCAGTTTGCAGGCGGTACCACATCGGCGGGATTATATTTTGACTTCTTGTATGTCTTCAAATCAGAAGACCAAGCAATACCCTTTTGAGCAAACATGTATTCCTCATTCGTACCACTTTTAACAGGTGAAGAAATTGTATCGTTGAATATAGAATTGGCAACCAATCCACAAGGATAAACTGGTTTTCCATCTCTTGATTTCATTGGACGGCAATCTGTGGTCAAATCGTCAACAGATACCGCTTCACCTTTCAGCTGTTCCCATGAATAAGAACTAACATACTTCCTGTGGTTCTGATAAAAATTTGTCAATTTGTAGTATAAATAAATTGGAGGTTTTATATCATTTGCAACATCAAATTCTAATGAACAAATAGCACTGTAATCATCATCATCATCGTTTGTAGTATTTGTGAATTTCCATTTAGGTTTCGACTTCATAGATTCTTTGAAATGTGACGATACGTATTTATTTGGAATTTCTGAATACGATTCGGTAGCCAAGTCTTGACACTTTGTGTAGTCGACATTGAGTATCTGAACGTTATAAACGGTATACATAAATCCAATACCAATAGGTATGCAAATCACTGCGACTATGAATAGGAATGGTAAGACCACTTTTGGAACCAAGATTGGCTGCCATGCCTTCAATCTCTGTTGTCTAAAAGCTGTATTTGGTGGTCTTCTTGACTTCTTTCTATTGCTATTTGAGGGTTCATTGAATGGATTACTCAGGGTATCATCTTCGTCATCATCATCTAACCTCGATCTGTTACGACGACGTAAAAGATTTGAAAACATCTTGTTCTAGTTAGACAATTGATCGAGTATATATCAATAATAAAACCACTTAGACGGATATTGACTTTATTCGTTTCACTACTGTTGATATATGGTGGAATCATATACAATTTAATGTATATATCTGACACCTGGTAAACTAAAGCGAAGTTTCCCAATTACTTTGCCTCGCCAAAACTCCCACGCCACATAAATCCAGGCTGTGATGGCATGCCTCAAGGTTGGTCATCTCTATATTTAGCGTAATACAGAACGTTATTTTGAATGAGCTGAATCCCGCAACAATGAGGGTATTACTGACTACTCATTATTATAATGAACCAAATATGGCAGTGATGATTTGCTTTAGTTTCAAAAATTACAAACAAAAGGGATAATATAATAAGGAATGCATTCATTGAGATGGAAATTATATAAAGACAAAGCAAAAGACTAGTACTAGACATTAAGAAAACACAACAACATTAAAGCTGAAATCTAAAAGGGGGTGCCTGAAATGAGAGGGGATTATAATAATATGGCAAATAAAGCAACACTAAAGTACAGATGAAAAAGTAGAAACCTCATTTATAATGTATGAAGAAATGAGATGATGAGAAAATGATAAAAAAAATAAAACTGAAAATAAAGATACATTGATAAATTAAATCAAAGATAATAATAAATAATAGAATACTTGTTCACCTAATTGGCTGGAACTCCTGGAGCATTCTTGATATGAATTAATAAGGAATTGAAAATCCTCTCTAATTCTGGAGAGGATTTAGTGAAAGGCAATTCGAAGAGATTGTACTCACTGTTTTTCAACAGTTCGGTGAAAGTAATCAATAAACCCCATGGATGTGGTTTATGGCAAATAATTCTTTCCAAAAGTACTCTAGTGATCAATTGTTGAACTTCTAATTTGGACTCATCTGAGTTCCAAATGGATTGAGAGCCAAAAAAGTGTAAAATCAGACAACTAAACCAATGAGTGTGTGAGTTTGGATATCTCAACTGATTAGCAATGGCTTGTAATAATTCAAATTGTAGTTCGACTGGGCCTTCTTGAATGATACTAGATAAAAACAATACTTGTGATGATTTTTGGTTGAATGACAATGAGTTCTTTGGTCTTTCGTCAACAGCAGACATACCAATATACAAGACTAACGAATTAATTAACTTAGAGTCATATGATCTCTTAGAGTAACCGATACCAGCTTCAACAATAGGTTCTGACAAATCTAAGAATGAGATGATTGTCTTGAGCAAAGTATTGGAAGGAATACGTAAATAATTATCCACTGACTTTTTCATGTTTGAGTATTCATTCATGTTATAGACAGGTGACTCTAAAATCTCGGGAGCTTTGCCAATTTCAGGTAATCTATCAACTTTCAAACCTGGTTGGAATGGATCTGGGATAGAAATAGACTTTGGAGCAGCAGACAAGATCATATTTCTCAATTGAATGAAAGACGGAGCCAAAATACCAACAAACTTATTGGCATAACTGGATAAAAACTCAGGGTAATCATGTAGTATTACAAGACAGATTCTCAATGTACCTTTGTAAATAACAGTGATTGATTCTGGTAATGGTTTTTCCTTGGCATACATACTTTGGAATTTCAATAAGACACTGAATAATGATGAGTATTTGGACCAACCTTCCTTATGTGGTAACTCTAACAAACATGGTAAGAACATTCTATGGGAGATTAATGAAATCCATGCAAAAGTGAAGCCTGGGAATGCAACAGGTTGTAAGTATAAGAAGAAGTCAGCCAAAGTCAAATAAAATTGAGAATGGAAAGCAGTCAGCTTGAGAACTTCTTCTTCCTCATCGGCAACAGATGGGAATCCTGCCTCTGAAATAGTAGCCCATTCTGACAATAATGTAGAGAAAAATCTGAAGTACGGTCTTTCATTGAAAGTTGAGACTGCAGTTTGATGGTCATTAGCAAATGCTAACAAAATAATTGCTAACAAAGTCTTCAAGTACTTTGCTCTTGATAAACCATCGTTATCATCTTGTGCCACAATAAGACTGATGACTAACTTGGCTAATGAATCAACAGCACCATAACTATCAATAACAACTCTCTTAATGGATTCACTCTCTTTCATGAAAGCAATAGCTGACATCTCCATAGCAGCTGTGAAAAATAATACCAATTGTTCAGGATTGTTCAACAAACCTGATGATGATAATTGCAATATGAAAGTGTTTTGAATGTCAACATCATCACTGAACTTGACCAATTTGACCCACTCGGCAAAAACATAAGCCATACGGTCCTTTTTGTTGGCAGCAGATACATTTGCCAACTTGATACTCTCAAAATTCAAGGAAGGATCTTTCAATTTTTGAATGAAATTAGCAACATCCGTATCAGTGAGACCTGAAATGTCCAATGATTTCAAAGCCCAAATGGTGTTGATGAAATCGGAACGCAAAGCAATAGATGAGATTGGAGCATTAGCAGTGGCAGATTCTGGTTTTGGATCTGGGAATACCAAATGCTCAATTAACTCAACAGCAAATTTGACAATCTCTTTGTGATTCTCTCTCTTTTCTTTGATAGATTTGCTCAAGCTGAGATCCAAATCTGGAACAGAAATTATACCAGCTAAAATCAACTTTGAAACTATTTCTTCGTTAAACTTCCTATTATCATTTATTAACAATTCGGAAACAAATTTAGCGGTATTAGTAGACCCTTCGCAAAGTTTATCGATCAAAATAATCGATAATTCAACCAATAGGCCTGTCTTCTGTTGGGCGAATAGAATATCCACACAACTTGCAGCAGCTCTGAAGTAAATGTCATCTAAGTGAATTCTTGAGCAAACCCCAATTATTTCAGCAAGGTATGATCTTGCAGGATTCTCAAGATCGATATCTTTAACGGTTAAATTTGGATTCTCATTACAATAAGTAATCAAGGCATCAATCAATTGTTGAATATAGGCAGCACTTTGTTCCGCACCTCTTTGCACGTCTTGGCCAACACTTGCAGCGCGTCCTTGTTGTTGTTGTTGCTGTTGAACAGTAGTTGGTACTTGACCAGGAGGAACAACTTGCAATGATGGATCAATGACACCAGCACCTTCTACTTCACCTGACGCATTTGCAAATTGGTTCAATTGCTGCTGTGGTTGTTGAGCTAATCTATGTCTACCGAACTCTTCATAGATCGCAAACTGTTTGGCAGTTACACCACCTTGTCTCAAACCTAATGGTTCAGGTAATAACAAAGCATATCTCGAAGCATATTGAGTATCAACGAAAGGTTGGTCATTGCCACTGCTACTTCTAGTATCCTTAAATTGACGTCTCAAAGCAATTGAAGGCAACATTAATTCATCTAAATCTTGGACCGATTTCTCCATAGCAGCCTTTTGAATAACGGAACAAGCCAAATCCAAGTTGTCATTCACAGCAAGAGGAATGGCTTCCAAAATATCATTGCTGACTTGACCCAAAGCACCAATATATTGATACAAGTTGACATGGATACTTTCGCGTAATAAATCAGTACAGGAAATGTAAGTCAATGACTCAGATAAGTGACGAACAGTATTAATATATGCTCTTCTCAACTTCAACTCATCAACTTCTAATGAGAAATCTTTCAATATCAAAGCCTTTGTAGTAACTAAAGCAACTGAATTAACACGGCTGACAACAGGTGGTAATATTTCCTTCACCGATTTAGTCATGGCCAATTGAAACAGACGCTTAAGGTTCGGATGAGTAACAAAAATACTATTTCCATTCAAGTTATCGAATGAAGAAACTAGGGATTGTTGTTGTAGTTGTTGTTGCTGTTGCTCAAAACCATTATCAGCACCAGGTTGTTGTTGCTGCTGTTGAAGTTGTTGTTGTAATAAGTGACTTACCTGTTGTTGCTGCTGCTGTTGCTGCTGTTGTTGTTGTTGCTGCTGCTGCTGTTGTTGTTGTTGTTGTTGTTGTTGAGCGGCAAGTAAACGTTGTTGTTGTAATTGCTGCAAAACATTCAATTGCTGTTGAGCTTGAACCTGAGGAACACTTTGTTGTTGTTGTTGTTGGAGTTGAAGTTGTTGCTGTTGTTGCTGTTGTTGCTGTTGTTGTTGTTGTTGTTGAAGTTGTTGGAGTTGTTGGAGTTGCTGAAGCTGTTGAACTTGTTGTAATGGTTGATGTGGCAGAATTTGAGGAGCCAATCTCTTATCTTCAAGACTGGATCTTGCCATATTGATGAAAGCAGCTTGAGAATCAATGAATTTTTCAAAATCGCCCTTCTGATGATCTCTGATGACGGTTGAAGCATTGATGTTCTTGAGCTCAATTTTCAAAGCATTACACAGAACTTCAATTTCAAACTTCAAGGTCAATTTCAAATTTGCAACTTCGTATAGCTCCTTTAAGATTTCTAAAATACCCAATAACCATGGATTTGGGTATTCAAATACCTTGGACTCCTTTGTTTGATCTAAAACCTTAACAACAAATGGAATAATGATTTCCAATTTATTATGATCGTAGGCTTCAATCAATAAAGTCTTGAATGCCAAATACTTGTTCTTTATTGGCTGATTACGGTGTAAAGTAACACGACCTAGCCATGCACCCAATGACTTCAAGTGGGTTCTTTCATTAGAGCTAAGTGAATCAGTTGGATCCTGGGAGTCATCATATGAGTAACACTTGCTCAGCAAACCAGCAATTTGTAATAAAGTTACCTTCAAAATATGGTAGTCAAATAAGGAAGAATCAAACTTGTCAACAATTGAACCATACAAATGTTGATTGTTTACTTCCAGTTTAGCTCTTTGAGTAACCAAGTAATCAGAAAACCATTTGAAATATTCAGGGACTAGTAATTCTCTTAATTCTTCAATTCTTGACTCTGCATTAGACTCAGTGATATTATTGACATTGAATAAAACTTTGTCGGAAACTTCATGTTCTGGAATCTTCTGGGGGACATCGCCAGCATATTTAATGGACCCATTGAAAGACTTGAATGATACTGGAACAACTTCCTCCTTATTGTTATCGGCACCCTTCGAAGAAGCTACAGAAGAACCAGGTTGTTCATCTGGTAAAGAAGTGCCATTGACAACAGACTTACAAATTTCATATAATTGAGGTTGACTTTGCAAAGTTGGAATCTCGATTAACATGGAACAGAACTTAGGAAATTCAACAAATCTCTTGGAAAATGAGTATAACGCTTGAACAGCAAACTTGAACATATTTGATTCAGCAGGTTGTTTTGCGCTATCTAAGATGTATCTTAATGCAATTGATAAAGCAGCACCATCGACGAGTTTGTACAAAATGATGTTACCAAATAAGACAGAAGTTATTGCCAAGGCTTGAACTGGATATTCTGGGAAAAATCTAAACTCATCCAATAAAGAATGTATCATACATGCAAATACATCTTGATCATGAGGATTGTCTGAAACTTTCAGTCTTTGCAACATACTTATAATATCTTTAATTTCGATTTCATTGTTATACATCTTTTGATAGTAAGCTTTCATCTCCTTTTCAACCTCGACTGAGAAATTATTGGTAGCACAGTTGGTCAAAATTGCTGTATCGTGACCTTGACCAAAATTGATTAGACGAGGATAAGCTTGAAGACAAAGACCTTGAAGATTCTTGAATCTTTCAAATAATTCATTGTTATTACTTGAAGAAGGTAATTGCTTTTGAGACAACAACTGCAATAAAAAATATATAGTCTCCAAGTTGATGGATTTCTGGTTCACTCTTTGGTTGCCATTCTGTGCATTTTCATATTCTAATGTAGCCTTAGCTTCTAAGAAGTCGATGATAGCTTTGAAAACTACAGCCTCATTATTACCATTTGATTGTTGAACAATGAATTCTTGGAAGTTTTTCCAGCCGAATTCTGAAAATTCGATAGAGTATTTCAAGACATCACCAAAATCAGAAAGGCTGCTCAATAAAGTAGTGATGACAGTCTCATTCTTATTATTAGCAATCAAATTAGAGATCTTAACAATTGAATCGTTGGATTTTCTGATTTCATAATATTTGGTCAATAACTTTCCTAATTCAACAGCATTCAATTTTTCAAATTTATTGAAGATAGAGAGCAAGTATGGAGAGTTGATATCGAGTAAGGAGACAATGAAAGTTTGCATTATATTGACTATGATATCATTTTCTGGCAAATGGGGTAATTCATTCAATAGATCAAGACAAGCTATGACTATATATTCAGGGGTTAATCTATAATCTTTATCGAAGAGTGAATTGATTATTTCGTTATTCAAATTATTGATCTGCAAGATTGCAATTGTCTTGACTTCTAATTTTGCAATTGATTGGAAGTATAACAGAGAATTTCTGGTATTAGTTGTATCTGATTCAACAATTGGCTTCAACTTTAGATCCAACAAATTCAGTGAGCTGGCATTATTTGCCTGGTAGTTGGCATTCAAAGTATGTACACCTGTTAATAATTGTGATAGTACTTCAATTGGCAAGAGCTCACAACTTAAATTTAAGAATAGATCAATTTCGTTATCAGTTAAAGCAGATAAGAAGGTAGTCAATGACAAGAGAGTCATTGGAGCTTTTGTATGGAACTCCTTTGCATTTTTGATGACATTAGTAAGGATCAATTTCCAGTCCATACCATTTGTGACTGGAATTGCATAAAGATTGACTTTCAAAATTGTACCTTGTTTATTTGCCTCGGTGAAATCTTTTGGTAAAGAATCTGGATAATCATTAACACCTGTAGAGTTTGGAAATAAGACCTCTGTTAGAATAGTTTGAATATGATTGAAAAGTGCATCGGTATTGATTATTTTGGTATTAGCAATTGAAGCCAGAGTTGTTGATGTAAACAATTGGGGCCAACCCATTTGTTTTATAAAATCTTCGGAGGACATATTTTGAACTACGTCTATGAAATCTATAACTGCTTGGTTGTTGATTAATAATTGAGGTTCCTCAATATATAAATATGCAAAATAGATATATTTGGAAAATAGAGGAATATATGGGGATCCTAGAAACTTTGGAGTAAAAAATTCAATAGTCTTCTCTACTGTTTCTCTGCTAAAAGTACCTAAACGAGATTTAATTTGAAAATCTTCCGTTGAGGTTATTAAATTGGAGCAAGTTAATTCGGGAGTTTGAGTTGAGATAACTAATAGATGATGAGATTTATTGATATCAATACAAAATAATTGGATAATAACCTTTGGAGTTTCAAGATAATCAAAGAGCTCTTTTAAACTTAATCTATCCTGCTGTGAATGAAGGATTTTAATTAGCTGTAATTTGAACCTTGCGTCTAATTTGATATAATAGATTAGTTCTTCAGAGAGTAATTGAGCGGGGTAGGATAAAGATTTTGGAGTTTCAGAATCCGAAGAATTATAGGCTTCTACTTCAGTTAAGACTTGAACAAATACTTTTTCAAAAAAGGAATAATAATGAACAGGATAACTATTCAAGATTGTATGAAGTTGTTTGAAAATTGATTTGAAATTCTCCTTGTCTAATTTGAAAAGTAAGAGATTTAATTGAGCAGTAATTGGTTGATCTAAATAATCAGGTACTGTGTGGTTATTATTTGTAGTAGTATCTAAAACTGTGTTGCTGTTGCTACTATTTTGTCTTTTATCAGGCGTACTAGCCTTGGAAGCAGTGAGATTGCTGGCCCTTAAGCCTTGGGACTCTTTTGAAGAAGACACTTGTGTAAACTTTGATAAGGGTGGAAATTTAGATAACCCAATAAAATCAATAATATAAGAGATAGTAGTTTCAATTCAAACTTTCTTTTAGATATTTTTGCCTTGTGAAAAATGGGTAAAATATGCAAAAAAAAAGTAGAATCAAAAACACTAAATCGATGAGATTGAAATGGTTAACTTAAAAGCACTCTTCTATTAACAGGGGAAAAGAGATCAAAATATGATAGATATAAATATACTATGATAATGGGATCAATGTAAGAAAACAATCAAATGTATTGAAAAGATCAGTTCTTTATTAGAGATGAAAATGTACAAAATTGAGCTAATCAATTAAAATGAAGAAGCTGGGATGTGTTTTGACAGCTGCTAAAAGAATTGATCAGTAATAAAAAGAACTGAAGTACAATAATACTTTGATGTTTGTGTAAGTGATAAATAAATAGATGATACCTTGGTATGGTAGATGAATAGATGTGCTTAGAGACAAGTAAGACTGAATATTGTAGACTCACCTATCGCTCTGTCTCTCTCTTTCTCTCTCACTCTTCCTACCAAATCACCATTCACTCCCATTCATTTTTCTTCACTCAACACAAAAACGCTGGTTAACTTGACTGCCATTTTTGATAGCGTGTCAATTACAGTGTGGCTGTTGAATATTTGCCATCCTTTGTGGCGGGTGTAATTTTTCAACTTCCCCCGACAACATTTATGCACTGTTGCATTCTTCACGCGAATGCTAGTGATTCTGGAGGAAATGTCAATCTTCGCATGGAGCAGACCGAGTTTAGATCATATATGACGTTCTTCGGGGCCTTTATAAAGTTTCATGATCAGCAGATTCAAAATTAATAGTTCCAGTTATTCTGCTATATAGATTCACAATGAATGGTAAGAGCTTTCCTAATATGGTATCAACTTATCTACTATTCGTTCTCTCTTTCATCACCTTGGCTTTGGGTCATGGGGAAGATCACGGTCACGCAGTTGATTTAGATCAAGCCAATCTTATATCCAAATTATCACTCCCCAATCTGGTCACCGTGGATAGCATTGACACCTTGTCAAAAGATTGGGATTTCAAAGGTGAAGCTGTGTTTGACAATGGTAGAGTTGTCTTGACTCCCAAGGTATCCATTTCAAATAACAACGAAATGTCTTTCCAATATGGTGGAATTTGGTCCAAATTATTATCCTACAAAGAGATAGATAACCAATTTAGTTTCGAAGTCACAGCTAGATCAGTTGGATCTATTGGAGCCACTAATTCTGGTTTCTCTATTTGGTTAATCCAGGATACCAAAGATGCCAACTCAAATACTGATAATATGGGGGGTCCAACAAAATACACGGGTTTACAAATCTTGATCGACTCAAACGACAAAGATTTCAAATCTGTAATTAGAGCATACTTGAACGATGGATCCAAGGATATTGACATTTCAAATGACTTTATTGGTGCCTATTCTTACGAATATCAGGACTCTCAGGTTCCATTCACTTTCAAATTCGGATATGACAAGGATACCAACTGGTTGAAGTTAACAATTGATAACAAATTAATCTTCCAAACTAATGAAATCGATTTGAGTTCAATTATATTTGATAAGAAATTCAAATTAGGTGTTACCGGTTATTCTCCAAAAGATCTGATCACTTATGAGCAATTCGAGATTCTGATGTTGAAGTCTTATAACTCCATCTTATCTGAGTTATTGATAGATGAAACCCAGACTCTATTTGCAAGACACTCCCAAATAGCATTAGAGGATAAATTAAAGGAGAAAATGGATGCAAAGATGTTCAGAGCCAAACAGAAAGAACTCAGAGAACAACTAGCACTCAAATCCAAAACAAAGCAAGAAAGTGAACAACAACAACAGCAACAAATAGTTGAAGAAGTCCAAGCGGGTGTTGCTGATAACAGTAATAGTGATCTATTGAATGACATCAACGCAAAGTTACAATCTCTCGTAGATACATCCTTAGCAATCCCACAATCATATTCAGCATCGTCTGATGAGCAGCAGTTGCAATTACAACAAGCAGCATCCGGAAGTCAACAGGTTCAAAAACAATTGTTTGAAGTTGCCAAATCTATCAAAGTTCTAACTGAAAAATCAAGCACTCATCAATCTCAAACCGAATCTCAACTTTCAGCCATGGCTGAACTTGTTAAAGATCAAGGATTATTGATTGAAAAGTTGACTTTACAGTTAAATCAATTGAACTCGTTCTTTGATACTCAGCTTCAACACAGTCAAAGCTTGAACGAAAAATTGAACGCTCTTCAGAAACAAAGTTCATCAAACTCCAACCCTCCACCTCAAACAGAACCAAAAATACCAGTTGCTAATCCATACAAAGACTCATTCGAATCATTCAAAAATACGTTGAAATATTGTGCAATCTTCTTGATTTTGGCTATAATAGTCTTGACTTTTATTGTCTCAAGTTTGAGAAGTGAAATAAAACACGCAAAAGTATTTTGAATCGAAATCAATCTATACATACAGTCATATATATCCTTACACTCAAATTTTACATTTGGAACCTAAAATCTACATCAATTGTTATATAGCTATATAATTACAGTTCATAAAACCACTTTACTCCCATACTATTTCTCGAACGTAAATGGTATTCTCTTTTTGCGAATATTAGAATAACCTAAAGAATTCGAATTAGGGATTCTACGTTTTTTAACAATCTTCGAATAAATTTTTCCCTGTGTTTGTTTGGCCTGTAAAAACATCTGCTCCGCAGCTTGATATCCATATAATTGCTTACTATATTTGTCCAACTCCAACGAATCAACGGGGAGCTCCTCTTCAATTATCAACTCTCTATTTGGATAACATGGAGGAACAACAGAAAATCTTGGGAGCTCTTCAATTGTAACTTCATTCTCTGCTTCTTCTTCAACTTTCAATATCTCCTCGTCTTTGTCCAATTCTTCTTCAAAATGATTTGAGTACTCAGATTTCTTTGATTTACGAGACTTTTCTTTCTCCCTTTGCCATTCCTCTTCCTTTGCCTTATCTTTCTCTGCTTCTGCGGGATTATTTTGAAGAAGCTCCTGTCTGGCCTTGATCTTGCCTATTTCTAACTGCACTCTTCTTAGAGTTTTTACCTTGTTAATCTTACCGCCATCAATGGCACGTAATTTATGTTTCAAAGTCTTACCTCCCATTCTATCAAGATAGTAGTTCATCCATTGGTAATTTCTGATGATTCTTTTATTGTTCAAGAATTGATTTAAAATGACTTCACCATGTAAGTACTCAACATCATCCAATGTCTCACTGAAGGTTTGGGAGAACACAGAGTTGACACTTTGTTTAATAACATTGATTTGTCTTATTTGTCTATCGATGATTTCTCTGTTATAATAAATCAACCCATTCAAGTTTCTTTTCTTATCTTTGGTCTTTTCAGTAATCAATGGCAGCCTAATTAATAAGTTATTCAAGTTGGAAACACCAACACTGACATTACCGGATAATGAAGAAATAGAGTCACTCATTGCTATACCATTCAAAATATTTTTACCCTTCTGCGAAGGGGCATGATATGCATTGCTACTATTGCTTGAATGATGATTATGATGAGATGAAACTCCACTGCCACTACCATGCGTTGCATGCGAATTAGCAGAACCATGTGCGTTAGGATCATCATTCTCATGTTTTAATGACCATGAGTATGAAGGAATTCTAGATACTGAAACCAGTGGGATACCATGATTATTAATTATCCCTTGACCTATGATAAGATTCGATGAATTTGCGAATGCTCGAGATGATGAAGAATTTGAACCTGAACCTGAATCATCAAGTAAACTGATGGAAGATGACCCACTCCCACTACTTGACCCGCCGCTGCCCGAGTTATTGTTCAGTATACTTGTAAATAATGAATTCTGATAATTCTCTAAAGTGTAATCAGAGTCAAGGACAGAAGTTCCACTAGATATCACATCGCTCAGTCTATATGCAGTCTGTAAAAAATTCAGTCTCTCTTTGATTCTCTGATCAGATGTCTCAGAAGTAAACATTTTGAGTATTTTGTCACTTGTTATATGATTGAATGTATTTATAAATGGACAGTTTCTTGAGGCCCTAAACACCTTATGACGAGATAAACATATACTACCTGTTCAATCTTCCCTTATTTCAATTCCACTGAGAAGAAAGGTTACCCTCCCTCTCGCTTCCTTATCATCTCGCATATCCTTCTTGCCAAAGTGGTACTTGTATCAAATTTCTTGGGAGTAGCATCAGAATGTATCCAAAGACACTACCCATGGCTCTTCAGTGAGGTACATGGATATCCGTATATTTCTGGCCAAGAGAGGAGTAATAATAAACACGATTTATAAGTTGTTTTACAATATGAAAATAAACGATTTCGTAAAAATTAATTAAAAACAGGTCTGATTAATATATAAATAATGTACACTAATGACTGTATGAGTATGATTAGCCAGATTAATTAGGGGAAATGGGGATGTATATGAAAAGAAGCAAAAAATGATTAATTTGGAGAAAAAAGAAACAAAATAACGATTGGTTAGTTGATTTAATGAAAACTATTCGTCATTGTCCTTGCTTTTACTGACAGAGTCAAAATCACCTTCTAAATCATCTCTAGTTGGAGGAGCACCTGTCCAAACAATCTTACCTTTGTCATCAAAGTGAGCATTTGCATCACTAACCTCTACCAAACCCTTCAAGTTTTCAATCTCAATAGATGATAAACCCATTGGATCTCTTGGAATCCAAACAACTTCTGGTTCATCAGTAACATCTGGATAGTCATAAGCATGGAGTTCATACTCATGGTCATATACTGGAGCTTCGTAGTATGAGTTTGGAATATAATCTTTCAATGCGTGGAATGAAAGATAAATATGAGGTTGTAAATATCTGAGTAAGAAATTGGCAGGTTTAGATGCACTTGAGTAATCAGCACCATCAGCTAACAATGGAACTTCAGATAAGTCTGTGGATTGTTGTTGTGCTGGTAATGTAGGTTTAGTTAATTTTTCAAGTGTAATATCACGGTTCTTGATTTCATCATTAGAGTAAAATGGTGATTTAGAGTCAATTGAAGAAATACGTTGACCATCAACCTTGTTATAACCTGGTAAGCTTGGGAGAGTGGCTTCTGGTCTCCATGAAACGGTTTCAGAAACACCATCTAATGGTCTCATCACAGAGTTGGGAACAATTGTAAGTAATTTATCAAATGCCTTGTTAAGGTTACGGTGAACAAAGACAGTTGCACCAATGAGAATAGCTTCTAGGACGATACAACCCCATGATTTAGAAACAACAAACATAGCCAATAAACAGATTTCACCAATGTAAACACCAACCAAAGTTTGGAATAAAGCTCTTGGATAATGTCTACCCATTGAATCGACACCTTTACCAAAGACATAAGTAGTGTTGTGTAAATAAGCAATGTATAAACAAGTGAAACCGACAAAGGCAAATAACATAATCATTGGAGAGATAATGGCATATGTCAAGAAAATGACAGCAAGATTGGTGTAAACAGGGAAAACTGTACCCCAGGAGTAAGCACCTAACTTGTTGAATCTAGTCCACTTCTTTCTTGCAGTACCATCTAAGAAAGCACCTAAAACGTAGAACAAAATCAATGGAACAATTTGAAACAAGGCACCACCAGAGATAGACCAACCTTGTAAAATCATATAAGAGATGAAAAAATTAGAAGACTTTGGTAAGTTAGAAGATAAGATATTCAAAGCTTTTGTTGGCTCTTCAATAATTTGAGTAGCAACAGATGCAACAGATGATGAAATGGTAGTAACTAAGAAAACTTGAATAACTTGGAATGCGAAGTAAGATTGTTGTGTGAAGTATTCAATCTCTGGAGTAGATGGAGCACCTGCTAATTTGGCCATACCTCTGATAAAGATTGGTAAAAGCATCATCAAAACGGCCAATAAAACAGTTGGTAACAAGGAAGTAATTATACCTAACAATACGTCTGGTAGGTTGTAGATGAAGTTCAACCATGGAAGCTTGTTAGTCAAGTAAGTCAAATTGGAAATAACACCAACAAATGCAACAGGAATAGCCCAAAGGATAACTAGAGCAACAATAGCAGCACCTGCACCTGTAGATTTTACTAATCTTTCCCACCAAAAGATTCTCATATTTGGCCAGAAGATTTCTTCAGGGTCAACACCGATATATTTTGGAGACATGTGTAGGGGAAGATGGTGAATTGAGGTTTGGTAAGCCAATTGAGCGAAATATTGGTTTTCAAATTCAACGGCAATAGAGTTCATTGGTTTGGATTCTTTGAATTCAGCTTGTAAAGTTCTGATCTCTTCATTGAGCTTTGGAATTTCTTCCTTTAAGTAATCGATTGTATCAACTTTCTTTCCAATGATTGGCTTCAATTTCATAGAAGGTCTCTTCTTTTGAGGAACATAGCAAACCATTTCATTGGCTGGTTCGATGGTTTCACCTTTCTTTTCAGCCTTTACTTTGGCCTTCATAGCCTTGGTTAACAAAGATGTTAAAGCACCTTCTAATTTCATGATTAACTTCTTTCTCTTACTGACTAATTTAGCTAAAGATTTTTGACCTCTTGCAACCCAAACAGTTTTAACACCTTCGAACAATTTAAAGAATTCTTGTTCATCTAAATATTCATCAGGAACGGTTTGAAAAATAACGACTCTTGAACTGAGTTTCTTGGCATATCTTGGAGTAGACATAACCAAAGCTCTTAAAGATGCGTAAAAAAATAATTCTCTGTAAATGACGAACAAAATAACACCATAATAAATCCATGAAATAAAAACATGAGCATAATATCTACCAGTGGAACCAACATTAGAGATGGATAATTGATCCAAACCAGTGTCACCTTTACCATTTGTAGCATTGACTGGAAGTAAGATAACCCAAGTTGCAATACCACCAAGGGCAAAAGTAGCCATGATGAATAGATATCTAACAAATAAGTAACCATCTAAACCAGCTTGTTGAATGATAAAGGAATCTGGTTTCTTTAAAAGAGCAATAATCCATTGGTATGGACCTTGTGGTAAAGGTTCAGGCTTTTCATCTTCTGGTACAATATCATAGGTTGATTTAGGCTGATAAGTTCTTTTGAATTTCAATCTTAAAAGTATGAACCCAGTAACAAAAATAGCAAAAATGATACCGTTTGTAATCACGGCTGTGAGAACACTCTGGGTAGAGGTATTGGTCGACGATGTTGTCATTGTGAATAATCAAATAACTCAATACAATTTGAATAAAGCGACCAAATTGACTTTCAAAGATTGTGTATTAGGGAGAAAGAAATAGGGTAGGTAAAGAAGAGAAGATAAAAAAAATTTAAAAGCCTTTCCATTGGGATTAATTAATTACAAGCAAATTCCAGATCAACATGCCGAAAAAGTTGAAACGAAAACAAAGCGCGAACGAACTATAAACCCTAAAAAGTTTTGTTTCTTTTTTTTTCTATGCTTTTCGCAGAGAGAAGGTTTTAAGTAGTGCACATTTTAGATTGATCTTTCAAGTCGTTCCTGAACTCTACATATATGTGATATTCGTTCAATTTTGCTGTTAGATATGACTAGAGTAGGCTGATCTGTCTCTATCACATTATATGTTTGAAAGGGTGGTACAAAGAACAGTGGACACGTCAATTGCTCAATTGATGAGAAGGACACAAAAACTGTATTTCAGCTAAGTCCTTGCCCAGCTGCAGACATCTATTGTTCGCGATTACAATAAAATTCTCTGCCATGAATCTTCGCCGTTTCAAGTTCCGTCCGCAAATTTCTGTATATATATAGATATTTATTTAGTCTCATGAGCATAGACGCTCTTTATATGTCGAACAACATAAAATCATTTCTGTTTATGGATATTGAGAGACTTTGTTGTACTTCATAAAAGGTGATCTTTTTTCAACTCAAACTTAAAGAATCAAAAAGTGAAATGAAAAATATTCAGCCACCAGAAAAATTTGTTCCTTTATTTGCAGCAGCTATGAGGCATTTTACTTTAACTTTTCTCTTTCCTTGCATTAGACCCTCTTCCCTTGTGTTTTAAGGGACAAAGTTTATAATGATTAGAATCAAATACCGAGTGTAATAATATTTATGCCTATGTCAACACTCTGTAACTAATTGCCTAAATGTTATTGTTTGTAGTGTAAGGGCATACGGTACACGTTTCTGAAGTATTACAAGTACAAATAAACAGGTACGCATATCTCACACGCAGACTATATTATCCACGGTTCTGACTCAGATTGAACTTCACGTGCCTTTGCTTAACTTTCAAATCTAAAATCTACCACTAATTATTCTTCGTCGATCGTCTGAACATACTTTGCAAAATACATATATATACGATTTGTACTTCTATACTTTTCCTTTAGGATAAAACCTCCCAACTTATTGTTTTGATACATACTAAAACTACAGACTATAAAAACAAAAAGAAAAAAACTAATAATACATCGTTGTTTTGTCAAACCGCACTGGTTAGAATGTGATATGTTTTTTTTCGGTAAATTACAAAAAATAATCAGCTGCTGCTTTTTTGGAAGGAATCTCACTAATGTCCTGTAAAGCACTATCAAATATCGTATAATTTCTATTCAAATGGTCATCCAAAGTCAGAACAGCAGCTACATTACCACATCTATAACAATAATTGGGTGCTGACCAAACCGTGACTAATCCACCATCAAATACTTCTTTATATCCTTCCATTACTAATTGATGGGCCCTTGTGATTAAACTTAAATTATTCTTATATAAGAACTTTTTTGTTTCACTGCCACCAAAAAGATAACCAGCTCCTCTTGGTGATATAGCCCATCCAGGAATATTTTCTTCGGGATCTGACCATAATAAATCACACATTGAACCATCATGCGGTACTTCCTGTTTACGATCGATTAACCTTATCTCATCTATACTCTCTATAGCAGGAGAAAGACCACCATGAACGCAAAACACACCACCTTTATCCCCGCTACCTCCCATTATATACGCACCTAATGAAAGATAATCAAATACATCACAACAGTATCTCCAAACATTAGCAGATCCATATTTTCTTAAACATTCATCATAGAATCCATAAACCGAAGTAATTTGTCTTGATTCGTGATTACCCCGTATAAGAAATATTCTATCTGGATGTCTAACCTTATAACTCATTAATAACAGAAAAGTCTCCAAGGAGTAGAAACCACGATCTACAAAATCTCCAAGAAATAAATATTTCGTGAATGGTGGTAATTCAGAGATCTTGAACAAAGTCAATAAATCGTGTAACTGACCGTGTATATCACCACATACCGTTATTGGTGTATCTATAATCTGTATGTTTGACTCTTGAATCAATAGTTCCTTTGCCAAGGAACACAACTGTTGAATATCATTTTCAGGTATGAATTTACACTTCTTGATGTCTTCAATTATTTTGTCTAAATTGAACATCTTTAAGGAAAGACAAAAACCCAATAGATAATGTATCAATCAAAAATCTATTCTCTTTATGTCACCAATCTAACAAATGTTCGGTTTTCAAATTGATATACCCTTTTGTTATACTGCTCTGAATAGCGACAATACCTTTAATGTTGGAGACAATCAACAAATTTCAGAGTTTCTTTTTTCTCAATTTCCAAATTTCTCACAAATCTTCAATTGCACACGCCTTACAATTTTGGAGTCAGAGTGGAGATATAAAATAAAAATTATCGTGCTTTGTTGTCAGATTGATGAAAGTGTCTCGAGATATTGTTGTCTTATCAATTTCTCAACGAGAAAATCAATTCTAAGACAGTATATAGCGATAACAAGTTAGAAGAGTAACTAAAGAAAAAAAAGGCAAAAAAAAATTGGGGTCAACTGGGAATTGAACCCAGGGCCTCCTGCACCCAAAGCAGGAATCATACCACTAGACCATTAACCCGAATTATGTGTCTTTTTTGAGGTCGGATTTGTTATTATTCCATTTTTTCTTGATTTCAAATTTTTTTTTCTGTTTCCACTTTTACTCTTAGCGTTGAACCGACAGCGGTATATTTCTAAGACATTATTGATTGTCCCTGTTATAAGCCTATATAGCAAAAAAAGATTATACAATTTACCGCCACTTTCACCCAATTTTTTAAACTCTAAAGTTTTCTCTCCTTAGTTCAGGGGTTTCTTCTTTTCTAATACTTTCATAATTCTTCAGGCAAACTACGATAACAGCTTGAATAATGCAACACTATATTGAACCACATATAAATACTCAAAAAAAAAACGAAGATCAAAAGTAATTTGTAAAATTCTATATCAATTAGTATTGGAAGAAAAACAATACTCAAGAATTACTTACTAACATAAATGAAAATCATCAAACTTTCAAATCGAAAGTCCACTGATTTGACTACTTTCTCTTAGTGTTTATAGAATTAGAGCATCACGAGATGGCACCATGCTTATATAAAGGTGTTGATCATTCTAAATATGAGCCTATCTACAAAAGACAATTTACAGTTCAATGCTTCGTTTACTCATTTATACTAAAGTGTTGATTCTCTCTTCCCTGATTTAAGGTTATCTCTATAGATCACTATTTATAATCGTTTTCGATAAATTTCACTTTTGTTCCTCATTATATTGCAAAGTATGAATAAAAGCCTGACCTTAGTGTCTGCAACTTATATAGATAAGTAGTGAATAAGAAACCTATATGTGAAAGAAAAGAAAGAGATAAAAACGTCTGTTTTAGGGTGCTTTTTCAATTACTTTCTATGAATCTTACATCAATTACAAGGGAAATCACGATACTTATTATTCTCATTAGCATTATTATTTATTAGTCCAACGTAATACTAGTTGAAAAGGAAATTGAATAAGTCAAAAATCAAAAGCGCTCGACAGCTTTATATACATACATATCGATATTCGTTTCTAATTATCTTCTTCAAGTCAATCTGAAGGTAGAGAACATTCAAAGGTGGTACAAGTGCATATTATAAGTATCCATAAACTCATACACTTACAATGGTACATCGTCTGTTTTTCTGGTCTATGTCGAAAACTTTTCAATAGAATTATCAAAGTGACATTCGTGTTCAAAAGACTTGATTTTGTCGTTTCAGATCGCTCTGAATATTGGATGAATTTTTAGAAAATGGGCTCACTAATACATAACCCTACCTATTCCCCTGCATGTTGTACAAGTTTCTTTATCTAGGAAAAACCTTACAAGTCCCTTACCACCACATTCAGGACAAAGAGACCCACCAATTCTTGGATCCCCTGGTTGCAACACTAATGGCTGTCCAGTAGAGCCAAGCGGAGCAGGTGGAATACCATATCCTCCAGCTTGAGGTAATCCACCACCAACATATGCCGTCCCTGGCGGTAAAGTCGCTACGGGAACTGGCCTTACCGGTCTATGAACTTGTGGTCTGGGGGGATTATTGATTGGATGTGGTCTATGAAATCTATCCCAACAATCGCTACATTTCTTCTTCTTCCCACGGAATTTAGAGAGTTTATAACCTGTGTTCTTGCAGTCTTTGCAAAAGAATCCTTTTGGATATCTCCAAGGTAAATCTAAATTACCCGTATATAAATCATCTGGATTCTTGCCAGGCTTATTTGCGGGTGTAGCGGAAGATGATGATGAACCATTATTGGATGCATAAAAACCAGGATGATGCGGAACATTGAGTGATGTTGAGTTATTGTTACTACCAGTACCGGTTTGATAACTAGGTATATGCGAGTTAGTTGAGGATGTACCAGAATGATTGGAACTTATATAACTTGGATTGTTCGAATTGGAAATAAACCCAGTTCCACCGGTGGCATTTGGAGTGGCGAAAGGTGGCGATAGTATCTGAGAGTTGCTATCTATTTCTTCGTATTTTGGCGGTGGAGGAAGCGTTTCTTCGTCATCATTGATATTATTAGAATTATTGATTGGTGTAGTGATTTGAGATTGCTTAGTATCCGGGGGTACTCCAACAAGATTAGTCATGAAGTGAAATTTGAAACTTGTCCTATATGAAGATATCAATCAAAGCAAATGGAATATGTTTAGATTAGAATAAAATAAGAGAATGAAGATCTATATAATCAATAGCTCTTCAATGGCAATGTCAATTACCATAACGTTCTATGTGAATCTATGATGTGCTCATTCGATTCAGGGCTTGGCTTGGTGTCTTTTACACCGCCAATGCGGAGGAGCTCTTAGTCGAGCTTGGAGACAAGTACACGGATTTAGTTTTTGGTGTCTTTGTGGGATCCTTTGCTAATTACTACAATTATTTTCTAGTATCTCATGGTTGGCTTGAACCATATACCGGATATGGATACCGATTGAACAACAACTAGACAAAGAAGGGGAACTTTAAAGAAAAATTGTCGCTCTCTCTATATTTTCTAGAATTCAAATACCGTGTCAGTTATATACATTGAAAAGATATTTAGAAAATTAAAGTTTGTTTGAGGTATTTCGTTAATATTTAAACTATAAAATTAAATTAAGTATACATAAATAGATTTATAAATAGACGCAGCGTTAAGAGAAGAGATGTGGAACCAATCTCTGATTCGATTGAGATTAAGGAAATTATTAATTAATGAGAAAATTAATATATTAAACCTTTCATGGTAGTAATTTTTTTTGATTTTTTTCTCTTTTAGTATTTTGTACTTTGAACTTTTGATTTTGATTTCGTTATTGAAAACGACCCATTGAGAGACTATACCCAGACCAGCTAGTAAAGTTCTGATTTTTTTTTTCCATTATTATATATAAAAGGACCTAATGAATTAAAGCGTGAAAAATTTTGAATTTGAGAGTTCATAAATAATAATATTCGTTGATGAATTTATAGTACTTATAAATCTTCAATCTTAACAGATGGTTCTCTGTATGAGATTCTTTTTGCTAATTCATTAAATCTCTTGGAAAAGTTTTCAACTTCAGATAAATCAGAATCAATTTGGTGTTTATTGGTAAAAGTTCTCTTAGTTTGTAAAGATAATGGATCTCTTTGAACGGCTTTCAATCTGTATTGAGCAAAAGTCTTGTATGAATCACCAATCTTCTTATTACCAACTGATTCAACTGTTGGGTTTAATGCTTGAATTTTAGATTGAGATTCCTTTTCGAAAAATCTTAAAGCAGTAGTAGATAAAGCTCTGGTGGATCTTAACATTGTTGTAGTATGGCGGTGAAATAAATTAATTTTGAAAAAATAATGATTTAATATATAAAACAACCTAATTGAACTAATTGATGGAGGGGAAGAGAAAATAAAAGAAGGGAAATAATAGGATTTATATATATGCGTACATGTCGATCAGAAATATACATGAAAAGCTGAAAAAAAAACTTATGATTCTGATTAATAATAAACAATATGCAACAAAATTCGCAATAACGCTAGAACCACCATTTTTTCTAACGTTTATCGGATGAGAAGTGCGGCTGAAAGTGAATTGTTTTGAAAAAAAAAATGGTCATTCGTGAAATTTTGCACGATAGTGATAAACATATGTCTCCTTTCACTCTCAATGGGCAGTTAAAGTGAGTGCAGACCGGCAATCCGCATAGGCTATTTCCATCTGCTCTCTCTTATCTTAAGTTTACAGCTACTAAGTTAGTCGGTTTTTTGGTTACTAGGTTATTCTTGTTTACAATTTTCTTGCCTACTGACCGCACATGGGAGAGGGGTAAGATGGATGACAAACTGTGGATTTGTACCAGATAAGATAACGTCAGGTACAAAGGTTTACATAGCAAGAGACTCTGTAAAAAGTGTATATATGTCTATACTAGAACTACCGGTATGTCCAAGATGTCAACTATAGTACGC
Source organism: Wenyingozyma ramenticola (assembly GCA_024271885.1). Classification (NCBI taxonomy): domain Eukaryota; kingdom Fungi; phylum Ascomycota; class Pichiomycetes; order Pichiales; family Pichiaceae; genus Wenyingozyma; species Wenyingozyma ramenticola. Next base: position 855,131 of record JANBXF010000001.1, read on the forward strand.
TTATACTTACACTGACTGAACTGCCACAGTAACTACTACGTGTATAATTATAGTCACCAGTGACAACAATAATAAACGCAGGGAATCATCGCTGAATAAAGTAGAAGATCCGACTATGTACGGTGTAAAAGAGCACAGCCGTGCCAGTAGTTTTTCACATTTTTGACTCCTTCGTTTCTTATCTATAGATTGTCTGATAGATTTAAACTATAAAATTTAATTAGAAATTTTCAAAACATTAGGAGGGGAAGGTAGATCGAATAGAATGGAATGGAATAAAGTACATTCCACCGACTACTCCATCCAATAAACGTTTGAATAGACTATAAGTGAGGAGAGTTGAACTATCAATCGGATAAAACAGATGATTTATCCATGGATGGACATAGGTTACACCTGCAGCCTAACAAACTGACAATGACTCCACTGCATTTGTTAGTGGAAAATTGAAGATTGTAAAAATAGCTGAGAGAAAAAAGTGACCTCTGGTTTTTCACTCTCATTAGTGGACGGATATTTCAGTTCCTTTATCCGTATTTTTTCTCATTTCTCTTTTGCCAACAGAGCCACAATTCTTAGGCACGTGATCTAATACGGACTAACATGTAATTTTTGACCCATTTTATTATGAATATATATTTAATTAACTTTATACAATAGAACATTTCTGATCAACATCAATAATCTCCCCGAATTGTTCTCTAAATATCTCCTTTTCATCGTCTTCCTTTTTCTCCTTGATTTCCTTTGGAAAATACAATTTAATAAAATCTAAAGTATTTTGGTCTAAATTTGTTTCATCTGCTTTCATAACTGTAAGGTTACGACATAATGGGCATTCATCTTTTGCCTTCCTTTGTAATTTGATTAAACATCTAACACAAAACAAATGTCCACAGTTCAACCTTATTGGCTTGAATGCAACTTGACAACAAACTGGACAAGTATAATCATCGATTTGAGGGGTTAAGTTCAGTAGTCTCATTGTTAATACTGAACATAAATCTCTCACAATGAATGGACTTATAGCTCCTTGACTTGTAGACTTGAAAAAATCTCTATCAATGTACAATTCCTTCAATTGATTTTGACTCTCATTTGGGTTCAATGCAATTGTTAATTTGTTGAATTTTTTCAGAATTTTGTAAATTGCCAAATTGTTCAAACTTTCAAATATTAACAATTTGATCAAAGTTTGATTAAGCATCTTGAACTCCAAGTATGCTTTCACAGAATTCTTCTTCTTAAATGATTCAACTAACTTTAACTCCTTGACTTTTTCCAAAAATCTAACATATTTTTGATTGATATCTTCAACTTTACTGACACTAAATTTAACCCCATGTTTACTTGTATTTTGTAAAGTGAAAAAGATTTCACTATCGATATAAATCTGAAATATTTCTCTCCAAATATACATATCTGTCCTACGAACATTTGGAGATGTCGTCTTAGATATCAGTTGAGAAACCTCTTCAATTTTATCAATTGATTCCTTTCTTTCATTAAGTTTCAATCCCTCAAATAGCTCGATTTCCTTGTTCAACATCTCAAAGAACCTGTTGTCCTCTTGCAATGTTATATTCAACTCATACCATTTCAACTGTGGTCCTCCTATATTGATTATACTCGATGATTTATCATCATTCTCATCATTATTATTGTCGTCATTCTCATCAACTGTCAATTTACTTTCTACATCAAATGTATACTCTTTATAATCCTTACGATTCCCTCTTATGAATGTACTCCTTTCACTATGAATACTCTCCAAACCCATTATACTATTATTATCAATTTCATAATCTTCATAATTAATACTCCCAATGGTACTTATATTATCATTACTCAGCGTAAAATCATCAACGGTCTCCGTGGTAATAATTGTATTATCATTGATCACTACACTCTCTGTAGTCTCAGTGTTGATGGTAACATCATCATCATTTGCTATACTAACATCCGTTATATCGGAAGTGATTACATTACTATTGCTTATTACACTATCTGTATCTTCAACTTCTTTTACCTCAACTTTAGTATCATCTTCTTTAGATATGCTATTTCTTCTTGTTTCCCGTATCTCACTGTTCTCGTCTGTCTTTGAACTATCCTTCAACACTTTTGGCTCAACTATGTTGATAACTGGTGCATCTATTGGTTTCAGGTTGAAGTTATACCCTAATTCATCTAGTTTTTCAATCAGCTGTTTGAAATTATTCTCTTTGTCAGATATGTTCATAGTGAGAACAGGACTCAAAACTCTTTCCCCTGATTTTTCATCAATAGAAATGGTGTAATTGATACGAAGGTCCTTGATATCTGATAATAAACCTATTCTCTCCAGTTCCTTCACTAACTTACTCAATATTTTTTTTAATTTCTTGTAGTGAATTGAACCATTACTTATCCAATATTCTGGAATCTCTGACTCCTTTAACTTCTCCTCAAATACTTTCCCAAACTTCATATTGTTCTTCTAGTTTTATATACCATATAACATTAGCAATGATACGCTAGAAAGCCAAAACTGGTGATAAGATAAAGATAGCAAAACTGAATAGATAACTAATAAACCAATTTAACTGAACCTCATGTACACTAAGATAAGATTTGAAATAAAAAAATCTGTATGTGAAATTATTTGTGAGGCTGTGAAGATCTTATTAAGGGACTCGAAGATTGCTGGTAACAGTCTCTTAAAGGGAAGGTTTAGTTGATAAAAAAGCACACAAATCTCTTAGCTTCTGTCATATTGTCAAATTAATTAATTACGCCGCTTTAAGGTGCTGGATCTGCCCCACGTGCTCAGTGTTTTGCTCTAGATGGCGGTACGGCTTTATGGCGTTAAGTCGGTGTTATGTTTCGTGCACGGGTGTATGTATGGGTGTATATTTTGATACTCGCCTATCTGCTATATTGGGTTACATGTCTTCATACATATTAGGACTAAAGTTGGTACTCTTATTTGATGTTCTAATCCAAATATCGGATATATACACACCGTGATAACATGGAGGACTCTCAGGTGAATAGCAAATACGATAGACAAATCAGGTTATGGAACTCTTCTGGTCAATCATCAATCTCCAATGCTAATTTACTGGTTATTAATACTTCCGCTGCGATTGTTGAAACTATCAAAAATCTAGTACTCCCAGGACTGGGAAACATAGTTCTATTCGATACTTCATCTGTCAATTATGATGATTTGAGTAATATTTTTTTTCTTACAGAGGAAGATTATGGGAAGAGGAAAGATCAATGTTTGGCAGTGAAATTGAATGAAATGAACCCAGATGTTTCTATAACTACATGTGATGAAAATGTTGCGAAGAATATATCTGATTTGATATGCAATGTTGATTATCTGGCTCAATTCGATTGCATCTTAATTGACTCATACATACCAGAACTAATTGATACTTTATACCCTGTAGAAATACCCGTTGTTCACGTTAAATCGTATGGTTTCTATAGTATGTTGAAAATATATATCAAAGAGAATAAAATCATTGATACACATTTCGCCAATCTTGACGACTTACGTTTGGATGAACCATGGGATGAATTACTGGAATATATTGATTCTTTGAAGATTGATACTTTGGATGAGTTACAATTTTCTAAAATTCCTTACTCTCTGATACTCGTCAAACTGATACAAGATTTCAAAACAAACAATAATCAAACAAAACCTACAACAAAGGAGCTGAGATCGGACATAAATAAACTTCGGAGATCCGGAGATGAGGCAAATCTTGACGAAGCGTATAATAGAGCATTCTTAGTCAATAAAAATTCATCAAGTTTACCAGATAATCTACTCAAAATACTCGATGAACTAAAGTTACGACCATTAGATGAAATTAAAAAAGACAAGTTTTGGATTTTGGTTTACGGCTTGAACAAATTTTATGAAGATTATGAAACCCTCCCTATATCTGGTGTTTTGCCAGATATGGAATCTGATACACAGCAATATATCAATCTCCAAAAAATCTATAGAAACAAATTTGAGCTTGATAAATCAAGAATTTTGAAAGAAATCAAGAAGTTAGGTGACGACCTACCAGAAATAACAGATTCAGACTTGACACTTTTCACCAAAAATTCAAAATATATAAGATTACAAATGAATTCAAAATCACTTTTTGGACCATCGTTGAACACGTCTGAGGATCATAATATTTTCTTAGGTTTTTTAGCAGTTGAAGAGTTCAGAAACTTACACAATGGTAAATTCCCAGATTTAGTAAATGACTCAGCTGAACTTCGATCGATCATGATATCGAAGTTATGCTCGTACAAAATAGACGCATTCCCAGAAGGATTGGATAGAATATTAGATGAATTTTTGAGATCTTCAGGCAAGGAATTACATAATATCGCTTCTATAATTGGTGGTATTACATCTCAAGAGGTTATAAAACTAATTACTCATCAATACATCGCTTTGGAAGATTCTCTTGTTTTTGATGGTATCAAATCTAATTCAATCAGCTGGAAAACATAATATATAACATTTATGTAGAGTTTTGTTATATCTAACCGTTACTTATATGGAATTGTGTTTATGTATTATACATCTACTCAATTGATCAGAAGGCTTCAACTACTAGGTCTAAGTCTTTGAAACTTTTCAATCACGTGCCCAGACAGCTTTTAAAATTACTAACGTCGTTTAGGGACGATCTCGTATCATGTAAATCAACTCCCAATATCTCCATGTTTGACACTTGTTCGTACATCAAGACGTGGTGAATAGTTCCATTTTATAATCAATTGGTAGGTCATAATCTGTATAATTTGTAGCTACTACGTTCAATAGATATGAGTGAAAGCGGTGATGAAAACAACAATCTAGATAATGCCTCCAATATGCAATCAAAGACAGATTTCAATGTTGAAACTTCAATTGAGAATGGAGATTTGGAGGGTGAGAAGAGTATCATTGATAATGATGATCAAGAGGTTACTAATGAAAATTCCATGGATAATGATAACGACTCTGAGGACTTTGATGAATTTGAGGAATTTGAGGAATTTGAAGAAGGTGAAGAAGCAGAAGAGTCTCAGACTGAACTCAAAACTAACGATGTACTGGAGCAGCGACACAACTTGGAAGATAATACATCCAACCTTGAATCACTCCGATTAGAGTCTTCGTTGATTGAGTTTAAAGACGGAAATATAGATGAGTGTCAAGCCAAGATAAATTCAATCATTGTGAATATATTTGACGGGAAAACTAAAAATATTGATAATAGTCAACCAAAGAAAAAATTGGAATTAGACGATAGATGTCAAAGCATATATTCTAAGATGGTACAAGAGCCAAGTAATTTGAAAATGATAAACTGGAAAAAATCAATAATTAGAAGACAACTACTAGTGGAGTTGGGTATACCCATTGACTTGAATGAAGTGTCAGAGACCAATATGAAAGGAAAGAATAATCAACTAGGTGTTTATAGCAATGATGAATTCAATAAAGAATTGAACAACAGTAACTCCGGAGAAGTCCTGAAATCTATCCCAGATATAAAATCACTTCCCAAAGATGTTGTTGAAAGAAAAGATGAGATAATAAGAAATACGTATACTGATTTGAATGAAATGTACAAACAACTACAACCGGTTTCATATTACAAATCCATATTGAGTGAATTGAAAAATGGAGATACAGAATTACACGTTACGAAGGATGATCTTAAGGCAAAATTAGATAAGATGGAAACTGTTAAGGAAAACTTATTACAGTTATCAGCTGTCTGGGGTTTGAATTACTCTGAGATATCGAAAGATAGAGATATCTTCTCGTCATATGTGGAGAATTTGGTTGGGAATACGCAAAAACTAAGAAATAGGAAATGATAGTCTATATGGTCTATTTCAGTGGATGCAAATCTATATATTCTACATATCTCTCTATGTAGATTCGAATAAAGTAAAGATAAAAATAAAAATTGAAAGGAATCTTTGATTAATATAATGTATATGGAACCAAACTTCTAATAAAGTTCTTCATCGCCAAATCTTTTAACAAATAAACCTAAGGCTTTGATAGGGAACAAAAACTTGTAATTTGGATACTCAATACCGCACGAATGGTTAAAAACACCTTCAACGGCTTCGAATTCCCATTCTCCTGAGCTCTTCTGTCTCTCAAGAATTAATTTGACACCTCTCAAAATGAGTTCTTTGTCAGGATACTCAGCCAAGACTAATCCAATTACCGCCCAAGCTGTTTGAACTACCAAACTTTCCTTAGTAGAAACATAGGTATGAGTCTCACAACTCTTCATTGTTTCACCCCATCCACCATCTTCCAATTGCTTGGATACAAGAAAATCGCAACCTTTCTTAACAGTTTCGTTGTTGGAATAAGTTTGTCCTATAGAGTTCAAAGCTTCTAAGGCAAACATACCAGCATATGTGAAACATATACCCCAACATCCATACCATGATCCATCAGGTCTTTGAGCTTTACAAATATATTCAATCGCTCTATCAATGGCTAGTTTGATATCATCTGATCTATAGTCATAATACTTGTTGAAGTAAGTTAATCCTAAAACACTTGAATCTGTGCATTCAACATACGGATATTCAACCATGATGTTACCAAAGACTTCGGCGGGGTTAATTAATTCTAGTAGAGGTGTTGATTTAATCTTCTCATAAGTGGAGAATGAGCCAAACTCAAAAGATCCAACATTTTGTAAACTTAATAATACATCAATTCCATCGTGTAACTGTTTTGGATCATAAAGACGATGAACATCTTCATAAAACTCACTATTCAAAACCATGATAATCGCCTTGATAGCTTCGGCAGTACAATCACTAACCGTGTAACCTTGCTCCTTGGTTGAGAATGGCCATGCACCTTTTCTTTTGTCTCTAAATGAACCATCCTCACATTCTTCTGTGAACTGTGATCTGATTAGAAACTTAAACCCTGAAATAATCATCTCTTTAAACTCATCAAGTTCTGCTAATCCAGCTGCAAAGAAATATTGAACGGCAAACGCTGTATCCCAAACTTGAGATCCATTGGTACCCATCACTGTCATACCCTGAGGTCCTAGGAAAAGCTCTTCTGACATTCTACCAATACATTTCTTGAAAGTCTTAGACTCTTTACCTTCTTCTAGATATACTACAATTGAATTGAAAGCAGCATTTACAGGAGCAATTGACAAATACTCGGTGTTCTTCAATTCTTTCAAAACTAGATCATAAACCTTTTTATTGGAATACTTCAATAACCAATTTGGTCGGAGATACTTGGTGTATTTATCTAATGCCCAGTTCATTACATTCAAGAGTTGAGTGTGTGGATAGTATAAATCAACACCGCATACATTATCCCTATTTTGTGAAAAAACAATATCATCATACGGTTTGGTGTATATCTCAGATCTGATCTCCTCTAACAATGGATCAAGTTCACATTGTGCACCAATGCTTGATAGATATCCGAGAGGTAAATATATGGCTCTGGTGTGAACCCACCATCTCATTGGGTGAATTGGAACCCAGTAAGGTAATGTGAACAACTCAGGTGGTGCTGGGTTAACACCTTCCCACTTGTACAAGTTCAAGACGGATAACCAAGCTTTACCCCAATGAGGGTTACCAATCGCACCACCTAGTCTATGCAAAGTTTCTCTTGCCTTGACACAAACTGGATGCGAAGCAGGTAAACCCAAGAGTCTTAAGACTACGTAGTTGATACTTGTACCAAAACAAGTTGATTTATCACTTTCAAATAAACCCCAACCCCCATCTACTGCATGGGAAGTGTTCACGATATACCTTATGATTTCAGTCTTGTAAGCCTCAGGTATTGGGGTCTTAGTAAAATAAGAAGCAGCAACATAACCGATAGTCATAAACATTGGACCTTTATACTGTACAGGCCAAGTTCCTGATGCCTTATCTTGGATGATTTCAAAGAATCTTGCACCATTCCAACAAGCTTCTAACACTGAACCAGCTTGCCCAAGGTCATCTCGGGGAAAGTCAGGATGATTTAATAAGTATTTAGTAACATTTCTTTGATAATCTTCAAAGCAATCTTCTTCTGATATGTATTCCCACTTTTGGGCACCTAATGGACTGACTCTTAATCTCCACCGATCAATATCGGTTTTTGGAAGACCAAGTGTCTCAGAATAGTACACTTTTGTTTTAGTAGGCATTTCAGAACTATAGACAGAATAAGAGAGACTTGTAAAATAGAAAGAAGATCAAAAGTATAAAGTTAAATGTTTATAAAGTCCCAGGAAATGAAACGGTTTTCAAATCAGAATACGTTGTACGACCGAGACATAGAGATATGGGTTATCAGTTATTTTTACCTCGGTTCGAGAGAAGAAAAAACCGCCTTCTTGCCCAATTGGGCTAGCTTCTCAACGGCTGTCAGATTTAATTGCTTGCCTTGGTTATTCGGAAATAATGAATTTCGATCTTTATCAGTGCCATTTACTTATCCCCAAGAATATGTGTATATCTGAAGTATTATCTGGTAGTGACACTGAATATCCGTTCTTTTAATATTTGATTAATTATTTTTTCTGAGATATTTGACAAAATTTAAATTTCGGAATAAACTTAGAATATTAATTTGAAAATATTAAGACCATATAAATTCAAAACTTTTTTTGGTGTTGTACTTTAGAAAGTGAATAGAAATTTAAGATGCAAAATGTGTAATTAAAATATATACGTTTATATGTGTACTTCAGTGATTATATCCTATGTATTAGTTTGATGCTTATGTATGTTCAGCACCTTATGTAAAAGTGTTATCATTAGATTCATTAGTGTTATTGTTGATTGTGTTACTTGAGCGATTGGCTTTGTGATCGTGATTAGAAGCAACATAGTTGCGATGAGAACTATCATGTTCTGAAGATTCAATCGTGATCGCTGACTCGTTATTATTCGAATAGGTTCTTAGCTTATCATTCGAGGTATTGTATGGAGTGGATGAAATTGAAGTAGATGAAGAATTCCCATTTTTATTTTGATATCGATTCAAAGCAGCATGTGATGATTTATCTTTTTCCTTTTCCTTTTCTTTATTATTTGAAGATGGATTATTAGCTGTCATATATTCTTCAGTTAAGAAATCAATGGGAGACAAGGGGGTGAACTCACTTAGTTTACGAATATGATTGGGTGAAAGAATTAATATTGGTTTTGAAGATGAATTGAACGGACTTGAAGTTCCCAATCTCCCTCCTATCATTGAAGAGGCAGAATAACTTCCTCCCATAAGTCCCCCTCCCAATGGGGATCTCATATTAGTCCTACTAGTCGTGGATGACTGGTCACTAATCATAATCGATCTGTTGATTGGCTTGAATTGATTGGTAGTCTTATTCAATACCTGGAAATTATTTGGATGAGAAAATTGTACATGTTGTTGTTGTTGTTGTACTGAATGGCGATTTTGGTTATGGTGTGGGGTATTGCGTCCACGATGGAAAGGAGTGTTTTCGTTTTTCGTCTTATAATCCCAGATATACCATTGAATGAGAACGATAATATCAAATACAACTGTACCACATGCACCTATTATATAACTAAGTTCATCAGACCAAAATTGTTTAGATTCTTCGCCACCAATAAGCGAGCTTCTACAAGTTGCCAAGGAAACAGAGTAAAGTGTATTACCGACCAATGCACACATGAACAGTTTCAAAGATATACCCTTTGTGGATTTGAGTTTGTAATTTTTCATCAATTGAGGTACTCTTGAGGCAAGATAGAAGAATGTACAAGTCCATGCAAATACTTTTCCCATAGTATGACTATCCATATATCTTAGAAAGTGTAAGATCGCAGATAATTGAAGCAGTATCTTATCTAAGGCAGATTTTCTCTTCTCTGTTACTTCCACGTCACCGGTAAATTCATCATTGAGGATAGGCATTGCATCAACTTTCGTGAACCCGGCAATAAAACTGGAGCTTATCAGCTTTGTAAAACTATTATTTGTATTTGAGAATAGACTGAAACTTTTTCTTTTACCATTAGTTCCTTCTGATTCATTGTCATTATTATTATTGTCGATATCGTCATTGTCATTATCATTATCGTCATCGTCACCGTCACCGTCACCGTCACCGTCATCGTCATCGTCATCATTATCCCTTATTCGAGGACGGTCATGGAGTAAAGGAGTTCTTATATTGCTGGGTATTGGTATACGCTCTGTGGGAACAGAAGCTACGCTATGAGTAGGATCATTTGGATCTGAGTCAAATTCAGCAATGACTATTGGACTTCTCTTGCTTAGCTTTGGATCTTGATGATGTGATTTACGTGAAGTCTTTGCTTGTTTTTTACTTATCTTATTGACATGCATATCATGTTCTTCTAATGTTTCTCTTAATCTTGATCTAGGGCTCTTCAGAACGTTCATTCGTTGGGATCTCTTTTTGTAGAAGAATCTTGATTTTGGATCGTAGTACAAATGCGAATAATAGAAATATTGACCTGCGAGAATGAAATCAATAATGCAATAGTAGCCACTAAGTAATATTTGAAACATAAATGCTTCAGTCATCAAACAACTTGTAAAATTCAGAAAATCACCAGTGAACCAGCAAAGAAGAAATCCTAACGAAAGACCATCAACTGATTTATCCGAGTAGTTTTTAATGACTTGAGGTATTTGAGCGAACAACCATGATGTTATTGAAAGATATCCTGAAATTTCTGAAACAGGAGATAACCTTTGAATTAACTCTTCTCTACTCATATTCCACTGGAAATTCAGTTTGCATTCTCCAGTTAAAATATAAATCAATTTGACAAAAAATTTGAGTTGCTCGCAGAATTCATCAATGGGCTCAGGATCTTCTGCAGAACCCAAAAATACAGATGAGATATTCGGTTGCATGAGAGAGGGTATCATATCTGATATTAGGTATCACAAATATGATAAGTGTAGACTATGTTCTTGAATATGGTATAAATCAACAATATGGCACGAACATTAATGTCGTCTGACGTGAAATTTTAGTATTGTTTTGATCCGATGGTGTGAGAAATAAGGTGCTTCTATTGATTGTTGGGGAGAATACTCTTGATATATACAGATGAATAAATAAAAATACAAAGCTCCTTTTTATGGAGATAACGAACAAGATAGTGGACACTTAGTTCAAAGAGTGATACAAAGACATTAAAGACTTATCTTAGTTGTAAATCTGATATTCATTGTCAGATAAGGCAGCACGATAAGGCATGGAATCTTCGCTGAATAGAGAAAAAATTCTCAGCGTCGCCGTCTCTCAAAAATCAAGTCGATTTTGAAGCGTCTGGATTGAACTATGTTTTTAGTCTTAATTTTTTCTTTTCGTGAAATCTAATATACATGGATATATATGTGCTTATATACAATTCATATCTAATTACCCTACACTTCTTCATATTCGTGGTTCTCTACCGGGGGCCTTTTGTAAGCCGAGAATGCATCGCCCCAAAATACCACCATACCCTTTAAGAACCCTCTCGTATACATATATGAAATTCTTATCTTCGTCTTTTTCTTGTAAACTCTTTCGGTTATTTCGTTGATCTGATCAACATCACAGTTTTTGGGTAAGAAAATAGCAACATTTGAAGAGATCTGTAGCATTGACTCCAGTAATTTGTCTAAAGGCAGGGGAGAAAGTTTTTCAAGGTCGAAAAATCCTCCTTCTTTGAGGTATTCAACACCACCCCATGGTGGAGAAGAAAATATGACATCAATTGATTCTTTTTGCAAGTACTGTATAACTTGTTGAGTATGAAGATAAGCTGGATCATCTGAGTTGTCACTAGCAACATCTGCGAATGCCCAGTCTGCTTGAAGCATTACTAATTTCTCTTGTCTGCCCTTGCCATAAATACCAGTGTTATGATAGGAACACTGTAAATTGACAAGATTATAATCAACACAAAACACCTTTTCAAAAAATTTAGCAAAGTGAGTGGCATTGCCGCCTCCTCCACTGAACAAATCCAGAATTTTCGTAGCTTTTGGTAAACAATGCTTTATAAATTTGCAAATGTAAATAGCAATATCTTCTGGTGTGACACTATACCATAACTCTTCAGTCAATCTGACTCCCTCATCTAGTCTGGAGAACAGTGAAAACCGCCTGAACCAAAACCTCATGAGTTCTGGTTTCATATCTTTTTTTGTTGCTAAAAGTTTTATACCATTTGAAGCATAATAGGTCTCTGGATCCTCGACAATCAATTCTTCTTTAGGAACATAAGGATTTCTTTCACAACTGGATTCTTCCATGTTTGATCAATATAATTAGAGACTGAGTAGCAATATCAAGAGTGTATCGTCGGTCTAGTCACATTATATATACTCCATCTACATCAATTCTGGGCAACCCCAGCTACTCTATCATCAAGAGAAAAAAAAAATGGTGAGAAGCACAGCCAGTGAACGAATAAGCATAAGACGCTCACAGCCATAAAACCAAAACCAGCCATCTTGAATAAATTCTTTTGGTTTGATCTGCTTGATCCCAGTGCATCATTTTTAAGTTCAACTTTACATTGAATGTTCTTACTTGCTACTTGTTATTTGCTTTCATTGCATGGTTATCATTCTTAGAAACAACACTGATAAGATAATGTCAAATCAGTTACAAAATTCTATGAATCACAATGACATCGATGCTCAATCTTTTGGGCATCAGGGCATGAGCTCAAATTATCCCACAGAAAAAAAGCAATCAATGAAATCACATAATATGTTCATTGTAGATTACTCATCAAATGAAGAAGAAGATCAATCTGGAGGCATAAGGAGTACATCTCGCAATTATAAAGATGCTAAAGTGAACAAAGACCCGACCACAATGATAGAAGATCTCAAAAATGACAGGTCTTATTTAATTCCTTCCCCAATACAGAAAAATCTTGAGCCTTCATCTAGATTGAACTCCATCTACACCCCCGAAAATCAATTGAGAAGGAATTATAGTCTTTCCACAGTATCTACCGATCTAACCAGTGATCAAGATTTTGTGAGTGCTTTCAGTGAGATACCATCAACTGTTTCAGGAGAGAGCGAGTCTTACTGTTTCAACTCTGAATCAGGGCAAATACAAGAACAACCTATTTTGGGAGAGAACTTAATAGAAGAGCACAATTTGCCAAAAGGTGAAGTAAAGAAGGTGTATGAACCAGAAGTTGAGAATTTGAATATTGTAGAAGGATCTAATTTCAGCACTAAATCATCAAGCTGTAGTCCAATCAGCACTCCGACAAATGAACATCCACCACTACTAAGTAAGCATTCTAGCATCTCAACACTTATCAAGAAAAGAAGTTCTATCCCAGTGTTGAAAGACTTCTATCATGATGATTCAGTAGATATACAAAAACGTAATGAAGAGCAGCAGAGAAGAAAATCAAATTCTGAAATCATATATAAGTTACTGGCTAATAAGAGTACAAGTACAACTGATTTCAATCAAGATGAAACTGGGTTAGATGCTGACCACAAAATACCACAAATTGAGGACAGTAAACCAACTCAGGTTTCTTCAGAAGGAAACAAAGACTCATCCTCAAATTATGAAAGTAGTGAAATCATTGTTCTTCCACACAAATCAAGTTCCGGGTCTTTAAGGAGAAGAGCATCACGCATTTCCCAATCAATTAAGAGAGACAATTTAGTTCGCTCCACTTCACAGAGTAAATCAGCTGAAAAAGAAAACGAAAAGACAGATTCTTTAACAGAACTGCCAAGAAATATCACTCCTGTAAAGAGTACAGCTAGCACACTGAAAAGATCAAATGCAACAAGAAGAAAAATTGGATGGATGTCTCAACTGCTTTCCCTTTTAGCAGATCTCAAACTGAAAGTCCACCAAAAATGGAGGAATCTCAAAAGTAAGAGAGCATTTAGGCTTAAAAGGTCAAGAAGTAGTAGAAAAAAAACAAAGAAGAATTTCCTTATTTCAGATCCCCAATTGATCGGAAAATCTTTGAACGATAATGAGATCAGTAATCTATTGGCTCTTAATACATCACAACAACAAAACACAAAAGAGGAGGTTGCAAAGCTTCCGAAGATTGTCGAGGAAGAATGTTTAGACTCAGCATCTTTTTCAAAAAGTTTGAATACAAAATCCAATGAATTCAAATCTGTTGATGTCAAATATCAAAACATGGACAAGTATTTGGAAAATGAGAATAGCAAGATGCTGGACAGAATTGAAGAAAAGCGCAATTTCTCAAATACACCATTAATTAATAGAGATGCACCACCACTATCTTCAACTCAAGAGACAATTTTAGACAAACAGAAGAAAGAAGGTACCAATGAAATAAACAAGAAACTTTTGGGTCTATGGTCTCATTATCTCAAGACACTCGTGAAAAATAGAATACAAATGAGAATTGAAATTGATGAAATTACCGTTCCGGTCAAGACAAGATACTCTTATTTATTAGAGGGTGCAAATGCTGGTATGAGTTCCAAAGAAGAAACAGATAACGGCACATCTGGTGATCCTACAATGGCCATGAAGCGCTTGAACCAAAATTCGACTATGGATTCCGACATGGGTCTGGCAAAAGAAAACTTTATGAGTTTTGAACAACCACACAAATATACAGATGATAGAAGAAAAAGTATCTTGCATTCTATAATCTCAGAATCGGAAACAACAACTGGCTCGACAACTGGTTCTTCATTCTATTCTGAGCATGGAAGTATCTCAGATCAAACTTCAATCTCTTCATTTGATGAGCGACAAGATAATACCAGTTTTATGAACCATAAGTTGGATTCATCGAGTCCATCTGTTGATGACCGATCCGTTCCAAATGAAGTTATTGGCACAAAAAACTTGCATCTGAAACATGCAAAGGAAGCGCTTCTCGAAGAAAGAGAGTCAGTTTTTAGTGTTGATTCAAATGATACGAGCTTTCCTATTGTAGTTGGTACAAAAAATGAAGATCTTACAATGCTAATGAACGATAACAATGACGTCCACACTCTAGGTTATGAAGACAACAATAGATCATCAAATGATTCGGTAGATATTTCATTGCTTTCCGCATCAGACGCCGAGTCCGAGTCCGAACTGGCCATGTCAAACTTAATTCTGATGGATGCTGCTAATAGAAGCAGAAATGCGAAAGAGAGTTCAAGGTATGGGAGATTTGAACCAGGTAAAAGAAATACTAAACTAATTAAGCAATTAGAGAGATTTTTGAATGACCGTCCACGGTCTAGTGCTATTGAAGCTTGAAACGGTGGATAAAGTAATTCAGTATACTATATAAGTTCATATGTATAAACCAACTTCTTTAAATCAAAATAGTGTTAATTATGGAGAGAATCTGATGAGTAGTCATGATTCGAATTGTGAATCTCTTTCTTTGCACCGCCATGGCGCCTCATTGTATGTTTTTTCTTTAAAGGGATGCTGACACAGAAAAAGTCGTCCCACTCGCACCCGTCGTTAAACGGCTTTAGCTGGGAGTTTCGGTTTTTTTTCCTTTCAGCCTCGGTCTAAAGTCTCTACTACTGACAAATCATGAGAAGAAGCTCCCGAACCCTGCATATTTGACATCGATAGCGCACAACAAAAGAAACGCGTTCTAAGTACCATACAAAGCACACGGACTTAAACGCTGTATGGACAGTAGATATATATATAACTAATTGATACATAAATACAAAATCAATAGGCTAGCAGTGCTGATTAATGTAGCCACAGACACAATTATGTACCTGTAGACATGGCCAACCCGGCCCATTAACTCTCATTTCTTATAAGCAAGCGAAACTCAACGGTTGAAAGGATACATGTCATAAACAAATTACAGTTTATCTGCCTTTCAGAGCTTGATTTCCGTTTCAATAAGATATTTTTGTTTATATTTTGGAATTAATTAGTTATCTTGTGACCACCTCTCTCGCCAAGAGAAGAAGGTGTCAATCAAGAAATGAAAAGGAGGAGATTTTTTGAGGAACGAATTCGGTTTAAACTCCAGATGGTTAAACGAGAAGAGCGAGGTGCATGAAAAAAAATAGACTTTTCCCTCTTGCGTTCTTTTTTTTTATAAAGCCCTGTGTGATTCTGGTTTTTCAAACTACTTGAGAAAAACATTTGCTTGTAGGATCATATAGATTATATATTATTCATAGTCTAGCGTTTGATGAAGATAGAAAAAGCTGCATTCTTCACATCCTAGTTACTATTTCAACACAAACATAGACACATATTGCGCATCATTTTATTGAGTACAAGTTAAATATATATTAATTGCACTTGTTCTCTTTTATATGACAATTATTTCAGCTGTATTAATTACAACCAAACCACAAATCATCTTGGAAACAAATATAATATGAACCTATCGAGCAAACTTTCCTTTGGTTTATACCCCAAGCTCAGAAAGAGACTCAGTGATGAATCTGGTGGTGTTCAATACGTAACGGAGTCAAAAGACATGTCTCATTCTTCAAGTTGTAGGTCATCATTTGAATCTCCTATAAGGCCAGCTATTGAAGATGTGATATCACCTACAATAGAGACCATATCGTCATCTGTTCCCACTAAGCCTTCAAAAATTTCTACAAAGGCTACAAATTACCTGAAGAGAACTTACTCTACGATAGCCGTATCGAAGTCACCATCACTTCCCTCTCCAAAAATACTACAGTGTACGAAAACTTCTGAAGATACCGGAAATCAAATTACAGAGAATGAAACAACCATACCATTACCTTCACATAATAACAGGATCAACTCAATCGATATGGATAATAATATACGTTTGAATATTGATTCTTCAAGACTATTGGCTTCAGACAAGCTGTTAATACCCGAGAATTACGATTTAACAAAAACAACGTCAAGGCAGTCACAATTTAGCTCTACTACAACTTTCACAGATGCCCAGAGTGTTCAACTAAGGATTGTTTATGACAATAGTATGATACCTGGCTTCATGGCACCTCGATGAAATGATTGGAATCATTTGATCAAATAATTTTATTCGTTTGATTTTTTTTTCGGAAAAAAAATCAGTGAATTTTCCGGTTTATGAAAGTATATAGCTGAGCTGTAATATTTGGGTCTATAAATATTTGTATGTATGTATGTGAGTCTATTGGCTCACAATCTATAGAATAATGTCATGAATCATGCAATTTTTCAAGTCTCTTCTAGTAAGAATATTTTCCCATCATTATTTCCGTAACATGTGACTCGTCAATTAGGCCGTGCTAGACTAGACTAAATAATTTACTACAATTTACATCTGATGTTTTTTTTTTTACTATAACATGCATATCATATTATAATTAAAAGTTTCATTAAAAATATGTATATCATTATATATAATACATTAAATGTTGAACGCCCTAATCAAATAAACCCTAAACATAAAAAAACATTAAATAATACAATCATAAAAATTCCTCATCTAGGACATCTTCAATCGTGGGACTTCTTTCAATTTTACTACCCAAGGAAGGACTACTTGGTGCTGTAGTTGATGGAGTAGAGGGAAGTGAGTCGAATGTATCATATTTATGACCTTTGCTTTCTTCAGCATCAGACATTGCTAAGTCATCATCTTCTCTATATTGATAATCAGGAGGAAAATCTGGTTTTCTACTACCTATTGTGTAATTTTTCATAGATTGACTACCGTATATGGCAGAATCAGCATCTTTTTCTTGCTCTAGTTGTTTCCCATTACTAAATGCTTGAGAGACATCAGCTGTCGTGGAACTTGATGTAGAATGGGTGGAGCTTTCTCTAGATGCTGGAACAGAAGGTACAAAACCAAAAGGATTACCATTGAAAAAACTGAAAAGGGTTTCTTCTGCTCTCTTTCTTTGTTCTTCAATTTCCTCACTTAATTTTTGCTGTCTTCTTTGTTCTTTCCTTTCTGCTTTTTCTGCTTTCAATCCGGCTAATCTCTTTGCTTTTGATTCATGTTTAGCTTTCTTTTTCAATTCGGACTCTCTTTTGGCTTCAGCTTCGGCTTCTTTCAAAGCCTCAAGTTCAGCTTCCTTTGTAGCTCTCAACATAGCTTCTTGATGAGCCTTCAATAACTCTTCTTGCTTGGCTTTCAAGATTGCTTCTTTTCTAGCTTGTAATTCAGCTTCTTTTCTAGCCTTCAATTCTGCTTCTTGCTTAGCTCTTAATTGAGCTTCCTTTCTAGCCTTTAATTCAGCTTCTTGTCTAGCTTTTAATTGAGCTTCCTTTATAGCCTGTAGCTCAGCTTCCTGTTGAGCTCTTTTTTGAGCTTCGTATGCAAGTCTTAGTTCAGCTTCCTTTCTTGCTTGTAATTCAGCGGCTTTTCTAGCTTTGAATTCGGCTTCATGTTGTAATTTTCTTTGTCTTTGATATTCAAGCTCTGCTTTATTACCATCTTCAACATAGATTCTCTTACATGATTTCAGTTTAGCCTCAGTATCTGCCTTCAGTTTAGAGATAACAATGACTAACTTGGTACCTTGATCATACAATTTATAACTGATCTTATCAGCGTTTGCATCAAGTGGCAATTTTTGAGCGGTGTAGAATTGATCTTCCCTTGAATAAATGACTAGTTCACGACTCTTTGTCAACTCTAATCTATAACCATCAAATAAATCATCCGATTCATAATAAGAAAAGAAAGGATTTGGGTTTCTTCTCTTTTCCAATACTAAATAATAGTTATCCTCATCTTCTAAATGAGAAACAGCTGGTCTGTTGATAATTTCTTGATTAGCGAAAGATTTTGGAACTTCGTATTGGGATAGATTGAATAATTGTGGGTTGATTGTTAATAACATTTTGTTCTTGTTTGATTGATTGATTGTTTTGATTTCAAATATTGATTGATGATGATAAGAAAACATTGTTCAAAGAAAGCTCTTTACGATAAGCAAGAAGGATTCAGGTTGCTTTAAATAGATAATTTGCCATCTTATATCTTGATTAATCATCAAACTTCTTACTAATTCAAAATGTGATTACCCCGGATTCTGGAAGATTCTGGTTCGCGCGAGTAAGAGGTTATCGCCCGTGGTAGTTTCTGGAATATTCTCGCCGTTCTCGCTGTTTTCAAATTACGGCGCTGCAGGGCACACGGTTCACACAGGAAGAAGTAGAGTTTCGCGCCCACACACAGCTTCAGCTTTTCTTGTTTCAGATTTTGATATTTCACCGACGCTGATAGACGCACAAAAAAATAATCTGTGTACGTATTTCCTAAAACAGCCAAAGATAAACACTGGTACAATTTAAGTTAGACAAAAATCTCAAGTCTCAAATCTCAGATCATCGTTAGCTATTGATAGTAACATTGATTGTTGATCATTATCATTTTTGTAGTCTTAGTGTCCAATATCTGACAAGCTCATAGAGGAGAAAAGTACCCAAAAAAGAGACATTGCTGTGTATAATTTACACCCGACATTTCAAAATCTGCAAACATATTTCATGAACATTTAGATTTATCACCCCTTTATCAATTCAAGCATTCTATAATTGCTACTCACAACATTCTAGTGCACTTTTATTACTGCATCTAATAACTAGAGATTTTGATGCAGCAATTACCTCTGCATCTCCCCAAACAGAGGGCAAGTAAAAAGCAGCTCTTTAATCATCCAAACTCATTACACAGTGCAAATTCATCACCTACAAGAAATATATCTGAAGCTAAATTAGCAAACAGTGAGGTAAATACTACTTCCATTTTATTCACACCTCATGAAAAGGAGAATATAGGTACTTCTTTGCGACTCTTACTGGAAGCAAATCATCATAATAGTCGAGCAGAGACTTCTTCTATTATTGGGATTCCCCCAAGTTATAACAGCTCACTGGTAGATGATTCAAGCTCAACGGACCCTTTCAAGTTATACAAAGGGAAAAAACATTATCTTCAAGATAGATTGGCAGTTGAAAATAGGCCGTTGAACATCAAGCATTCAAAATTGGATTTACTTGATGACACCAAGCTTACATCTTTTCCCCTGCCTCATCCTCAACCAAATTATCATATATATAGCAATACAAAGAACGATGAATACGACCAGTCTGAAAACTTCGATAACAAAAGCTTCAATAAGGATTTGGGTGTTCTTGATTCTGATTCACTCAATGACTTCCATCAGTTAGTACTGATCGAGGACTATGTAGCTGAACCAAAGAGTATAAGGAAGAAAAATTGTCATAAGAAAAGTGGACACAAGGTGTCAATCTTAGACTTGAAACGGGCACTGATCAACGAAGAAACCCAGCAACAGAGAGAACAAGCGATTGATTTTGATGACTCCAATCAATCAGACTTTCAAAATGACTTACAGAAATCTCTTTCTCAAGTGTTAACAACTAGTACTCAATCTTTCTCAGTCCCTATCCCACAATCATCACAAAGTGGAAAACCGTCAATAGCAACATCACTAACAACAACTTCCACAACTTGCACTAGTGCAACTACAAATTTAGCTGGTACCATGGGAACAACAAGAAGTCTTCGAAAGTGTTTAGAAGATGTGAGTGCACTAACATCGTTGGTATCTCAAAAGAGAAATATTTCAGACAACTCCGATATGGATCAAGAATCAGGCAGAAATACTAATAATGGTTCTTCTGCTTCTCAGTACAGTTCTGAGGCATATTTAGACTCGATACTCAATAATGACTCAAGAACTAAGTCTAACGGAGCTTTTAGTATGAACAATGCAACATCATCTTTGAAATATTGCATAATGTGTGAAAAGCCCTTGTACGACATAAGTTCTCTAATCCCGATGGAGAAGAAATTTGAAGAAATTA
Source organism: Wenyingozyma ramenticola (assembly GCA_024271885.1). Lineage (NCBI taxonomy): Eukaryota > Fungi > Ascomycota > Pichiomycetes > Pichiales > Pichiaceae > Wenyingozyma > Wenyingozyma ramenticola. The sequence goes on from JANBXF010000001.1 coordinate 875,968, forward strand.
TATGCTCCGACTGTTTTGAAGACTATGAAAGAATTTCTAATGCACTTAGTGTGATACCAGAGGAAGAATTGGCTACTCAATTATACGCCATTGAAGGTACCTTCCAAGAACTTTTGAACTCTCAAGACTATCCTTCCGATAGCGAAGAAGAGGAAGATTTCAATACAACAATAGTGGTGGATGATTTTCCATTGGGAAATAATGATCTTCTTCCACCAACTATACCGACACTTGATCCTAATTTTAGTACTTTGGCAACAAAAAGTCAAAAATCTGTTGATGATTCAGTTTATTTCACCGATAATTTAGTTGATAGACTCAAGAAGATACAAAGACAAGATGCGCAAATGGCAAGAAAGTTGGCTATGAGTACAAATAAAAGCAGTAAACGTAATAACTTCGACCTTAGAACTCTTTTCATGAGTTCATTGCATTTCAAAAATCACAACTTTTTGCTCAAGACTTATAGAACAGTAAGACTTATCAGAAGGTTGATTCTTGGAAATTAGTTTGCTTTTACCCTCAGGCTACATTTTTCTTTTATGACTTTTATAACGATACCCCACCGACCCAAGTTGGTCTATACATATGCATATATATACATTCAAACGTTACCCATACGTTTTGATTTTTAGAGCGCAATCTTATATGAAAACGAGAATATATTTAATGGTCTATTTTTATTTAAAATTGTCTACAAAGTCTCAAAGTATCTCTTGAGACCTTCTAATTCACCCTTGCCAAAAGCAGTGACTTTACCTTGGAACTTACCCTTTCCACCACCTTTCAGGCCCGATAATGCCTTCTTCAATTCAGCTACTGTTTCCTCAGTCTTTTCACCAAAAACAATAACCGCTCCACCTTCTTTACCTTCACCAGAAATCAAAACGACGGTGCCTTTATTGTCCTTGATAACTGAGGAAGCAGATACTTCTCTGAAAACTTGATTCAAGAATTCAAGTCCGACATCCGCTCTATGCAAAAATACAATATTCTTTTTGTCTTCAAGTTTCGAATCGTCTTCCAATTGTTTAATGATCTCATTGCTCTTGTACGTAGCTATTTCCTTCAAATAGTTTTGCTCTCTGGAGCCTGACTTTTTGGCCTGAACACTCAAAGCTGATACTTTTTCAACCAAACTTTCATATTGACATGACATAGAAGTACCCAAACTTTTTAATATTTGATTTGAAGATTGGGCAAAAGCTATGATCCGATCACCAGCTAGAAAATTCAATCTACTGTTAGATCCTTTACCTGGAACTTGATTCAATAATGCTATACCTTTGATTTGTCCAGTGGATGATAAGTGTGTACCACAACAAGGATTTGCATCCAAGTCTCCAATGTGAATAACCCTTAAAACACCCTTGGATGTATCATAGTCGTCTGGCATCTTGGATGTATCAACTTCATACTTATTTGGAACTTCAACCTTGATTGGAATATTTTCAGTAATTTTGGAATTGACTTCGGCACTAATTTTTTCAATCTCCTCTTCGGTAATCTTTCTTGGGATCTCAATGTAATTAATCATAGTACCCATACTCCAACTTAAGGTTGGCAAGTCATATTTATCCATAATAGCAGAGAGTAAATGTTGGCCTGTGTGTTGTTGCATATGGTCGAATCTTTTCTTCCAGTTAAGTTCGAGTTTTACAGTTTCCCCCACTTGAACAGGTTCATTAGTGACATGACGAGCGATCAACCCATCTCTCTTGATATAGGATACAAAAATGTTCTTGGAGTCTTCTCCAGCTAATAAGGAACCTTCATCTGAGGGCTGTCCACCACCTTCTGGAAATAAAATAGTATCTTCCAACTCAACTTCATACACTTTTGGTTGATCAACCTTAGATGACTCTTTCTTCGATTTCTTGTCAACGACCGGTTGAACTTCTATACATGAGATTACTTTGGTGGCAAATGATTTGAGGTATGAATCTCTCTGGCAGGCAAGAGAACCCACAACTTTAGAACTAGCAGTAGTGGCGGACATTGGAAAACAGAACTCCTAATCGTTACTCATCAATACCACAAACGTATCAAATGGTTGCCACCGACTGAGTCATATATAGGTCCAACTATAAAATGGCATCTGTGGAACCAAATGGTGTATGGAAGTGACTCAAAATCTCAAAATTTTTGACTTCCATCTTTGCGCACTTCGTTTTAGTCTTGTTTCTAAATTTTTCTTGAAACATGAGCAGCAAGACATCATATTTGTTATAGAAAATATATACATCCATACATATATCAATTATTTGGGTAGCATAAATACCATAATTTGCATTCAGAAATGTCCAATCATGAAATAAGGATAGGAAAGAAGTCTTATGACAGGACCCCTTCAAAGACTTCAAGAAGCTCTAGTGGTTTCTTCTCCAAGGTAACTCACTTATTCAAGTCGATAACTGAACCAACTCCTGATACAATTGCGAATGATAATCATGATTATAGTCACATGAACTCCGACCAGTCTGTGATATACCGTCCTGAACATGACTCCATCTATAGAGATGCAGATACTTCTGAAATATCGAATATATCTATCACCTCAAAGACTGCCAATGAAACACTAGCTGAATTCTTCATGAAAAAGGGTTCGGAGCCTTTGAACGATATAGAGTTTGAAGGTGTTGTATCCTTGATGAGTAAAGCCAACCAAACAAAACAATCTTTCTCAGAGAATCAGACACACAATTCATTTTTTTCATCCTCTCCATTGAGACGTTCCAGTGAAGTAGAGTCTTCAAAAATTGATAATAAACTTATAAACACTCCAGTCAAGGTACATTCATCATCTTTGAAAAATACACATTCAGACAGAAAGTATCTTGTTCCTCAGACTATTAGAAAGAGAGTCATAGAGTATTCGAAACTACCATCTCCATATAGAACTAGAATATCGTCTCCTTTAACATCGTATATAGAATCACAGGAAAGTTCCGTCGTACCAGAGAAGAGATATGCAAGTAATACTTCTATAAAATCACCATCAACATCATCAATTTTGGATATCTCCACAAATTCAGAAATTGCTGCTGATACGTTACCACATAAACCGCTGAGTTCTACGGCGAATGTTCTACTATCTTCATTGGAGAATAAACAAGGGAACCACAAAAGAAGATTTAGCTCATCTTTTTCGAATCCATATTCATTATTAGCTAAGAGGGTTATTAAAGACAATATTTCTGCTAAAGATGCCAACCTCAAGGAAAAATCTGAAGCGTCTACAGAACTAGTGGAGATAATAGAAGATGAAAAAAGAGAAGAGAAACCACAAGAAGAGGGAAATAAAAGTGAACCTGAAATAATGGATGTTACAGAGGAAGAGAAGCCAAAAATCTTGATAGAAGAGAAGAAGAGTAAATTAGAAGAGAAACCTTCCGCCATTCCTAAATTCAACTTTTCAGCTCCAATTAAGGCAGGATCAGCAACTTCTCCAAATGCATCTAATTTTGATTTTAAGACGTCCTTACCAGAGTCGGCCGAAGTGAGACCAGACTCAAAATTCAAAGAAAGTGCTAATACCAAACCGACGTCATCCTTTTCATTCCTCACAAACAATACAACTGCAGCCAAACCATCTCTTTTCAGCTCTAAGATAGAAAGTTCTAACAACGGAAGCGCTGACGGAAATTCGTCGAAATCAGTAGTAACTAACTTTCAATCGAATGGCACAGCTGATACAGGAAAACACGAAAAGCCTAATGCCCTTCCATCCAAAGCACCAGAGACACCATATGTATTCCCCGAGATCTCTTCTAGTAACATTGATTTGTTGAAGTATGTTGACGAGGACATTGCCAAGTCATATGACGATACTTTTGTATTTTAATAGTTTATTTATGCGTGTACTTATTTTCAACAGATTCTCTCGTAAATACAGAAAACGAGATCGAATGGAAACAAAAATATGTCATAGCGGCGGTAGGACTTACGAAAAATTTAATGATATTCAGGCATGATGCACCAAGTGATAAGATAGCCATCGGCTATCTTGTATATAGTTATCTTTGTAATAATTTATTTGCTTCTATATAGAGGAACTATAATGGAAAATTCACGGAGTTCAGTTGATTCCTTTTCGGAAATTAGTTCGCAACTAGCGCGAGAACGTCCGAGTTGGTTTCTCGTAGTTGGTTTATTGAGGGAAAGTTACATGGTTGGCTCTAATCAAAAGTTTTACACAAATATATTCTCTCCATTGAGGAATACAGCAGCAGTAAAGTTAAGCTCAGTCTACAAGAGTGCCTAATGGCAAAAAAAAAAGCTACTCAACTAGATAAGAACCTATCCAAGACTCCTCAGTAAGCTTATTTCCGCAGTTTATCCCCGCAAAATTGAGCAAGTTTTTAACATCTGACAATGATGAATTGTGGTATAAATACCCTTATAATTCCATGTTTAGTTGTAAACATTTCATTTTTGTGTTCTGTTTGATATTCTTTTTTAGCAATTGGGGATTGTACAATACTATAATTCTCAGTATATTTTCGAACAATGCGTGTATTCGTTACAGGTGCTTCAGGATTCATTGGAAGGGAAACTACCAAACAGTTAATTAACCAAGGTCATAGCGTTTTGGGTCTTGCCCGTAGTGACAAGTCAGCAGAGATTATCAAAGGTTTAAAAGGTGATGTAATTGAAGGTGATCTATTGGCTCTGGAAACTCTCAAAAAAGCTGCTAAAGAATGTGATGCTGTATTACATTTAGGCTTTATTCATGATTTCTCAGGTATGGAGGCATACGAAAAAGCTGTTGCAGTTGACAAAGCAGCAGTTACAGCTATCACAGAAGCTCTAGTAGGAACAGATAAACCATTTGGCATTGCTTCCGGTCTTATTGGATTTAGTGGTCATTTCACAGAAGATACACCATCTTCAAGTAATTTCTCTTCTCGTGTTGCAAGTGCTCAGGAATATGAAGAATTATGGAAGGCAAAAAATGTCAGAGGATTTGTTGTTAGATTACCACCTACTGTTCATGGTGCAGGTGACAAAGGTTTCATCCACATGTTCATCAATATTTTCACAAGCAAAGGAAAGGTTCTTCAAGTTGGCGAGGGAACAAATCGATGGGCCGCTACTCATGTTTCTGATTCTGCTGCTCTATTTATTTCGGGGCTTGAAAGTTCCAAACCAGGAAGCGTCTACCATGCCCTTGGTGAACTCGTTCAAATGAAAGACATCTTAGAAAACATCAGCTTGCATACCAAGTTACCATTAGTTGTGATCACTAAAGAGGAAGCCGGGAAGGATTTTGGTGACTTTTTTTCATTTGCTTTCCTTGCTGATGTTGATGCTTCATCTGCTAAAACAGAGAAAGAACTTGGTTGGAAACCTACGGGCCCCAAACTTTTGGACGATATGACTGCTAATTACTATTAAGCAGTCTTATATCGAAAATCCTACCCGGTCAAATTTTATGTAGATATCTAATATTGTTATGTAATTTGGAAACTGAATTATTTACGAAGAATGTATCAAACTAATAGGGAATAAAACTTAAGACTAGATTTTGTACATGTAGTTCTAGAAAAAAGAGTGATAGCAGTTTTGGCGAGCGTGTGCTTATCAAGCGAGATTCCTTAGAATCTCGTATAGTTTGTTTGTCATTACGAAAAGCACTATTTGAATGCAATCATACAATCCAATTAAGTAGTGGATGGACAGTCAACATATTGTAATAAATTCATGGCTTTGGTTCTTAACAGGATTTCAAATGGATTCGATATTATAGAGTCATTCTCCTGTCGATTTTTAGATGATTCCATAGATTCATTAATTATAGTGAAACGCCATCTCATTGATGTTTACTCATATAACATAGATAGCGGTTCATCAATCACAGTAACTTTGTCAGCTTCATTACCGTTCAAAGAGTCCATCGTAGCTGCTAGTATTGTACGTTCACCTGTAAGAGAAGCGAATTGGTTATTAGTTCTCACCGAACAGAACAATCTGTTTGTCATTGGAATACATGGTGCTGATTTTATTATACTGGAGAAATTACATTTTACAAGCAGTTTGACCAGTCAATTAACAATTGAAGAAGAATCCGAGAAGATTGTACATGGTATTAGTGTCAGACCGGTAATTCAAGTTGATCCAACAAACACTTATATTTTGATCCATAGCTGTCATAATTTTGTTCAAATCTTGACCTTTGATCCCGAAAAAAAAGATCTTTATAACCAAGTTACCGACCAGGGCGAATCACGGATAATCAAAAAGAGAAAGCTGGGAATACGATTGCTATCCAATCAAATATTTGGCGGGCCATATATTATTTATTTGGGAACAGAAGTGATCCATTCAATAAAGTTTTTAGGTGAGAAATATTTTTGTACTATATCAAGAAACTCCAATCTAAAATATTCCGTCACGTATCACCAGATCAACAAGAGTGGAAAAGCATTAACCGTGAGTACTATACAAAGGTTTCCTACACTGGAGGGAATACCTAAGCATGTGATAGCGTTGCACAATAATGGACTGTTTGTAACTACGGATGACTCTCATCATATATTTCCTTCCGTTTACCACTCTATCTCTTCTTTGAGCAATCCTAATGCTATCAAAAGAGGATGTTATGTCACATATCTTGATAATGGAAACCATGGAAATTCTCAAGTTTGTTCCGCCCAGGAGATTTTCCCCAATACTATATTATTCTCACACGAAGATGGATACATGCAAGTTGGAATCATGAAATCATCCATACTTGAAGATGCTACCCACCCGAACTCCTCACGTCTGATCATGAATATCATGAAATGGGATTATTTTGGACTAGGAAAGTATTCCACTTGCTTCAGCAAGATTATACCTCTCACCAATAACCTACTCTACGGGTTTAATGTATTCGGTAGTGCTGGGTTTCTTTCATTAGATAGCAACGATCAAAGTTTCAAATCTATATATACTAGTGAGAAGTATTATACTGAAATATCAGCCATAGTACCCGATACAACTCATAAACCTACAGCTATCTTTTCTTTTCTCACAGGCTACAACAAATCTGCTTTGGCAAGTCATTCATCGTTACATATAGTTCACGAAGTTAGTGGGGAAGTCAAGCGAATGACATCCTTCTTACATTCTACACAGGGCGAGTTGACTGTGCTTCTGAAGGAGGTTGAACCATCTTCTATAGATGAGAGGAAAAGATTTTGTCTTGAAATCTTGAAAATGGAACCAAAAATAACGGTACTCTCTGAATATTCATTTGATGAGAACACATATGTCTTCGATCTAATATGCGCAGATATCAAGATAGCGACATGTACACCCGAAGCAGAGCAAAAGTTATCCGAAATGCAAGACCAATTGAGTGACTGCTTTGTTGTCGGGACAACAAGTGATTTAGAGGGGGATGGTAATTCAGTACAAACAGAACTAATATTATTTTACATAGATGACTCTGGGAATTTAGATATATTCTCTATGGCTTCGCTGAACAGAGGCTATAGTTGTATGCTAAAACGAAACTCTGATATTGTTCTACTAGGAAGCGGGTCCATTGCTTGGTTGACTTTGGGGGCATATTATGATCGACAAGAGCAAGATGTTAAATTGAAGTTTGATCTGCAGAATAGAGAAGATAATCTTAGTTTTGGTTATCCAGCAATCGGATTGAACTTCAAGAGTGGAATCATTGTTGCCGACGTTTTTGAGGGATTATTGTATATCCCCATGTTCAAGAGAAAGATGGATGGTAACGTCAAGAATATTCAAGAGGGAACTTACAGCGCTATTGCAAATGTTGGAAAAAATGCATTTTTAGTTGGAGACATTATGGGGAATGTATATTTGTTTAGAAGTAATCAAAAGTCTAGTTTCAAATTGATAAAAGGGTTCAATGTGTCTGATAGTTGTATAGAAACTATTCACTCCACACTTAATGAGACTGCTGATATAGATTCTTTGTTCTTGCCTAAAAGTGGGAGCACCACAGGATCCCATTCAAGTATTGCTTTGATTGGTACAAAAAAGGATGGTTTATATGATCTTAGTGTTGCCCCTACCTGCAAGAAAATAAACTGCCTTGTTTCATTACAAAATTACATCATTGAAAATCAACCGTCTGCCGATTTCCCTCACTTAGCCTTCGATGAGCGTGAGCTAGAGAAACTAGTAAGCACTCTCACAGAGATACAAGGGGAACAAGAAGGGGATCAAGAGCAGCAAGAACAGGTTTCAATTACATGGAGACCACTGAGGATTTCACCTTTGGAAAAAATGTTTTCGGTCAATATGACTGAAGACCGCAAAGATACATTTCCTTTGAATCGGGATAGTATTACAGTTGTCCATTCCACTGACATTCAGAAAGCACTATCTTTGAGTCTTGAAACGGATCTTAGTGAATTTATTTACTCTAACTAGATAAGTACGTTATGTACAATGTTAATGAAAAGTCAATCTGCTAGTCATAATAAAAAAGTTAGTATATAAGATCTGAAACTACTAAAAGCATAGCACTTTCGCTCTCTTTAATTTTATAAATTTACTTAGTATATATTCCGGTCAAATCTCATGTTACGGCATTCTTTTCTCTTGATGAACAAGTTCAAATACACAAGAAGGAAGGGAAGTGCAATGATATAGCAAATACTATGAGCTTATACAAAGGACGTCATCTGCCTTTTGAAGGTCTGAAGTTCTGTGCAACGTCTGTGCCGACAGATATAAAGAAACATATAATTGAAAGGATAATAACAATGGGCGGTTCAGTGAGTAATCATTTGATGGAAGATACAAATATACTGATAGTTGGTATGACAAATACGGAGAAGTATCGATATTGTGCACAAAAGAGATATGATATCAGATACATAAGTCCCAGTTCAATAACAACTATTTACGAAGAGTGGATAAAAGTGCGAGGAACCGATTATTTGATCGATGACAACAGTAGTAAGAGTTATGATCATTTTGCAGTATTGGACAAGTATGCCCTCTTGCCTTTTGAAGGGATGGTGATTTGCTTATCTAGGCTATCCAAGAGTGCAAACCCATTGTATAGGAAAGACCATATTACCTCTTTGATCCAGCAATATGGAGGGAAAGTTACGGAATCTTTGACTATCTCCAATACAATTGTGATTACTCTAGAGACTTCTGGGAAGAGATACGACAAGGCTCAGGAATGGGATATACCTTCGGTGCATCCAAAATGGGTTTTGGATAGCATAGTACGGGGTGCTGTTTTGGAATTCAGATTCTATGAAATAACAAAACATTCAAGCTGTGATGAAGAAGAAATTGGCAAAGACGCATTTTTTCATTGGGATAGATTTATCGAGAGAAAGAGAAAGATCTATCAATTGGACAACACAATGAATGATAAACATACTTTGAATAACAATAACAATGATTTGATCTTCACAAACATGAAATTTCTCTCACATGGATTCACCGAGGATCAGGTACAGAAACTAAAACGAGTGATTGAACAAAATGGAGGTAGTATGGCTAGTCTTGATAGAAGAACAGATTTACAACATTGCACAATAGTTGTACCAGCAACAATAAAGTATCGTGATATTAGCAGTGAGATAAACTCATTAGTGTCAAATCTAAAAGAGAAGAGAAGTAGAGTTGTCACAGAATGGTTCATTGAAAGATCTTTATATTACAAATCAATTATGTTTGATTCATGGAGTCTTCCGAGAAAACATGTTAACCTAGATTTCAACTTCAAGATTAGTATATCAGGATTTTCAGGAATAGAATTATTACATCTAACCAAACTGATCAATTCCTTAGGATGTGAACTCTGTGAAGTATTTAATGAAGAGTGTAATTTTTTGGTTGTCAATCTATCAACGATAAATGTCACAAGGGAGACTAGACCGATTCTTTTCAGCTATAGATTTAGTGACATATTAGACATCGAAGTCCCAGAGAAACATTCCAGGAAGAATACAATCGATAAAATAAATGCATCAAAGGAATGGAATATACCTATTGTTTCAATTGCCTTTTTGTGGGAAATGGCAGAAAGGGGATCACTTCCCAACTTATTGGAATACAAATGGTGTATTTTTGGACCAAAAGCGGTTACGGATACAACAAGGGCGATTTCGAAGAAAGACAATGAGGACTATGAAGAAGACGAAAATGAAGAGGAAGATGAACGTGAAGAAGAGCCACAAGAAGAGTCAAATGTACTTTCAGCTTCCATTTACCAAAGGAATGACGAAAAGTACAATAATGCAACCAGTATCTCTCTTGATCGCGATAAAGACTCAATTTCTGACAGTATTACCGTCAAGCTTCCGTCACCCAGGAAGAATAAATCAAAGAGATGGCCTAGACTTGTGGGCACAGCTGCTGAGTCTCAGCTTCCAAGTACTTCATCTTTATTAGTTATGGACAAATCGAGAAAAAATCTATCCAATAGACTTCAGTACGAAAATGCTGTGATAGAATCGCTTGATGATACTGCACCTCAGGTATCATATGCTGTAGACGAATACCCACTTCCTCCCCGCAAAAGAGTGAAACAGTATGGGAAGAGAGCATAATAAGTATATAGTACATACTATTAACAAAAATATCGAAGGACACTCAACACGTGACTAAATATGAGAACTGCACTGCCACAGAAAGGGACGATATTTTATTTCTGCACGACTTTCGAATTTCGCTGAGCTGAGAAAGTTGATGAACGCAAGTCAAATGAAAGATATACACCTAGTTGACATAACTGAACTGAAGAATCTCTGTTACGGTCATATCCATAGTTATTAATCCATCCGTGTCAGTAACTTTTGGCTTGAGTGTTATTCTTATTTACACAAAATGTCCAACTCAAGACAAGATTATATAGCAAGAGTGAGGTATTCAAATGATTTACCACCTCCCCCTTGTCCTCCAAAACTGTTTAATACATCAAAGATACATGATGCCAACGGTATTGAATCTTCTAACCTCCTATCGTCATTCTTTAGAAGAGAAGGGTTCAAGAATTTGATTACTTTGGATGATGATTTGGGAATGGATATGAATTTATTGAATGTTCCAACGTGTATTGAAAAAGGAAATCTTTCAGCATTGGGTAAATTATCAAATGAGTATGGTAATGGTGCCAATTTACACCCAGATGATGCTATCCTACTAACGGACCCAACATTCACAACTTCTGCTAAGAATAAATCCGTCAGTTTCTTACGTAGAACACAATATATTTCATCCGATGAAGGTATTAATATTGTCAATCAAGTTGACCTTAAGAAGAAATTACTCAATGCTAAGAAGGATGAAGGATTAGATATTAAAGCAGAGTTGAGAGCCGTAGAAGAAATGTTTGATTCAGCTATGGCTGCTGATGATAGTATTGAAAACTTGAGACATCCAGTCAAGAGAAAGCTCAAGGCCAAAAGAGTTTGGAATTTCTTACCTGATACTTCAATGTTAGATCAAAAATTTTTCGATATCAAATTTGCAGGTTCATCATCATTGATCAAGGATAGAAATAAGAAGAAAGATGATATAGATTCAGAGAACGATCCAAGATATTTGACATCGATGTTTAGAGAAGTTGAAATAAGTGGACAAAACTGGGTATCTTTATATACTACTAACTCTAAAAACGCGGAAAAGATCAAATCATCACTCGATGAACAAACAGAAAATGCCCCAATATCAGAAGAGAAAGCTGCAGAAGATGCTGAAAACCCACCAGATGAAACTACATTCGTATATAAGAGATCTAGAGATTTTGAAGGTCAATTCAAAGACTATCCAGAAACTGAAGCTTTCCGCCATTTAGCTATAACATTCAACAAGGAAAATGACACATCACTTTATATACCTATTTCTGGTAAAGTTGAATTGAAGAAACGTCGTCTCGATCCATACTTAGAGCCAAAGATGAAGGAATTAACATATGATCAAATTTATCTTACTATAAGAGAACCAACTCAGAAGGAAATCTACAATCGTGATGTACTTAGAGGTAATTTCGATCCTATGGACTTTGGTATTGAGGAACAATACAAGGAGGAAGAGGAAGAAGGAGAAGGTGTAGCAGATCAAGAAGAAGTGATAGATATTGAAGAAGTGAAGGAAGATGAAGAGACTGACGCATAGATAAAAGTCTTTAATGTCAAACTAATTCAAAAGATATATATTCATATATAAAGACTCTTTATAATACTTAAAAAAGATTTCAAACCCGTACATGATCAATGTTAATACAACAATACGTATAAATTACGTGAAGTAGAATAGTGACATTTATGATAAATTGGAAAATTACCTAAATGGGAGTCGAGAAGGTAAACAAACAAAAAAGTTATTGATTTGATTTAGCCTGACGTGTACCGCTGTACTTTTCAAACTTCATAGCTGATCTGGGGGTTCATTATATTAATAAACAGAACTTTTGCTATAGGGTGTGTATGTCACAAGATGCCATTGCAGGACATATCACTTAATCTAGCCTCTGTTGCTCAGGGTGTTTTAGAGTATATAGAGAAGAGCAGATCGCTTATGGAGGTCGAAGATCGAGGTCGGAGATACAAGCAGATTGGAGGTCAGTTTTTGAGGATAGAGAGAATGGATAAGCATTTAACAATTGCCCACAAAGAAGAGGAATTGAGTGAATTATATTCTATCAAATCGAGTTATCATATATTGTCAGGGCTGGGTGATATAGTTAAGGAATTTAAACCATTTTGTCTTGCCATTATTTTGGTATCTCGAGAACTAGAAGTTAATAAATGGTATGATGAAATATCAAAGACATGTACCGTTACAAATAGACAATATGACACAGAATCAACCGAAGAGGAAGCAATAAAGTATATATCCGGGATTTCAAAGGAACAAGTGGAGAAATATATCACTGTAGGAGTACATTTATTCACCTTCACAATTATTGAATTTTTCCAATCTGATCATTTTACCTCAAGAAATACATTGGAGTCACCATTGATGCAAAGGATATTAAAACAATTATACGAAGATGATGAGCCCACTTTCCAGCGGTTAATCAAGTCAAATGAAGTGCTTCAGGCTATAACTGCACTAGGGCACTGGGTCAGTATAAAATATGTATTGAAAGCCAATGGGATGCATGGAGTGAATATACCGAACATTGATGAGTATACAAAACAACTTGAAACAACCAAACCAATCCCCAAGGCTCCAGAATGGCTAAGTTCATCATTATTTCAAAGGTATCCTGCAGGTGCAAGTAAATTCTTATTGACTAAAGATTGCTTAACCTGTATAGCAGAATCCCCATTATATGGTAAATATTTATCTGTACCTGATGACTTTGATATTGAAGAATTTTTCAAGATTTGCAACGAAATAGAAACAAATCCATTGAGATTTCATGTTAGATCATCTCCTTATAACTTGTCGATTGATAATCCATTAGATGTGAATAAAATATACCCTCAGTTGAATGATTTGTTAACTACATGTGCTGCTATAATTCATGGATCGAACGGCGATATAGGCTCCACACTTATACAAGCCAAGAAGTTTCCTTCGTTGAAACAATTAAGGATCCATAGGATGTTCCAGGAGGCTTCTAAGTTACGCAAAAACAAGGATAAAGAGAAATATATCAACAATTTAAGTAAAGAAATGGGCAAACTAAATAATAGCTTCGAATCAATTGTTGCAAAGTACGCGGCTTAAATTGATGTGATTTATTACAAGCTTTCATTGATTAATCAATAATCAGCTATGTACTTATTTATTGCTCATGTATATATTCTTAAATACTGTGTATTGTTAGATATTACTATGGTATGTATGACTATACATTTTTTAATCCACATTGTAGATATCAGTATTGGCTGATGAATGACGACTAATTTTTACTTTTCCCAACAACTAGCCACCAAAGAAAGGATTATCGCTAGAAGACAAACGCAAGAAGCTATTAGATTGGTTCAATTCAGAGCATGCCGTTTATAGTATCAAAGATATTGAGTCTGTCAGTAGCAAAAGAACGGGAATCTCTTCTATGCAAATCAAGGAAGTTTTGGATTCTTTGATCGCAGATGATTTAATCAATGTTCAAAAATGTGGGCTTGTCAATGTATACTGGAACTTTAAATCTGAGAATATAATGAAATCAAGAGCCGAATATAGTCGAATTACTGAAAAGTTGAAAGAATTAAAACTTGCTAAGAATGAGTTGATCAGTGATTTGAATGAAGAACAGGTATCAAGAAATGATGTTTTCCAAATTGGTGAAGTAGAGTATACAAGAAGTGAATTAGTGAGTGATGTTGAAATTCTTACAGCTCAAATGAAGATTGTTCAAGAAGAGTACAACGAATTGAGTCAAGATAGTGATTTATCCTACGAGAAAATGACCAAGACTATACAGGAGTTACATGATAAAATTGAAACTATTACAGATAATATTGAGATATTGATTTCCTATATTACCAAAAAGACATTTATGGATGCTACTGTAGTTAGACAAGCATTTGATGTCCCTGAAGAATTTGAAGAAATTTAATGCATATAAAATAGCTTACATAAATCTATTTAAATCAATACATTGCTTTTAAACAATGACCAATAACCACGATAATAATCCAAAACATAAGAAAACTGGATAAACGATAAGGAATAATCTCTTATCAGTTTCACTTCTTTCATCGTTATCGAAATCATTATCTAAAACGGTACTTCTTAAATTATTGACTATATTCGAGCCTTTAACTTCACAATTATTGATAATTGCCATGATCAATGTAAAACATAACAATGACCAAAGTAACATGACCAAAGATATACATGCTCTAATTGGTTTGAAATGAATGAAGATTGAAATTATTGAGCCTAATATAATAGGGAATAATGTATAAGATAGTATACTAATACATTGGAAAAATGATAATGCAATGACACCTGAGGTAACTCCACCATTTTCAGTTGTTTGTGGAACAGGTGAGACTAATTGAATATTTAGTGCTAATACAGATAATACAACCCAAATGAATGTGAATGAACCACTGAATACTTCAGAACTCTTGAATGAAGTTGAGGTATTCAAAGATTTTGTTTCTAAATATGTGATTGCCAAACTAAAACCTAAAACAAATACTAAAGGACCCCAAAGATCCCAATCCAGTATCTTAGCTATTGTTTCTCTTGAATAATCAGATGTATCCAATTGATTAATATCACTGTTATCAATTGTGTCTTCATCATCGATATTAACATCATTACCATTATTTGATCTATTGAACACATTTGGAACATTAATTCTATTGCTAAATTTACTAACAACAATCAATTTCTGTCTTAAAATCAACGGCCAAAGTATTAAAATCAATTTGTTACCAACTTTAGATAAATCTCTTTTCAAAGTCGTCACTACAGATTCATCTAATGTATTACCCCCAGAAAATTGTCTTTCTTTGACTTGAACATTATTACCAAGTAAGTTTTGAGGAGTAACGAAATTTGCGAAATTGAAGAAACCTCCTTCGTTATTAGTATCATTTTGAGCTTGTGATTGTTGTTGATTAGTTGAGCTTGAAGAATTCAAATTATCAGTTTCAAAAGAGCCGAAATTTGAATTTATATTTTGTTTTGATGTTGGATTATTAGACTTGGTAGGTACATCCGGCTCAATAAGTATATCATCATCTTCATCATCAATATTGAACGTATCGTAAGCGTTGTTACTCATTATTGGTTACTTTAAGCTGTATATAAGGGGCTGGCCTTTATCTGTCTGGTTGTTATCGGCGACGTGTAAAAAAAGGTAATGCGAGTTTTCAATTGAGGAGTAGTAATGTCAATTGATCAATCAGTTGGCTAGTATGTGGTGATCTAGAAGTAGCGGAGTTGTAAAAGGTAAAAACAAAGCGTATAATAGATGACTGATTCAATTCTAAAAACAAAAGTAAGTGTCAGTAGGAAGGCAACGAGTTCTCCTCACAGCACAAGGGCTAAGAGATTGTTCACATCCGTTTTCAATCATCATTTAAAATTCTCACTTTGTTATATTTATTTAGTTTTTTTTAATTTTTACTTAGTTTCTATGGCAATTTCCATTGCGACAGCGGCAACAATTTTTTTAAATTTTACATTTGTTTTAGATACAAGGTCATAACACACCCGTGCACCAGGGCATTAAAACGACTCGTCGATTAGGTCTCTAAACTTTTAATTGGGGAGGGGGTGGGATATCAAAGGTATCTTTGGTCCCTGTTTGTCCCCAGATTAGGATCATTTTCTTTATCTTTGAGACACAATTGATTTGAATATCTGTGTTTTTTCTTTGAGCAATATAGTAAGAGCAGAGTATATTTGTATTTCAATTTATCATGGCTGAACAAAGACAAAAAACTGTTCTAATTACAGGTGCTTCATCAGGTATTGGACATTCATTAGCAATTGAATTTTCCAAAAACAATTATCATGTCTTTGCATGTGCTAGAAGGTTAGAACCTATGGAAGATTTAGTTAAACATGGTGTTACTATTTTCAAGATGGATGTGAATGATCTCGAAAGTGTTTCGAAAGGTAAAGAGTTTCTAAAGGAGAAATTAACTGAATTTCAAAATACAAAAGATGAAAATGAGTTGAAATTAGATATCTTATACAATAATGCTGGTGTTTCATGTACTTTACCTGCACTTGACGTTGATGACAAGGCCGCTAAGGATTGTTTCGAGACGAATGTCTTTGGTCCAGTTAGATTAGTCAGAGAGTTCAGTGATTTTGTTATCAATGCTCAAGGTTTGATTATTTTCACAGGTTCAATTGCAGGAATAGCTCCATTCCCATTCAGTTCTATTTATGGAGCTTCAAAAGCTGCAATTCATCAATATGCTAACTCATTGTCTTTAGAAATGGAACCATTCAACGTGAAGGTCATGAATGTAGTCACTGGTGGTGTATTGACTAATATTGCAGATACAAGAGACTTACCAAAGACATCTAGGTATTATTGTGATAAAATGCTTGAATCATTTGAAAGAAGGAAAAAAATGGCAAAGGAGAGTACACCAATGAGTTCAGATGAGTATGCTAAAAGAGTTTTGAAATCAATTGAGAATTATAACAAGCCTTTGATTGGTGGATATTTGAATTATTATAAAGGTTCATTCGCAAGTGCTGTTTCATTTTTGTGTTTTTATTTGCCTAGATCATTGGCTACTTTTATATTCAAAAGACGTTTTGTCTTAATAGATGCTTTTGAAGAAGTTAGAGTTAAGAATGCAAGCAAATACAAGAAAAATTGAGTTTCATAATTTCTAATTTAATTAACTGAATACGTAGGTTTTATTTATAATTAATATAAGTTTTTTTTTCGGGGATACAAAATAAATAGAAAGACAACAGTGATTTTTTATATATGTGTCTTTGATTTTTGAAATATTGATTTTACTTTTGACTTGCGCATCATCATTTCTGACCAGTTCTATATCCATTGGAAGCAATAGAAGATAAAGAAGCATAACTACCCTTTTTCTGATTCATATCTTGATCGTTCCCACTTCCTGTTGTATTGGAAGTCTCATCAATTGGTGCACTTTTCTTAATCACGTTTTCATGAGATGTGTATAGTGTTGATGATGATTTTGTATTACCGTTTAACATACCCAATAGATTTGATGAACTGATACCAGAGGTAGATGTATTAGATGAACTACTTGTTCTTCCAATCAAAGATGGTCTTACTGGTTGTGGTCTCAATTGAGTTGGTTTAGATTCATCTTCATCATCAGATTCATCATCAGAAGAATCGTTGAATATTATACTTTTCTTTTGTGGTTGTAACTGTGATTGAGATTGTGATTGAAGTTGTGATTGGAAACCAGATATGGTATTAGGATTAGGAGAAGCATTATTCGAGCCAACCCAATTGAATATACCAGAACCTTGATTTGTATTTCTTCTTTTTTCTTCTTTATCTTCTTCATCAACATCATCTTCTGAATCTGAATTCAAGACAAATGATTTTTGTCTGTTTAGATTGAGATTAGAAACTGAAATACCTCCAATTGAATTTGTTCTAAACAAGCCACTTGTCGATCTTGATGGAGGTTGTTGAGGTTGTGAACTTTGTTGTTGTTGTTGAGATGTATTTCCATCTGATTGATAAGCCAATTGGAATAATTGTGGTCTTGAACCAGCACCTTGTGATTTTCTTAATCCTGATGAAGACAAATCTAAACCTGATAAACCCATTTTGATAGTAGATAAAGAACCAGAAGACGCTTTATGACTTGAAGTCCTTTTCAATGAATTGGTTGGTTGGTAATTTGAAGATTGATTTATCGTTGAATTAGAACTTGAATTATCTTGAAGATTTGCTGGAACATCAAAAGTTTCATTTGATACTGAAATCGATTCTGGAATATCAAACATCTCTGCGTCATGGTTGATATGGGTATTATTATTGTTGTTGTTGTTGCTGTTGAGACTCCAAGACGATGCCAATGGAGATGGAATAGAAGTGTATAATCCACCGTCATGAGACGTGGCTTGACCTTCTAATTGACAACTTTCAGGAACATCATAAACTTCAACTTGTTCAACAGAAGGAGTTATAGTTTCATTCTTGATTTGAGCAGTTTGTGGAATTGATGGAGACGAGATATCTGGTGTAGGTGATGATGATGATGGTTGAGCGGAGTAATCATCATAAATAGATGGTGGTACAGGAATTCCATAATTGACTGTATAATCTGAATAAACCGTGTTATAATTATAGAGATAATCATAACCTCTATTTGTCTTTGTATTATGAGATAAAGTATAAGGATTATAAGAATCAACATCATAATTTTCTTCTTCATCGTCTGAGTAATTTTTCAATGTTGTGGCAGGTAATGGAGCAATAGTATAAACAGGTTTTCTTTCAATTGAATTTGAAGAATTGTTAGCTTTGCTGTCATTAGTATTATTATTATCATTTGGTAAATTTGAAGTAGATGAATTTATCGAAGGAGTACAAGTTTGTTTATTTGACCAATTTGGAGGATTATGAGAAATATTTGAAACTGTTGTTGAAATCACTAAACCATCATCACTTTCATCGTCACTATCATAATCATATTCATTATCACTATTATTTGACATATATTCATCACCATCATCATAATGATGATCATAATCATCGTGATATTTGGATCTTATTATTGAGCTTGAATTTTGATATTTAGATTGAGTTTCTTCATCGATATAATCATAACTATCAGTCATATCAACGTCATTTCCGCTAGTTTTATTGGTATTGAATTTTGCGTTATTATTATTGTTATTATTTTCGTTACTTTCGTTATTATTATTATTATTGTTTTCGTCATCATTTTCGACATCGTAATCGCTATCACTATATTCTTCATTACTACTTGATACATCAACAGAGATACATTGATCTACTCTGAGATTGAAATGAATACGTCTTGATTTCTTATCAATAGTTGTTGGATTATTCAATCTTTGTTGCAATTGTTGTTCGTTGACAATAGAACCTGGTAAATTAATATTATTATCCATTGTTTGATTTGCGCTCAATGATAAAGGCGAGTTAATTGTGTCAGTCATGTTACTTGATATCGATTGCTGCTGCTGCTGCTGCTGTTGTTGTTGCGGCTGCTGTTGACCTAAAGCAGATGGAGATGGAGTCTTATTCAGAAGACTGTTGGCAGTTGATTCTAAAACAGGAGATCCTTTATTGTATTTATGTTTATCATGTTCTTCTAATAAGTTTTGTAATCTTAAATATGAAGCATCACTGATAACTTTTTCAACCATTGATTTCTTCTTTAAAATTGGTTTCAAATGTTCATTATTATTATTATAGGATGAATTGACAGATTGTTGTTGTTGTTGTAGTTGTTGTTGCTGTTTTTGGGAGTCAATTTGTTTTGTACTTGACTGTTTCAAAGGTTTTAATAAATCAAAATCATTACCCATCATATTATTTTCATTATTATCGGTATATAAAGGACCATAAAGCCAAGTAACATCAGATTCTTTAGACCAATTTAATTCCGCAGGCGAGATTGTCTTCAAGTTGTTCCTTGCTTGAGCCCATGTTCTCCATGATGCATTCTCTAATCTTGCCCAATTTCTTTTTCTTTTTTGTTCATCATCATTTCTATGGTTTACAATATTTGGATTATCATTAGTTGAGCTGTCATTTTCGTTATTTTCTAATTTTATACTATCATCACTTGGGTTATTATCATTTCTTTTCAATACAACATATCTCCAAGATTTAGAGATATCACTTTCATTCCAATCATGTGAAAGATAATCAACATGTTGTTGTGGTTCATTTTGAACTTCACAATCATCATGAACATGAAGATGTGGATGAGGTATTAAATTAGTTGACGATGTAGTTGAAGTTGTAGGTGATGCAGCGGAGTTGTTATTATTTAGACTTGATAATTTTTGTTGTTTCTTGAGTTGATGCTTTGGAGTTAATGAAATAGATGAATTTAATGAAGAAGTAGATGAATCAGAATAACCACCGTCTAAATCGGATACTTCATCTGAATGACTTGTTGAAATACTCGATGGAGAAAATGAATTCTTTTTTGAAGAAGTTGAAGAAGGAATAACATTCCTATAAAAACTAGGAATACTATCATCATCAGGTATATTATCATTAGGTTGATTATTGGTATTATTATTGGTATCATCAGTTGAAGTTGAGGGATTTATGAAATTATCCAATAAACCCATAGATCTTGTTCTTTTCAATTTGAAAGAGTTCTTTTGGAAATGATCATTATCCTTAGCTTCTATATGCTGAGAAGTAGTTGGTCCTTCGTTGAACACTTCCTTTGACATCTTGAAAAGTATGTATGTATGAGTATATATATATGTATCTCTTTTGATATGATTTATGACAAGCCGAACAAAACAACAAGAAATGGAAGAGAAGGGGATGAACTAATTTGAGTATAGTATTAACTTGGATTCAATCAATTGATTTTTTGATTAAATAGGATCTGTTTTCCGAATGAAAATAAGATTCTGGTTTGAAATAGTTTATACTAATATGAGCAAAAAAAAAAAGTGGAGTTGAGCTTTTTAGAGTTATAGTGGAGAGTTTATGAGATGATTAAAATTGGTAATAAGATTCGAATAAGTTAATAGAACCGAACTTAAATAGAATGAGATATGAATATGATATATTACAAGATAAAACAAGTAATATATCTTGATATATCTATAATGAATTATAATCAAGGGTATCTTTAACTTTTATTTGATGCACTTTTGTAATATTATATTTAATTAATCTGTACTGTGGAAAATAGAGTGAGCGAGCGAGAGAATAGTTTAAGCTTGGTTAACAGGGTAACTTCCATTACTTCCCTTGAGTATTCTTGGGAGAGTCAACATCAAATTGACCCGGAATAATACAGAGTGGCGAATGCGAACGAATTATAGCGAAGGATCAGGGTAATTTTCCCCATTGGGGTCAGCTTGCCCTGCGCTGGACGAGAGACCCCCCGTATTTAGGTTTTATATTCCGTTTGTTTTTTTGTCAGTGGCGCGTATGTGGCGCGTGCGCGGCGGTGTTGAATGGCTGGTTTATTTGGTTTATCCGATCTAGCTACCGTTTTTTTTTATTTTTTTCTATTTTTTTGAATATTCTCGCACCCCGTCCCGGTGATTCGGAGCCCTAGTAATAAAAAATAATGCGCCACAATTAGCCAGTTTGCGGCAAGTGAACAAAAACGGGTCGATAAGCGACGAAAAAAAGGGCAAATGCAAATTTCCAAGAAAGGAAATCAATGCATGTGGAAAAAAGCCCAGCGCCAGCCATTTAATTTAAATTACTGTATAGTAAGGCGGTATTATATACATTACAATGATAATTTTAATTAATTACAAGGTTATGTGAGGAGTTCATAAAATTAATTGATATATATTCATAATTCCCACTTTTCTGCTTTCCTCTGTAACTCTTTGTTTCTTATTCTATTCCTTCCTTTATTATTATTATTATTATCAATTATATCTAATCAATCAATTTTGTTAAATATAACAAAACCAACTGACCAACTCATATTCGTTCCTTATAGTTTTTTCAAACTAACAAAAAACAAAAATAGATAAATAATCAACTAAGAAAAAAATATAAACAAATACAAATATTTTATTCCCCTCTTTAGAGATTACATTCCTTTATATTTGAATTTGTTGACTTAGTTTTTCTTTACAAGAAATTATTTACATCGTGATATTATTATAGAAAAGTATGTATATTTTGAGTTTATTTTTACAATAGAAGTCGAAGAATATCAAATGAAATGAAATGCTTTGAATCCATGTTGAAAGTAGTTAGTACACAGTACAGAGATGAGATCATAACGTTGAAAGAAAGAAAGAGAAAGAAAGGAAGATCAATATTTCTAATTAAACCTGACTACAACAGAAAGACCAGCCATGCAATGCACAAAATGCACAAACTGTTTGGCTATTGCCGTTTTAGGACGCGCGCGCTGCACAGGACAATCAAATTTGCGTGTGCAAAAATCAAATTTCCAAACAAATTTCGAGCCAAGCCATTTAATTTAATTGTTTGAAAGAAACGCGTTTTCTTTGTTTCCACGAATTTTTAAGCTTTTGGCCTTGCTTTGTTTGTTTGTTTATTTTGATTGATCTTCCTTTGAACAACGCGGGTTATGTAAGCCCCTTTTATTTTTTTACCATGATGATGTGTACACATTATTTTTGGTGACTTTGTTTTCAACTCCTTTCATTCTTGTTTCATATGGCGTTTGATTCATTCTTTTCTTTGAAACTATTTTTGATACACATTTTATAGTGTACCTTTTTTCATCTTCTTACTGATCTTTCATTCTATATTCTTCGATTCCATACATTCCTTTACCCTTTTGTTATCATTCATTGATTCAAAAATATACTAACTAGAGAATCCTATTGACTAGAATGAAATTATCTCAATTAGCTTATATTTCAGTTTTATCCACTTTGGTGGCAGCTACTGATAACACTGACGTAGCAGATTGTACCACTACTGCTAGATCTTACCATCAACATCATCAACATAAACGTGCCGTTGCTTATGATTACGTTTACGTGACTGTTACCGTTGATGGTCAAGGTTCAACCGTTGTCCCAACTATTGCTTCAACCATCGTTGAAGGCCCATCATCAGTTGCTGCTGCTGAAGAAGCTTCCACTTCTTCAGAAGTTGCTACTACTAGTTCTACTTCAGAAGAAAGTAAAACTACTAGTACTAAAGCTTCATCCACTTCATCATCTGCTGCTGCTACTTCATCATCATCTTCAGATGGTTCATATGATTATTCATCTGGTTCTTCCATCTCTGGTGATTTATCAAGTTTCTCAGACCCAACTGAAGAATTCGTTGATGGTGTCGTCAAATGTTCTGAATTCCCAGGTGGTCAAGGTGTTATTGCACTTGATAATTTAGGTTTTGGAGGTTGGTCCGGTTTATACCATCCTTCTGATACTTCCACTGGTGGTTCTTGTGAAGATGGTACTTATTGTTCTTACGCTTGTCAACCAGGTATGTCAAAGACCCAATGGCCAAGTGATCAACCAGCTAATGGTGTTTCCGTTGGTGGTTTATACTGTAAAAATGGTTACTTATACAAATCAAATTCAAGAAGTAATTACTTATGTGAATGGGGTGTTGATTCTGCTTACGTCGTATCTGAAATTGATGATGTTGTCTCCATTTGTAGAACTGATTATCCAGGTACTGAAAATATGTGTATCCCAACCGTTGTTGAAGGTGGTGCTGAGAACATCTTAACCGTTGTTGATGAAGCTTCTTATTATCAATGGCAAGGTCAAATGACATCTGCTCAATATTATGTTAACAATGCAGGTGTTTCATATGAAGATGGTTGTGTCTGGGGTGATTCAAGTTCTGATATCGGTAACTGGGCTCCATTAAACTTTGGTGCTGGTTATGCCGATGGTATTTCTTACTTATCTTTAATTCCAAATCCAAATAACAAGAAAGCTGCTAACTTCAATGTTAAAATTGTAGCTTATGATTCATCTTCAACTGTCTCTGGTGAATGTTATTATGAAAATGGTGTTTACAATGGTGATTCTTCTGATGGTTGTACCGTTGGTGTCACCTCCGGTAAGGCTAAATTTGTTTTCTACAATTAGATTTCTTACTTTTTACACATTCATTAGTTTTGTTAGAAAACATAACAACAACTCAGATAAAAGAGAAAGATGATTATCAGTTATTAATTTATTTTTACACTTACTCTTTACTTACACAAACTTTTTTCCCTTTCTCATCCCTTGCTTTCGTTTTATAATTTTGTATATTTATTTCCTAACTATTCTATTGGCTTAACTAAATTCGTAAACTTACATTACATTGAATTAAGATAAGATAAGACACCACGCGTCAGTCCAGCGGACCAAAATATGTTTTAATTATATAATATTTTAAGAGAACGCGGGTTATGTTGGGGTACTGTGCGGCTCTGTTTGATATCATGTTAATTATTACATCAAATGGGGTTGCAACAAAATTGTAAGGAATATTGAAGTTTATATTGATAAACTTGGTTTATGGCTTCTTTTTTTCTAATTATCCTTTATAGTGTAATAAAAGCTTATTATTAGACGTTTTTATGTCAGAAAAGAGCTCTTCTTTCTTCTTCTTCTTGATCCAATACACTTTTTCAATTTATTCTATACAGTTTTACTACCAGATCTTAGTTCTTCTCTATACTCATCATGTCAACATTACTGCAAAATACTCAACAGCAACAACAACAACAACAAACTAGTCTCTTTACACGCAACAAAAGTCAATCAATCCGTATTTTCCCACCACAACCTAAAGAAAATGCAAATCGATCTGAAGACTCAATCAAATCAGATATTGCTAAATCCAAGTCAAATTTTTTCAGAGTCTTTCAATCCGCTGTTGAGATCCCTGTTCTTGGTTACTCTACTGAGCAAGATGGTACCTCTATTGCCACACCTTCTTCTTCACCCCATAGGGTTGCTAATTCAGATAATACATCTCCATTTGTTGAGAATAACAATAACGTCAATACCAATACCAATACCAATACCAATACCAATGAGCCTCCGGTTTCATCTGAAGGTATTGGAAACTTAAGTGAATCTCAATTGTTATTTGAATCACCAGCTGATACAAATTCTAATGTTATTGCAAAGTCAACTATTCCAATTGCCTCTAAGAAACCTACAGGTGGTCGCCCTAAAGGTAGTCGCAATAGGAAACCCTTCCCAAAACCAAAAATAAGAAGAAGGAATAAAAAGAACATAACAATTGAACCAAAGTCAAATGTTAACAATGTTATTAATGCTAGTCTCTCACCTTCTACAATGAGTCCTGAAAAATCATATAGCTCCAAAAAATTTGAAACAAATAATAATAATAAAAACGTTGCTCCTCTTCCACCCATCAACAACAATATTGATAAAACCCCTAATAATGATGCTCCTCTTCTACCCGTCAACAACAATATTGATAAAATCCCTAATAATGAAAGTAATTCTTTATTATCAAAACCAGCTCCCAATATAGGTGACACAATCGATACTACAACAACCCCTACATCTGAAAATACAACTATGAACATAACTAATCTCTTAAATGATGATACTACTGATACTACAATTTTTGAGTTTATCAATCTTGATGATGACGATAATTTCAAATCACCAGAAACTACCAATAGACATACATATTTTCATAAACTTGGTCAGCTAGCTTCCAAAATTGTATCATCCCCAAAATCACCGGAATCAAGAAGCAAAGAAAGTAACAGCAATGTAGAGAGAAAAGAAACGAGTATTCAAAGTGTTTTAGAAAGTACCACAAACATCTCAAAGAAAAAACCTGTCACAAAGAAGAAGATTCCTAGGATTCATAAAATTAGGAAACAAAATACCAGTTCAAAACAAGGTGTACTGCCATTTGAGACAACAAAAAGATTAACAAGATCAGTCTTTAGAAGCTTGAGTGAAGAGGAACGCCAGAAAGTTAATCAGGTGGTCAAAGAAGGTAATGATAAACTGAGGTTAGTTAACAAGTCCAGGAGTGGTTCACCTAGTAACTCAAATGAAGGCGTAGATCAGGAAAATGATAAAGCCGAAGAAATTGTTTATAATTTGAACTCCTTGGAAAATGGAAACCCATTTCAAGTCATTGACT
Source organism: Wenyingozyma ramenticola (assembly GCA_024271885.1). Classification (NCBI taxonomy): domain Eukaryota; kingdom Fungi; phylum Ascomycota; class Pichiomycetes; order Pichiales; family Pichiaceae; genus Wenyingozyma; species Wenyingozyma ramenticola. The sequence goes on from JANBXF010000001.1 coordinate 902,159, forward strand.
TAGAAGACGACCATAATGATGAAGTTGCTCAAGAGGAGGAGGAGAGTTTTATAGCGCAGGATGATTCATTTATTTCTCAACAACAAAATGAAACTCATTCTTCATTGCTAAATCAATCTATCGACAACAATGTGATTACACCAGTAAGACTAGATGAGAACAACGACAGAGCTGCAAGTACCCCATTTCCTGAGAATCAAGAAGTCTCTGTTGATTCCAATTCAGAAGATGGACTTCATCAAAACGACGAGGAGAACAACATACCAGTTACGCATATGGGAATACCTGACAACGACAACAACTCAAAAAGTAGTACAAGTAATGATGACTTGGGTATTTTAGAGAACTGTAGAGATTTTGAAGATGAAATTGATCTCAATTTTGTTCAGTTGAATAGAGTTATTGACAATTCAGTTAGATTCAAGGAGAAAGAGAAAGAGAAAGAGAAAGAGAAAGAGAAAGAGAAAGAGAAAGAGAAAGAGAAAGAGACAGAACCAAACCAAGATAATGGTATCACGCCTCATGTCCATACTCTAGAAGAAAGATCCATCGTTTCCAAAAACTTGGAGCAATTACAGAATAAAATAAATGATATTTCTGAGAAACATTCTGAGATAACTAACATTATCCAGGAGAAGCAAGAGTTATTGAGAAAGAAATTAGATCAAAAATTTGAAAAATTGAAGGAATTACACGATTCAAAGATTTTAAATTTTTTAAATATGACTGATTTACAGTTGAATGAATTGATCATCAATGAAAACAATGTTATAAGTACTGTGAAATCCTTGAATCCTTGATCAATAAAAAGAGATGAAACCACCATTGCTGAGTTAGTGAATATATGTATATACATACCTTGTTGAATATATTTAAATGTATAATAATTGCCCCTTATTTTATCCAATTCAAGACAAACCTAGCCTTGAAGTGATGACTTTCTGCTATCGTCATTATTTACATTCTTAGAAGTAATCGTATGATTAGACGAGTGGCGACGATGATAGACAGTTGCATCATCATTGTTAGCAGCACTAATCACTTCACCGTCATCTTCTACAGTACGGCTATAATCGTCTTCAATGTCACCTAAAAGTCCACCAGAGAGAGCATTTGCAAAAATGTCTTTTATACCTGAAAAGCCAGCTTGTCCAGCACCAGAAATCAACATATTACCATAATTCACAACACTACTACCTGTTCTTATACCATGAGTTATTGCTGAATCATAAGTAGTAGATCCAGTACCGTCATCCAATTGATTGTAAAAACTTTGCTTCCAAGAGTCCAAAGTTTCATTTAAAGTTTCTTGCATGTTACTGAATGCACCAGTAGGGCCATCGTAATACTCACTTAGATCGTCATTCAACCAACCAAGAGTCTCTTCTTCCGATTCAGAATCAGTTTCGTATTTACCACTGCTCAGTTCAGTATTCAATGAGGATGTTGACGATGTGGACTTTTTAACCTTTTTAGAAACCCGCGTTTCTCCTGTTCCTGAGACTTCCCTTGCTTCATTGTTGGTGGTGGTATTGGTTCTGTTGATTGAGTCGATACTCGTGTTGGGACTTGCATTGATGTTCGTGTTGAAGACTGTGTTGTTTTTCTTGATGAAAAAGTTCCTTGACCCCGTGCGATTACTCCCCGTGCGATTGCTCCCCGAGCTTTCCTGATGTTTATTCGCCTTATGATGTTGAAACTCTAAAATATCTGTCAACTCCTCAGAATTGGTTCTATCTTTTTCTGTAGCATCTTCATCACTCTCATCTCCTGCACTCAACTTGTCATCATTATCATTGAGGACTTCATCATTGTCATCTTTTACTCCTTCATCATCCGTATCGCTATCACTAACAACATCGTCTTCATCTTGGTCAATGTCGTCAGAAAGTGCAAAATGATTCTCAATCATATGTTGCACTACCGGCCAACCATACGCATTCGCAAATCTTCTACGGACTACAATATTGTTATGTGCATCTGGCAACAAATTAACGATAACTTTTCTCCAAGATAAATCTTTATGCCATCTTCTAGCAATTTCTTCTTCCAAAGCTCTTTGTCTCTTGACTGGATCAAGACTTTGGAAAAAAGACGATGATTTTCTGCTGATTTTAGGGATAGATTCAGGATGATAAACCTTATCGTGTAAAATAGTTTGTGGTCTACTTGAAGGATCAACCAAATATTTTAGCGGTGGCAAAGGTGGTAACAACACCTTTGTAGCAGATGCAATTATAGATGATTTGGGTAATGGATTGATAGAAGTCTCAAGATCGTCGTCTTCTTCATCTTTTGTCTGATACCTTTGATATCTTTTACCTTTCTCCTTTGCCTGTAAATTAGGGACCATCAAGGACATGACGTAATTCAGCGGGGTGATTAATTTATTTTTCAGATTTTGAATACCACCATTAGTTTCATCCGCTGATTCCAATTGTTGACTTTCTTCAGGAATTTCGTCAATTGCGTCTCCATCTGCATAATCTTTATTCTTATCAGCGTTACTGATAGTACTAGACTCAGAATTGTTATTTGGAGAATCATTTGAATTTGAATTTGAATTTGCATGAATTATCAAGTCATGAACTTTACTTAGCCCTTTCCAATCCAGATACAACAAAGCTGCTGTTCTCAAAGGCACAATCCCATCGTTCAATGCATTCGCATAAATTGTTCTCCTTTTGAACTTTCTCAGTATCTTTCTAGTTGGCTTAGAGGGTAATAACATTAAAAGTGGTTTGAACCCTTGCAAGCCTAAGTCTTGACCCGTTTTACCAACGATTCCAGCACTGAGTGCAATATTGACATACGCAGGATTTTCATTAGTGATACCCAATAAAGGAGATGCCATAGTGACAAAATTGATAGGTTCAATATTATTGAAGAAATCAGGATAGTTGTGATCTATATACGCAATTGCAAACGTTTGAACTAACCCACCCAAAGAATGTGCTATAAATGAAATCTTTTTGATATTCAGCTCTGGTTTACAAATTTCGTGAACGATATGTTCCGCAAGTCTTCTACCCAAATACTTTACACCTCTTTCTGTCTTACAAACATTTCCCGGAAAACACCGCACTATTATGTTCTCACCTTTGTTCTCTTTAGTATATGTTTCAATCTGATCTTTGATATAGAATAAATCTGCGGTAGAATTCGAGAGTAAGCCATGGGTTAATATAACTAGATGAATAGGTTTTTCATTCGACAAAGGCGGAGGTTTGTTCCAAAGATCTAAAGTATCTTGACGTTCGACGACTATTTCATTTGAAAAAGTTCCAAGATTATCTTTAAAATTATGACGATGTAAACTTGCTTTATTTGTACCGATCATAATCTCAAAATGAATATCAGCAGATGACGAGAAAATCATCTGACTTATAACATCAACAACCCAAACGTACTTCTTCTTGATCGTATGAGTTGATAATTCCGTTACTAAACTTTGTCCTGCACTCAAGTTTGGGTTATATGTCGGTTGATCGGCAGTTATGAAACATTTTTTATTATGATCAAAGTCTGCTGGTTTAATATCACAATATAAGATGAAAGGGCCAACAAGGAAAGCAGCCCTCATTGGGAGCATCTCTACGTTCTTTATTTTAACAAATAAAGAAGGAATGTTTTCCATTCTTACGTGATCGGCATGGGGAATATAATGTATTATAAATCTATGCACGCCACCAACTTTGAGACTATGATGAGATCTATATAGGAGACCATGGGATTGAAGATCAGATGCGGAATTCAGCACCGTTGTGGTGATTGGACTACAGCTGCTGTTTGCAGCTGAGGGATCAATTATTGCAATGTCATTCATTATCGAATGAACATCAAGTTTGTGTAAAAGTAAATGTCTATGTCTTCTATATTTATTAGTTTAATTGTTTCTTATTGCAGTTTCTTGATACATAAATTCAATTGAGGTTCGAAGAGGAAGCTGGAAGGACGTTAGATTTATGAAAAGCAGAGCTTATATTCATACATGCATACATAATTGAATCCTCTTATGGGGTTCCCTCTAGTTACATACTATCCTATCTATTCAGTCTATATTTGCGATCTCACTAGTCAAGGAGACTAAAACAATATGGGTTACCCGACTATGCAGACCGTTTACGTGGTATTTATACTTTTTATTACTTATAATTTTACATGGATTTTGTTTGTCTACTATTATTGAAGATTGTCAGAACTAGCACACACCCATTAGCCAATGAGCAAAAGTTCGAAAGAAACAACGATACAAATTCAAATGTAAGCTTCGTAAAAACAAGTAAACCAACAACAAATAAAACCACCTCGCTGTCTCTTCTCTTTTCTGTTCCCTGATTTTTTTTCATTTTCTTATCGCTCTCGCTGCCACTTTTGGGGTTAGTTGGGTGATTGGCTCTGTGTGTCCGTGACTTTGTTCTTGTGGGTCTTGTCTTTCTCTAAATATTCCGTTTCTGCTATTTTTCAATCGCTTAGTGTTTGAATTCAATTGACTTTTATCATTTGGCAGAAGCGATTATTGGATACTTACGTTATATTCTAGCTTGTGTCGCACCCTTCTCTTTCGGTAGATAGACCCCGGGATTTGATATTGTTCTCGTTCAGTTTTTCAGCATCCCCCGATAACAAAACCCTCATGATATTCACCCTTTTTCAATAACTATAGCTGATCTGACAATAGCACCGCTTATCAACTTCCAATCCTTACATTACTACCATATTATATTCCATATCGCACTCTACAATGGATGAAGAGTTTGCAAATATATTTCTCCCCGACTTAAATATAGGTCAGGGTCCAAAGACTCCTTCTAATAGTACCAACTTATCTCATAGACATGGCTTGACTAGTACAGATTCCTTGGAATTGAGTGGTACTCCAGATTCCAATTATCGCAGCTTAGATTCCTATCAGAAGTTAGATGATGAAATGGATAGTATATTACCTTCTTTGATAAACAATGATAATAACAACCCTAATAGCACCCAGAATCATCAAAACATCGACAATCAACTTTATTCCTCAAATGACCAATTTGACTATAGTTCACATCCTTGGTCTTTCAATCTCAAATTGAACTCTCATTATTCGAATCTTGTTCCAACCGAAGCAAAATTAGACTCACAGCAAGTTTCAATGCCACAACAGCATAATCAATCTGGAGGTTTTGCAAATTCGATGTTCCCTCAACAACAACAACAACATCAACAACAGTTTCAGCAGCAGCAACAAGAACTGCAGCAACAACAGTTTCAACAGCAATTACAGCAACAACAATTGTTGGCTCAACAGATGACAATGCAACAACAATTTAACCAAACGCAATATCCTATCACCACCAACATGCAACTTCAACAACAGCAACAACAATTGTTCATGGCTCAATTCCAACGCTTTCAACTGCAACAGCAGCAGTTACTTCAGAAACAACAAACACAACAACTAGATCCCAATGCATATGCAAGTCAAAGTAATAGAACAAGTATTTCCATGTCTCCATTGGATGACAGAAAAAGGAGAATTTCACAAGGTGATGACAGTGAAGAGGGTCAAACTGTTTCCTCCAGTAATCCTGCTAATTCACCGGTTAATGTAACTAGGAATAGTACTCAAGGAATAGCAAATAAGGAAAATACTCCACTCAACAATGGTAATGGTACAAATAATGCATTCACACCTTTTCCTTATCAAGATTTCTTTTCTACTGGTACTCCAAATTTCGCATACAATCCATTATCTCCTTTTCCGGGTCAAAATCCATCCTCATTCGATCTAAGCAATGTTCAAGTTGCGCAAGGACAACAACAACAAGGACAATTTCAAAACTCATCAAGACAAAAGCAAAATATGTTGATTCCACCTCAGAATAATTCATCTATATATTCTCCATTATTAGGTGGAAGATCACCTGCTCCTCATATCCCAATATCAGATTTACAATCTCTGCATGACTCTCCTGGATCTGCTACAGGTGGCCATATGATGGGTTTTGGTAGTGCATATTCTTCCAGCTTTAATTTGAATACAATGTATCAAAATCAACCTCAACAGCAGCAGTCTCAACAACAGCAGCTACAACCACCTCAACCGCAACAACAATTACAATCGCAATTGCAGCAAACACAACCACAAACAAATCAAACACAACAGACACAACAACAACTTGCACATTTATATCAGCAACAAATGTTGTCCCAACAGCAGCAAATTTTTAATCCAAATATGCAACCATCGAAAGCTCAGCTACAATTTTTTCAACAAAACCAACAACAAGCGCAACAATTCACACAGAATCCACAACAACAGTTGATGAGTGATAGTATGAGGCCGGAAGCTTTCAATAAAAATAATCAAAATGAAGACAAATTACACAATGTGGTACAGAGTCAAGGAGTTTCCAATTCTAATGGAGAGAATTCCACTTTCGATGACAATTTACCAGCTAAGTCATTTGTTGAGTTTGGTTTAAGTCTGATGAATCTAAAAAAACAGGATACGACAGCATCTGTGCGTTTTGCAGAGGCATTACCAAAGACAACTCTATTCAATAAAGATAACGTTCCTGTATCCGTTAAAGCTAATTGTAAATTAGCAGGTAAGTTTTATATCGGAAGGGATCTATATGAAAAGGTGAAGAAAGGTCCTCCTGAAACAGATAACATTACACTCTTTGCATATCGTCGTAATTATTGTCCAATTCATTTTGAAGTTGGATTTGAAGAAACTCCCACTCATGTTCAAATTGAGGATGAAGGGTCATCTGCTAAAAAATCTTACAAAATTGAGTACTTTGAAATCTCATTTAATTGTGTTTCAAACTTTTCGGATAAAGAAACTGATCTATTGATATTACAGAAGAAAGTTAAACCTGACACTGCAGCTGCAACAGAAGACGATACCGAAGGAATTGTGAAGAAGGAAGAAGGTGATGACGATGTTGGTATTCTAGAAGACCAAGATTTAATGCCAGATCAAGAAGCAGATCAAGAGGCAGAGCCAGAACTTGATTCCAAGAGTTTCTCTAGAAAAGATGCTGTAGACGATATAATTAATTTGACAAGTGCGTCTCATGAACTTGAACCATTTGAAGGTACTAAGAAGTTTTTCATCAAAAGAAGTCAGTTTATGAAGGCAACTCCAAATAACGGTAAACTTATTTCGAGAGATTATTTCTATGTTGTCATGAAGATTAACGCAAAATACAGAGAAAAGGAAGGAGGTGAACTCAAAGCTATAACAGTATCTTTACTTAAATCTCGTGGTATCACAGTTCGTGGTAGAAACCCATCCTTCTATAAACACAAGAATGAAATCTTGATTACCGATAAGACCCTTGAGTCATTAGTACCTGCTGGCTCTGATCCAATCATGTATAAGGAATCAAATACTGCTTCTCACAATTCACTAGATGCAAATTCGAACCACAAACCAAGAAAGAGAGCTAGTAGGTCAAGGATAGTCAAACCTAAGATTGAAAATTCTGAGAATGGAGTATCTGTAAAGCTTGAGAATGGCGATAAGATAGATCAAAATGTACCTGGTACATTGCCCCAAGCTGCTCAAGGTGGAAATGGTCTCACAACGAAGAAAAGGTACACATACTATCCTTTAAATCCATCATATTACCTTCCACCTATTCAGGTCTATTACTTCCCACACGATTCAGCTCATAATGATAAGATGCAACAGAAAAAAAGGAAATTTAGCGCTGCATCAAGAGAAGGTCTTGGACCAACTTATAAATATTTCCTAAAGAATGACTGATTTATCGTGTGATTTGTTTTGATAACAGAAATATGTACACTAATATATAAGCAAGCATTATGTATTCTTGATTGACTATTGATTAGTTGATTGAAAGAAAATTAATTACCGATAAAACATTTGAAAAATAAAAATAAGTAGAGTTAGAAAATCAGGCAGCGTAAACTTTAAGGCTATGGGGAAAATATTCTGGAGGCGTGGTTGCTCAGTCAGGCAATTGTCTGTATTGTTCATTTGAATGAATATAGATGTTTAAAAGCTCCACATATTCCTTTCTTTTGATTCAGTCATTGATATAGATTTCAGAAACCAAAGTATAAAATATATAACAATTGAGTATGACTAATATGTCAGTGTCTTACCCACCAGGGAAAGGCCAAATTTTATTCGCAAGATCAAAGGTTTATCTTCATCTAACACAATCGAGGTCGAATAATATACCCGGATATTTGGTAATAGTTCGCCCAACAAGAGGATGCCATAATAACGATATAATCATTGCATTTATGACTGAAGCGGAAGTTTCCGCAGAAGACAAATTAGCCTTGGACTATTTTGATCTATATGGATTAGATGGAGAGGGAAACATTAGTCAATTATCAACTTTGGGTAATGAATATGCTCCACGAGAAATTGCCAAGGAGCATTTGCCTAAATGTATGAAATTCATAGATAGACCAAAATTATCATCAATTTCTTCTTACTCATTTGGTATTACAATTGGAAATTTATTCAGCTGTCAATTAAGACCGAAAGCTTCCAATCTATGGCACGGATCAATCCTTTTGCACCCAAAAGATTCTTTAGAGAAATTACCTGCCTTATTTTTTCATGATGATGAATGCCCTGGATTCAAAAGAGAGCAAAAACTGAAATCCCAGAATTTTGACCCTTTTGCTGAAAATGACCTGAATGCAAAGGGCTCAGATAAAGGCAATGGAATTTTGTACTGGGGTGGAGATAGGTTCATAAGTTGCCTCAAAAATTATTGTGTCGTTGAACAGTCCTCACTTGAAAAGGGAATGCTATTAATTAACCCGAGTACTGATGATTTGATAAACTTCATACCTGATGTGGTAGATAGCTCAGGCGCTACAAATAAAGATTTTATCAAAGAGACAAGTGAAAGTATCAACTCTTTTATCAACACTACAAAATGGAAGGTGATTGGAAAATTAGCAAGTCTAACTAAAGTTGCAAGAGATACGGTTAATCAAGTTGTTGAGAATGATAAGTTGCCACTAACTGTGAAGCAAATCTTGAATAAGCCGGAAGTTAAAGTGATCAGTGATGAGTTTGATAGTGCCAATATTTATTTAGCTAAATGGGCTTTGGCGGTTCAACAAGAAGCAGAAAAGTCACGTAAGATGATTATCGGTAATGATCAATATCATGAATTGATTAAAAGTGAATTAGGTGATGATTTTATCACGTTGACACCACTGGAAGTTTCCAAGGCTACGAGATTAAAACCATTGACTAAGATCGAATGGGATGGTTTTTTCGATAGCTTTGGTAGATTGCAGGTAACAGAAAATGAAGTTAAAGAACGTATCTTTCATGGTGGATTAACTGAAGAAGTTCGCAAGTTGGCATGGCCATTCCTGCTGGAAGTTTTCCCATGGGACACATCATTGGCTGAAAGAGAGCAATTAATTGAAACTTTCAAAGAAAGTTATATGGAATTGAAAGCGGAGTGGACAATGAATATGCACGATCAATGTGAGACAGAATTTTGGAAAGATCAAAAATTCAGAATTGAGAAAGATGTCAGAAGAACAGATAGGGATTTAGAAATGTTCAAACGTAATGTTAGCAATATCGATGATCCTGAAGAAGACGATAGTGAAGATCACGACGCAATGATCAAGAATCCCAACTTAATCTGCCTGAGGGATATCTTGATAACATACAATGAAATGAATGTTAACTTAGGGTACGTTCAAGGTATGTGTGACTTGCTGTCACCTTTGTATTACGTTTTCCAAGATGAAGTGATGTCATTCTGGTGTTTTAACAATTTCATGGAAACAATGGAAAGAAACTTCATTAGAAGTCAAGATGGTATGAAGCAACAAATGTTAACATTAACCGAACTGGTTCAATTTTTACTTCCAAAACTCTATATTCATTTAGAGAAATGTGATTCTGATAATCTATTCTTTTTCTTTCGAATGTTGTTAGTTTGGTTCAAGAGAGAATTTACGTTTGAAGATACAATGACACTTTGGGAGATATTGTGGACAAGGTATTACTCATCACAGTTTATCCTGTTCTTTTGTGTTGCTGTATTGGAGAAGCACTCAAAAATTATGATCAATAATCTTAAATCATTTGATCAGGTTCTCAAATATATGAATGAATTAAGTGGTCAGTTAGATTTACAAGATTTACTAATTAGAGCAGAACTTTTGTTTTTGAAATTCAAACAAATGGTCGAATTAATTGATAGGAAAAATGCGAAAATTGGTATTCACGGTATGAGCAATAGTAGACCATCAGCCGAAACGACACCAGCTCCTAAACCTATTATGGTAATAAGTGACGAATTGAGAAGGTTGTTATCTAAAGAAATAGTTGTTCAAGAAGAAGGACCAAGACCTGAAGGTGCAGGTGGTGGTTGATATTTGTGACAAAGTTGCAGGTATACGCCTCTGATTTCTGTTGTTTTTTATTTGTGATTCAATTATCATTATTTATTTTATATTTTTATTGTTTCTGGTATGGGTTTAGTTGGATAGGTATCTAGTTATGAAGTGAATCGAATCGAATTTTATAGGTTATCTGTACAGAGAGTAAAAGGCCCCTCGTTACCCGCCCTCCCGGTCCCATGCATTGTATATGCTTTTATTCTCCCGCCGCGAGGTTACCCGCCTTGCTTTCCGCCGCCTCCTAAAAATCACAACAAACTTTCAAATGAAAACATCTTTGGCTTTTTCTCTAAGAGTTCAAATTTACACAACATAACACCAGAAGTCTTCTTCTGCTCATCTCTACATCTTTGAATTGATTTGTTTACATTTGAAAAATATATAGCTTTACTAGATTTAAAGCTTCAATTGTTGTACAAAGACTTCTTATACAATTATCTGACCCTACCAAACAATGGCCAAGGCTACTACCACTGCTGCAAAGGCTTCGAAGGAGGAATCCTCAGAACCACATACTGAAGTTGCTGAGGAATCCTCTGACTCGAAACCATTAAGTAATAAGACTTGTTGTGTCTTTGGTGAGTTTCAAGAAAAATCAGAGATTATCGCAAAAATTGAACAGTTAGGTGGAAAAGTTGCAAAATATGTTAACAAGAATGATAACGGAGACGACTTTCTATATCTCGCAAAAGATGTTATTCATGTTCCTGATCAAGCTTTAGATAAAAAAGTTTACCATATTAATTATATCTACAAATTAGCAGTTTCCAGTAACGCCACTTCTCTTGATCTAGAGGATTTCAGGTTAACCATAGATGAAGGTTTGGAACACAGAATCAATGAAGCAAGTGCTATGGTTGCTACCGCACTTGCCGCTCAAAAGAATATAAAAGATAACAAGTCTACAGACTCAAATGATGATTCCATTGATGACAATATTTCATCAGCATCTAGAGCAGCATTGCAGTATAACAATAAGCAAGTTGTTGCTGAAGATGGGACTGTATACACAATTACTGGCGATATTTTTGACTTAAATTATGATATCCTTGCGGATTTACCAACTCCATCCGTTGTTCAACCTATAAAAAAGGAAACCCCAATTAACGACGATGGTCCCGATGTTGTTAGAAAGACTGCATCTAGAAAGTTCACCAAGGAAGAAGATAATTATATTTTACAATTAATCAGACGTTATCCGCATTTCCGTGGTACTCATAGCTTTTATTCAAAGATTGCTCAAATCCCATTTTTTTCTTCACATACAGGTAATTCGATCAGATTCAGATTCCGTAAGATTTTACAGCCAAAATTAGATTTTGTATATGACGTTGATCCAAAGACTAATGCAGTCAGATTCCACCCAGGCTCCGATCTTCCAATCAAGAACCATGGTGAATCTAATCTTCTGAAATCTCAATACACAGCAGAGGAAGACTATTTACTCTGTAAGACAATTCATGAGTTCAGAGAAGGGTTGAAGAAGAGCCAGTCACTTGGTGCATCTAGGAAAAAAGGTGGAGTTATTCCAGAATCAATTTTCAGAACATTGACTGAATTAAACCCTCGTCACTCATTAATGTCATATAGAGATCGTTATAGAAAATTTGCCTCCGTATATGGTATAGAAAAGTATATTCAATATTATGATGACTGTATAAGGGATGGCATAGTTCCCGAACCAATGAAAAATTTGAGTTCTAGAGCTCAAAGAACTAAAAGGACTATACAACAAACAGAAGAAATCTTGAAAAAGGCTTTAAGTAATGTTGATACTAATAATGATGAGACCAAGACTTCTGAAGATGTTGTACCAGCAAAGAAGTTTAGGGCTTCAAAGAACAAAAGTGACACTGTCACAGATGCACCTGAAGTATTGGCTACATTAGCAGAAGAATCTGTCAAGAGACAGCAATTAGCAGCGGCTGCAAATTCAACTTCTAGTCCACCAAAAGAACCTACTAACTTATTTGAAATTGCCGAAGAAGCTCAAAAGGCGTTGGGAGAACAAATAGAGATTGAAAAGACTCAATCAAGAATACCTTCAGTACTAACCAAAACTGATCCAGTTTATGATGCATCGAAGGCAAATGTTCGTGATATTCAAGCATTTACTTTCAAGGATGCATATAAGAGAGAGGATATTTGCCGTACTATCTCCGACAGTCTTGGGTTCAATCTAAATTGGGCGACATACTGGTATGATTGTTGTAACGGTGAAGTAACGGTTTTGAAAGATGTATTAATTCACTATCTGAAGACCCGTGAATTCGAATTGTTGAATAACAGTAAATATTGGACTAAAGAGTATGATCTGCTGTTAGATGACATTGAAAAGAACTCTACAAAACTTCACGCCATATACTCTGATTCTGATATTGAAAAGAGAATCAAGTACTTAGATTCTCTGACTTTATCCGAAGATGCTTCTGCTTCCGAAGATGCTCCTGCTACTACTACCAACACCAGCTCTTGATTCATTATACTAATTGTATTTTTATTATTATATGTATTTTATTTACTCGATATCAAATGTGTTCTACTTGTAATTATATTTGTAATTATGCATTAGTGTATTAATTTTATGTTCCTAAGTATATATTATTCAAAAACTTATCAACTACAATCGACATGCGTTGATGTACGTTTATAAACAATTTTATCATTCTCAACTTCACTCCAGATCAACTCCGCAGTTAATTCATCACCATAAACACATCCCGTATCTAATCCAGTTGAGTATTCTCTATATGTCAATCCACGACCGGCATCATGTCCGTAGAAGACCTTAGAACCAATGGTAGTCAGGGGACTAGCAGGGCCCTTTTTTCCACTTCCGAGTTCCCTCAATTTCTCTTTAAACAATTGACGTTGATGCAAAGTCCAATGTTTAGACCACGATTCAGAGTTATCAACGTGTCTATCGTCAATAGGAATAGTGAAATCTGGAGCAAGCAAAGAACGAATAGTCAAAACAACATCTGGAACCTGATCTGTAATGTTTTGAATAGTCCATTGCAATCCTCCGTGTACTACAACACCTTCAGCTGGGTATTGATAAGGATGATTTTGAGCTCTATCTTTGAAATGAGGAACAGGCCCAATTGTTTTGATGATTGAACATTTGGAAAGGTAATCTATGTGCACTGGGTATAACCTCTTCGCAATTCTCATCATTTCATCAAAATCATATGACTCATTAGGTCTGACTTCAATTGAGTTCTCAACAACATCGTCATCATCGTCATCATTATCACCTTCTGTTGGTTTGATTACCATTGGTGGAAGACCATGTAGTTGAACATATCTCTTTAAAATCTCCATTTCATGATTACCCAAAACACAATCTAGATTGTGTTCAATGGCATAATCTAAGACACCTATCGAGTCCGGTCCTTTATCTAAGAAATCTCCAAGCATGATAACATGATCATTTTGTTCATGAGATTTATCAAATCCGACTTTGTTCAGTAACTTTATCAATTGTGGCAAGGAACCATGAATATCTCCGATTAAGATATATCTCTTCTTACTGACTTGTTCGTCAGGAGAAACGCTATCGGAGTCACGGTAAAAGTCCTTGAACAATTTAGACTCTTTATCAAGGAATTTATAATGCTTGAAGGAAGGTAATTTCCCCGTAATTGCTTCATCGTTAAAGTCAGCATTTTTACCCTTACCACCTTTCTTTGGCTTCCCATAATCTGGGGCATCTCCAATTGGAACCAGTGGATGCAAGAAACTACCAGCAGGACTAACTTTCACCAATGTAGGTATATCCGTACCCTCTGGAACAAGGCTCGGAAGATACACGAAGAAGAAGAAACATAAGGGAATGGTGATTATGACAGCAGCAGCTATTCCCAATTTCTTGTACAACTCCTGTCTTTTAATTGTATTTTCTGAGTATATGGAATACCCGTCTTCGTCATGATAGTAATCTTCCACGTAGTAGGATGTGGGTGTTTCTGTATTATATGCTTGGCCATTAGATGCAGTTGCGGCAACCTCAGAAGCACGAGAAGACAGTATAGGTGCTGTCTCTGAGCTTTGTATCATGTTTAAGTTAGACAAGAATATTTCCCGAAACCTATTATTCAGTCTTTCTAATGGGTAGTTCAGTTAATATGACGATTAATAGAAAAAAAACCGTATACTTGCCGGGAAGTGGTTGCAAAAGGTCAACACTGGAGAATGCAAAGCATAAAAAAATATTTTGAAGCCGGTCGGCGGCTTCATTTTCCCAATATGGTAATTGGCCTCGCCTCGTGTTACTAGTATATGTTTGAAGTAACATTTGAGCGAGTTTATGTAGTATCATTACTTTTGAAAATGAAGGATATTTCACAGTTGGACTCTAATGAATATTACACGAGTATACATATCTATATATACAAAAAAAGCAAGTTTGCACTATTTCTCTTTTTTGGGTTTCCAGGAACCTTCAAATTGATGTTTGACGAACGCAATTGGATCTGCATGAGATCCAGCGCCCATTTGACCAACATCAGGTGAAAACGAAGTAATTGGTAAAATTAGAATATCATCAACTAATTTAGGCTCTTTGAGGTTTGTGAAAGCCTTCCAATTAATGTACTGTTGATCATTATGCTCCTCAATTCCCTTCTCATCTGTCTTGAGTTTCTTCAATCGATACATTTTATTGTCTAACCAGTATTTTGAACCAACACCAAATCCATCCTTTTGTTTCCCATCAGTCAAAACATTATTCAAATAATCTAACAAAACATCTGTGAAAATACCAGGACCTGTCCATTGCATTATATCTCCACCTGCGTCTTTACCTTCTACTGATTTCAGTTTATTGATTTTTTGCTTTCTTTTCGTTTGTTCTACTATACGTATGATCAATTCTCGGAGCATAGGATGTCCCTTTTTACCCTGTATAGTCCATTGACAGAATTGTATTCTACGTGCATACCAGTCAGACCAATCAGGTCTATCAGGATCAGCTTCAATACCTATCACTAATCCTGCAACTGTGTGTCTTGACTGAGAATTGATTTTTGGTAAAGCTTTCTTATTATTTTGTAACTTCAAGTTTCCATGTAACTCTGCCTCTTGTGTCAAATATTGGCCCATTAGATAATCTGTGTCAAAAGTGGTCCAGGACTCAATTGGTTTGAGACATACAGTATCAATATCTGAATAAGTACCCCCTCTGGCGTATATTATCAAGTATCTGAAAAAATCAGCTTTTAGAATATTTTTGGGCAAGAGATTATATGCCTCTATAACTTCAGGGACATACTGAAATATCGAATGTAAGAATTCATCAATGATGGTATCTGGAATGATATGATGGTTGTAACCTGGATTCTTTTCATCCCATGATTTTTGGTAGTGTTTGAAATTTGATGGAAAAGTAGGATCTTCCAATGGAACTTTCCAAGTTTGCCAGACTGAGTTAGGAATAGGCTTGGATGGCTCATATGGAAAATAGAACGAAAGTTTATCTCGTAAAGTTGCATCTGCAGGTAACTGATTGTGTGTCTTATGTAAATCTTGAGACACGTACTTCAAGTTGGAGCTGACCTGTATCTCCTCTTTCGAAGAGGCCCCATTTTTGGAACCCAGTCTCCTAGATCCAGCGGAAGATCCAAATGATAGTAGATCAGTGAAGAACAATATGTATATAACCACAATTGAAATGATTAACGTGTATTTCTTATCATTCAGTAAAGCAGATCGTTGTCTATTGAGAAGTCTTCTTTTTATGAATAATATCCAAGAGGACGACCTGTCGTCATGGATTTTTGCGTAGTCCATTATATTGGCCTGACAAACTTAACAATGCACCACTTCTGGAGTCTCCACACGATTTATATAGCCACTGCCCTGTACCGAGATCAGTGTACGTCTTATAAATACACACACATTGCAATACATGTCTCTGTTACAATCCCACTTCCAACCAACCTCTCAACTAAAACCGTGCACCATAATGAAAATCTTGAAAATTCAAATTGCAAAAATGACCCTCCGAAAAGAAAGAAAAAAAGTTACAATTTGCAGGATTCCTATTTGGTGTGAGGCATCAACATCAATACACTTGGTCTGTTCTTATTTCCCCAAGTTTATACTTAAGCCCAGTGGTTGTCTTTCTACTCTTCTAACCATTGACTATAAGTTACATCTGCTTTGCATTTTTTCATTTTTTCGATACAGCATCATTACCACTTCAAACAAAAAAGTATTGCTCTTGTGATTTTTTCCCCATACAAAAAATTTGAAAATAAATTTCGGATTCTAATTCGCAAATCATCAAAAGGAAGGAACTCATTATTTTGTCATTATTTTTAGTTTATTATTATTGCTTACGCTTCCTTCATTATCAGCTATTCAAGATCGAAAACCATTAAACTTCAGCAATGGATGCGCCAATACCGTCTACTAATGAGACAAAGGCTGCAACCTCCTCCACTCAATCATCAAACATCACACATCAAATAGACAAACAATCTTTAGAGTATGTTCTTAGGTCTGGTGTAGCTGGCGGAGTTGCTGGTTCTGCAGCAAAAACACTAATAGCGCCTCTTGATAGAGTAAAGATTCTCTTTCAAACATCGAACCCACACTATAAACATCTTTCGGGATCCTTCAAAGGTTTATTTAACGCAATTGGTCTCATTTATAGTAAAGATGGTGTAGCTGGTCTTTATCAAGGGCATTCTGCTACTTTGTTAAGAGTTTTCCCATACGCAGCTATCAAATTTGTCTGTTATGAACAGATACGAACGATATTAATTCCAAGAGATGAGTTTGAAACCCCAGTAAGAAGATTTATGGCTGGTTCATTAGCTGGTGTTATGTCTGTATTTTTCACTTATCCTTTAGACTTAGTCAGAGTTAGATTGGCATACGAAACATCCCATTCACACATAAACTACGGTAGGGGAAAATTCTATCATATTTTCAAAACAATTTACAATGAACAACCGAGACTTTCGTTTAATACAGGATTTCAGGTTCAAAACGAAACATTTTTTGTACGATCATTATACAATACTTTTGGTCCAAATCTTCATTTTATTCAAGCTATCTCAAATTTCTACAGGGGTTTCGTACCAACAATTATTGGTATGGTTCCATATGCCGGTGTCTCATTTTATACTCATGATTTATTCCATGATTTGTTTAGATCTCCATTATTAGCACCATATACAATCAACGAAGAGGTCAGTTATGGGGAACTTCAAAGTAAAAAACCACAAACAATGACAAAATCAGAATCTTCATTTGATAACAGAAAGCCATTATATACTTGGGCTCAATTATTAGCCGGTGGTGGTGCAGGTTTACTTGCTCAAGCTGCTGCTTATCCATTCGAAGTCATTCGCAGAAGAATGCAAGTAGGTGGTGTTGTCAACTCTGGTGGCCAATTCTTTTCTATCGCATATACAGCAGCTATGATATACAGTGAAAAGGGTATCAAAGGATTTTACGTTGGTTTGGGTATTGGATTTATCAAGATTGTTCCTATGTTTGCGTGCTCTTTCTTTGTATACGAGAGAGTTAAACGATATTTACTCATCTGATTGAACTTCATCATAGCTTTTCATTATTTCTCTTCTCTTTGCTCTACTCTTTCCAGTTCAAAATTGAATCAATTGGACTATTACTACAGACAGCTAGGCTGCTTAAAATTATTTCCCATGGCATTTTTACTTCCGTCTATAAGACACTCATATCTACTTATGATTAATCTTTCATCATTTTAATGATCTCGTTTCTTTTCATTTTTTTTCTATTTATCTGATTGTACATTTATTGATTCATATTATCGACTCATGCATATGATATACCTATATATATATATCTATTTGTTTAACTACAGCCTGTCTATATACTTTGATGATAAACTCACACCTAAAACTAGTACCTATTGATTTCTATTACTATTTACAACGATGTACTTACTTACGATTTAACATATATTGCATTCCTGTTATTAGATATACATTTCTAGACTTTCTAGAAATCATTCTCATTGATTTTGGATCTATCACACATAGATCTGAAGATACCATCGACATCCCTGAATAAAGCAATGGGAGTGTCAAATTGCACGACTCTCCCCCTATCCAACACCACGATCCTGTCATAGTTCAAAATAGTTTTCAATCTATGGGCAATACATAAGATTGTACATTCTCCAAATTCATTTTTGATGGTATTTTGAATCTTTGAATCAGTCTCGTAATCCACTGAGGAAGTAGCTTCATCCATGATCAAGATCTTTGAGTCACGCACAAGTGCTCTTGCTAACGACAGTAATTGTCTCTCACCAAGAGAGAAATTGATACCATCATCCTCAACTGTTTTGTCCAGGTGAAACTTATGAGCTGGATCAACACTTCTGACATTTTCCACTATACCACTTCTTCTCAAAGCATCATACAACAATTCATCACTAACTGATCCGAAGGGGTCTAAGTTGCTTCTAATGGTACCTCTGAACAAAACCGGACTTTGAGGAATGATTGATAACTTGGATCTCAAATCATGTAAACCAATTTGAGAGATGTCAACATCATCGATTTTGATCACACCTTCATTTTCATCTATCTCTGATAATCTATACAATGCAGTCATAATAGAAGACTTTCCTGCACCTGTTCTACCACAAATACCTATCTTTTCCATGCCTCTGATATTCAAGTTCAGATCTTTCAAAACATGAGGCAACCCTGGTCTGTAACGCAAAAATACATGACTGAAATCAATCTTACCAGAGAGAGGCCATTGTGGAGGAGGAGAAATTTTGCCTTGACCTTTGTTTGACTCATATGGAGCTTCTTGAGGAAGATCAAGAGCATATTCACATATTCTTTCGACTGAATTCAAACAATTTTCAAGAGTTGTCGCTGCCTTCATAGCGGTAATCAGCAACATCGACAATTGATTTGTATATGAAACAACCAAACCGGAGGACGCAGCACTAATGCTAAACACTTGTGTCACACATAATAGAGTAATAATAAAATTGATAATAGCACTTGTACCATGCAATGAAACGGCTAGCCAACGCTGTAAAGAATTGCTCAAGAAGTAAGATTCATTCATTTTATCTGTCAGTTGATTACACTTCTTCAGGAAATGACCTTCGACATTGTACATTTTGATAGTATCTGCTCCTTGAATAACTTCATTGAAATTGGAGTAAACTAAAGATCTTTCAACACCTTCAATTCTCTTGACTTCTCTTGAGCTAGCTTGATAGAAAGTAAATATGCCAAATCCAAGAAGTCCTGTAAATGGAATAGTAATAGCAAACCATGGCATGTATATGATACAAAGAATATAAATACCAATGATGTTACCTGTTCCGTAACAGAACATTCTAAATTGTTCCGAGATCTCATTATCTAGAACATCAGTATCCTTAGTAAATCTATTCATGATTCTCCCCAAAGGAGTAGTATCCATAAATGACATGGGGACATGCAACAGCTTTTCAAGCGCTTGATTGTTCAAGTTCTTGGATGCATGATTACAAACATATACAATCAAACAAAATTCCAAAGATGCAAATATAACAAACGAAAGAACAAACATAACGTATAACCCAATATAAAACCCACTAGATCTGCCAGTAAATTTATCCAATGACCAGAAACTTAACCAAACATTGATGAACAAAAATGTAAACGAAGCAAATGCAATACTTTGAACGAGAACAGGAAGTACAGCCAATCCCAAAATCCCAGAACCAGATTTGAAATATGTCATAAGCACATTCATAGAAATAGAATTGACCGATCTAAATTCCTTTTGAACTAATCGGCCATCATGTAGACTTTCAACGTCATCTTTCACTTCCTTGATACTCTCAATTCTTGTTGTTTGTTTTCTAATCAACTGTAAGTCTAATTTGCGGGCCTCTTCGTGCAGTAACTCTTCATGCATCTCAGTGTCTTTGGGTTGATCTCGCTTAATCAACCCAATTCCCTCTTGTTGGAACTCCATCAAAGTTTTGAATCCTGTGTTTCTTCCCACCAGTTCTTCTTGGGTTCCAACGTCAATTGTTCCATCTCCGTTAAGAAAGATGATACGGCTGGCCGTTCCCACTAACGAAAGCTGATGAGTAGCTAATATTCTGGTTTTGTCTTTCAGAAGACCCATGAAACACTTCTCCATAATATGCTTTCCGACTCTTGCGTCAACAGCACTTAACACATCATCCAATAGAATAATGTCCCTATTTCTGTAAACAGCACGAGCAAGATTCAGTCTAGCAGTTTGACCACCGGATAAGTTCACACCACGTTCACCAATCTCTGTCTTGTCACCAGCTGGTAATATTTCCAAATCTGAAGTCAAGGAGCAAGCCTCTAATACTTGTTTATATCTGTCCTCGTTCAATTTCTCACCAAACGTAATATTTTCCTTAACAGTTGCATTTTGGATCCATGGCGTTCCACAAAGTAAGAGTGATCCATTTACATGAATTGATCCTTTGACTCTTCTCATCTGGCCATTCAAAGCTGCCAATAAAGATGATTTACCACTTCCAATAGAACCTGTAATGACAACAAATTCACCTCTTTTGATGGATAGGTCAATATTGTACAGCCCATTGAATTCAGCAGATACATTTTTACCACTCATATCTTTATCCTGAATATCAGCAGAATTCTCCTTTTCTTGTGTATGCGAGGTAGATAGTGTTGTTACTTTACTTTGCTTGTCATCCACAGCCTCCTCATCTTCATATGTTTCCCATTCAAAAGAGCCCTCTCGAACTACTAAGGCATTTCTATCATTATCCTCCAAACAGTCTCTATTCAAATGATACTCAGGATCCGGTGTAACTTCCTCGCACAACAAATACTCTTGAACACGATTACACGCAACAAAAGCATCAGATGAAGAACTGATAGTCATGGGAAACAACATAATTTGCAGTGACAAAACACCAAATAATGCCAATGAGGAGAATATATTAGCAGCAGATTTTAGACCGTTGTACCCAAACATCGATAAAAAGGAAATCATAGCTGAAAATGAAGTTGCAGATAATGCAACCGCAGAAACTATGTTTCTAAGAAACTGGATTCTTAACATTTCGTTCAATTCTTTTGCTCTGAAATTTGCAATGAGAGCAGCATAAGGTACTTCCCAGGAATAATACTTTATGATTTTCATATTATTCAAAATCTCTTTCACGTACTTGACTCTTGAGTCAGTAAAGACGTTGATATTTTTCCTCATTCTTATGAGTGGTTTAGTGGTATATGCAATACCAAATGTGATTAATATGAAAACTGCGATACCCGAAAGGGAAGCTGGTCCAAGGTAAACAACCAGTAAAACAATTGCAATGGTAAGAGTAATGGGAATCATTGGCAAGAATAAAATATACGAGCATGCCAAATCTATTCTGGATAAGTCACCCCCAAGCATGGATGTGATCTCACCTTCTGAATATCGATGTTTTGATCTAGCATTGAGTTTCAAAGCCTTGACCAGCAAGACCTTGGAAAGCATTCCTCTCAACTGAGCTCCTATAAGAGCAGAGTCATGGTAAAAATTTGCATAGTTGATTCCCGAAAGAGCTACTAATAAAGCTGTTCCTATAGAGTACCCGACACCATTACCCATATAGGGATTTCTACCACTGTCTTTTGCGTGAATAAATGAAATAAGTGCCCTGATAACTATAGGGTTGAAGCAATTAGCCATATCTCCAACAAATTTGAATGCCATAGCGGTCCACATATCCTTGGACATGGTTGCAAACAATGATTTCAGAAGAATATTGTTAGAATATGTGAAACTTGGATCCCTTTTCAAACTTTCTCTATTCTCTATGTTATTTTCAATATTGTTTTTCTTCATGAAGTTGGTCATATCATCTTCGAGTTTCTTTGCAAATATAATATCAAATTTGGAGGTCAGATACTCGATACTCATTTCACCATCTATTGTGTATAAATCATCAGGATCGAGTGTTCTCTTGTAACCAACGTACATAAGTGGTAAGCACCAGATGAAAAAAATCCTGTTTAAGAAGTTCACATACTTCAAAGGGTATCGTTTCCTTTCATCTTCTGTTGGTATAGGCGGTATTGACTTACTGAACAGAAAGCTGAAAGCTCTTCGTTGTGGTATAATTCTAGTATCAGTTGTATACTTTTCTAGTTCTGAACTATATCGTTCCTCTTTTGAGGTAGAAGAATCGTCGGAGTTATGTAGCCTTGGCATCCTAGTATGAGCATGCCTTGATTATCCAGCTATCTATCACTTGCAAGTACGTCACTACGTATATACATAAAGATGTATAACGACCTTGTATGCTTATCAATATCAATGCAGATCTCTTCACAAAAATTCTTTAAGAATTCAAATGACTGACTAACTTGGATTTTCAGGGAGTTTATTTCTTCGGGTGCGCTCCGAGTAAACATTTTAAAAATCGCAGATCCGGTGGGGATAGTACTCTTGCTGTTTTCATCTATTTTTCATATTTTCAATATCATTTAATTGCTTTCATGAGTTCAAAAGGGAGTCTCTGTTGTTTTCATCGAGATATTTAACCAACGCTCATAGAATACATCCTTCTTTATGAATAGAGAGGTCACGAGCAACAAGCCTGAAGTAATGTTTATCACAGCTGGCCGCGGGGATTATAACCGCATTCAGCAATCGGAGTTGAGTATATGGTTTTATAGTGAACATTACTCATGGCTATAACAACTTTCGGTCTAATAACATACAATTGTTTACCTTGAAGATTTGAGGTGATACAAGAGTCCATGAGCTCAATGAAACTTTAGAAACATTTTTCAATCCATCAAATGGCTTTCTATGATCGTGAAGGGATTTCCTTATCTATCTCGTATAAATTAGGTCAACAAACGCGTGTACTAAACGAGACTCACTTTACTCCGAATAACGTTTCATGCACCCTAAGTTGACCAGCAACACAATGTAGACTGTTCATTTACAACGATTGAAACTGCTTCTTAGTTACTTACAGTGACATTTATATTTATTGTAAAGTTCGAAATCATGCATAGGTAGAAAACTATGGTAGTGAATTATAAACTATGGCTTCAAAAGCCACGGCGGGATGGCATCATAGTGATGCTAGGCAAACGAGGAGCACCCTTGTGGAGCCATTTTAAAGATATCCTATATATATTACTTGTCCCTATGCCTACTCAAGTTTGGTTAAACGTATAGAAACATTTTAGTAAATACCTTAATTAATTATGTCTAGTGATTATACATCTATCTTAACTCGTTGTTCATGTGAACAATGTTCATTTGAAATCATATTCATTAATTTTGGATCTATCACACATAGATCTGAAAATTCCATCTACATCCCTGAATAAAGCGATGGGAGTGTCAAATTGCACGACTCTCCCCCTATCCAACACCATGATCCTGTCATAGTTCAAAATAGTTTTCAATCTATGGGCAATACATAAGATTGTACATTCTCCAAATTCATTTTTGATGGTATCTTGAATCTTTGAATCAGTCTCGTAATCCACTGAGGAAGTAGCTTCATCCATGATCAAGATCTTTGAGTCACGCACAAGTGCTCTTGCTAACGACAGTAATTGTCTCTCACCAAGAGAGAAATTGATACCATCATCCTCAACTGTTTTGTCCAAGTGAAACTTATGAGCTGGGTCAACATTTTTTGCATTTTCTACTATACCACTTCTTCTCAAAGCATCATACAACAATTCATCAGTAACTGATCTGAAGGGATCTAAGTTGCTTCTAATGGTACCTCTGAACAAAACCGGACTTTGAGGTATGATTGATAACTTGGATCTCAAATCATGTAAACCAATTTGAGAGATGTCAACGTCATCGATTTTGATCACACCTTCATTTTCATCAATCTCTGACAATCTATACAATGCAGTCATGATAGAAGACTTTCCAGCACCTGTTCTACCACATATTCCAATTTTTTCCATCGGTTTGAAATTCAAATTGATGTTTTCTAGAACATGGGGCAAACCAGGTCGATAGCGCAAATATACATGATCAAAATCAATCTTACCAGAAGAAGGCCATTGTGGAGGAGGAGGAGTCTTTCCTTGACCTTGGTTTGAATTATATGGCGCTTCTTGAGGTAAATCAGCAGCATATTCGTTAATTCTTTCAACAGAACTCAAACAAATCTCAAGAGTAGTCGCTGCTCTCATAGCTTGAATGACCAACATGGCCAATTGACTTGTGTACGAAACCACTAAACCAGTAGAAGCCGCACTAATGTTAAACACTTGTGTCACACATAACATGGTAACAACAAAATTGATAATAGCACTTGTTCCATGCAGTGTAACTGCCAACCAACGCTGTAAGGAATTACTCAAAAAGTAAGACTCGTTCATTCTATCAGTTAATCTGCTACTTTTCTCTAAGAAATGGTCTTCCATATAATACATTTTAATGGTATCCGCACCCTGGATGACCTCATTAAAATTTGAATAAACCAAGGATCTCTCTACGCCTTCAATCCTTTTCACTTCTCTGGAACTAGCTTGATAAAAACTGAATGCCACATAGGCGATACCAACAATGAATGGTGCGGTGATGGCAAACCATGGCAAATAGATAATACACAAAATATAAATTCCAATAATATTACCAAGCCCATAACAGAGCATTCTGAATTGTTCGGAGATTTCGTTATCCAACACATCGGTATCCTTGGTAAATCTATTCATAATTCTACCCAATGGGGTGGTATCCATGAAGGACATAGGAACATGCAATATCTTTTGAAGAGCCTGAATGTTCATATTTCTAGCTGCATTGTTGGTTACATAAACAATCAAACAGAACTCCAAAGAAGCAATTATCATAAACACAAAGACAAACATGACATATAGTCCAATATAAAACCCACTTGATCTTCCACTGAATTTATGGGCCGACCAAAAACTTAACCATACATTGATAAACAAATAAGAGAATGATGTAATAGCGACACTGAGTAACATAAAAGGAAGAAGCCCTAAACCAAACCATCCTGCACCTGCCTTGAAATAAGCGGAAAATACACTCATAGATATAGAACCAACAGCCCTGAATTCCTTTTGAACTAATTTACCATCATTGACAATGTCATTTTCATCGTCCTTTGCACCTATATTGGTAGTTGTTTGTTTTCTAATCAACTCTAAGTCTTGTTCATGAATTTCTTCATCCTCAAAGATTTCAATTGCTTCTTTCAATCCTTCATCAACAACCGCAGCTTTGTCCTCTTGATTGCCTTTACCTTCTTGTTGATATTCCATTAATGTTCTGAATCCGAGATTTCTTTCTGTTAACTCTTCTTGGGTACCTACATCAACGGAACCATCTCCGTTGAGAAAGATGATACGACTGGCCGTTCCCACTAGTGAAAGTTGGTGAGTAGCTAAGATTCTCGTTTTTTCTTTCAGAAGACCCATGAAACACTTCTCCATAATATGCTTTCCAACTCTTGCGTCAACAGCACTTAACACATCATCCAATAGAATAATATCCCTATTTCTGTAAACAGCACGAGCAAGATTCAGTCTAGCAGTTTGACCACCGGATAAGTTCACACCACGTTCACCAATTTCAGTTCTGTCACCAGCTGGTAATATTTCGAAATCGGAAGTTAATGAACAAACCTCAACAACTTCGTTATATCTCGCTTCGTCAAAAGGCTGACCAAAAATTATATTATCTTTGACAGTTGCATTTTGGATCCAAGGTGTCCCGCATAATAATAATGATCCATTCACGTAAACTGAACCCTTAACTCTATTCATCTGACCATTTAAAGCTGCCAATAAAGATGATTTACCAGTCCCAATAGAGCCAGTAATAACAACAAATTCACCTCTTTTTATCGAAATGTTGATATCATGTAAACCTTTGAAGTCACCATTATAACTGTTGGATGCATCATCAGTCTCGAGTTGACTCTCTTTCTCCTTCTCATCTTCTTTCTTTGTTGAAAGAAAAGACAAAGAATCATTAATCTCAGTTTCAATGACCACCTTTTCAACACTCCCGTCATCGTCAGCATCAACATCTTTTTCATCGTCAGAGATATATGTGTCCCATTCAAAAGATCCATCTTCAACCACCAACGCATTACCATCACTGTCTTCAAGAGTTTCTGGATGGTAATGATAATTGGGGTCAGGTTGATATTCAGCACATAACAAATAATCCTGGATACGATTACATGCGACATAAGCGTCAGAAGAGGAACTGACCAAAGCTGGGAATAAGATAATCTGTTGCGACAAGGCACTAAATAAAGCCAATGAAGAGAAAATACTAGCTGCAGATTTTAGACCATCTACACCAAACATTGATAAGAATGCTATCATGGCTGAAAATGACGTTGTACCTAATGCTATTGCTGATACAACATTTCTCAAAAACTGAATACTCAACATTTGCTTCAACTCCTTGGCTCTAACTTCGGAGATCAAGTTGGCGTATGGAAGTTCCCAAGAGTAGTACTTTATAATTTTCATATTATTCAATACTTCTTTGACGTACTTGACTCTTGAGTCCGTAAACTTATCGATGTTTCTTCTCATTTTAATTAAGGGCTTTGTAGTATAAGCGATGGCAAAAGTAATGGCGATGTAAACGGCAATACCCGATAGTGACGCAGGTCCAAGATAGACTACCAACAAGACGATGGCTATAGCAAGCAAAAAAGGAATAGTTGGAACTGCAAAGATATAACTACAAGCTAGATCGATTCTTGATAAGTCACCACCTAGCATGGAAGTAATTGCTCCTTCTGAATATTGATGTTTGGATCTCGCACTCAATTTCAAGGCCTTAGCCAGTAAGACTTTTGTCAATAACCCTTTAACTTCGGCACCTATCAAACACGCTTCATGATAAAAATTGGCGTAACCAAGACCTGATATCAAAACCAATAGACTTGTACCTATAGAATAGCCAACACCTTTACCCAGATCAGTGTGCCCGCCATTAGCTTTGGTATGGATAAATGCAATTAAGGCCCTGATAAGTAATGGATTCATACATCCTCCACCGTCACCAAACATTTTGAATATGGAAACAAACAGTATATCTTTCGGGAAGGTTAAGAATAATGACTTCATCAGTATATTTTCAGAGGGAGTATAATTCGATTCTGGATCTTCCCTTAAAAACTTCCTATTTTCAGTCGTGTCCTCGATATTATTTCTTTTCATATACTTTGTAAGATCTTCATCTAGTTTTCTTGTGAAAATCTTTTCAAATTTATCAGCAACATAGTCGACGCTTAAGTCGCCATCAATCTTATATAGATCATCAGGATCCAACAATCTCCTGTAACCGACTTTCAGGATAGGCATACACCAAAGAAAGAAAATTCTTGTCACAAAGTTGACACGTTTGAAGGGAAATGATCTTCTTTCGTCCTCATTAGGTATAGGAGGGACATCCTTCGTGATTAGAAAACTCAATGTTCTCTTTTGTGGAATGATTCTACTATCATCGGAAAATTTTTCAATGGTTGAAATATCCAACTCATCTTCAGCTGAATCCTGTTCGGACTTGTACGACGGTGACATCTTTCAGTCCGATTTTCTCTTAACCAAAGGTATAGCTCAATTGAGAAACGAGAAGCTCAAATGATTGAACGAAAACTATAGAATTTGAAGAAAATTTCATGGATTAAACGTTATATGCGGTAGCCCAATTCATGATTATTAATGAATCTTTTTTTTCAGCATTTTTAGACCCCTGAAGAGATTAACAATATAACTCAATAGGCAGTAATGATGACTCAAAAACTATGGCGCGAAGCCACAAAAGCGTTAATTTTACACCATAGCTCCATCCTTTAGTATCGGATGTTAGCCGCGAAGCATTGATAAGAATACTGAATTGATTTATGATAAGATGTAAACAGGTGCAAGGTACTTGCAATATATATATACCTATCTATTGATTCATCCACCTTATACTCCTCGCAGATTATATAATTGTTGAAATGATTCAGCCAAGAACTAGTCTCGCCAAAATTAACATATCTTGCCTCGAGGTGTCAAATCTGTGGTTCAGGAGATCAGGGTCTCTTCTGCCAAGCTGGATGCTCAAAACTATAGATTTTATTCCGGTATTTTGCTCGAAAGATGTTAAGTAAATACTCAATGTACAACATATGCAACATTCATTTTGCGGGTACTGATAACAGGAGTAACTCGTGACTTCTGAACCAAAACTCGTATTTCACCGTGCTATTCGTTGAACACAGAAATATGGCCAAAAAGCTTCGATAAATGTTAACAATTGTGAGGACCCTTCTATTTCTGTTTTGGTTGTCGTAAGAGCAGGCAGCTTGATAAACGTTTTGTGTCCACAATTCTGAGTTTTCACAAACATGTAATATTAAGTTGATGAAAATAGCTCTGGGCACGTGATCAATATGTGCCCGGAGATTTTACAAATTGTTTTCCCCACAAGCCCGTACCTAACGGGTAAAGAAAAACTAATGTCGACCCGCGCGACGTAGGTTCTTACATCAACTTCTTTTTTGCCCCGGCCCCCAGATACACACGTAGTTCACTGGTAGTTGATATCAAACAAGTTAGCTGACAGACGCAGGAAGGTTTTCATTCCGTCTTTAACAGAGTCATAATCCGAAAAACATCTTGGCAGAGCACCTATTCGTACTTCAATACTGAAGAATTGAGGTTTTTTCTGTTCACTTATTCGACGAGGTTACTCAAATCAAAATAGTATATCTTGATTTGATTGAATAAATAACCTAGCAAGTCAAAAGGAAGCGGACTAAGAATGACAGCATTGGGTAGTGATAATAATGTAGGGCTCGACACGCCTGGATCTAGTATAGATAACTTCAAAACATCGAACACTTCAATCGACTCACAGCATGAAGCATCAACAAATGGATCAAAAACATCGAGAGCACAAGAAAGCGTCACGAATACTGAGTCGGAGTCCTCCAAACAGAAGAAAAGAAGAAAGGTTGGCGTTGCCTGTGTTTATTGTAGAAGATCACATATGATTTGCGATGAAGGTAGGCCGTGTCAAAGATGTATCAAAAGAAAAATAGAACATTTATGTCATGATGAACCTGCCAACACGAAAGGTAGGAAACGAAAGAATAAAACAGATGACCCCCAGGACCAATCATCAGAGCAGGAACTGCAAAAACAGTCTGAAACTTTTACAACCCCTATACCGCCTAGTCTTACATTAACACCTGGTAATAAAATTAGCAGTGTTCCAGCTTTGGGAATATACAACAGTAGCTCCCCAAATAATATAAACGATGCCAACAATGGATATTTGGAAGGTACAAGAGGCTACGAAGCTCGTCAAAGTAACAGCAATATGCAGAATCAATTGAATGGACCAACAACTTCGTTGAATCAACAACCTTTCTTCTTTTCGGAACACGCAGGTTCTGAATTCAACTCATTAACAGAATTTTTATCAATGATTGACGATAACGATATGATCAACTCAATAAACCTTAATAATGATCCAACTCTCCATAAGTTGGAAACAACGAACTCTCATCTTGGTTCCTTTGAGAACTCAACCTCAAACTTCAATGCATTAGGTAGTTTGAGTGGTACCGCTAGTCATAACACCAGTATGTTTTTCAATGCTTCTATGTTACCCCAATTTTCCAATCCAAATTCGACTACAAACTTACCTCAGTTCAATAATACAAATAGTAACACCGGGAATAGTTTCAACAATAGCAGTAATCAATTATCTGTTAATAACTATCAGCAACAATTACTCAATGCATATGGTAGAGCTTCTCAGACCAGTCTAAATCGAAATCAAATGTCTACAGACTTACAAAATAACCAAATTTTGATGCAGCAACAGCAACAATTACAACAGTTGCAGCAGCAACAACAGCAACAACAACAGCAACAGCAGCAGCAACAGCTACAGGAATCACAACAATTCCCATCGCAGCAGCAACAATCCAGCTCTGCTTTGAATACTGCAAGGGCATCACATGTTAATAGTAGTACTCAGACTCCTGCCATTTCAGACTCTGCTAGGGACAAGTTTTTCTTGACTGCAGCTGATCCAACTACAGAGATCTCACCTGAAGAAAGATTGAAACAAGTTATCAATGCTAAATTAGAAGCAGGGTTGTTAAGGCCGTATAATTATGCCAAAGGATATGCAAGATTACAGACATATATGGATAATCACATGAATAGCACATCTAGAAAACGTATTCTGAAGCCATTGAGTACTTTTAGACCCGGTTTTAGAGCCATTGCAAAGACTTTAAAAGATATTGATCTGATACTGGTTGAAGAGAATTTTGAAAGAATGCTTTTGGATTATGATAGAGTATTCACGTCAATGGCTATTCCAGCCTGTCTTTGGCGTAGAACAGGGGAGATATATCGTGGTAATAAAGAATTTGCATCGTTGGTAGAAGTATCAATTGACGATTTGAAAAACGGGAAATTGACTATATATGAACTGATGACTGAAGAAAGCAGTGTCAATTTCTGGGAAAAATACGGATCAATTGCCTTTGATAAAACCCAAAAGGCCGTTTTAAGTTCTTGCAATCTAAGAACCAAAGATGGTAGAAAAAAGAAGAATTGTTGTTTTAGTTTTACCATTAGAAGAGATAAATACAACATTCCAAGTTGTATAGTAGGAAATTTCATTCCTATTAGTAACTAACCATATTAACCATTATTTCTATTTCATTTCTACTCTTTGTACATTTAAATAATTCGAATCGATAATATTATGCAGAAACTTTACATTATTTCTAATCTCTTATAGACTATTTACTATACAACTCTGCAAATCTCTCTATATCATCATTTGTATTCAATGAAATGTTCTCCACCTTATCAAAAGAAA
This sequence comes from Wenyingozyma ramenticola, assembly GCA_024271885.1. Taxonomy (NCBI): domain Eukaryota; kingdom Fungi; phylum Ascomycota; class Pichiomycetes; order Pichiales; family Pichiaceae; genus Wenyingozyma; species Wenyingozyma ramenticola. The sequence goes on from JANBXF010000001.1 coordinate 933,467, forward strand.
GTTTTGTATTTCTCTTCAGCAAGTCTCGTAAGAACTTATCAATTAAGTTACAAGTGACATCACCAGGACCAAAATTGATGAACCTTAAAATTTCTTTGTTTTCTTCGTTATTGAAACTTACCTTCTCAAGACACTTCAAAAATTGAACAGGTTTAGAAGTAACTTGAATGATATTATTAATCTGATCGCTTATATTCTTTGTAATTTCACCATTTAAATTGCTCACAGGTATCACGGGAGATTGATCGCACATTATTGAATTACTTATACATTCTCCAAATATCTGGACTAAGTCAATTTGAATGCACTTCAAAACGGGATTATGGAAGGGAATTTTAACAGGAAGATCAACTGCCCTCACCCTGGACTTCCATATCCTGTCATTTGCCAATTTTCCTTGAATGCCTTGAACACACTCAATCATGTCTGATTTTTTACCTGATATCACAATCTGCTGATAATTATTGATATTACTAATGCTGATCTTCTCCTGATCACAATCTTTGGTCAAATACCTCAATATTCTATCAAACCCTTCCGCTTGAAAAATTAATGCCATCATACCGTACTCTTCGTTATCTTCTATATCAACCATCATCTCTTCCATATACTGACCACGCGAGTTTGCCAAATTCAAACTATCTTCAAGATCAATTATGCCATTGAGTGACAACATTGTTATCTCACCCAATGAATGACCTATGCTGTAATCGGCTCTTAAAAAGGGATCTTGAAATAAATCAATATTGTATTTCGATTTCAGTAGTGTGTTTGTTATTACTGAAGATAGTAAAATTAAAGGCTGTTGAATCGATGTCATTTGAAATTTATCCTGAACTTTCGGATCATTGAGAATCTCAGGATTCTTAATATATTGTGTGATATCAATCGGAAGAGCGGTATCAGCTGTACATATCACTTCTTTGATAGAATCTAACCCTTGATAGTACTGGTTCAATTGAGTCAAACTAGGGATATCAAACTTTCCTTGTCCTGGAGCTACCACGATCGTCTTGCAATTTGCAAATTTCTTGTTTCCCACGCTAGTGGTCACAGTGGATATCAACCGCTTTGAATATCCTCTCAGCATTGCCAGATTATTTCTCGTACTGTGTATATTGCACGTGTATAAGTAGATGTTAAATCAAACAAACCTAAGGTAAGGTAAAATAGGTAGATGTGGAGAAGAGAGAACCGATCAAAATATAGCTGTTTACATAACATAAATGCCGCATGCGCTAAATTACCCTACTTTATTTCCACAACTAACTTATCGTTTATTATTCAATGAATAATAAGAGGATAGAGATTGATCCAAAAATAAATAAGCACTTTACTATATAACGTATACATACGAACTACACAAGTTTAGTACTAGCGTTCAAAATTTCCACGAACATCAAAAGAATGGTTTGAATATTTCATCATCCATTAATTCAGCGCAAACAACTCCATAAATCTCCATTAGAATATTGGGGAACTTTCCTGCAAAATACCAATAGAAACCATCGGGCAATGGTGACATTTGTTTTGCTAAAGAAGGAGGTAAATCCTGATAATGGTGATACTTATTTCTCAAAGCTCTCAGTAAGTCCATAATCTTAAAAGAATTGTATTTTCTATATTTTCCTAAATTGTCCATGAAATTAGCATCGAACTTATCGAACCATCCCTTTTTACCAACAACATTTGGAGCAATTTCTTCCAATTTCATCAGCAAACCACTAGGAGGGTCTCTTCTTTCAATTTCAAACCTATCAGAAACACGCAATAAGAAGTCCAGTTTCTTTTCGATTCTCCAAAAGTATGGATGTTTCAAAACCAGTTCCATATCAGGACGGAGACTTGGATCCCTTTGAATCATAGATGATATTAATGAAGTTGCCTCAAATCTGTCCGAATGGTCTTCTAATAGAGATAAATTGAATTCACCCTTGATTATATTACCCTCTCTCATATATCTATCACCGAATGGATGATTACCACCAGATAAGACGTAATAGAAAACACAACCAAGAGAGAAGATATCGATTGATCTTGTTAATCTTCTATTTGCCAAAGTATCTAACAATGCAGCATCAGTAACTTCACTTCCTTGAGTATTTTGAGAAGAAGAATTGTTAAAATCTAATGAATCTTCAACCAATAACTCTGGAGCTCTCCAACCAGATGTACCTGCAGCTTGAGCTGTCGTAGCTCTAAATGAAGATTGATCAGCATCAAGTTTTTTACATAATCCAAAGTCTGAAATCAATAACCTAACGGGTGTCTCGGTAGCTTTATCATCTGGTGATTTCTTGTGTAACTTCTTTGGTGGAACGACTAAGATGTTCTGTGGTTTGACGTCACGATGAACGATTTTCAATGAGTGTAAATGGTAGAGCCCATTACCAATTTGCCATAATACGTCAACTGGGTTCATTTTACTGATTAATGCCGCAGCCTCTTCTTTCTTTTGTTCAATAACATCTTCTAAAGAAGCACTACAAAGCTCTAAAGCAATGTATAAAAATCTATCACTCTCTTGAGAACAGAAATAACGAATAACATTTGGGTGATCATCACTTTCCAATAAAAGATTGATTTCATGAGATGCCACATCGTAGAAATCGATCAACATTCTCTTGACTGCAACAGGTCTTTGTTCGAATGAACCTTTGAATACAACAGTACCGTGAGAACCATAACCAAGAATGGTATCTGAAATGATTAAATTGTTACCTGAACTTGATTTGGAATCATCGCGGATAAGAGGAGAACCAATCTTAGAATTTGCGGATGTTGAGCCAAGAGAGAGATCAATCAGAGTATCCTCATTATTATCAATCTCAATAGCTGCATCAGATGAATCTTTCTTCTTATTCTTACGCCCACCTCTACTGCCACGTTTACGTCTGCGTGGTTGTTTAGACTCTTCTTCAATTTCCTCTGGATTATTTGATACCTGATCATCCATGAAAATCTCGGGTGTGTCAGATATGGTAACTTTCTTTTTACCATCAGTAGCAGGAGGAGTACTTACAAGTGTAGCTGAAGAATCCAATGATCTACCATCTTCGCCTATAAGAATCTCGGTGTCTTGTAATTTTTCTTCGCTTGAGTTGTCTGTTGTAGCAGTATCTTGATCTGTTGTTGCTTGTAATTCGTTATTCTTATCATCGGTGTCCTCGTTGTCGTCGTTTATTAGAATATGCATGAAGTCAACCCCACTTTGACTTTTGTTGAAAAGAGCTACTTTCTTCAAGACTCTTGTTAATATTGGAAGGAACCCAGTTTTGGATAATGTGATTATGATGATAACGGCAGTTATGGTAATGAATAAACTTTCAATGGCTCTATAAATCAATCTCAAGACTGGTCTTATGATGCCATCAAATTTATAAGAAGATTTTTCGATAGTGGAATATGCTTGGTCAGTGGATGCAGTCTTTTGTTGTATAGAGTCTCTTGAATCTAATACGTCGTATGGTACACCATCGATTAATAGTCTCTCGTTTCGAGGAGGAAGTCTAGATCTATCTTTTCTTCTTCCCTTTTCGTACTCATCAACAATATTGGTTGGGAATGCATAAGCGGGCAAACGAAGAGGATCATATATATCGAATATTTGACGATTCAAACTATCCTTTTGTCGCTGTATAGAGTCATCATGTACACCAGCAATTGCTACTCCTAATAATTTTGCATCTTGATAAATTGGTGCGGATCTCCATCTTTCATGAGAGATATATTTTGCCAATGGTGCAGATTTCACTAATGAGGGGTAATGAGCATCTGATAATGCATACCAGGATCCTTTCTCTGTTTTATCCACAAATGTTGAAATACTGTGTCTCGTTCTTTCATTAACGTTGTTAAACGGATGTGGAAGTATTATGAATCTATTATGGTTATTATTGCTACTAGTATTATCGTCATTATTTTTAGTAGTAGCAGCAGTCAATTCAAAATAGATATCAAACACATTGACAGTGACAAAGGGTAAACTTGAAACCCATTTGACAGATTTAGAATCTGAATCTAAAGCCAAAAGAGAGTTATCATGAAATGGTTGAATGTATAAGTTATCGGCTGATTCTTTGTTTTGATAAGATAATGCAGAATGTAAGTTATTTGGTCCATATGTTGTATATGTTATATTCCAAGATGTATTATTTCTTGAATGTATTATGAGTTCATAAGTGGTTTTACCTATCAATATTGTCGGTATTTCCTCGGGCTCGTCGTCAACTTCTGGTAAGTGGTTGTCCAATTCATCTAAACCATCATCGAATATGAAATAAGGATTGTAATCATTACCATATGATTTGATTATGGCACCAGTTCTTGCATCAACTTTTATAAATCCAGATTTTCTTAGGCCTGTATATACAAAGTCGTCGCCTAATGAAAATGGAGATTTAGCTACAAGTTGTTCAACTGATGTTGGTAATTTTTGTAAACCGTTTTCTTGGGTAAAATAATACAAAGTACCTCCATCGTATGGTTCTACCATCCAAGTTAGTTCAACAGCTGATTGTACTTGTTTAGGTCCCTCTTCATTTGTATCTTGATGAGGGCTATTGTCTCTATATGTCATGGTATTTTGTTGGAAAAGTGAATATCCATCATCGGGTAGTTGAGCGGTTTTTTTCGTCGTCGAATCTGGAGCGGAAGCCATTGATGTAGTTATTATTTGATTATTAGACCTTTTCTTAGTTTTCGAATCTTGTGAACTCGATATGTCCACTAGAGGAACATCTCCCATAAGAGTCCATACAAGTTCTCCAGTATCTCTGTTTAGTGCGTGAATGTTACCTTCGATATCGGATGCTAAAAGTAGAGAAGTAACTTCAAAATCATCCAATGATTGTCCATTCACAAGATCTATATGATTTATGAAATTAGAATCTACTGGATCCTTAACAATGCTACCATCGTCGATTCTATCTGCTCCATGAAACTTATCGTATGGTTCAATTTCAACCTTCGATGAATCCATACCTTTCACCTGTTGAGGAGATGAAAGGGTACTCACAGTAGACAAGAAGCCTAGTATCAACAGTACAAATATGAGTACTGAAGATTTCAGTCGTGATCTCATTTTGGAGTATTGACGTTTATATGCAAAGTTTTTTATCTAATATTGATGTATGTTGATGTATTGATTAATATATGAGATGAGATGAACTAAATTTATGATTGCATATAATGAAAAGTTGGTGTGTCTTCAATAGGATAAGTAGATGCAGAATGATACGATGAAATATGCGGATATTAGTATTCCAGAGGTATAAGGATATGTATCTTATAGATGGGTACAGCAAAGATGGAGTGATATATGGAGAAAATTTGAAGATCAGTAGCACTACCGGAGATGAACAAATCAACCAGCTAACTAAATTAACATGTAGAGCTAATTATTATTGTCTTCTTGCCATCTTGCATGGAACTGGAACCTGTGCCACATCCTCGATTTTGCGTTACAAGGGGCTTTTCTAATTAATTAATCTCAGAGCGCGAAATTAGGCTGAGAAGCTGAGAAGCGAGGGGGCGGTGCTGCGAACTTAATCTGTTAGCGACGGGAAGTGGCTGGTGCGCCGCTTGTAATGTAGAGGGGAGTGCACGTGACTTTGTTTCATTTTTAATTTTATTTTATTATGGTTATGTTAATATACAGAGGTTACTTACGTAAGGACACTGTTAAGCAGGTATATAAGCTCTGTGTAGTATGCTTGAGGCAGAGTTCAATGTGGAGTGTGTTTGTTGTTTGTACAATATATATGAACACTCAAACCATTTGAACTTTCATTCACTCAAACAGGAAGTTTATAATAAATCCAAGCTTGCAAATGAGTCTTTAGTAAGAGAATAAAAAGAATGGTAATGTCAAATTATCACCAAATATGTGGTACTTGATTCGTTTAATTCCAGATTGGTTCGTTTTATGTGTGTATTTGTTTGTGAAAATTCTCAATGAAGAGTTATGGTACGTGATTCCTCCTCGATTTGGATTTTTTCTCTTAATTTATAATGGTTTGTGAACAATAGGATATCGAATGGTTGTAGGGGAGAATAAAAATAGTATGAGTTTCTAAGTAGTGAAAAAGAAGAAGAAGAAGAAGAAGAAGAAGAAAATGAAAAAAAAAGCGTGCCTTGAATGAATTTAGATCATTAGATCATAGGATCCAGGTATATGAAACCTTTGCTAAACTTAATTCATATCATCAATTTCTTTCTTTTCCAATGGATTATAACGTAAGAACTTTTCGATCAAGTCAACATGGGTTAAAACCATTCTTCTACAACAGTATCTTTTCAACTTAAGTCTGTCTAATGCATCACCTTCAGTCATGTTATCATCTTGCAAATAGGAAAGATAAGTTTCCCATTTGTCACCGACAACTTTACCACATGAGAAACAACGGACAGGGATGATCATATTGATTGAGTATGTACCAGCTTAGTGATCAGTCTGAATACCTATATTCAAGTACCGATATCTGTTAAAAGAGAAGCTGCATAATAAAACTAATCAACTTCTTCACTAAGACAGAGTGTAAGGGAAAATTTTCCTTTTCCTCTCACATGAAAATCGGGTAACCCTCGGGAATATTTTTTTTTTTTTGTAAAAATGTATAGTATCTGAAATTTTTTATATGGATACTAGTACTTGTACTCTGATTTGAAGTCACTATACAGTCTCTTGTCTCCTTCTGTTGCTCGATACTGAAATATTCGTCATTAACAGGTCATAAATTAGTCATCATGCCTACTTCCGTGAACGACTGGAAGGTCTCTGTCAATTCAGGTGGTAGAATTCTGTCAAATTTGCAAATTATATCTCAAGATTCTAAACATAGTATAGTCATCTTCAAAAATCAAATTAGAGTATACTCTTTGACCACAAGACAAAGTATTAGAAGCATAAGACTTCCTGAGTTCCCCAGTTTTACATCTGTTATTGAGTTGGCTCTAAGTCCTTCAAATCCTAATTACATATACCTTTTCACCAATGAAAATAAGGTTATCTTGATCAATTGGAGAGAAAGAGTATCAAATGCATTAATTGATCAATTCAACTTAAACATTTCCACTGAAACTTATGGTTCCATAATACAGTTACTAAGAATTGTAGATGAGGAAAACAAAGTTTTCACTTTCATCACCGGTAAGATCTCAAATTCCTCAAACTCCAAATCATCTCATTCTCGTTACATTTTGAAATTATCTCCAGATAATGAAGTAGAAGAAATCACAAGCAGTAAGAACGTTTCAAAACTTGCAGTCTCAACAAACAGACAAAACGTCGTATATTTGACCAGTAAGAATGATCTTATATACGTCAAATTCGACGATGATAGATTAGAAGCTCCAAGAAAGATTAGTTTCCCATTCAAGACTCCAATAACATCATTAGCAATTTCAAATGGTGATGATACAATCGCATTAGGTACCTCCTCGGGTATCATTCAATTAATATACCCTATGGAACCAGGTAAACCTCAAAGACTATTGAAATGGCATATTGAACCAGTAAAAGCTTTACAGTTCTCTTATAATGATGCGTATCTTTTATCTGGTGGTTTAGAAAAAGTATTGGTATTTTGGCACTTAGATACGGAAAAACAACAGTTCTTGCCAAGATTGAATGGTGTTATTGAATCCATCTACTTACAGAATAATATCGAAGAGTTATATCAATTAAATATCAATTTGAATGATGAAAATGATGTTGAGTATTTAGTACTGAGTTCTGTTGATTTAACTTCAAGATTGAACATCGATGGTGTTAGACCAAGTTTCTCAAATTCAATTTCCCTGGTTGAAAAGGATAAAAAGAGATTAGTGAAACAAGTTGGTCAAACTAAATCAATCACAGATTCATTAACAAAGATAAGACATGACTATACCTCAAACTTTGAGGTTCATGATCTTACAAAATTACTCTACTTCCCATATGGTCCAAATATCCAAGCCTACGATCCAATCAAGAACGAACAATCATTTGTTATGTCTGTCTCTTCAACCATCCAGATAGGTAAAGTCAAGAGTGAAACACAAATACAAGATCCTAATATTGAAGCATTTGCCATAACTAATGATGGTAAATGGATGTGTACTTTTGAATCTTTGAAAAGTCCTGAGATTGAACATCTTTTGTCATCTAATGAAATAAAACATTTCCTGAAATTTTGGAAATTTGTAGAAAACACAAGTAATAACGTTGCTGCAGGTCATTGGGAATTAACCACAAGAATTGTGGACCCACATGGTGCCAATACACCAATAGTATCAATGATTCCTGCACCTTCATCATACTCTAATGGATTAGCTTTCTTGACCGCTGATAATAAAGGTGGTGTAAGGCTTTGGAGACCAAGAATTCCTAAGGATGTTTATGGTAAATTAGGTAAAGAAACCAATAATATCAAGTTACAACAAACAGCATGGACTTTAAGAAAAGTCAAGCAAGGTTCTGGTAATTTCATCACAAGTTCAATTTCCTTGGCTTGGTCAGAAGATAGTTCAATTATTGCATTGGGACAAGAAGTCTCGATTAATCTCATCGATGTTGATACTTTCGAAGAGATTGAGAATAATACTGGTAATAATCTAATACTACCTTCATTAGCAGGTTCAAGAATAAGATCATTGGAAATCTTGGGTAATCATTTGATTGTTTTGAGTAAGAATAAGTTAATCTCATTCGATTTATTAACATTTGAAGCAACTGATTTACAAGTCAAAGTTAATACACCACAAGGAGGTAAGAATTTATTATCCATTGATAAAGATAGAAATTTGGTCTGTATTGTAGTAAATTACTATAGTCAAAGAACTTTCGATCTAAGATCAAGAATCTTTATATTCAAACCAGATTCTTTACAACCACAATACGTATACGATTACCATATTGGTATTTCCTCAATAAGGTACTCCACAAGTCACCAAGGATTTGTATTTATTGACACAGACGCCAACATTGGCTTAATCTCGTCTAAATCCGGTATCTCATTCGGGGATGTCGAGGATCAAGAATTAGACAAGGCATTCAATATGAGCGCTTTAATCACAAATGCCAAGCAAATGGCTTCATTAAAGAGTAGAACAAGTGCCCAAGGCTCAGATAAATTAAATATAAATGATGAAGAAGAATTAAGTCATCGCTTATTAAATGCATCTATTTTCGAGCCAGTATTGGAAAACTTGGAAGGATTACCCGTTGAAGCATTGTTTGACAGGGTCATGCGTATAATATAACTGTTTATATAAGATGTATACATGATATATCCAATGTATATATCCAATACAACTCACTTTCATTATGTAAATAAGCGTGAGCAAGTGACTAATTCATTTATTCATTTAATCACTCATCCATTAATAAATAATCCTCTTCATACGAAAGCGCCAATTTACTCTTGTAGTATTAGTCATTGGTCATGCACATGAGTCGTTCGACTGTAAATTCTTATCGCGAGAGCACATAAAAAGTGTGAAAACGTAGAAACACGGCAATGTGACTGATAATAAATATGAGTTATATAAAGCCATCTGAATTCTTTCGTAACCACAACAGTCTAGTTTTATTGAAACATATACAGTACAATTACTTCGACTTCATTGCTATTATAGAAAACATGGGTGCGGAGATTGAACCTGTAATTGTGTCCTTTTTGGATACAGATCTCTATAAACTGACTATGCATGCTGCCATTTACAAGAATTTCCCAGATGCCAGTAAGTACCGTTTGTTGTTCCCAAAACAACCTTCTTTGCATTACTAACTAATATGTTTTTTTGTTAAGACTGTGTCTTCAGATACACCAATAGAACCGGTGGAAAATCATTAAACAAGGAATGCATTGAATGGTTGAAGTTTCAAATAAAATCTCTCGAGGACTTGAGATTCTCAGATGAAGACATCGCTTATTTGAAGAAAGAGTTGCCATATCTACCAGAGGATTACCTTGAGTATATCAAGACTTTTAAATTGAGTCCTGATGAACAAATATTTATGATCAATGAAAATGATCCTGAAAATTTCGAACTGGAGATAAAAGGTGGCTGGAAAGAGACAACATTGTACGAGATTCCTTTATTGTCATTAATCTCTGAGTCGTACTTCAAATTTGTTGACACGAATTGGGTGTATGATGGCCAAATGGAGAAGGCGTTTGAAAAGTGTAAGACTCTTTTAAGTAATGGTTGTGCATTTTCTGAATTTGGTACTCGTAGAAGAAGATCCTTGAAGTCTCAACAGTTGGTAATGGAAGGTTTAGCTTCATATGCTAGTTCTTCAGAAAACAAGTCTTTGTTCTTAGGAACATCAAACGTATATTTTGCCAAACAGTTTGATGTAAGACCAATTGGTACTGTAGGACATGAATGGATGATGGGTATTGCTTCAATCACTCAAGATTATACAAATGCTAATAAGAAAGCAATGGACTGCTGGCTAAATACAATGGGTAATGACAATGCTGGATTAGCGTTGACCGATACTTTTGGTACTGACGCTTTCTTGAAATCTTTTATACCCCCTTATTCAGACTATTATATTGGGGTCAGACAAGATTCAGGTTCTCCTATGGACTACACAGATAAGATTGCCAATCACTATCATGAAAAGCTAAAATTACCAAAATTTTCCAAAGTCATCTGTTATAGTGACTCTCTCAATGTTGATAGATGTATTGAATACAAAGCTAAAGCTGATTCTGTAGGGCTTAAAGCTTCTTTTGGTATTGGAACCAACTTGACAAACGATTTCATGTGCAAAGATGATCCTTCTGTTAAATCTACACCTTTAAATATTGTTATCAAACTCAAAGAAGTGAACGGTAATCCAGCAATCAAAATTTCTGATAATTTGGGTAAGAACATGGGTGACCCTGAGACTGTCAAAAAGGTCAAAGTGGAATTGGGTTATGTTGAACATGATTGGAAAGAAGGTGATGAAAAACATCGTTGGGACAAATGAGTTTCATGTCTGATCTTTCGCTTAGAACATTTTCTGTTATATTAGTTACAAGTTTATATTATAGAACTAATTTGATTAAAAATTTTTGCTTTTTATATTTGTATATCTTCCAAGCCCATTATGTTATGAAATTAGTGAATAACATTTGTGTTAGTACTAGTAAAAATTAATAAACCCCACAAATAACCTGCCTTGGAAAAAAAAAGGCGCAGAAGAATTACAAAGAGTAAAACGAAGAGAAAAAAAAATACTGTTTACAGAAGAACATTTCCGAGTGATATTTCAAGTAAAGAACAATATTCTGATAGTATCACCTTCAAGGTATCACTTTGAAAAGCCGTTAATCCTTGACTAATATATTACCTTTGCTATGGATCTCAGTCTGGAAAATTTAGTGACGGTTTTAACAGATGCATCTGGGACAGAAAGAGGTCCGTTGCAAGAAGCTGCAGAGTCTCAATTACAGAAGTGGGAATCAGTACAGGGATATCATTATTTATTACAAAAAGTATACAATGATACGACTCATAGTCTACAAATAAGATGGTTAGCTATCATCTGTTTGAAAAATGGTGTCGAAAAGTATTGGAGGGCTTCAAGGGTTCATGCTATTAGTAAAGAAGAGAAAAATGAGATCAAGAAATCATTGTTTAATTTGATAGATGAATCCAATAGTCAATTGGCAATTCAAAATGCGCATACTATAGGGAGAATAGCAAGATTAGATTTCCCTACTGAATGGCCAACTTTGTTTGAAGATATCTCAACTGTTTTGGAATCAAGTGAAAATAACGTTGTTAAAATTCACAATGTCTTGACAATTTTAAATCAAATCTTGAAGGTTTTGGCTTCTGTGAGAATAGGGCGTGCAAGGGCTGCAATGCAATCAAAAGTTCCATTAGTAACACCATTGTTGATCAAATATTACTCTGGATTCTTCCAATCCTGGGTCTCTAACTTTGACCCGGCTATAATGCAAGTTGGGTACCTTTCATTGAAATGTCTTAGAAGAGTTATAGTAGATGGGTACGATTATCCACATAGGGATAAGCTCATTTCGGAATTTTTCCAGACAAGTTTGATTGACTTCAAGAAATTGTTGATCCAACATGAATCTTCCAATATGGAGCTTCTGGAGAGATACCTGAAATGTTATATAAAGCTTTATTCAAATCTCGTGTCTGACAACACAGCTTCTTTTGTGCTATTCCCGTGTTCAACTGAAATTCTAATGACTCTTTTGTCTTTATTAGAGAGCAAAGCAGAAGTAATATACAATAGTAGTGAAGAAGACGAGTTTTGGGAACAAATGGCTATCAAAACAGTTTTGTTACTGAAAAAATTAACAACTTTCACATATAAGAAAGGTGCAGTACTTTTGAAACAAAAAAATGACAAACAAGATGTTGAAAATGCCACAAAGATAATATCAGAAAGATTTTTTACCCCACAATTGGTGGAACAGATTGTAGAGCTCCTAATCAACTGGTATCTTAAATTGAAACCTAGTGATATTGAGGCATGGTCTGACGAGCCTGAAGAATGGGTTAATGAGGAATTGCAATATAGTTGGGAATATCAAATCAGACCTTGTGCTGAAAACTATTATCAAGATATTAGCACTTATTTCAAACCTTTCTTATCAACTTACATAATGCAAAGAATTGAAAATGGTTTAACAGATAACAACTCTTTGAATGATATATTGACGAAGGACTCGATTTTGGCTGTTTTTCAATTAAGTGCCAACGCAATCTCTGATTCAGTCGATTTTGACCAATTATTTCAACAATTCTTTTTACCAGAAGCTATGAAGTCTCAACCTATAGAAAATAAGATTATTAGAAGAAGAATCTGTCTAGTTATATCTGAATGGTTGGTACTCCAATGTAGTAAAGAGACTAGAATTGGAATCTATAATCTTATTTTATATCTGTTGGACAACGAAGACTCGATGAATGATATAGTTGTCAGATTGACTGCAATTCAAACCTTGCAACATTTGATAGACGATTGGGAATTTAGAAAAAAAGATTTTAAACCAGTATTAGATCAAATCATTGCTAGATTATTATCTATGTTAGATGCACTTCAATTAGCTGAATCCAAGATGTTTGTATTGAAAGTTTTATCTTTGATAATCGAAAGAACAAATCCATTGATCTCATCCCATGTCTTGGATAATATTATGTATATGGTTCCAATAATGTGGGAAAGATCAAATGCTTCTGCTAATGAGATGATTATCAAGAATTCTCTATTAAGAGTCTTGAGAGATTTGACTACTTCTTTAAACAAAGAAAGTATCAGAGCTTATCCAATTGTCTTACCATTACTGAATGTGTCTTGTGACCCAAAATCCGAACTGTACTCATTGCTGTGTGAAGACGGATTTGAATTGTGGTCTGTTATCTTGAAACAGTTACCGTTTGGTACTAAATTACCACAAGAATTAGTTAATGATTTCCCGATGGTTGTGAAGGGATTGATGGATTGGACAGAAATCTTACACTTAGTAGTAACTATGGTCCGTAGTTATAGTCTTATCGATCTGAATTTGTTTGCCAGTGATGTCGGCTTAGAGATCTTCAAGATCCTTGGTGGCTATTTGAATTCACTGAGGGATGATTCATTAATTATAGTTGGTTCAATGATGGATTTGATTTTCCTTCAATTGGGTTCTTCCAATAACGAATCTGATAATACAGAAACTGTAGTATCATCAGTCAATCGTTCAATTATCGTCTCTAATTTTATTGAAAGTGGAATGTTTAACGCTATGATTGATTTCATCAATAGAGAATCACAATCACCCTTTAATGAAACAAGAATTGCTATTCCTATTTGTAGAATGATTTATAACTCACCTACAGATTTTCTTCAAATATTGAATCGTATAGTCTCTGGTGATGATACTATTGGTTTATTATTCAACAGGGTCTTGAAGAGTTTGATCAATCTATTGAAGATGGTGACAGAACAGAAGATCAGAAAGATTTTCATCTTGTGTTTCATCAAGATTTATCAAGAATTCAAGATCACTAAATTCTACGAGTTCGTCAAGACAACCCCAATTGAATTAACTACAGATGATGAAGAGTATAACATTTCTCAATTTCAAGATCAAGAAGTCGCTGTAGGTTACGTATTGTCCTTGAAGTTCCCAACTGTTTTGTTCTTGTTGACTCATTTGCTAGAGGAAGTCTCAGAGTCTGAATCAGGTGATACAGAGATCTACCACTCACCCACCATTTACGATGACGATGATGAGTTGGTGCTTATCAATGAAGATAAAGAACAAGAACTGGACAGCGATGGATTTGGAGGATATGAGGATGAATATGCTATGGAGTTCAAATTTCCACCAAGTGGAGAAAAACTCAGATTTAATTCATTGATCATGAAGACCGATCCTGTTCATCAAGTTCCTTTGAAATTAGTCGCTGTATCAGTCATCAATAACTTGAGAGAACAGTTAGGCACTGAAGGATTTGAAAAATTGATTCAAAAAGTTGATGCTAATACTTTGGATCAATTACAAATGATTTTAAGGTAGAATAAATAAATCTATATATTACACGACATTATATTAAGCTGAATATAAAAATGCTACATAAAAATGCAATGATCTATGCTGAATGCCTAGTAATGCAAACCCTTTAAAAAATCCCAAGAAAGATTAAACCTATCAGAATCTATATAATGCAAAAGAACGTAATCGAGTCAATCATTAGTAATCTGAACCACTGGTACTACTACTATCTCCACTATCTGCTGCACCTTGACTGTTTCCATTGGAAATACTATCTCCGTCAGAAGAAGCACTAGGTGTATCGGTATTAGCACTGGAATTACTGCTAGTGCCGCTACTGCTATTATTATTAGAATTGGCGAAGTTTTCGTTGACAGTGGAATTATTTTGAGTTGGAGGAGATCTGAAATATGGATGATGTCTTTGGCTTCTCAAATTGGTTGCACTGGCACCTCTTGACCCTGGATTAGTTGAAATAGTGGTTCTGTATATCACTCTTGGTGTATATGTTGTGTTGTTACCGCTATTGTTCGAGCCAGTAGTAGTAGTTGTGGTTGTTGTGGTAGTAGTAGAAGAAGCATTTGAAGTTGAAGCAGTAGTAGAAGTGCTTGTTGGAGCTGGATGGGTATTTGAAGCAGTTGATGGTGGAATTGGAGGTCCAGTTCTTCTACCGAATGATGGCATTGAATCCGATGATTCTTGGGGGAAATTTATTGGTGGATCATCAGGGTTCAATCCCGAGTTTCTTGGACCAGACCAGTCAATTGGGATATATATTTCAGTCAATGCAACAGGGTAATAAATTAATGATGCGTTGTTATTGTTGTTATTCTCTGTGTTATTATTTGCTGCAGTAGTAGGACCAGGTGTGGAAGTACTGGCAGCAGATGCGGAAGCAGCTCCAGTGGCACCTGCAGTAGCAAAAGCGCTGGCTCTTGTATAAGATGATTCGGCATCGGCAGCTTCAGCTTCCGCTTCAGAACGACACAAAGGACATGAGACATTGGATTTCAGCCATTCTGCAATACAAGAATAACCAAAATGATGCTTACATTGGGGTAATTCAACGGCATAATGAGTATCTGGGTCAGTTTCCTCTTCCTTCTCTTTCAAATCTTTATCTTTGTCTGTGTTATTCGTTCCTTCTTCTGGCTGAGAAACTTCCTGTTGTCTTGATGTTTCTTCCAGACTAGTGTCGTATTGCATGGAGTCTCTTGCGGTACTATCCAATGGAAATTCAATAGTAGGGTCCTCATCCACATGGAATCCATTCAAAAGGGTGTTTGCATCATTCTTAATCTCCGATTGTAATCTCGTCTTTTCTTTCTCTTTTGCTTCTAACTCTGCTTGTTGTTTCAACTTCCATTCTTCTACTGATATGTTCTCATCTTTTGATTTCAGTTCTTGTTTTTCTTCTTCAGTTAGATATTCATTGTAAGGTTCAAAACAAATAGGACACATGTCATCTGGTTTCAGATCTTTCAACTTTAAAGGTTTCAAGGTTTTCATATAATGCTCACTAGCATGTTTATGAGCATGTGGATAAGGAACGTTGAATATGTTTGAAAGTATAGTCATTAAATTATCTCCACCTGCGGCACCATTTCCCGTAAATAGTTCAAATGATCCATCACCATTAACTGTTACGGCACTAATACCGGGTATTCCACCATTGAAAAAGTTGAAACGAGGTGCATCTGTACCTGGTGTATTTGCATTATTATTATTATTATTGTTATTATCTGTGTTGTTGGTGGTATTATTTGGATCATTATTTGTCTGTCTACCATTTATCTGGAAATCAAAAGGGAAGAAACCTGACATATTGCTAAATGGGAATCCAAAAGAGAAGACTCTATTGTTATTCTGATCTGCGTTGGAATCATTATTATTCGTGTTATTAGTATTCGTTGTGTTATTATTATTTGAATTCATTATGTAAGTGGAAATTACTATCCTTAGATATTCTAAATTGATGTAATGATAAGATAAATTAATTGATTAATTAAATTGGGTAAAGTTTTTTGAATATATGAAAAGAATAAACTATAATTGTATGAATTTGATCAACAGTAATGCATTCCTTCATTGATACTTGAAAATTGTTCAATCTAATTAGTACTAAATGCTAATATCTAAGAGTTTATGAGAATTAAGAGGGGAAAAGAAGGAACAAGTGGCTCTCAGATCTTGGAATGATTAATAATTTACTTTTATAATTAGCCGATTTGTGGTATCTAAGGTTTCTGTCCGCGTGTCACGCCTTGTTTCTATGCTCCGCGATCAGCAATTGAAATCAGCCTGCACTTTTTCTCTGTGTGTGAGCGGGCCTCAATTCTAGAATCTTCTAAGTGCGCGGGTGAGTTAGAGACTAAATGAGTGGGGATTAGTAATTAGTAGTGATGGGGGTGCAACATTCCGCATATGTTGTGGAGTTACGTTTTACATGCCAATAATAATTTAAATGGATTTGATATTTAAGGGAACTAGCTTCCTTGCATACTATAATAAACTATACTATACTAATATATATTTACAGATATTGGGCTCTAATATTCATTGCCATGACTCTTTCATTCTCTGGTAATAGATCAATTTGTTGATTTGATAATTTGAGAACTTGAACAATTAAATCTGCTTCTTTTTCAGAAATCTTGGACAATTTTTGAATAGTTGAATTTGATAAGCCGATATAATTAGGATTTAAAAGCTGTTGTGGTTGTTGTTGTGGTTGAGATGAAGTTGGGAATTGCGATGCTGACAATGCGGTGTCAACTGGGTGCTGAATAAAAGGTGGGGAAGGAGATGGAGTCAATCCCATAACAGGTTGACGTAATGCATATTGTTGTTGCTGTTGTTGTTGTTGCAAGCTAATTTGTGATTGAGATGGTACAGATCCTTGATTGGAACCCATCATTGATGGAACGGAACTATTTGAATTGGAGGAGTTGGCGTTATTATTATTGGATGGGACACTATTACTATTAGAAGTGTTATTATTATTTGACATGGTTTGAGAAATAACATCTAAATCGATGATACCCATTAATAATAAAGATTGAGCAGCAGCAACGGCCAATTTCGGATTCTCTTGGAGAATATTAACAGCTTCATTTTGGTTTAAATTTGAATTTGTTAAAATAAATTTCAACTTTGATAATAATTCAATTAAAATACCAGGAGGAATAGTTGATAAAGTTTCCGAAACTTTATCTTTAGTTAAAATTGAGACATTCAAATCATTAGGATTAGATAAATAATTTGAAGCCATTGTTAAATGAGTTGGCATAGAGTTTGAAGAAGAGGTAGTTGATGATGGATTTGAATTATTAGAATTAGCATTAGCAGATGAATTATTAGAATTGTTGAATTGATTATTTGAATGCATTGGGATTTGAAAATTATTGACATTATGAACATTTCTATTAGCGGCGGATGAATCGAACATATTAAAATTAGTATTTGATGATGATTGCTGTGTTGATTGAAGTGGTGGAGAAGTTTTAGAACTACTATTTGAATTTGATGAGTTATTCGAAAATTGTTGGATAATTGAAGTGATTTGATTCATATCCATACCATTTGAAATCATTTGAGTAACCATTTGTTGTAATTGTGGGTTCATCGATAAAGTGGTTATGAGATCATTTGGTTGTTGTTGAGAAGGTTGTTGTTGTTGCTGTTGGGATTGACCTTGTGATTGGTTTATAGTATCACTTGATCCAGATCCTCCATATGCTAACATTTCAGCAGGTAATACAACACCAGATGGTAAGAAATTTCTATTCAACTTTAATTCAGGTTTTGAACCAGGTGTTGGATTTCTTAAACCTTCTTTTGATAATTCAATTCTTAACTTCTTACGACCTTCTAATTTGATCATTGATAATAAACGTAAAGCTCTTTGAGCATCATTTGGAGTTGCATACTCAATGAAACAGAAACCTTTATTCTTAGCAACACTATCCATCATACAACGGACATCTACAACAGGACCAGAACCACATACCACAGATTTAATGATTTCAACATCCCAGTGATATGGAATAGCACCAAGGTATAATACACAAGATGTATTTGGGGCTAAACCTTTTGATGACATGTTGTTATTATTATTGTTGTTGTTATAACCACTGATTGGAGTTAATTGAAAAGAAGTGGAATGGTCAGAGGAAAGTTGATTTGACTCAAAGGCGGATCGTGAGTGAATAATTTTGAAAAATGGAATACCTTTTTAAAAGGGAATAGGGAAATGACGAATAGATGAAACAAAGACTGTGGTTATAATAAGGTGAATTTAGTTCGATGAAATGCTATTATATTGAAAAAAATGCAAACCAACCTGACAAAGATATAGAAAGAAAGAAAATCAAGATGAAAAATAGGATATGCAAAAGAATGAACGGATAAGAAACGTGAAAATCTTGTACTCGAAGCAGGTAATAACACTAGTAACTGAGTCTTGACTTGAGGATATATAACTGAGTATCTAAGTGAAATAAATTTAATTGAAACAACTAATAATGCTAACCAGTACTAAGTGTAGTTCAAGTAAGTCTAATTACCCCAGCAAGCCCAAAACTGTCCAAATCAAAATTTCAAAAAATTTTTTCCTCTCTCTTTCTTTCTTTCATTTTCGTCTCGCGCTGAAGTACAAAGCAAAAAAAATTTTTGTTGTTTGTTTGTCTATTTTCTTCGTCCAGTGAGAGAATTTTTTGTTGTGTTTTTCTCGGTTTAGGGTGTTGGTTTTAGTCTTTGCTGTGCTTTTAGTCGTTTTCTTGCTTTTAGCCGGGGGTAGTGGCGCAGTTATTATGATGTGGCGGGTGGTGTTCATTATATTATGGCTGGTATGTTCTTTCACATGCCTGTGCTATGCATTTAGTCGGGATGGGTGCTATAGCTATTCAATTATACATTTATACCTTTATACATTTATACATACTCTAAAAGTAGCCCTGGTACTTCCTTTTTATCTCATTATACAATTCTCTTTGCTCAGGAGGAATGTTATTTTCAATATCTGCATCAGACATAAACACAATAGTCTTTATAGCTGTTAATTGCTCTTCAGTCAATGCAGCTAATTCATTACGTATAGATTGGTCTTGACCACTGAGATTTTCTTGACTTGTAGTTTCTGTTTCTTGAACTTGTACCTGTGTTTGCTGTTGTTGTTGATCTTGACTCTGAGCATTGGATTGCTGATTCTTGAAATCATCATTGACTAATCCAGTTATTTCCTCTGGCTTAACTTTACCGGATAACAAACCGGCTTGGATTAAAGCGAATGATAACTGAGGATTCTTTCGGAGTAATATAGTCATAGATTCAGGAGATTCCTTTGACATTCTTTGAGCATCTTTCAATAAGTTTATCAATCTTGTCTCGTGTAAATTACTCAAAGCTTTCGATATTTCGTTTGATAAAATTTCATTTGTTGGATTACTTACTTCGATACCTAAAGGTAAAGGAGGAATATTTGCCTCTAATTGTCTTTCCCTACTCTTTCCATATCCGTCTATACCTTGATAATAGTTATTACCTCCACCATTACCATTGTGATGGTTATTATTACTGTTGTTCAAATTCATCAGAGATTGTTCACTGGCAAAGTTACATTTCAAAAATCTATTCCCAATAGAATAGTTGTTCAAATTTCTTACAGCGGATGAAGCAGTCTCTGTATCTTCAAATTCAATAAATGCATAACCTTTGGATTTACCTGTTTCTTTATCAAATAAAAGTTTTGAATTCTTAACTGGACCTACAGATCTTGCAATTTCTAAGATCTGATCTTCTGTTTGATCGTATGGTATACTACCAATATATATCACTCTACTCGGCTCTGACATCTGATCGGACATCCTAATTGACACTATGATTATCTATTGGCTCGGTTGTATTGGTGGATCGATGATATGATTGAAGAGATATCCTTTATATAATATGTGATAAAATGTCTCTTGTTATATAGATTATCTCAATTTTTGTAAAGGTAAAAAAAATGAGAGTTGAAAAAAAATGAGAAACCAACAAACAAACACTTACACATATAAAATTTACGGATATCACATCTTATGCTATTTTCTATCATTGAAAGTCACAACCTTCATTGTTCACATTTGCTCAGACTTGTATATCTATTAAGATCTATATTGGAGTGATATCATATCATCATTATATATATCGTTTCCGCTCAATTCATTCTGTAATTTCTCATTATACACGATTACAAATTTTACGAGAGAGTAAACTGAGGACTAATCCGTGTTAATTTAATCTCCCCGTTGACAAAATACCCATAAATTCATTATCTTTCATTACGAATATTAATCAGATTTACTAGCATCACTCTTTTTACACGGGTTATATATTGAAAAGTGGTGCAACATGGACGCAAAAGAAGTGAAAACAGTGATACACAGCTTGGAAAAAGCCAGCGATACAAAGACTATATTGGAGTTATTAAACGTGTTGAAAGATGAAGTCAAGGCAACAGAAAGTTTTCTTAGAGAGACAAAAGTTGGTGTTTCTGTTAATAAATTGAGAAGTCATTCGAGTGCAGAAATTGGAAATTTAGTGAAGAAAATTATCAAAAAATGGAAAGAAGAAGTTTCACTTGAGAAAAGACAAAAAACCGCTTCAACTGGTACTTCTACTCCTGCCAACGCTAGAAAGGAGAAGTCAGCTGCATCTGAAACAAATGTTGGTGAAAATAAGTTATCTGATGATTCAAAACAATTCATCTCCACAAAACCAAGAACTCCAGCTAACGATGGTGTCAAGATTGATATTCATGACGATTCTACCAGAAATGGATCTATATCCGGTTTATACTCTGCCTTGGCCATTGAATCTACTATAATACCTGAAGAGATCTTGAAAATCGCAAAGGAAATTGAAAATGAAGTTTTCAAACTAGAGTTTTTGAAGATTACTGATAACTATAGAAACAAGATGAGATCTTTGATAATGAATCTTAGAAATAAAAAGAATCCAGAATTAAGACAAAAGATTTTGTTAGAAGATATCAAACCTAGCGTATTCATCAGAATGTCTAACAAAGAATTAGCACCGGAGGCATTAAAGGAAGAGATGAACAAATTACATCAAAAGAATCTTTTTGATGCTCAAGGAGCTGTCGAGAAAAGAGCTGTTACTGATAGATTCGTATGTGGTAAATGTAAACAAAGAAAAGTTTCTTATTATCAATTACAAACAAGATCTGCGGATGAACCTTTGACTACTTTCTGTACCTGTGAAGTTTGTGGTAATCGTTGGAAATTTTGTTAGTTTTCTCTTTGGGAGAAATTATGTAGTGTATAAAAGAAGCTTGTTTACTTATCTAGTCTAAATATAAAAAAAGAAAATACTTAAAATGAGTAAAAACAAAGATCATTCTTTCCGGAAAGTGATCTTAATAACAGACCTAATCATATAATCAAAAAGTAACAGACAATCATTTATCGGAAAAGAAACTTTACCTAGTCTTATGTTACAAATTTTAGCAAACTCGAGTAAAGTATTCCAAAACACAGCATTTTGCGGGTTCATAATAAATAAACCATTTTGAAAATAATCTTCAAATAATTTTAATAATGCGAAATAAGCTAATCCAAACTCTTTTGTAATTGCTTCATCTTGATAAATTGACTCAATTGTATTTTGTAATCTGATTTTATTGCTATAATAATCACTATTATTATCCAGTAGCACAATCTTGAATAAAATATAATCTTTATTAGGTCCAATTGCATATTTACGACCAATCACATCATAGAGATTCTGTGAATTACCATCTCCACTTTTACTACTGGTGGTCAATAATCTCTTTTGATTTAATGATGAAATTGTTTGGAACGTGGCCTTACTCCTAAGTATATTAGAATTGAATTGTGGACTCAACCTGTTCAGATTTCTTGGTACCGATTGAAGAGCTTTAAGTCTACTGAAATACATTGTTGCTGTCTCAACTCTATTAAATCACTTTCAACGCTTTTGAGATATAGCTGAAAATAGTTCCTATATATAGTTGTTCCGGTAAATGAGCAAATTGAACCAATTACCATAAATGCAAAAAGATGTTCCCCATAATATTGCTAAGAATGCTCCTGAGTGGCTCAACTGATACACGGTCGATCGGCTTACACCAAATCTATGTGCACTACTACTACTGCTAATATTACTGTTATAAAGCTATTCGAGTTCTATTAATTTTATCTATTGAAATGTATATATGATCTACTATTTGAACCAATTAACATGATAAACCTCATCTGGGTCTCTCTTGCCTTTGATTTGATAATCAGGCAAATTTCTAAACATAAATCTTTTCAAAAAATCTACAACATATCGATGATCATTTATACCAACTTGTATCTCATGATCTTCAAACGCTTTTTGAATCTTCAAATACTTTCTAACTGCGTAAGACTCATAAATTGCACGTTGTACTGATATCGGAGCCAATCTGTTGTTTTTTGTCATATTCAAATAATCTCTCAGTATAATCGATCGAACTCTAACTAAGAATATTTTCACATCCTTCGCTAGTTCGGGATGCATTTGAATTTGTCTATTTAGTTCATTGATTGTCTTTTGTCCTCGTTCAGAGGTGGAATCTAAAGCAATAAAGTCCCATATTGTACCAAACCTACACAGTACTCCTCTTGGATTGTCTTTTGTTATGAATGGATATGTAGCCACAGTTGCAGATCCACTACCCCTCTTTGGAGAATCTAATATAATCGAGAGTCGCCTTATGAACTTCTTCTTCAGATTCAACCAGAAAGGAGACTGGGTCAACGTTGTAGCAGGAAGTACAGATAGTTGTCGAATAGACATTACGCGGTAATCCATTAACTACAGGATGAACATAGACTGACAATATAAAGTAAAGAAGATAACTGTTATGTACGCTACCCCACAATAACTCACAGTTAAGCAAATCCTTGAGTGCTCTATTGCATTGCCACTTCACCTCGCACTGCCACACATGCGCCCCCTCATACATTCTATAGTTTTCATGTTCTATATGTCTATATATCTATATTTAATGTACAATAATTGGTCAAAGTGACAGTCTAATACTCGTAAAGGATTATTGAGCATCGAAGATGTATTTCCCTTCCTTCATCAACTCTACTGTATCAATGAATTTTGTAATCACAGTAGAGTCTAATACCTCTAATTCATCATTTTTGAATTTTGATAAGACATAATCAGAAACGATATTGGGATTAACTTTATGATCACCATTGTAATATCTTCCAATACCTATCTGTAAAGCAGTGTAACCCTTTCCTATATTTTGTTGAATTGATTTCAAGCCATTATGACCATTTGCTGATGCCCGTTGTTTTCTAACTTTCAATTTTCCAAGATCTAAATCTAATTCATCGTGTAAGACAACGAGGACAGGATTGAAATCTGACGATTTATTTGCTAAGACATTCTTCCATGATTTGACTAAATCCTTTCCACTTAAATTCATGTATCCTTGAGTTTCGTAAAATACAACATTATCCACCTGAGGGTTAGATAAAAAAATTGAATTTCCTATGGATAAACGATGACTAAACCCTTTGATATTACAATATTTATGTAAAATATGATGCCCTACAGAATGTCTTGTACCCTTGTAACTCTTTTCTGGATTCCCTATAGAGGCTATTAATATGAAAGGTGGTTTATCATTTGGGGCCGATATTCTAGACATTATATTGGTAGATGAATTTTTTGATTTGGAAAGTGTGGCAGCAGCAGTTGATGAAAATCCTCTTGCAAGTGAGGACGGAGTTTTTGATTTTAAAAACATCGGAAGGGACAACATGATAATAACCAATGTAATCAATATTATAGATATCGAGTTCATGAAATGTATGTTCTGAAAGATGACTAATTGAAAAAGGTGAAAAAAAAAATATGCAAGATTGTTCTAGAATAGGTGAAAAGAAAGTTTTATTTTTTTCCAAATACAAAAATGTCTATTCAATATTCAAGACGGTGTGCTTCTTGTATGTATTTATATTCCAATAACCTGCTTTCACTTTGTAGAAATATCTTGAATATTACCGTGAAGAGTCTATATTAATAAGATATAGAAGCTGAAAATAAAAATTTAAGCTCGCAATAACTTCTTCCGTACACCACACTTGACTGACACACTGCAGAATATGAATCATACCCCCTCCCTTTCTTTACTTTACAGCAGATGATTTAGAAGTATTCCGATAAGTACCTCCAGCAGATTGAGCTGTTTTCTTTACATTTTTTTATCTACTTTATAATCACTATATACAATCACAATAGTATTTTGACAGGAATCAAAGATGAGGTAGGTACTTTAATCATTTAATCCCATAGTGCCCTCCCTTTTTATCTATCTTAGAGACAGATAATGTGGAGTGATAAAGGCAATTATAGATAAGAAAAAAATTTGAGAGACTACTAACAGAATTTTTTCATTTTTTACACTAGTTCCCCCAAGAGAAGAATTGAAACAGATGTTATGAAACTACTCATGAGTGACTATGATGTTAGTCTAGTTGGTGATAGTATGCAAGAGTTTTATGTGTCATTTGAAGGTCCAAAGGACTCACCATATGAAGGAGGATTATGGAGAATTCATGTTGAATTACCAGATCAATATCCATATAAATCTCCATCCATTGGTTTCCAAAACAAGATTTTTCATCCAAATATTGATGAATCATCAGGTTCTGTTTGTCTTGATGTTATCAATCAAACCTGGTCACCTATGTTT
Organism: Wenyingozyma ramenticola; assembly: GCA_024271885.1. Classification (NCBI taxonomy): domain Eukaryota; kingdom Fungi; phylum Ascomycota; class Pichiomycetes; order Pichiales; family Pichiaceae; genus Wenyingozyma; species Wenyingozyma ramenticola. The sequence goes on from JANBXF010000001.1 coordinate 958,730, forward strand.
GATATTTTCAATATATTTGAGACTTTTTTACCTCAATTATTGAATTACCCCAATGCATCTGATCCATTAAATGGAGATGCTTCAACTCTTTATATGAGAAATGAAGCAGCATATAGAGAAAAAGTGAAGTTATATATTAGAAAATTTGCTGATCCAGCAGATTTCAGAAAGAGGTTCGGTTCAGCTGATAATCATCATAATGATAATGATGATGAAGATAATGAAGGTGATTCTCAAGATGAAGAATTGAGCTCTGTTGATGGAAGTGATATGAGTGATGATGACGATGAAATTGCAGGTGAAATAGATCTATAACATATCTTCATCTGATAAAACAACACCATCATGATCTCTCTCATCATTCCATTCAACTACCGCCCATGACCATAACCGCATTTTTTTTCTGAAACAAGCATAATATATACTGATCTTTGTTTTTCAGTGTTTTCGTTTTCTCTAACTACTATCTATTTATCTTTGATTGCAACTGGCAGCTTTTATTACAATTACAAGTAGGAATATCAATATATAAGTTTTTTATTAGTTCTATACCATCTATAGCATACTCATTAATGAAGTTACCCAATTTATAATTTAGTTAGATTCTAGATTCTAACTTTCCCACAAGTGGGGAAGTCATCTGAACGGGATTAGGACATAACAGATTTATTGAACAAATGTTTATCATTGGTAAACATTCCACTGATATATGTCGTCACTCATGTGAACATAAAGACGATGCAGGATGAATCCAAATGAAAGGAAACCGGTTATCAAAATTTAGTCATATCAATTGGTGTGAATCAATATACTAACCATAAGAACAATTGATTCAAATTTTACGACGTATATACTAGGTACATAATTGAGTGTTATGAATGTCTATGTTATCAACTGCGTAATGGTAAGTGCATAAAGCGGAATATATTGATACTGAACAAAAAGATTACCTATCATCACCCCATACTTCACTCTTTCAATAGAAAATATTACTGATGTCATCAAACCTGCTGACTATTGTTCAGATGTTCAAGTAACTAGGAGTAAACAGAGTTGGGCCTCTTGTACGCACACATACACACACACGGGTACCACCGGGATTCGGAGTTACCACCACTAACACCCGGCCAGACCCAGACCAAGACCCAGACCAGCAGGATGATGACACAGGTGATGTCAGCTGCCGAGAACTGAACCGCGCTAAATGCTATTGTCTTCCGGGTACAACTCGTATAATTTCCACTACACACACATCAGGCGCAGCACTAAAACTACTGTTTCAGTAAGACACACTAATTCACCAATCTTAGATGGGAGCTAGCGTTTCATTTTGCCAGAAGAATCTATTGACTAAATTTAAAATACTACATTTACAGCTGTTCTAGTTTCCCTTTTCATCTACCCTTTGTTACCCAAGTGGACTGATGAAGAGAGGCGAGTAGGAACATATAAAACGAAACGAACTTGAAATATCAGTGTATATATGACTTAGTTAATTTTTGCTCGTGAATCTGTGTATATGTAAATAGAAACTCAAGTGAGGGGACAAATATAAGTGACTCTACTTATTCAATCTAGGTTAAGGAGGCATAGTAATTAGTTAAGTAAATTCAGTGTAGTAACTAAAGATACTCAATTTCAAAAAATCAGCGTCACCGCATACTCTGAGTTAGCTCCACGGCTAATTAAAAAAAAAACTAAAAAATATTTGCCCAAATTTTGGGGTGTGGACATTGTGGAGATTTTGCCAATTTGTCCGTACTATTAGTAAATTTGGAAGTGGAATTTGAATTTGTTACAGTTTTAAATTAAAGCAAGTAAATAAATAGAAACATCGAGAGTAGAGATATATTCAAGTTTAAATAAGTTATATATTAAAGAACAGGAAATGAGCGTGAGCCTGTCTTTACTAAAAGCATGAATGTATAAGAAAGAGCGAAATATCGAAAAGGAAAACGGGATTTTGTAATGTAAATGTAAATTAAAAGAGGGAGGATAAACAATTCATAACAAAGAAATTAATGGTAAAGAGAGAGATTAATTAAACCTGATAAAATCTCTCTTTAAGAAACCCTCCATAAAGATTGGTCGGCAAATGAATTGCCGCTGAGATCATCGTAACCTAGACCAAAGCCAACTAAATCAAAATTATGAGAATTAGCATAGCTCAAACTTGATTTAAAGTTGATTGATAATGGGGATGAAGCACGACGAGGTGAAATTTGAGATTCAGAAAAATTGAACAATTCATCAGCAATTACACCAGCATCTTTTGTTGAAGAAATTGAGAATTTATTGGCATCATTATTATCAAGATAATATGGATAATCATTAGATGGTAAACTTGGAGAAGAATCTTCAACAGAAACTGAATCTTCAACATCGTCTATTAAAAACATCTTCAAAGGTGGAACTAAATCAGCATCAGATTCTTTTTCTTCTAGACTTTGTAAAGTTGCAATATGTCTAGTTGAATCAGTAGTTGTAGTGAATAACAATGGATTTGATGTCTTATTAGTGAAATTAGAATTATCTGTAACTGTGATAGTAGATGTACTTGAATCTGGTTTTTCAAAAATGCCACTACTGTAAACTGAATCAAAATTCGGTGGACTTGGCTGTTGAGGTACAGGAGCTGGTCTCATTAATGGCTGCTGCTGCTGTTGTAACATAAATTGTTGCATTAAAAGAGACTGCTGCTGACTTTGGCTTGGTTGGCGGAATTCAACAGGTGCAAATGGTTGAGCGAATGTTTGAGAAAAGGGTTGCACAACTGATGGACCTTGTTGCTGTATTTGTTGCTGTTGTTGTTGTTGTTGCTGCTGCTGTTGTTGTTGTTGTTGAGGAGCTCTGGCAGATTGATCAAATGACCAATTGAAGTTCAATTCGCCTTTGTTGCCGTTGTAACCCCAATAGTCTAAATCTCTACCATTAGTAACATCAGCAGTAGTAGCGGTGAATGTGTTATTGTTTGTGTTGAATTCCATGAAAGAAGAAGCAGAAGAAATGCTTTCGGCTAAACTTTTATCCAAGTTATTATTTAATGAAGGAGAAAATGAAAGACCTGAATTTGGGGATGTGATTGAAGCAGCAGGAGAATGAAGATTTGATCCATCCTTAGATTGATCAGCTTTGAGTAACTTGCTAGCAGTTAATTGCTCTTCTTGATTGATCATCTTTGATTGATTGAAATTTTGTTGCTTTTTCAAAGAAGCTCTTCTGGTGTGAATATTTGACTGTGTAATAGACTTTGATCTCAAATCACCAGTTGAAGGACTTGAATGATCAACTGATGAACGAATATTATTATTATTGGAACCAGATCTAGAGTTTGGTACGTTATTTGCAGTAAGAGTTGAGGATTTAGATGAGCTAGCATCAGTGTAAACCACTTCATAATCTGTGTAAATAGAAGGATCAGCAATCTTAGAGTTGATGATGATTGATGGGTGCTTACCAATTGGTCTTTCATTCTTTGAAATATACTCCCAACATTTATCACCGTATGCCTTTGAAGTTAAATTTGTCATATTCTTGAAGATACGATGGAAATGCCATGGTGATAATCTGACTTTAGTAGCTAATTCTTTGAAACCCAAAACACCACCTCTTCTTCTTCTCTTCTTTTTCAATTGATGGCTGACATCAGAAGAGTTCAATCCACCATCAAAAGTATTGAGCATAGAGTATGAAGATGAGGATAAAGCAGCAAGAGCAATGTGACGACATGCAATGTCTACCAATTCAACATGATCATATTCATTTTTGGAAATATTCAATTCATTATCATTGGTTTCTGTAAGAGGAACTTCGTCATCGATTGAACCAGAATTCTTCTTATGTTTCCATACTTTGATATCATTAGTTGTTGAATAAGGATTGATAAAACCAATTGACTTATTAACACTCTCCACTGTTTTGTAGAGTAATTCTAAGTCAATTTCTACAAAAGTTGAAGGTTGATCTTTTGGACTAGTTTCCTTTGGTGATGAACAATAATTAGGAAGGCAAAATTCACAAGGAGAATAACCTTGATCAATGGCACGATGGATTGAACTCATGTCCATGAATGTGATTTCATCCTTGTATGCCTTTGAAGGATCTGGAAATCCCAAATCACAATTGGGTCTACAGCACTTATTAGTCGATTTATAACAAACGATAAATTTATCAGCAGCGAAAGGATCTTTAAATTGAAAGGCATTCCACCTGGAAGATTCGGATTTATATGAACTCATATTTGCTTTGATATTCGCCGAATTCAATTGAATGATTATAAGAACTTAATTGATAGCCTTTGCTACAATTGAATGAATTTATAACAAACTCAACAAATGGGTAAAGGTGAAAAAAAAATTTAGTTTAAAGAAAATTCAGTGAATTTTGAGTATATGCTGATCGAAACAACAATAGACTGAAAACAGCTCGAAGTAGAACCTACTAAACTAACTGAACTAAATTTAAATGAAACGAATCAATCAATGAATAGTTTGAATGAGGTGATGATAATGGTAATGAAACTGATATAGTATAGTTCCTAGATGAGATACAAATAAAAAATAAAATATTCTCAGTGGCAATTTATTTGTGAAGGTCAACTATGCGGATATTAGATGCGAGTTTCAACTGTTTACCAATAAAAGTGGTGTGTGTGTGGAAATCAATAAAAAAGTGGAGTTATTTTTTATTAATAGAGTTATGAAAGTATAAATTTTGCAATAAATCAAAAGACCTACAATTGTGGAATTGAAAGTGGGAATAATGATGAATTAAATAGTTGCACACACTTGTATATATATAATCCCAAGGACAAAACAAAGGACCAAGATATGGCCTATGGCCCAGAATACGAAAATTTAATCCATCTTACATTCATGGAATAGTTTCGGAAAGAAAGCAAGAAATGTGTCAAAGAAGCTGCATCAACGGGTTACTTGAAAGCCTCTTCAACTTTTAGTTTCTAAGGCAAAAAGTGAGGTAATCCGTGCCGCCGCCATAAACTGCACGGCGCTCCATCGCGCAGGCATGATGCATTGAATTCCGAGCTCCCTTGTTTCAATTATTTTAATTGAGCCCAAATCCTCGCACCCTCCCTCCCCTGGCTCACCCGCCCAGGGCACAGCCCTCGTTCAGGGAAATAGCTGTGCTGCTGATTCTAGCATTACGAGGATAATCAATATTGTTTCGGGTTTGGGAAAAAAATTAAATTACATTGATGATCGGCGTTATCCTTACAGATAAGAGAATTGACCAGTACAGTGGGTTAGAAAACTGAGGGTGAAATTGAGCAATTTTCTTAAGATATGACTAAATTAATGATTGATCTGTTACTAAATCAGCCCCTCACCTCTTCGTAGTATCATACTTATGTAGGTGTATATATGAACATTCCAAACGTTGAAAGCTTACAGAGTAATCACATGAATATTCGTTTATTTACAATTAGCTTTCAAAACTAACAGCATCGCACTATTAACTTTGGTCAGATCTTGAATACTGTACTTCATATAGGGAACCTTATTCATATGAGGGTTCGTAATGTCCACAAAAAAAAAAAAAAGACTACGGCGGCTATTATTCGGAGAAGGTAAAATACTTTTTTCTCCAGCTATATAATAGTGCCGTAGTATACTAATACACTAATACACAAAATCACATTTCACAATTTAACACTAACCCCATAAAGCCCATTCGCAAGTTTCGTTTTCCTCTTTTCTCGTACACACATACACAGTTTATGTAGATATACCCTTAGGAAATCAAATACATCTACGGCAATTTCTAAAATTAAGTTGAAAGAGATTGTCATATTTGCTTCTCAAAGAGAACTAACTTCCTCATTGGGGAAGATGCTATGCTTTATCTCCTTCCACTTCTCGGTTAGAGACGGTCACAAATTTCTTTTACTTTGAATTTCAGTAGCATGCCCATAAACAACTTACATTTTGTATGTCCGTGAAAAGGATCGTCAGTACTACATTATTATGCATCAAATTATACGATGATGAATATATATGATAAATTGGATAATTTTAAAGAAAAAAAAGCTCTTGTGCAGGATTTCTTGTCTTGCCATGATTTCCCTTGGAAGTAAAATTAAAAACCTAATGCTTGTGATTGATCTTACTCGACCCTCGTATAATTATGAAACCCAGCTGAATGCTTTGCTTTGCGCATTGAATTAGAAGACTGGATTTTGCAATGCACAACATAAATTGACTCGATTGATCTTAGCTAGAGAAGCAAGAGATGGGTTTACAATTTGTGAATCTCGTTTAATTGACAGCTTACTGCACCTTCGCATAGGAGATCCTTATTACTTACTGAAGAACATCTGTCACAATAAATCTTACTAATTCATCTTACTAAATGATACTTATTATTATGAATATGATACCAGATGCATATAGCTGTCTGTTTACCAAACGCCTCGTGCATTTCATTTGAGAATGCATTTCTAATTAAGTATGTCTTTTATCTAAAAGTCATATGAGGTTACTCACATGATTATACGTATACGTAAATGATATACATGTTCAAAGTTGCTGGATTCACCCTTAGATAATCTACCACTGAGTAATTGAACTAAAATAAGATAACAATTCTCAAAATCTATTAATCAATCCCAAAGTACTTGTAATCAACTATCTATTTTCACTCCCTAAAGCGTTAAGATCAATTTATTTAACTTCGTAATGTGAACTCGTCGTCTTAACTGTTACAACGCAGACATAACTATTACAATAAAGTGAAACAAGGCCAATGCCCAACCCATCGCGCCTCCAGCCCAGATGGAGTGGGCTTGGGGTCGGAAAAATAAAGCGGGATGGGGAAAAAGTTGTGAGAAACAATAGAATGAAGTCATGTTCCACGCATATACTTTTTCTGCTCCCCTTATTATTTGAAAATTGTTAGGGGGCTGTGGGAATTCCGAAACTTTCTTCCTGCGTTTATATGGATGTCATTTTTACTGCAGATTTGGTTGGCGCTTGACTCCGTGCGAATGGGGTAAAATACCGCTGTGGGTGTATATATTGTTGCAATTACATCACGACCTTAAAACGAGCAAAATTATCCTATTATCTTCCTATTGATCCGGTTATTCATACAGGATGCTGCAACTATTTGACAATACAGGTAATGTTGTACGGTTCTTAAAACATAAGGTGACAAGAATATACTATTTTAGGACTTTATAGATATTGTCACGTTTATTTGCAGAGTCATTATGTTAAAGACTCTTTTCGTTTCATGTCTTATCTGCATAAACTATGATACTTACAACTATTCACTTGCTGTTATAACGCTGATATGATACGAAGTTTAATCGGATAATCCCTAGTTTAGTCCAGGCCACTCCAAATATATACGACGACCCTGGATTCTAAACCTATTAGTATGAAAGAATGCATAAAGTTGAAAGAACCAATATATCTAACTTTCTCCTATTTAGGTTGTTCAGCGTCCATGTAAAGTCAATGTCGCCTTTTATTAAATCATAATGTTGTTTCACTTACCCTTTTTACCAAAAAAAATAAAACTCCTGCAAATGAGATTGTATTCTCATACTAATTTCAGTAGTCTGCATCATCAATAGTTAAAGTTTCCGGTTCCTTTTGGTCAAGCAACTCTTTACCTTTTTTGTAATTTCTATGAGGAGGTTGAGGCTAAGTATGGCCAACTTATCTATGATCTCACAGCCCCTTTCATTGACTTTGGTTCTTGTGCTTATGCTCTTACTTTGCCTTCATCTGCCTTCCTTTCTAATCATAGGCATATCGTTAAATTTTTTCTCCAAGTATACGGGCATTTCCTGCTTTAATATTACGGTGCAGTGGTTTGAATAAGGTTGCTTCTTCGTATTGTGTATCTCTCTGTAGGTTTACTTCAAAATAGGCAAATTTATTACCTTTGTCGCTTTATTTCCGAGTGATTACCTGAATGTTTAAGATAGGTAATTTATTAGTGAATACTCATGCTCATGATTTCCAATCATATATTTTTATGTAAGTATATATATTATTCAAGGAGTTTAAGCAGGGATTACAATTTAGAAACTACAGTACTATTGCATCATACTAGAAATGACTGTATAGAAACTATTTAACGCATTCCATTACATATTATCACAGATGAAAAAAACTTAAGCCTCCACATTCCTCACATGGATTACGTAACCGTGACGCCCTGAAATTATTTGGTCTGTGTAGCTTGTGTTAAATTGTTTTTGATCTATTTATAGTTCAGCTTAATTTTTATAATTATAATTTTTAGTACATTGGTACATAATGATCTATGAATATTATGAGTTACGCCTTTTGAGGGGTATTTTTTCCTGGTAAGGATAGAGAGTAAACAGAACATGCCCATGTTAGATATTCACATGGAATAACTTTCAACAAAATATCCAGCCTTGTTTCTCTTTGCAATGGCTTCACATTCGGAGTTCATCTTTTGAGGACCACAAGAAATTACCCATTTGTTTGAATCATCACTTGATAATTTTAATCTTCTAGAAATCAAATCGTCTAAGTTTGGTCTTTTTCCAATATTGTAAATCTTGTTCTCAAATCCAGTTTTTGAATTCGAATCACTGAACTGATCTGCAAATGGATCATTACTATCAAACTCATTCAATGATTCCAATTCAAATACTTCATCATCTTCATCGCCTCCAATACCAATTGCACCGCCATCCTCGGTACTTGAGGATCCAAGATATACTTCTTCTTCACCCAAGAATGGATTATTAGAGTCTGCTGTTTCCTCTTTGTTTTTTGATTCGTCTTTGGATCCAGTAATGTAAATATCAATACCCTTGATATTCAAATGATTTAAAATATACAAATCAGCGGATGATGGAACTATCCATATTAACTTCAATCTCATATCTTTATGCTCATTTATAATTCTATTCTTGAAGTAATTGAAAATTGAGATTCCGTAAGATATACCAGTGCCACCTGACACAATGGTTAAGTTATCTACAGTTTGGAAAAAAGGTTGAGGAATTGAAGTTTGAAAATATGGTTGAATTGTGTAATCACCATAAGGTTCTATATCGAATCTTGAAGTCTTTACAATCAAATCGACGAATTGAGTTTGGTTGATATCATAAATCGATGAAGCATACGAGAATGGATGAGTTGGAAGAAGCCAAAACTTGAAGCTCTTCATTGAATAGCCTAATCTCAAATGACTGCCTGGTAAAAGCTCTTGATTGAAATCTATCACTCTTGAGTTGAATAATTGAACAATTTCATTCTTATTGATTTTAATTATATGTAAATCTGATCTTTCATTTGATATTATTGTTTTCAATTGAATAACTTTGGAACCAAAAGGAATCTTGATGATGAATTGATAGATCAATAAAGCTATAGATATAGCTGAGATAAGAAACACATCTGGTTTAGCGTGGAAGTTTAATAGTAAAACAAACCCAAAGACAGAGAAGTTATGGACAATATAGAATAAATCATAACTGAGTGATCTAAATGGTTTCCAATTTACCACTGATAATGTTAAGAAAGATGTGAAAACCACTATTCCAAATAAAACATAAGTTTGTAATAATTTCTTTAAAGTGTTGTTTAACATCCAAAGAATAAAAAATGCAATTGAATGTATTAGTGCAAAAAATATTATTATTCTTGATAACCACTTGTGAATTCTTAAGTTATCCAGATAATTATCGATTTTGAAAGGTGAAGGTCTTATACTCAGAAGTATATCCAATGGTAATAAAGCATAACTCAATCTTCCCCATCTTTTGAAAAGAACTGAATACTTTGGAATGTTACCCCAGATACCCATTACATTCAAGAGCAGGAAAGTCAATATCATCCCAGCTGGGAGTGAAATAAACTGTACGAGTTTCAATCCAGTCTTGGATCTACCTGAGCTCCTCCATTTATTATAATAAGCCTTGATTAATGATAACCTAACAAAAAGGAAAACTACCGAGAGGATCAATATAAGATACCCATATTTAACATTCATATAATGTGTGGAGCCATGATGATGATGGTGACCGACTTCTGTACTATTGCCGGAATTGCCGTGTTCTTCTTCCTCGTGTCTAGGGATAAACTGCGGCATCCTTCACCCTAGAGGTACCAAACAGTGAAAACAAAAACAAGTAACAATTGATTATCTTCCCAATTGAAAACTAGGATACTTAGGTGCAGTGCCTATATATATATTTAAACGATCTGACTACAGAGAGTAAATTAAAAAATAAGATAAGACTAAAAAACAGAGGGCTATAGTGTACGAGCAAATATTAATCAAATTCAACTAAATCCATAGGTGTAATAAACACAACACTGGCTCAGTATAGTTAAAATGTTGTGATGCAGTAATCTACAAGTTTTTGAATTGTTTTTTTATAAAATTAATTTTACCTTAATCTCGTCTTATTTTTGCCACTTTCACTCTGAAGAGGTCCCTATTCACAGTACATCATGAACAAAATAAGTACTACAAGAATGATAATCAATACAGGGTTGATCATTTCAATATACTTTACGACAATAGTTCTAGCTATTACTCCACCGGCATGTTTACTAAGTTGTGTTAGCTCTGTAGCTAGACAATCCCGACGTCAACTTTTAAAAGACTTCCCTTTCGTTTGTTACAATAGAATCTTGATGAACAAGTGCTTGGTCGATAAATGTCCATTTGGAAATTATCTAAGTGCAAGAGATCATTTCTTGGGTACTTGCATGGAATTCGTTGAAGGATTGGATAATGATCCAGAGTTCAATTTCAATATGGTCCATCCAATTTGCAATCAAACAGAAGCAGAGTATATTCTCTTTCAGTATTCCCCTCATGACATCATTAATAAGTTAAATGGTCACCCAAAGACTTATTACAAAGTTTTAGCTGATGATGACGAATTAGAAGAAGGGGAATATGCTTTTGAAGATGAAGATGAGGATGAAGATGAAGATGGAGATGGAGATGAAAACGAAAATGAAAACGATAATGGTTATGAAGAGGACGGTGACTCGGATGATAATTCTGATAATAGGGAGTCAAATGAGAGTGAAGATGACAATGACAATGAATCTGAAACTCAATACCCCGAAGGAGAATTAGAAGGTGAAATTGAACACGATTATGACGAAGAGGAAGCGCGTGAAAGAGAACAAGAAGAAGAGGATGACAATTCAGAAACAACTCCACCACCAATTGAATCCGATCCATCTGATGAGTATTTACCTCCAAATAATGATGAAATGGTTTTAGAGAAATGTTCACATAATTTGGATTTTTATTTTGCTGAAGAATTATCGAGAAGAAATGCTATCAGAGAATATGAAAGTATGGTACAATCCAGAAAATACTCCTTGGCAAGAAATCATTCAGTCTCAACTAAGGATCTTTATAAGACACACCAGAAATTGACTAACGCATACTACTCCAAGTATTTTACTATTCATTCAGATAAAGCGTTACAAAGGGCAATGAAAATTTATGCAAAGTCTCACAACACTACTATTATTTTTTCACCAAAAAATACAACAAACGAGGTTGGTGGTAGTATTGATAAATTCAATTCAAGCTCTTTTGTTAATGGGCCCCAAGTAGTTGAAGTTCCAGCACCAAAGAGACCTTCAATATTTCAATTTGAGTTTGCTACAAATGAACAAATTTTAAATCATAAAGCTGAAAATCATGATTCAAATAAGGAATCCGTAGATATGCAAGCAAAACCTAAAAAGAAGAATGGGCCTCAAGGTTCAAGACCAAAGAAGGTAACTTCAGCTACTAACCGTAATAGGAAAACACGTCAAAGGCAAAAAGCAAAGGCTACAAAAGTTCAAAATCAAAGAAAGGCAAAGATTAATAAACAAAAGGTTAACAATCAGAAAATGAATGATGAAGAAAAGAGAAAGAAAGTTCAATTCTCATCAAGTTTATTTGACTCTAAATTGGATCATACAAAGAATGGTGAGAAACATCATGATAATTGATTACAGCAAGTTTTATTTTTCTGTTGTCTTACCTAGCTATATAAATTACATAAAGAGAAAATATTTTAATAAATGATCAAGTATCAATGCACAGCTTTGACGCTTTGATTTTTTTGGTAGTGCGATGTTTTGGGCGTTTAAACAGATCCTTTGAAATTGTAGACGTTGAAATCTTATTTAAATTATCGTTATAGCTAATTGACTCATTAATTGACTCACGTTTCAACATTGTGTGATCTTCAATGTCATTATAGTCTTCTCTGAAAAAATCATTCTTGATCATGAGTTTATCCATCCAATTATCAGGAACGTACCTACCTAAAGATCTAGCAAAGAATCTCTGATATGGACAGTAAATCCAACTAAAATCCACTTCAGAATCCTCTTTAAGATTAGGTTCTTTTATTTCGTCATCATTCAAATCAATTGAAATGTTTGTAACTGAAGGATAAGGTGTATCACGACGTTTGAGTTTACTTACCTTATCTTCAAACTGCCTTTCGTTGTCATTATTAGACTTAGGAGTTGACAATAACGAATAATATTCATCATAATGGTGTGTGATTTTTGGAATTATATGATTTGGAATGTCAAATACTTCAACATTGGTATTTAGTTCATTATTGTAGATTGCATTGTAATCTACTTGATAATAGAGTGGCGGTGGGGATGATGGACTCTCGTTTTCTTCTTCTGTTCTTCTGTCGAGATGTACGTATTCATAGTTGTAACCACGGCCATAAATATATTCACCTTCTTGAGGGTAGTGACCAGATACATTATTGACATCAATAACATCTTCTTCATCTTCATCTTCATCTTCATATTCGGAATCATCATCAATTACTCTCCATATCTCTTTGTAGTATGTACCTTTGATATCGGGTGAGTATGAGGAAGACGAAGGAGAAGATGTAGCTGTGGATATTGAAGCTGTTGTTAATGTACTTGAAGGAGAAAGTGGAGGATAATGTTGTTCTTCCATCATTGGTTGGTATCTAAACAGACTCCTGATGTTATTAATGATTGGATTGTCTGAGAGCATTCAATCTACTGTGGCTTTATGGCCAAAACAAATCTAAACTATATATAAAATGTTACAATGTATTATTGTTGTACAAGTATGCGATTTGGAATTAGAATGTTTCTGGGATTTATATAAGTTTTGAATATATATATATATATATGAGTAAAACCAAAACAGAATAGAAGAATTTAGTCTGTTTTGTTTTCAGTTTAGTTATACGTCAACATTTGTTGTTGGGATATATGGAGTAATAACATGGGGTAATAGTTGAATAAATGTAGGGTAGGGTTTGTGGATATGCCGACAAATAAGAATCCTCGGAACAATTCAATGAGTCATTGTGAACCAAACCTCTTGCCCACTTAACCGACTCCCTATTGATCACATTCTCAAAAAAAAAAACATTTAGCCTTTCTAAGTAGGCTATATCTATGATCGGCTCTTTTTTTTTTTGTTTTTCCTGTGTCACTTTTTTCGTTACATAATCATTGTTCATAGATTAGACATTTGGAGCAGTAATTTGTTGCAGGGTTAATACTCAAATCATCAATGTGGATGTGATTACCACACTTATTACAAATCTTATCAGGATCGGGAATGTTCAAGGACTCGATTGTGGAAGACGATTTCTTGTACCTTTTATGTGACCTCTGATCTTCATCATCATCGTCTTCATCATCATCATCGTCATCATCGTCCCCTTGTAAATCGTTTAATTGTTGATGTAATTGTTGGTTCAAATGTTGATTCAATTGGGAATGTTGTATATGTGGAATACCTTCCTCATCTGCATCAACGTTTGCAACATCATCTCCATCATCATCACTATTTTGCTTGTTGACATCGTACCTATGATTAACAAATTCGTTTGTTAAATCCATCAAAGCCGCCTCAGCAGCTACTCTAGCGGCATTGACAACATGATCTTCATTTGCAATAACTGCAGCAGCAGCTACTGCCTCTGGATCAATTGGTTTAGCTTCTTCAACCAGTACTGATTTCTTACCATTTTTCTTATTACTGTTGACAATATCAACATCACCATTGTCAGTATTATTATGATCAAGTTTCTTGTTTAATAATCTCTTACGATCCATATCGGTATTGAAATTGTTCATTATATTTTGTTTTTTCTTCTTGCTTCGACATTTATAACAGACTTTATAACTTAAATCCTCCACAGATAAAGGATGAGCACATCTATTACAGTTCCCACTCTTTTCTAGGTTAGATCTTCTAATCTTGTCATTCTGTCTACATCTTGTACAAACTTTGAATTTGTCTGAGTCATTTGGACCTGCGCAATGAACACACTTACCCAAAGCTGATCTGTTCAGTTTTCTCGATCTCAAAGATATTCTACACTTGTCACATAGTACAAAATGTTGTTGATTGTTTGGATTATTGTTATTTTCATCTAACATGGATACACCACATCTAGTACATGCGTTTTCCTTTTGTTTCGTCTTCAATTGCCATCTTCTTGATCTTTGTCTTTGTAACTCTCTACAATGTTCACATAATTTGAACTGTTTTTCAGTGAATTGTCTGAAATCTTTGTGACATCTTGAACAATTGGAAAAAACAGGATTCTCAATAAACCCTGCTACTGCACCATTGCCGTTGTTGTTATCACCAATCTTACCATTATCATGGTGATGATTATGACTATTATCAACACTATTTAGCAATTTGTTTTTATTATAAGAAGGTGGAGGAATATGTGGTATCAGAACATTTGAATTCTCTGTAGTTTTCACATTGACATGAGGTTTCACATCGTTATGACTATTATCTGCGTGTGATAATTCCAATTGTAACGCGGGATCAACATTATCATCCACGTCATTACCATTTGTTGTATCTGAATTATTAGTATTGGTGTCATTATAATTATCATCGTTATGGGAGCGATCGGAAGACTGGAAGTTATGAATAGCCTTAGCAACTGCTGAATAAGATAGCGACTCCATGTGAAATTTGAGATCAATGGTGAGTGTGAACTTAATTAATAATTGGGAAATGTTGTGATTACCCCAGACTGATCACTGAAATAGTTTATAACTAAGGACCGATATATCTATGGTTATGAAACACTGGATTCTTAAAGGGAAAAACTAATCTGAAGACATGCGTACAAGCCTTCAGGGAGAACTCTCTGTTTTTGTTCTGGATAGTGGCTGGTGCGGGAGCGCACAAGTGTGGCTGGAACAGGATACGTGGCTAAAGAGCCAACAAAAAAAAAGACTTTCCCAATTGGGAACAGATATCCTAAACAGGTACAGGCTTCCCAATCGGGCAACTCTGTCTAATAAATATTTATTTCGTAGATCAATTAGGCAGTTTTGTATGTATCAAGTTGTAGATTTATTTGTACATCTATTTGGGTGCCTGATGACGAGTATTAGGTATACTTACATCCTTATCTCTTTATGTTATTCTGTGCTATTTTGATCCTTTAAGAACTTTTAACCCTTTAGTCCATATCATTTCCAGTTACTTCGAATTTCCTGTTCTATTCATTTAGTTCCGGTTTCATTTTTTTATAGATCTATAGATATTAGGCACAATCAACAAGATGTCTAACAGGGTCGTGACGGATGAGATCAAAAATCCCTCTATGAACAGCCGTAATAATGACAGCAGTGTTGATTCCAACGATCAGAATGTAGTTGCTGCTTCTGATTTGTTAGACGTTATTAAGAAAACAGCCGCTACCATAGCTAAGGCTTCGGTAGAGCAATCTATCCGAATTTCCCCTGACTCTTCTAAAGTTATCAATTTAGATACAAATAAGAACACGGATGTTGATGGTAATAAAATTATCAATTCTCTCATTGTTCCCAAAAGCACTCCTACTCTCAAGAAGAGAAAGCAAAGGATAAATATAAGGAATAGAATAGAGATAAAGGATTCTCTTAATCTATTAGGTTTCAATGGTAATAGAGAACATAGTGATGAGAAATTCAAGAATAAGATTATAAGATCCTTAGCAAAGACACCAATGGTGTTCAATCAAACTCCAGATGATAATAATTTTCAAGAAAATGTATCAGTTTATATTACAGACCAAAGAAGTAATTTTCAAAACCATGATCGTATTAACGCCGGATCCAATAATCACAACAGTCTCAGTGAGATAGTAC
The DNA here is from genome assembly GCA_024271885.1 of Wenyingozyma ramenticola. Taxonomy (NCBI): domain Eukaryota; kingdom Fungi; phylum Ascomycota; class Pichiomycetes; order Pichiales; family Pichiaceae; genus Wenyingozyma; species Wenyingozyma ramenticola. Next base: position 974,887 of record JANBXF010000001.1, read on the forward strand.
CGAGTTTAGACTCTAATAATCAAAAGGACAATAGTGACAACACCAGTATGATTGTTATAACCAGTGAGAATGCAAAATCCAGATCCAACTTTAATTTCAGAAAATCCCATCGTGATTCATCAAATCTTGTTAATGACTTCAGTACAAATAACTCCGGTAGCATGAAGAACAAATCTAAAGGTAATGGGAATCTTGATTCTACTAGATTTATCATGATGGATCCTTCAAAGATCAAGAAATCGACAAAGATTGATGAATCTGATAGTATAGATGGTACTATTGAAATTGATAAATCTACCGAAGATATAGATATCAATGTTAGACAGAATGCAAATTACTCTTTTTCAAACATGCAAGTAAGAAAGGAAATAAATATGGTGAATGATCAAGAGGGAAAAATGAAACTTCAAGGCTACTTATTCAAACACATACTGAATTCTCCATACCAGACATCTCCGGTAACAACCGCTTCTGTTTCACCATCTTCAACCACAAGAAAATCCAAGATTATAAAGAAGAGGTCTAAACCAGGAAAGGAATCAGAGACATCTAAAAAGAGAAACAGATTGTTTGAATGCTTTTCGAAAAACAATAAGAGTCAATCTGTCATTTCAAAATTCAGAATGGAATCAGATAGCTTTGAAGATGTCCAGCAAGTTCATATTTCGTCAATGAGCACTATTTCTAAGTCATTCAAGAAGCCAATAGACTCTACAGCACATGATGGTACTTCATCTGGTAAGATAATGTCCAATTTATCGAAACCTCAGATTAGATTCAGTGCGCCTTTCTTGAGTACTTTAGATGTCAATAAACCTAGATTTAGGCCGATTGTGAAAAAGGCAAATGTGATTAAAACAGAGAAAGCAATACCAGGACAATTTATTTTGAAAGCAAATAGTTTTCCAGCAAATGAGTTCATAAATAGCAATAAGGATACCCTCTCCAATTCATATACCAGTAGCACTCAATCCACGACTGCAAGCACTTCAACTATTGACGATTCCCTTTACATTAAAGCTGAATGAGTCAATGAGAATTGATACCACTGCGCTGTTATCATTGCTTAAAACAATCGAAGATAATATCTAATATAATTAATAATAACCAATAACGACCCTAATACAACCTAATATTTATGATACCAAACTTCCACACAGAAGAGTAACTCAAATTTATTCAATTTGATTATATATCAATTTGTACTTCATTTTTTAGTAACCTATCTATTTTACATATAAGTCCACGATATGATAACCTGTATGTTGTACTGTAAACTCCTAATACTTCCTATCGTGTTACTCAAGTAGCTACTGAAACTGTACGATATCCTACCCATAATCAGTAATATACTATCTCGAGAATCCTCAAGACAACTAAAAACAAGCCACTAGAAAGTTTGTCGAGCATGAGAGTTTGAAAATTGAAAATGAAGTGAGATACAATCAATTCAAGTAGTGATTATTCTATACATGTTTCTATGAAAGAAGAGAGATATAAAGACAGGTAGATTCGACGTTCTCGGGAAGGCATCGAAGTGTATAATAGGATAGATTAAAATAGAATATAATATCAATAAACGAAGATGAACGTATCGACCTCCACAGTTGCAACAAGAAGAAGAAGAGCAGGAAATACACAATCAGAAGATCAAGAGAATGCAGCAGAATTACAACTTGGACCCGAGTTTCAATTAGACCAGATCGACCATCAAGGTAATATACATCAGTTGATCACATTGAATATCAGTGAAGCAAGGATATTGATTAGAGCTGCTTTGAAAGAAAGAAGAGATATGTTACAAGAGATCGATGGAGGTTTATCCGGTGATATAAGTATGAAAAATGATGGTGAAGAATTAGACGACGAGACATTAGCTAAGATGGCTACTGCCCCAGGTGCAAATGAAGTATTGAGAAAGACTCTAGATCATTTGAGTACTTTTGCAAGGTTCAAAGACGATGAAACTTGTACAGCTGCTGAAGCTCTTTTGAAGTCAAATGAAAATTCAGTTTTACATCCATTTGAAGTAGCTCAATTAGGCTCATTAGCTTGTGAAGATGTCGATGAAGTTACTACTTTAATACCCAGTTTGAATACTAAAAGAGATGATATCGATTTACAGAGAATATTGGACGAATTGAACCGTTTAGAAACTTCTTATTCTTAGAAGGGTTTTGGGTAATTGAACAAATTATCATAATTAATCAGTAGTAAATCCTATATTATTATATTATATTTTGCTATATATTTGTATATTTATCAATCATAATTTATTGTTGTTGACATAATGTCTCATTTTTAGTACCCGTTTTTTCTTCTTGATATTTAATTCTATTTTCATGACAAGTTATTCATTTATTTTCACTTTCTTCAAGTATGAATTGATAATTCTCCATATTGAAATCTTCTTTTAAGAACCTCTTTCCTGACCCAAATTTCCAGTATCTCGTCAAGCAACTATGGGGTTCTAAGTCAATATTGAACCTTTCTTCGTTACAAATACATCTCTTACCTATTCTCATAGTTTTACTCTCAGGACAAGTAGCAAATGGAATATGAGTATATCCAATATCTTCAAAATGATGGACTTCATCTTTGTCTAGTAATAAACTAACAGCAATGGAATGAACTGGAGCATCCCCCCATCTTTCGTAATAGAATCCACCAGTCTTGTCTAAATAATTGAAAAAATCTATATAAGGTTGAGATCTGAAAAAATTCAAATCTCCAACTTCAAAATTAGACCAGAAATGACATAAGTTGTACGAGGAATTATACTCTGGTACTGCAACTGCTTTTCCTGGAACTGAATTTTGATCAGTTATGAATTCTATCAGACTATTAGGGTGCAAATGCTGTGGATATTCATTCAAGAAATCTTCAACTGTATTCCATAAACTTGGTATAGTATCTTCGTATTCTAATAAAGAAATAACAAATCCATATTTTTTCTTGTTTTCACGTAATACTTTGAAAGGATCCATTTGAAAATCACAAAAATATTCAACATCTGGTTCAACTCTAAAATAGTAATCGTATTTCATCAATAATTCTTGCCTGAAGAAAAAACCTGAATTAAACCTACACATATTTCTATAGGATTTACTAAATCCATAAATGACTTCATTTGAAGTCATTTGTTCTACACATTCATCATATTTGGTAAGATTGATATGTCCAGGAGTATTCCAATCATTTTCTGGAATCAATCCGTAATCTGTCTTCCCACTAGCCATAGCACTAGTTTCTTCTTTGAATTCATCAGTGAATGGAACATCATTCAAAAAAGTCCATGTATAATGATAATCTCTATTGAAACGATCTTCTAAGGATCTCATAGATTGCAAAACACTAGGTAACTCCCAATTACGACAAAGCATAAGTATTGTTGCATTTTCTCTCTTATAAACACCAGGTTTAGGAGGATCGGGAAACACTGCAGATAAATATGAATTTGAAGCAGGTTTCAATCTTGCTGCTTCGATTGTATGATTTGCAAACTTACTTCCTTTGATTCTCTGTTCAGCTAGAGCTCTATAGTAGTCAAGACCCTTGCCTCGCGTGCTTATACTTGAAATTGACCTATCTATTTCAAAATACCACGCTGAGTATATGGTGATCAGCGTCAGTATAAGTACCTGCTTCAACATATTTTTTTGATTTGGCGTGGCTAAGCTTTATCTTTCTTTTTCGAAATGAATGGTATGAAGATTTGAGTATAGGAAAAGAGAAAACAGATGAAAGATATCAGCACCAAGCTCTTGGTCCACACTAACAACAAAGATAGTTGAAAGGATACGATTATATACAACAAAAGTTTATCTGAAGGAATGAAAATGGTGCAGTGGTAAAGAATTTCACCGTGCTTTATACATTATTGTCAAAAAGCTTATAACCGATGTGCGGCTTCATAATTGAGATCTGCCCATTTTTGTCTGTTTTATTGATTATTTATGTCTGTTTGACTCGGATTGATGAAATTTGATTACTTTTGTAACGATACTATGCAATACTATATACTATACGTTCTATAAAATCTATATTTTTTCAAGTACGGGAAGACTAATACTTTCATTAGTCTTAATATGCACATCGCTTACACCTTTCAGTCCTCCTTTTATAACACCACCTACTGGTCCGTATTTGTTTTTATCACACAAGAATGAAATAACAGCACTGATATTTTCCAATATCTCCTCTGCTTCAAAATCAGAGTACCCTATGACGATGGAAAGACATGTACCTGTTGATGGAACAAAACTTGTATTACGTACAATTGATCTTACTTGATTTAAAACATGTCTTGGATCACACCTTTCATCTTTCAATTTATGTGATTTGGATACTTTTGAAAGTCTAGCATTGATATCTGCTTTCGCAAATTGAATCATATATGGTAATTTCTTATTACTTCTGTAAAATGTAGCACCGAGTGTATCTTTCAATAAATGGAAAACTCTGTGATCAGCCATAACCATATCATTCTCATCGTATAAATTTTTTACATTCCTAGGATTAGAAGCTAATGCTCTCAATTTCTTGAAACTGATAATCTTTTGGAAAGTATCTTCTGTTGGAGATCCTTTCTTGGTAAGTGCCTCTCTGTATGGGATCGATGGATCTTTAGTCACCAATACAATTGATTTTGATTTTGATTTTCCAATTTTGTTTGGGATCGGTCTGTTTGAATTACAGAAGTTAGTAACATATAAAGAATGCAAAACGTCAAAACACAGGAGGAGTCACTTATACATACATTATTCTTGGGATATGGTCGTTCTTCAATGCTGTTGGTTCTCTTGTATCTATAATAACAAGTATTTGTTCGTGATGTTTTCCATCACCTTTTTGTTTTCTAATATGCGCTTGTAGGGCTTTGATTGACCTCAAAGCCTGTGCTTCAACCTCAGGACCAAGCACAAAATTCTTCATTGCCTATACTATTTGCTAAAAGTCTCTTAGAATAAACTAACAAAACCACTTGAAAGTCACGAATTTAAATATATTTCATGAATAAGAAAGACTAGTTAGACAAAAGAGAGAAAAAAAAATTTAATCAGTTCGAGTGCGGCTTTTTTTATTCTTTAAACGAAGCAGCTTCTGTTTCTCCTGATAACTGACTGCTACCTTCTTCTTCTTATTCCTGATGCTACATATAGATTTCAAAGCTTAATTGAAAAACATAATGCATATATTTAACCTGATTAAAGATACGTTTCTTTGGACTACTCTTGTACCTACCAGTGGCATCTTCCAAAACAGTGCCAAGTTAACCTTAGATAACATAGAAATACCAAATAATTATAATGATAACAATATACAACAAGAATTTGAAACGAAGGATAAACATTTACCATTGGTAATATGGCACGGAATGGGGGACTCATATAACTCATCATCGATTCAAAAAGTGACATCTATTATTCAAAGTTGCATTCCATCGTTATTCGTATACTCAATCTTCATAAATCCTGATGATTCAAAAGACCAACAAAGTTCAATACTGGGGAATCTTAATGAACAAATCGATTACGTATGTGAGCAATTATCGAATGTTACAGAATTACAAGATGGATTCAACGCAATAGGGTTTTCACAAGGTGGGTTATTCCTGCGTTGTGCTATGGAGAAATGTGGATTACCTATAAATAACCTTATAACTTTTGGATCCCCACATAATGGAGTCACTGATTTGCCACAGTGTGGGGAATACGATTGGATATGTAAGAAACGTAATCAGTTGTTGAAATCACAAGTATGGAAGGAGGATATACAGAAAAGTGTCGTACAAGCACAGTATTTCAGGGATGTTTCATCTCAAGATGCTTATTTGAAGTATTTAGAACATTCTGGATTCTTGGTTTTTCTAAACAATGAATACGTAGCTGAACCAGAGTACAAGGAAAACTTAATCAGATTGCAAAAACTTGTAATGGTGATGTTTAGTGAAGATACTATGGTGACTCCGAAAGAATCAGCTTGGTACCAGGATATTGATTTGGATACTGGCGAACTATTGGAGTTCCAAGAAACTAGTGGGTTTAAGTATGATTTAATTGGGATGAAGACATTATATACAGAGGGTAAGATTGATTTCTTGACTATAGACGAAGATCATATGGTTATTTCTAACGAGTTCTTACTCGATATTGCATTGAAGTATCTATAATCTAATATTATTTAATATACATTTATCTATCTAGCTATACAATTTCTATATCAGAACCTAGAAGCAAAGCTAATTCATCATAATTAGCATCATTTTCGCCATCATCACCAGTAACATTAGTTGACATATTATTATTAGTATCAGCAGTATTTAATTTTTCAATGATATCAATTGGTTTCGATTGGTTGACAGATAAGTTATGTGCACTTCTGCTCGTTATATCAGTAGACAATGTCACAACAGAAGAATTCATACCAATAGTGGTCGTATCATTCGAAGTTTCGCAGAATAAGGGTTTATTGAACTCATTAACATGTCTCTTCTTATTAAAATCAACAACTATATTCTCTTCAACCTTTGACTTGGACTTGACTTTGCTCTTTGTTTCATTCTTGGAAGAACCTGGATTTATAGACCCTGTAGTGATTTTATTCAATGTACTTGTAAAATCGTCAGCACCCCATACTTCATCGTACTCACTATCATTATCCATATCCGACAGAAGCTTTTGTCTTTTGGTTCTTTCATTTCGGGGCCTTTTCTTGAAAGGATTAGATGACTTGATTTTAGATGAAGTAGAATCCAAATCCTTCTGTTTGTTGTCTACAGGACTAGCCGCTACTTGCTTTGGTTCGCTGGATTTAGTGATAGGAGCAGTAATAATAGAAGACGCTATCGATACAGATTCAGGAGAAGGTAATTTCCTCGTTGTAATAGAAGAATTCTTCTGAGTAGGTGGAGTATATGCGAAAGAACTGAATTCATATTTGTTATTACTACGACTCAATTTCTCTGCTTTTTCGATAGTTCTAAACAAATCCTTTTCTTCTTGGTTCAGATCAGTTCGTTCCTCTATTCCTGTTATCTTACAAGACTTGGAATTGTCTTGATTCTGCAATGGAACCAGTTCGGTTTCAATGGGTGTACCTGATGGTACTGCCAATTTCGTAACTTCATCAAAGGATGGAAAACTCCCTTGGGTTTGGGTAGCAAAGAAATGAGATTGAGATTTATCAGAAATTGATTCACGACAACATAAATGACGACAATTTGATTTATCCATACATGAATGAAGACACTTCTCTTTAATAAATTTAGTATGCGAAGATTTAGGCTTGGGTATACCTTCTTTGCAACAAATATGACGACATTTGGATCTGTCTTTGCATGGATGATTACATCTATAATTACCGTTCGGTAATTTACTGCCATGTTTCAAAGTGAATGTTGTATCTGGTGATTCATCATTTTGTTCCTCCAACTGAGGAAGTTTCGTTGCTGGGTCTGGTACATTTTGCTGCTGTTGTTGTTTAGGTTCAGGTAATTTAACAGAGTTGAAAATTTTATCGAGTAATTCATCATCAGTGGATCCGAATTCACTCAATGAATCATCCAAAGTTTGATTCAATATTGAGTTCAAATTCTTATTTTGTGATAAACCAGCTAAAATCGAGTTAACATCTATTGATTTGGGTAAATCTGAGTTGATGCACCATTTCTCTGATTGGTTTAATCCTGCCAATTCATCAAAGTTCAAGAAAACTTCTATTTTATCTTTTAAATTGTACAATTTAACAGATACTTGAAATCTTTTAGAACACTCTTTTAGTTTCTTCACTGGTAATCTTCTAAAATCAACCAATTTAACAGGGTTGGAAATTTGTGTTACTAGATTAACAAAACAGTTCGTGCCATTCCAAATATGATTGGCAGTAGAAGGATTCAACAAGCCAAGTTCAATGGATATAGTCACTTCAACGTAGTTTTTAACACTTTCTAATTTTGAACTAACAACTTTATGACTGTTGTATTGCAATTTCAAGAAACTCAAAGGAATAGTTTTAACACTATTAATGATTTTAGTAGCTCCACCTGGTCTTAAACCCAAATAATACTCAATTTTATCACGAGGTAAATTGATCAAATCATTGAATGTAAATATATTAACATTGGCAAATTTTCTAACAGATACTAAACCTATATCGTGCAACTGTCTTAGAATCATTGGTGATTTCTCCCAACATTTACCAGCCATACATCTGTATAATTGTAAAGTACTCAATAATGATTTTGAATCTTTTAATTCTGTGAAGATATCAATAGCAGCTTTTAATATTCTTGGAGATTGTTTGAAGACATAAAATTTGTCAGATAAGAATACCTGATGTAATTTCATAGACCCTGGATAAACAGGGAAGGTAAGTCCTCCAAGCTCATATTGAATAATCAATGATATTTTATCTTCATTGTTTTCAAGTTTTTTATTTTCAACTTGAAATTTAATCAATGGATTCGAATTTATCTCTCTGTATAACTTTCTCTCATGATACTTAAGTCTAATCTCATTGAATTCATCGGAACGACTTAAAAGTTTTAGTATATCCAATAGAGATCCTCCTCCACTTGTTTTCTCTTTCCCCAAATCCATGAACAATTTAACAGTTTCGATGAAAACATAATGTTTACACATAGCATCACCGAACGGAGTACATTTATATTTACCACGTTCAAGGTGGACTAGATTTTCATCAATGAGTTTATCAATGACAACCTCACAAAATCTTAGAAGTCTCTCTTGTAAATCAGAGTTATTTCCAACTCCAGTTATCTCCTTAGATATACTTTGATAAGCCGTGGGATTTTTCAAGAATCTTTGATAAAAGAAAGTTGATTTCAACCAATCTAATGCAGTTTCAAGATCTGTTATTGTCCCTAATAAGATTTCAGAAGCTATATGTTCAGCCAAATGAAGATGTAAAGAACTTTCCAATTTTTCATTCCCTTTCACAAATCTTTCATATTTGGTTTTATTTTCATTATCAGTCATGATCACAACACATCCTTCTTTTTCGAATTGAGGTCTACCAGCTCTTCCCAACATCTGTAAAATATCAATTTCTGAATATTCATCAAAGGAACCATTATTCCATGCTTTTGTACCTTTTATTATAACACAATAAGCAGGTAAATTAACACCAACGGCTAAAGTACTAGTAGAACAAAGAATTTTCAAAGATCCAGTTTTGAAACCTTCTTCAATTAGTTTTCTTTCATCTATGGATAAACCAGCGTGATGATAAGCAATTCTGTTATTCAATAAAAGTTGTAATTCCTTATTATTCGTTTGAATTATGGGTTGATGTTGATCATAGTTATTCCCAAGGGTGGAAATTTCTCTTGTTTTGGATGCCAAAAATTTAGCAGTGGAGATACATTGATTTCTAGTAGGACAAAAAATAATCACTGGTTTACCCTTTGAATGTAAGCTCAACACTTCGATCAATTTATTATTCAAGAATGAATCAAATTGATAAGCGTTAGTTGAAGAGCCGCCTGTTTTATAACCATAAACGATTTTATTCAGTTTGACAGCTCTATAATTATCATCAAATTTCAAGATTGTAGCATGTTTGTAATTTGTAGTATGTTTCAACCAAGATGATAAATCTTCAATATTTGGAATCGTAGCAGATACAGCAATAATTCTAAGATTGAAATTCATTCTTTTCATTCTTGTTACTACAACTTCTAAAATAGTTCCTCTTTTCTCTTTCAATGAATGAATTTCATCGACTAATAACAATTGAACCAATTCCAATAATTTCTCATAATCAAACCATCTACGTGATAAAACATCCCATTTTTCCGGAGTACATATGATAATATCTGATCTTTTAACACTATCAATCTCCAGTGAATTAGTATCACTTGTCAACAAGCCAACGGACACACCCAAACTGTTGAATTTCTTCAACCAATCTTGATATCTTTCAGAGCACAATGCTTTCGTCGGAGCCATGTATAAGACTTTAACATTTCTAAATTTTTGTAAATCTTTCGATTTTGAGATCAGTAGTTTGATAATGGCCAATTCGAACAAGACAGTCTTACCTGACCCGGTAGGAGCAGAGACAATACAATTTGAAGATTCGTTGAATAAATCATGAAATGATTCCGATTGCATCTTATTGAAGTATTGGAAATTGAAAACATTTTGGAATTTATCGGGCAATATCGATTTAGAGAGGGTATAATTATTCTTATGTTGTTGATGTGCTTCATTCTGATAAGGAATAGATCTTAGATATGGATTGGGTACCTGATGTGGTAAGTTATAAGAAAGTGATTCCAAATAGTCGTCATTTTCCTGGTGAAAATCATAGTACGATTGATCGTCTAAAATCCAATTATTTGATTAGTTAATTTTGTCCTTTATTACAGAATAGACATTAAAGTTGGTGAGGACAAACCAATGATTTCATTATCATCACTTTGCAAGCATTTGTCGATGTTACTAAGTAGACTCATTAGGTGTATAAGTTCATTTGCTTATCAAATACAATGTTACCATATGATGTAATTTGTAACATAGATCAATAAATAAGAGGAAATTTAATTTAACCCCAGAAAAATGAATTAAGTGGCACCCGATCGACGCAGGTAATCGACGCGTTGATGCATAGGGAGAAAAGAAACAGGTGGTTTTCTTTATCTGTTTAGCTGTAAGGGGTAATTGAGTATGTAGAATAATAAGGCCAAAGTGGTGACTGTTGTGTACTAGAAGCATATATTATAGTGAATATATTGTGAATACAGACATTGAAAGTGAGTACTGTTAGATAATTGACTGAGTTTTATTTGATTTTGTTTAATTTAGGAATTTTGAAATGAATGATATAGAACATTTTGCAATAGGCGGCGGTAATAGTGATGAGGTGACTGAATATAACAATGAACAAGACTTCAAGAACCCTGGGTATAGTAGTGAACTTGAAATGATGAGTGATGAAGAGGTGGGTGTGAGTAAATCAGACACTAAAATCGATGAAGTTTTGGACGATGAAGAGAAAGAGCCAGAAACTAATGACGATGATAATAATAATAATAATAATAAAGACAAAGAAAGTGAGAGTCGTAGTTTATCAAATGGGTATCAAACTGAGGAGGCATTAGAAGAAGATTTAACATATGAAAGTGATGAAGAAGAGATTGAGACATTTGATGTGAATGATGAGGATAAACAACCAATTGTAGAGTCGATTAATATGCCACCATATGTGGGGTTAGACGAGGAGATATTTGAGCAAGTTGAAGAGGAAGAAGATCACTCAAACAGAGGAGAATTGGATGATTACTTCGAAGAGGGAGGGGAAGAAGTTGTGGAAGTAGGGGAAGAAGAAGAGGAAGTGAAAGAAAGTGTCTCTAATAATGATACAATGGGAGAAGTGTTAGACGATCATTATGAAGGTAAAGACGAAGACGAAGAAGAAGAAGAGGAGTATGCGATAAAAGAATCTAGTGAGTTAAACGACAGTGAAGAAGAATTAGAAAAAGAAGAAGAAGAATATCTGAAAGACGAATATCTTCAAGAATCTCATGAAGAGAATGATGATAATAAACAAGAGAAACATATTAATGATACAATTGAAAGAGAAATACCCCCCATTGAAATACCGATATATGTTGATATAGGTACTGAAATATTGAATCTTTTCCCTAGTGAATATGAATTAAAGGAAGAAGAGTATCAAGGATTAAGATACATGTTTGAATCCATTGAAATATTTGAATCATTATCAATTGATGAATTTATAAAAGAGATTAAGAGTTTCATAATAAGAGAATTGAAACTATTTGATTGTTTTAATTTAACACTTGTTATAAATTTAAAGAATGAACAAAATGTGAAATTACAAGAATTGGATAATGAAGTTAATAAATCTACTAAGATAATTGAATTTCTCAAAATTTTTAATAAATTATGGAAAAATACACCAAATGCAAAAGATTTAATAAGATTTTTATTGATTAAAATAGAGACAAATACAAATTTTGAAACTATATTTACAAGATTACAACAAGTTAGTGAATTAGGATTAGGATTTGATGAAGTTGATATTCATAATATAACTAAGAGTAAACGTAAGTTTGCAAATGATGATGATATTGATAATAACAACGACAACGATTTGGGTACGATAAAGAGGATTAAAAAATAAGGTAAATTAATTAATTAATTAATAATTAATTGTATAAATTAATATGTTTTCTTTTGTTTATATTAGTTTTAAAACCACACTATTTAGTAAATTAGTATAAAAAAGACAGAAAGAACATTACATTAGATATATGTTTTGTTAATAAAAAAGATTGATAAATTGATAAATTGATCAAAAACTTCCTTAGTTAGTTAAAGCCTTTTGAGATAATAATCTACCTTTTTGTCTTGAGTTTAATCTAACTTTCTTTTCATCTTTAGCTTTTTCAACATTTTCATCTTCTTCAGTTACGGTTAATTCAATATGAGAAGGAGATGATTGGTAAGCATTGATTCTACCATGAGCTCTGAAAGTTCTTCTTCTCATCTTTGGAGCTTGGTTAACTTGAATATGAGAGATGACTAATTTAGAAACATCTAAACCTTTGGCATCAGCATTTGATTCTGCATTCTTTAATAAATCTTGAACAAATTTAACAGATTTAGCAGGCCATCTAGCTCTAGTAACACCAAATTCTTTACCTTGAGCGGTACGACCAATAGAACCGTTAAATCTTCTAAATGGAATAGCTCTCTTATGGTCAAGAACTTGATCTAAGTAAATCTTAGCTTTTTCTAATTTCCAACCATTGATAGCTTGAACGGTTTCTCTTGTATTTTTATAAGAAACTCTTAAATAAGAACCTCTAGCAGAAGCAGAACGAGCTGGATTTGATGGAGTAGCAGCGTAACGAGTCATTATTTGAAGTTTGAAATGTTTGATCTGTCTATAAGGTAAAATACAAATAAGTTCTTTCAAATGGATAAACTATTAAGTAGTATGAAAAGTAAAATACAAAGTGAAAGGATGAAAATTGGACCAAAGAGAGGACAAATCGAAACTTCTTACTCTCACTAACTAACTAACAAACTGCACCCATACAAACAGAATTAGACAGTGAGGCCTAACAAAAAATTTTCAGATTTTCAGAATGAGGGTTGATTACCCGGGTTAATAGTTTTTATTTTGGATAATCTTCTTCAGGCTGTGCGTTTTTTTAGATTGTTTGCGCGGATTGTTAGGGGTGTGGGGTGTGGGTCTTGGTTATTATCTGTAAAGTTAATAGTTTTAGCGAATATTTCTGTGACTGCTATTTGTGGGATTGCCCCCAGGTACAACAATTGTCTGTTGTTGTAGTGTGGTAATTACAATAGACGCGACGGTTAGGTGAATTGTGGCACAGTTTATCCACCAGTGGCGCAGCTGGAATATCTCCCAAAACGAGGCTGGTGTCTGAAACCGCATTCGGCTTGTTAAAATGATAAGCAAGTAACTCCTATGTTAATGTAATGATTGTAAAGAAGGAGAGGATATCAGTGAATAATAATAATTCAATAAGATGTTTCAAATACAAGTATTGATACTACTAATATCATCATTCATCTTATCAATAGTATCTGCAATCGATCTTTCTGATAAACATCTTAGTGATTATAATAAATTAACAAATTTACAAGGTTTACATCATATTACAAAAGAACAATCAACTCCACCTTCTACAAAATTCACTAATTGGTATGTTAATATATATGATCCAATAAATAATAAAGATTCTCAAAATGAAATAACTGGTATTGAAAATTGTCCAAAGGATTCTCAAATTTGTGGAATTGTTTCAGTTAAATTACCAGGTACTGAAAATAATTTAGTTACTGAAATTTATAGTTTTTCAAATAAATTAACTCCAACTTTCCAAAGTAATGACACTGAAGATTCAATCACTGTACAATTGAATGGTGCTAATTGGGGAGAATATACTTTGAATGCAGAGATTAAATTCATCTGTTCAAATGAAGAAGATGATAATAAAGATGATGATGAGGAGGTATTACGATTAGACCAATGGAATTATTCAAATGTTAAATTCGTAGTAAAATCAAACAATGCATGTTCAAGTGAAAGTAATAATGGTAGTGGCAAGAAACCAGTATCAAATAAACCAAATGATCAAGATGATTCTAAAAATTGGGGTTTCTTCACATGGGTTTTCATATTATTAGTCTTGTTCTTAGCTTCATATATTATATTCACATTATGGATAAATAATTCAAATAGAGTTGGTGGTTCAAGTGATATAATGAATGAATTATTCGATTCTATAATAGAAACTTTATCAAAATTACCTTTATTCTTGAAAGAAATATTCAATAAATTTAGTAATAATGGTAATAGAGGTGGTTATAGTGCTGTATAAAATGAATAAATACAAATACAAATTCAAATATAATATAATGTAATTATCTACTACTTTTTTATATATTTATTAAGGTTATCAATAGTTTTACTTATAGAAACAGCCAAATATTCCTTTTTCTTATTCAATGAATATATTTGATTTTTAATATCTAAATCTTGTTCTTTCAAATCACTTAAATAATCATCACTTGATTTAACAATAAATGATTTACCTAATCCTTCCCAAACTTCTTTATTTCCACTCTCTCTTATATCCCTTGATGATATCTCTATTAATTTTCTATTCTGTTCTAATTTTAAAAGATTCATCTCAACTATTTCATAATCTCTTTGTTGCGTTTGAAGTTGTTTATCCATCTCCACCAACATCTTTTTTTTTAAAATTTAGTTAGTTTTCACATTCTTTTTTTCTATATCATCTAATCCAAATAATACACACCTTCTGTAATGCTTCATTTTGTCCCGACATCTTGTATTACTATTCAATTACTTCAAACAACTAAGACATCACTATCAAATAAATCATTCACTATTAAATAAATGGCAATTTGATGATCAACTTCCAAAAGACGCGTCGAACTCTTTTCGACGCAGGCACATTTAATTTCAGTTTATCTATTTATATATACGTGTATAGAATAGGTTTAGACAACAGATAGAACTATTCTTTGTTTTGTGAATAGATGATTATACCCAACCATGCATCTGGGGATACCTAAAAAACACGATCTACAACCAAAGGGGAATAAAGGTAAAAATAAATCCATATTACCTATTTATTCAGTTAAAAATTTACAAGATAATTTTAAAAGTTTGAAAAAGACAAGTTATATTAAGATAATAATTTATTTATTAATTTCAAATTTTATAATTAATCAATTATTTGGTATAAGAATCATACCATTCTTGAGTGGTTCCAATGAAAAAGGAACATCAAAGAAAAATTTCAATCATTTAACAAATAAAGAATCATTACAAAATATACAAACAAATCATGGAATTTATAAAAATGAAATCCCCATTGAATCAGTTTATATTTATCCACCAATTGAACATGCTCCATTATTAAGAGAATTAACTGTGAAAAAACTATTTTCAAGAAAGAGAAGTTCAACAAATCCAAATGAAAGAGTTTATGTGTATGATGATGAAGATGATGAATTAGATAGTACAGGAAATGAAATTAAAGATTCAAATAATGATTTAAAGGATAAATCAACAAGTCCATTAGAGCAAGCTAAATTAGCTTTTAAAGAAAATGGTAAAAAGGTGTATTCAAGACAACAACAACAATCTCCAAAAGTTGTTATTGTTACAGGTTTAGATTTTGAAAAATTTGAATTAGGTCATTTAACTAAAATTGCACAAAATAGAGTTGATTATGCACATCAAAATAATTATGGTATTTATATAAGATGGATTCAAGAATTTTTCCCCTCTTTGGAAGAATTTAAAAATGATAAAAAATGGGTTAAATTATTTATAATGAGAGCTGCAATTCATGCTTTTCCAGATACAAAATATTTTTGGTATCTTGATGAAAATATTTTAATTACCAAGAATGATATTGATTTAATTCCATATATGTTACAATCTGAATCATTAGAACCAATAATGATTAGAGATCATCCAATTTTCTTACCTGGAGGAACAATTAAAACATATAAACATAATAAACCACAAGATATTTCATTAATTTTAACACAAACAAAGACAGGTATATCAACAGATTCATTTATATTAATAAATGATATTTATGGACGTGGATTACTGGAATTTTGGCAAGATCCATTAATGCGTAAATATCAACAATTTCAAAATTTTGATGAATTTGCATTGATTCATATTTTACAATGGCATCCTGTTATATTATCCAGAACAACTATTGTACCTGCAAGAACAATTAATTCAATACATCCAGTCTCAAATAATGGTGAATCAGAGGCATTAAAGGAAAACGGTATAGATGAAGATATGTTATATTATCAAGATGGAGATTTAGCTGTTAATTTTAGTGGTTGTGAAGAGTATCATACTTGTGAAACTATTCTTGATCATTATTGGAAATTAACACACAAACAGTGATAAATAATAAATAATAAATAATATATATATACAAAATTAATTAATTTTATACCGATGGACTTGGTGGATTTGATGATGTGTTTGTATTTTGTTCTAATAATTTCAAAGCAATTTGTCTTCTACGATCAGCAACTTCTTTTGAAACAGAAGGTAAAGTGTTTGTATGAACACCAATTGAAGAATTATTATTCAATCTCTTTATAGTTCTTAAATTACCTGTTTCAATATCATCATCATTGAAACCTTTAATTAAACTTAACTTTACTGAAGAATGATAACAAAATTTAGAAATTGGTTTTAATATAACATGTAAGAAATCTGGAAAGAATTGAATGAATGCAAATGTATCAGATGCATCACCTTTTATACTTGTTGTATTACTCGATGATGATGTGTCTGATGTTGGTAAAAGATCTGAGATTGAATTTGTTTGTAAGTATCTTAGATAAAACCAAGAGATATAAAATGAATTAAAGATAGGTATAATTGGTTCAATTGATCTTAAAAGTATTGAAATGATCAATGTAATTGATAAGATCAAAAATGGTAATTGACGTAACCTCAAATGAATCAAACCTTTGAATAATTTAATATTATGCTCGGGAACCAATTGTTTCAATACAACTATAAAACCCATGAAAATAGACCAAACACCATGATTTAAAGGTTTTGTCAATTCTTCAATATCCTCAGTGATCAAATCGACGAATAATTTAGTCAATACACTAGAAAGATTAGCCAGAACACCAACAAACGTCAAAAATACAACAGTCTCTGAAAATATCTTAGAATTCGTTCCTAATGATTCACTATAATTCCAAGATCTTTCACAGTATTTTGTACCTAAATACAATATCACAAACCCAATGATAAACCTAAGGATGGAAATTTCAACAAAAGTCGATATGAAAACAACCCAAAAATGTGAAACTAACTGTGATGGAACTAATTGTAAAGAAGGTATTGTTATATCACTTAATGAAATTGTGGTACTGGTACTACTGGTGGTTTGTTCTGAAAGACTTTTATACCTTAGACTAAGTGTCATTAATGAAATTGAAGTATAGAAAATCAAGTACATTAATGTCACTACAGGTATTGTCTTTAAGAATCTTAATGAGATCATCTTTCTGTGTTCAGTACTACCAAGTTACCTACTATAAACATATAAACATACCAAACACATTACAAACACATTACAAACACGTAGATAAGCCTATATAGAGAGATATGTCATGCTCAAGTCACCAGCCACAAACACACACACGCCCCAATTAACACAGCCACACAACAATAGAGCGACAATAAACTACACAATTATCACATGGGCTTTCTTCTAACAAAGCGTAGTAGATAAGATAAGGCAAGATAATGTACGTACAGTGAAGCAAGGGAAGTGAGTGAGTGAGTGGATAGTAAGTGTGCAGGTAGGGTACTAGAGAACAGTAATAGGTTGATATAATATATATACTCGAGTCGATTGGAATTAGAACAGAAATATGAGTGGGGTAATATCGAATACAGAGAGTAATGGAATAAAGGAGGAAAAGAGTGAAAATCCGGGGATGATTAAGAAAGAGTATAGTGATAATGATAATGATAATGATAATGAATCTAGTCCAAGTTCCCGAGAAACAAGTATAGATGGTAGTGGTGGTACCACAGGGAAGAAGAAAAGAATTATACGTAAAGAGACACAATTAACAGAGGAGGAAAAAAAATTACATCATATTAAAAGTGAACATAAGAGAAGAGCACATATTAGATCAACTTTTGATAAATTAGTTGAACTTGTACCTGATTTAAGTCCAAATGAAAGTAGATCTGAATTGACTGTTTTAACTAAGTCTACTGATTATATACGGAATTTAAGAGAAGAAAATTCGAAATTGATTCAATTAGCATTGGATAAAGGTATTGATATACCTGATTCCTTAAAATGATTATATATATATGTATACACTATGTAATCCCATCAAATACACCTTCAGGCCACCAAGTTGGTATAAATACTTTAACTCCAATATTATACTCATTTGTCATGTCGATTTGATTCGATTGATCAGTTACTTTTAATTTGAATTCATTATTACCTACTGAATTATCATCTACAATATGTTTTAAATTCACTAATGATATACCAATATCATCTTCTATTCTTATTATATTCCCAATAACGTTTGAACTTGCTCTTTTCTTTATCTTCTTAGAACTACCAAATGGTGAACTGGATAATGTAGATACAGATTCAGATTCAGGTGTATTGGCGGTTGTCGTTTCACTATCTTTGATAATTTCAAGACTATAATTTCTATCAATTATACTCTTAAGTAAATTGATTACTTTTGAATTGTAATTTGGTAATATAGTATCATTGATTGAATCATTATCCATATCAATAATAAAAAATTGTACAGGCATAATTCTCTTTCTTATAACTCCATTTATGTAAGTTCTAATAGTCAATTCTTGACCTGTATAACAACCTTTATTCAAACTTAATCCATTCATGAAATCTAAATTGTTTTCAAAAGGTAATGATGAAGTTTCTGTGCTTAAGTAATCATTTGATTCAGATATACCTTCAATTAATCTTCTCTTTGTATATATCATTTCATCCTCTAAAATTTCAATATCTGCAAATAAAGTCAAAAATTCACTGCTTAATATAGATTCAATTGGTGTACTTGAATCCAATGTGAATTTCAATCCAAAATTAGGCGATCTATCATCAATACAAAGACTCTTTATTGGAACATCTTTGTTGAACAATATTTCGTCTTTTATTAGTTTATTTGAGAATTCAGTTGACGTGATTGGTGAATTTGATAGCGAGTTATTGAAATATTCTGATTTCAAATTGGTTAAATATTCATCAAATTCTTCTGAATTATTATAGTAATACCAATTTTGTATCGAATTATTATCGAATTTTTCTAATTTAACATTTGATCCTAATTTATGGAAATTGAACATCTTATATACAGTTGGTAAATTTTTCGAATCTAATTCTAACAAGAAAGTAGGTTCATTGGTGTTCTCAACGTTATTATTGAACGGAGTTGGATGTATGAAAGTATCAGACAAGACTCTTCCTTTGGAATTCAACAACATCGAATAAATCCCATCTCTTCTTATTCCAATTTTATTCAAATCATCATCTTCAAGAAATGAATCTTCATGTAAGATCCCATAATTCGAATTTTTTATATCTTCTTCATCAATGTGTAACTGTTGATTCAATAACTGATGCTCTAGTTCATCCTTGGGCGTTATCGTATATTGATTCTTTTTGATAAAAGTAGGCAATAATTTGGAAGTTATCAACCCATTTAAAAACTTTGTCGAATCTGAGCCTGATACCTTTATGAAAGATTTAGACTTCAATTGTATCAAACCAGAAGATGGGATAGTTGACAATGATCTGATAGATCTACCAACAAACAACCTTCCAAGCATTGTACCCTTTACTTTGTCTATCTACTTACTTACCCACCAGCTATCAACTGACTATCAACTAACTAACTGACTAACTGACTAACTGACTAACTACCAACTGACAATTAATAAGCCAATCGCGATGTGGGGACAATGATTTCCATTTTACTTAACCATCTAAAACTAATAACTACCAACTATATCAATTTCGTTAATTATCATTATAGTATTCATTATAGTATTCATTACTTATCTTATACAATTACATATACAATTACATACACTACTCATCATCTTCATCAACACCATCGTCTAAGATTCTTCTTTCAATATCCTTCTCCTTCAATTTCGCTTCTTCATCTATCTTTTCCTGATTCATTCTATCGGTTAAAAAGACATTGACATCGTCTTGTAAACTGGTGATATAAGCTCTTAATCTACTGATCTTAACATCTGGTTTGAAATCACTGGGTTTATCTTTATCTTCCTTGCTAGATCTCAGTACAAACTCACTTGGTCCTGTTGTCTTACCATTTGTCGTGTGTGGCAAACTAGGGTCAACAGTGAACTTGTGCACTGTTTCCCCTGCTCTATACTCTGCTGAAGGCACCAACTCACCCATATCTACCCTCTACTATCTATACTATCTCTATACTGTCTCTACCACCACACCGATAAGCCAACTGGTGTCTAACAATCTAACTTATACTATAAAAAAACCTCGTCCGGGTAATTTGCGAGCTTTGAGAGATGAAAAAAATTAAAAATTTTCCAGTATAGAAGGAGTATTGGGCATTTTGAATTGTATGGTTGTTTATACATTGGTGGGATAGAGAGTGTATAATAATCAATCAAACAATGTCTTTTACTATCGTATATGACAGATTCTTAAGCGAGTCTCTTGTAGAGTACGGAGCTATCTTAGATTCCGTTTCTTCATCCGAAAAATACTCTTCAATTTTCAATAATATAATCAAATATGATGAACCAAGTAATGAAGAAGATGTTATTGTGGATGAAAATATAACTAATAAAGATGAAATCTTGACAAATGTTGTTGAAACATTACCTATTTTAAATACAATCAAATCTGATAGAGAATTAGAATCCAGTTATAATTTAATTCTCCATATTTTACAATTGATCAATAATAATAGTTCAAATATTTCAAATATTTTATCAAATTATCCATCTATTATTGATGATTTAATCAAAATTGAAACTTTAAAGACTGTAGAATTACGTTCAAACCAACCAAGTATTAGATTAGTGAAAGATACTACAATCATTTCAATCTTAACCAATTTCTTCAACTTATTACCAACTAATGAAACTTACAAAGTTAAATTGATTCAATCAATCTTGCATTTATTAAATGAAAATCTTGTAAACTTATCATCACTTGTTTCAGTTTTCAATAAAAATATCTATCAATGGTTAACCAATTGTAATGCAAATGATGACGAAATTTTCGATATTTATTATCAAATCACCAAGAATTTATTCTTATTGAATGATAAAGATGATGAAGCCATTAAAAATTTCAAATTTTTAATCTTAAATCTTAAATTCAATATAACTAATAAAGATCAAATCATCAAATTGATCGTATTATCAATCAATACCAAAAAATACTACGATTTAACATTTTTAGATAATGTTTTAAAACAATTTGAATTCAATAATTTAATAATCGAATTATTAAAGATTTATAATCAAATTGAATTAAATGAATTTTGGAAATTTATTGAAAATAAACAATCATTAGAATTCATCTCAAATAATAAGATTAATTTAGATAACTTAACTTTTAAATTAAGATTAGCTACTATCTGTAAAATATCAAATGTTTCCACAAATAATCAAATCTCATTTGATTCAATTTATCAATCATTGTTTTTGGAAAATGAATTAGATATTGAATATTATCTAATCAATTCAATCAAATTTGGTTATATACAAGGTAGAATCTCTCAAGATTTGAAAATTTTTTACATCCATAAAGTTAACTTATTAAAACCAACTTTAGAATCACAAGATTGGGAATTGATTAAATCAAAATTACAACATTGGAAAAATTCAGTCAGTGATTTAAGATCTTCTGTTGATCAAACTCATAAAAATAATAAGAGAAAGTTCTTCCATCGTCATAATAACAACAACAACAACAACAACAACAACAACAACCATAACAACCATCATAACAACAACAACAACAACCAAATACAGCAGCAACAAACACAACAATCATCTGAAGAACAGCAGATACCGGTACATTCTGAAGTTTCAGCTGATTAAACTAGTCTATTTAAGTAAATAAGTATTTATTCTAAAGAAAATAAAAATATCATATTTTAAATCAAGTCGATCGTCGCGGTAATTTTATTTTTCATCTTTCATCTTCAATTGGGCATAGCTTTATGAATTAATTGAAGATAAGTAGTAAGTACAGGTACATTCTTCTTTATTGTAAGTAGGTAGTGGTAATAGTGTAAATAGGGAGTAGTACCAAGATGTTGAGAGTAAGACAGACAAGCAGAGCAATCAAGTTGATCAATAGACCAACATCATTAAGATGTTTCAATTTACGTTTCATGGCAACTCAAACTGGATCAACAATTGTAGACAAACCAACAACAAAGGGTAAAGTTACATTTGAGACTAATTTAAAGACTGAAACGAATAGATTAGAGAAAACAATGGTTAAATTCTGGGAGAAAGTGAGTATCAAAGAAGTTGAAGAAGAAGGAAAAGGGGGTGTTGTGAAAGGTTATAGAATCGAATTGGATAATAAACCTATAAAGACACCAATGGGATTTGAAATTTTGATTCCAGAGAGTAAGAAAACATTAGCATTTTTGTTATATAATGAATGGAAAAATTTACGTGATTTACAAATCAAACCATATATCGTTCCTTTAACATCTTTAGTATCTAGAGCAATTGATTTAGAAAAAGCTCACGTAACTAAAGATTCAGAATTATTGATTAAAATTGGTGATTTATCTTCAATTCGTGAAATGTTATTGAAGTATCTTGATACTGATACTTTGTTGGTCTTTTCACCTGCTAAAGAATACGAAGGAACTTTGAGAAAGGGACAAGAAGAAATGTATAGACCAATTATTAAATCTATTGAGACATTATTGAGTCAATTTTCTGAAACCCCAATTACATTAACTTATTTAGATTCTGATTTACATGGTTTAAGAGGTAATGTACAATTAAAAGAAACTCATGAAGCTACTTTGAAATATTTAGAGACGTTAGATACTTGGCAATTAGTAGCATTGGAGAAGGCAACATTAGTTTCTAAATCTTTGATTTGTGGTATATCAATAGTAAGACAACAAGATCATAAAGATGATGATACTTTAAGTCTTGAAGAAATAGCACAAGCTGCTACTTTAGAGACAATTTATCAGACTGATAGATGGGGGGAAGTTGAAGATACTCATGATGTGGATAAAGTCGATATTAGAAGAAATTTAGCTTCTTGTGCTTTAGTTGCTTATAATAAAAAGAATTAGTTTAAACTACTTATGTAAATACTTTTAATAAATTATATCGTTGATTAGTTCAATATCTTTTTTATTCTCAAATTCAAAGATATAATAAACGTTTGAATCTTTACTCAAATCTTCAAACTTCAATAAAGTCTTGATGTTATTATCATTGTTCAAGATCTCAAAATTATCTGCTTTGATAACAGAATTAACTGTACTTGTAGAATAAGTGAATTGAAATCTTAAAAATTTTGAATAATTCAAAAATTTGTATAATTTGAATGAATTGATTTTAGTTGATTCTAATACAGTTCTTGATTTATAATCCATTTTATTTATCTTAATACCTGATTTACCACCCATTGGTTTATTGTTTTGTATATCATAACCAAACACTAATAACTCTGGTTGGTTTTCAGTTGGGGTATTATTATTATTATTATTTAAACTAATTTGAGATCTTGTTTTATTAGTAGTATTCTTTGATGAAATAGGTTTGGGGAAATTAAGTAACCTTGGAGAAGTATTATTACCAGAGGAAGTAAGTCTTAAATCCAATAATGAAGAACTTGGGGAAGTTAATTGAGAATCAACTGATGAAATAAGAGATACTTTTGATGATGATGGTGAGTTTTGAGAATCTAAAGAGTACATTAAATTATCAATTGATCTATTCTTATGAGGTGAAACAATGGTCAAGTTTGAATTATTTTGGTTTTTAGTCAAGACAGATGGTTTTCCCAAATTAATGATATCATCATGCAAACTTATAGAAGACATTGTTGTTGAATTCGAAAGATCTGATAATTGAGACTCATTTGATGTTGAATTTGAAATAATTGATTTTTTGGAATTTGAAATAGGTAATTTTGAAGTTTCATTATTGAATTGATTTGTCTTGATTAATTGAATTGTCTTCAACAATGAATTGATATTCATTGGGTTTAAACATCTGATCAATAAAGTAACCAATGAAGAAGAAGAAGAAGAAGAAGTACCACCAGTTTTAGAATATTTTGGGAAAAAGGATAAGTGGAGATCCAATGAAGTTGATTTTCTAATTTCAAAAGATGATGTTGAATTGATTTGTATAACAAACAATAAATTTTCTTTATTTATCTCTAAATCATTGTTAAGATAACATAAGATATAGAAATTATTTTCTTCTTTCATATCAACTATATCTAATTTAACATTTCCCTTATTTACAGAAGACCATTTATATCCTGACCATTGTGATAATTTAACAAATTGAGATGAGATTAATTTATTTTTTGTAATAATAGATTTAATTTCATCTGATAAATCAGGAATAGATGCAATTGATTTCAATGAATCATTTGACTCGCTTGATATAATTGATTTAGACGATGATGATTTGTTCTTGAATGAAAATAAACTGAACAATGATTGTCTTTTCTTTGTTATTGAATTAGAATTAGAATTAGTCAATGTTAAAGTATTTGAATAATCTTGCGCAAATTTATGAGGATTGAATTTTGGTGTTTTATTATCATTAGGTGGGTCGTTAGTATTAGTTGTTGATCTTACTGGATCAGTTGGTGAGATTAGAACTTGTTTAAGTTCTTGTTCTTGTTCTTGTTCTTTTTCTTTTGGTAATGGTTTTGTTGCATTTATTGATAGATTTTTATTTGATATTGAATGTGGTATCTTAGTTGCAATTGAAATACCGCATCCTGATAATTTAGGATGATTATGCAATTTAGTAGTGTCATTATCACTACTACTTGGTTTGAAATCAAATAAATTCTTGATAATATCAACCCATTTTTCAAAATCATAGGGTAATTTTATATCTAATTTGATTTTCTCGTCTAATACTAAGACTAATGAAATAACTTTATCAGCTGAATTAATCTTCAATATCTCAAATTCATTTTTCTTGAACTGTGGGAATAATAAAGTCTTTTTAGAGTTTTCATTCAGTTTAACAATAGCCAATGTGGTTTTATTAGTATTTGAATCTTTGATGTGATTTAGTTCAACTTTGTAGAAAAAAGGTTGATCTAATAGAGGATGAACTAGTTTCAAAAAACCTTGATTTAATTCCAGTATATTTTTAGTATTTATATGACCGGAGATATAAGAAAGGTTTAAAATGGATTTAACTCTATTGAAGCCAATATTATTATAGTTCATTTGAATTCTTTCAATCTCATCCTTCTTTCTAGCTAATGCTAATAAATCATCGTATTTTGATTGAATATTTTGTAAATTGACCTTAACATCATCTTTGGTCAATGTGATTAATTTGATCAAAAATTTATTGATATATCTTACTTTGACTAAAGGTCTCTTGATTAAAGAGTTGTAATCAGATGTTAAATTAGTCGAAAGTTTGTATAATTGTATATATTCTTTATAATATGGTACAATCTCCAAAGCCTATAATTTAGTTAGTTAGTTAGTTAGTTAGTTAGTATTAAGGCCACCAAACGCGGTGTTAATGTGATAGATTAAACGTACCCATTTATGAAACTTTTGAACCAATATTGATTCAGTATTAGTGTTATTAACAATATACTCTAGTTCTCTATGTCTGGTAATAATAACTCTTAATAACTTGAATAACCTATCATTGTCTTTTGAAACCTGTTTGATTTCAAAATCGGACAAGTCATAATTAACATCTTTATTATCAATCAATAATTTGATATAATTTGACAAATTTAACAAATCTTTCTTGTAAATAAGTTCTTGATTCATGAACTCTTTCAAAAGATTCTGAAATTCTGAATCTTTGTATACTGTATTAGTATTACCATTTAACGGAGAGTTATAAGTTAAATCTGAGTTAACAGACTCAATACTAAATGGATTCGACATTCTTTTGACGATACTCGGCTTAGTATACCAAATGACAAGTAAAAAGGTGAGTGAATAGAAGAATAAGAGAAGTAATGAATAGTGTAAGTATCTATCTATATCCACTTACTTGAACCCATAGTAATCCATACCCATCCCACCATGTACAAAATTGAATCAAGACAGACTCCTTCAAAAAAAATCAAAAAAAAAGGTCAAGCGGCTCAATTTTGGTATGTTTGTAAACACTATATATTTATTTCCACATTTAGCCGAGAGGAGTGTGTTTTTTTTTATTACACGCGTCTTTATTTATTACTTAGTTAGTTAGTTTAGTTAGCTACTAAGAGTGGATTACGTAATCTCCGTGACGTGTTTTTCAGTCAGTTAATTTTAGGAGCGTGGATTTCTTAGAGCGAGCGAGGGAAACTAGTTCAGTAGTCTAGTTAGTGAGAGAGAGAGAGAGAGAGAGGGAGAGAGCGCTCCTTTCTTTTAACAGGAGAGAGCGCGTACGTACTCTTGGTGCTCTGGTGCTGCGTGGGGATAGACGGGTTTAAGTGGGTATAAATAGTAACTAGTAACTAAATATGAGGGGTTGGTTACGGCTGTGCTATCTGCTGATATATCTTTAGAATATAAATTAGGTTGCTCTGCACCACCTATTCCGATAAGTAACTGTTTTCATGACATGGTTTGTCACTGATACATACATTACACGCAGTTCATATAAGTGGGTAATCAATAAAAGAAAATAAATAAACAAATAAATAAATAATAATGTCATTCAAACCACTTCAAGTATTTTTCCTCAATTATTCAAGATCCGAGAGATTAGTATGGTTGCTTAAAGAAATGAACATTCCTTATGATCTAAGGTTATATAAACGTGATCCAAATACTTTTAGATTAATCGATACTGAAATTAATCCCAAGGGTCAACCAATTACAATTCAATCAAAACATGGATTGCCTCGTTTCCCTATTGTTATAGATCCAAATAACAATGATTATACAGTTGCTGAATCTGGTTTCATATTCAATTATATAATTGAAAAGTATTCAAATGAGTTTAAAAGTGATTTATTCATCCCAGAAAAGACAACTAATACCGAATTGTATAATCAATTGATTTATTTTTTCTATTATGGTGAAGGAACATTACAACCTTTGAATTTATTCAAATTAATTCATGATGCAGCAATTGAGAAATCACCAAGTTTTGTAATCAGACCATTGGTTTCTAAGATAATGGGGAAAATTGATTCATTATATTCCTACCCGGAAATGAATTCAAATTTAAAGTTTTTGGAAAGTGAATTGGCAAAGTATAAGAAAGATGGAGACTCTTCTTCAGTGACTTATTTCTTAGGTGATAAATTCTCACCTGCTGATGTATTTTTATTCTTTCCAATTAATTTAAGTGCTCAAAGATTCAATTGGGGTGAAAAGGATTATCCTTTGCTTTATCAATGGCTTGAAAATCTTAAAAAAAATGAAAATTACTTGAAAACTTGTGAGTTGAATAACTCATATTGATTGTTACACATTATGATAGATTATTATGATGTATTTGAGATACTCTACTATATAATATATATAAACGAATGTAATTATTTAGGTTGCAATTCAATCTTTGAGGTTTAATTTTAATTTCAAATGCTCTTGTAATTCTTCATACAATGATTCTTCTTTTAGATTGATAAATTTCTTCAAAGAATCCAAATTAGTACTATTTGTATTACCGAAATTTGAATCATCATTTGGTGTCACTTCACTAGAACTTGAATTATAATTAGAAGAATCAGAATAAATTATTCTTGTCTTGAATTGATTATCCCATTCATTATCCTTTAATAAATGATTTTCAATTAAAAATTGTCTTGTAAATAATTGAATAGATTTAATCTTTTCTTCTAAGAATTTATTTTTTTCTTTCAATATATTATTATCCATTAATAATCTATTGATATCTTCTTGTTGTCTTTCTTGTAAAACTTTTTTCTTTTGTCTACATTTTGAAGCTGCAACTCTATTTCTTTCAAGAATTTTTTGTTTTTTCCAAGCTGATGTTCCTGGAATTGGTCCTGCATTAGGATTGAAAATTATTTCATTATTATATAACAATGGATTTTGTGGAACCCCATATTCATTAACTTTTATCTCTTCTTCTTGTTGTTGTTGTTGTTGTTGTGGTTGATTAAATTGCTGATGTGGCGGTGGTGCAACTATTTGCGAATGAGGTGGATGTACTAATATTTGATTTGCATGATGAGCTTGTTCTAATATTAATGATGCATCTTGTGGTTCCTTTTTAACTGTGAATTCAATGTTATTTTGTTGCGATGGTGTTCGATGATGTGCCGTCTGAGATTCCAGCTCAGAACGAGATGTCTGTTGCTGTGATGGTGGGGGTTGCGGTACTTGCGGTACTTGCTGTACTTGCTGTACTTGTTGTGGATGATGTGGATGTTGTGCATGTTGACCATGATGATCTACATGTTGTTGTGGGTGCTGTACATGATGTTGTATTTGCTGTTTCGAAAGCTGTTGTAGTTGTTGTAGTGGTGGTGGTGGTGGTTGTTGCTCTGGATAGGGGTGTGATTTTTTATGATGTTGAAATAAAAGAGAATTTGCTTGAACTATTTGGCCGATTTGACCATTAGAAATAGATACACGACGTCTTAATGATGGATATAAAGGTGGTGAACCAGATACAAATGAATTACTTGAACCTCCTGATCCTTGATGTTGCATATATGGAGCTGCTACTGCTGCGACGCCGGCGGCATTATTATTATTATTATTATTAGTTTCATCATTTGTTGGTAAATATGCTTGATCATTTTGTTCATTATAGACAAAGAAATTATTGATATTACTATTAGTTGCATTTGGGGTATTGACAAAATTGGTATTACTTGTGTTATTGTTATTGTTATTGTTATAATTACTCTGGGATCCTCCTGTATTATTCTGAGATCCTTGATTATGATAAGTTGAATTATAATTTGGATTCACAAATGGTAATTGATTATATTCTAAAATTGGTGGGTTTGTAAATAAGAAATTTTGAAAATCTTGTGGTTCAAGATGAAAACTTTCAAATGAAATCTTTTGATTATTATTATTATTACTATGTTTTCTTCCTTGATTTGTATTTGTTGATTCCTCTTTTTCTAATCCAGATACCAAATCATCCAAGTTGCTATCATCAGTAGTACTTGGGAAGTTTATCCCACTTGAATCATTCAAATTGTTCATAATCTTTTGTGATCTCCCCGCAATATATAAGTATTTGAATAAGAAATGAACTGATTGGCTAGTTGAATTTGCTTGTAACTCTTGTCAAATAGATGAACTTAAAAACACACCACCCTCAATAGTTCAATAATACCCTAATTGTTCAACCACTTGAATAATACCCTATTCTGATACTAAATTAAATAGCTGGAGTAGAGAAGGCAAGTATTATTAATCAGTGATTTATTGAGATTTCGAAATTGGGAAAGCTTAAATAAAGTTATATCAAGTGAATCCGATTTAGTCTCAACTATATTCAAACTACCTACCTACCTATCTATCTATCTACCAACTTATCTATCTTTTTAAGAAAATATTTATCTTAAAATTGTCACTAAATTGCTTGAATGTGTCAAAAATAAGAATTAAAGAAGATATGATCTAATTGAGTAACTGAAAAAATTTAGTCGACAAAGTTGATGTTAGTTTTAACCCCACTTGTAGACGTTATTTTAAACAGTTGATCGGTGTCAAAGGTTAAATAAATAAATAACTAAGAAATCTTATAAATAAATATGTACTGCCGTTATGTAATGTCTATTACATTATAACTTTGCATTATCCAAATTTGCCCTTCCTATCCCGTCAGCCCTGCCACTGCCTCTCATTGAAGTGAAAGCCCACTGGTGAGGAGCAGCAATGCGCCACTGTGGCTGTCTTATGTAAGTGAACTAAAGTGAACCAATCTCACCCACCAAATGGGAGTGTGGCTGGTGGTAGTTGGTCTCGGTTTGTGGCAGTGTAGGGCATGTATATACTTTTTTTATTAGTCTAGCATAGATAGGGAGAGTAGATTGGTAGTTGATAGTTGATAGTAGATAGTAGTTATATCTAGGTTTATGAAGGGTAGTCAAGCTGGTAAGATGTTGAAGAGTAGCATAAGGGTTTTACAAAAACGTCATTTCACCAATTCTTTCAAATCTCATCCTTTGATTCAAGTATCCGATGAAATCAAACAAGCTATAAACGATGGGAACCCAATTGTTTCATTAGAATCAACCATAATATCACATGGATTACCGTATCCTGATAATGTCAAGATGGCAAAGGAAGTTGAATCGATTATACGTTCTTCTGGTTGTGTGCCTGCTACAATTGGTTTCATTCAAGGGATTCCAAAAGTTGGTTTAAATGATATTGATTTAGAAATTCTTGCTAATTCATCAAATGGGAAAGTTCATAAAGTTTCAAGAAGAGATATACCGTATATTATTACGAATAAATTATCTGGTGGTACAACCATAGCGTCTACTATAATACTCTCGAATTTCACAGGTATCGATGTCTTTGCAACAGGAGGACTTGGAGGTGTTCATAAAAATGGAGAATTTACAATGGATATAAGTGCTGATTTAGATGAATTATCTAAGACACCAATTGCAGTTGTTTGTTCTGGACCTAAATCGATCTTGGATATTGGTAGAACTTTGGAATATTTAGAGACTAAAGGTGTTCCTGTGACTACATATAATGATGAGAATTCAATTACCAAAAAGGATAAAATGAATATACCTGGTTTTTATATTCGTGATTCAAATTTCCCATCCCCATATGTTATTAATGATTTAAAAGAGGCAGCATCGATGATATACAACGGTAAATCTCAAATGCAATTGTCGAATGGGTACGTTTTTTGTATCCCACCACCAATAGAATCAGCTTTGAAAGAAAGTGAAATCAATAAAATTATTGAAAAATCTCAAAATTTAGCTGATTCATTAGGTATAAAAGGTAAAGATACAACTCCTTTCTTGTTAGGTAAGATCAATGAATTGACCAATGGTGCAAGTGTCGCATGTAATGTGGAGTTTGTTAAGAATAATGCAAGAGCAGGTTCTGAGATAGCTAAACAATTGTCTGTTTTGAAAAGACAAAATGTAAGTACTATTTAATTTGTTTTTTATTCAAGTACTTAATACTAACTATGTTCTTGAACTATAGAAACCATCAAGTTTTCAACCTATTGAACAGATAAAACAAGATACAATTGTGAAACAGGAGAAAAAAGAAGAATATAATTTCAAAACTGCAGTCATTGGATCAATTGCAATGGATTCAATATGTTCAATCAAAGACAATAATTATAAATTAAAAGATTCCAATCCTGGTTCTATATCACATTCACTTGGTGGAGTTGGATTTAACATTGCATTGTCCTGCTCAAGCAGCAGTAATACCAACAATGATACGTTATTCATATCGGCTATAAACCCAAATGATATAGCTGGTAAATCGATACTAAACAATTTACAAGAATTGGGGATTTCAAGTACGGGAATCTATCAAGATCCAACAAATACTGTATCAACTGCACAATATACATCTGTGCATGGTGGTGATAATGGAGATTTAGTAGTAGCTGTTGCAGATATGTCTATTATTGACCAATTACCCATTGATTTTGTCTTGGAGAAATTGTCAATGTATAAAGAACAATTAGAGTATATTTTAGTTGATTCTAATATCTCAATTGAGTTGATGAATGCAGTATTGGAATTTACTTCAAGGAATCAGATCAGATTAATATATGAACCAACTTCGATTGTGAAAGCAGGAAAACTTTCAAAAATCTCTAAATCTTTGAATACAGTGTATCCAAATAATAAAATAGATATAATAACACCAACTGTATCTGAATTACAAACGATTCATGAATCATTCACTACAAGTGACTTATTAAGTGGATACGATATAAATTCATGGTTTTCAATATTGGATTCACTTAATATAGATTCAACATTCAGGAATAAATTAGATCATTTAAGTCATTCGAATCCAATAATTTTAAATCATTTACAAAAAGGTACATTTCAACAATGTTTTCAATTACTCCCGTATTTCCCCAATATAATATTAAAAGATGGTGATAATGGGGTATTGATTTTTCAAATAATTCAAGATTTTGAGAAACTTAAACCTTATTATGACTCGTATAAGAACTCATTAAGGAGTTTGTCTTCGTATCAGCCTACTTTCAGTGTTTTGAATCCAGGAAGATATAATCTTGGGTTATTGATCCAACATTATGCGATCCCTTCCAAGATTGATTCTGCATTGATTAAAAATGTTACAGGAGCAGGTGATTCTATGATTGGTTATATATTATCTCAATTGAGTAAAGAAACCAATCTACTTAGTGATTTCTCAGAAGACGGATTGACTAAACGAGATGAAATGTTTAATAAAGCTCAGTTAGTTGCTGGATCAAGTCTGTTGTGTGAAAACGCAGTGAATGTTAGTGGTATAAAAGAGTTACTAGAATAAATGCGAGCGGAAAAATATTATTATTATTAAGTTTATTAAGTTTATATATAAATAAAATCATTAATGGTATCAAGAAGTTGTGTTAATATGACCAAATTCATATAGTCGTCTATTGATAACAAACGTTTCATCTTTGGAAGAGTAATCTACTTTATCGTTATTTGGATTATATTTTTCACAAAGAATAAGTTTCCTAATTGGTACGATATCATTTTCGAAATCTTCATTTAATTCATTTATTTGTGAATTAATCTTGCTTAAGTTACTTTGATTTTTTTGTAAGACAGAAAGACTCTGTTTCAATTGATTTAATTCTGTTTCTTTTTGATTTGTTGATCTTGTGTTTTTATCCAATAATTTATACTTTAAATCTTGAATCTTTAATGTCTTTTCATGTTCAGATTTAGTTAATCTTGTGTTTTCAAAACGTAAAAATTCTAAATTATTCATTAGTTTTTCATTTTGAATAATTGAAGATTTCAACTGTTTTGATATTTCTTCTTTTTGTTCGTTGATTTGATCAATTGTTGTAGCTTCGCTTATCATAGAGTTGTTTCCTAATGACATCTTGGAAGAAGTTTCAGATGATGTACTATTTCTAGATGATGTAGTGTTTGTGGAATTTGTGGAATTTGTGGAAGTATTAGCAGCAGCATCTTCTTCGTCATTTTTCTTCGATTTACTTTGACCATCTTCGAGTAACTTTAATTGATATAATAATTGCATGATCATGTTTTTCTGTTCATTTACCTGTTCTAAAAGCATATCATTAGTTGAACTCAATTCGTCGACTTGATCGAATGCATTACTTGCATGAATACTAACTTCTTTTAATTGCTTTTCCAATATTTCCGTTCTTTTAGTCTCACCAACTAAGCCGGGATCCGTAAGTATCCTTGGAGAATTCAGCAATCTTGAAAGTCTTTGATTTTGAATTTTATCGTTATTATTTGGAGAAGAAGTAGCAATCCCTAAACCAATGGTTGGTGGTTGTAAATATTCATTATTGTGATCATCATTTGTTGTTGAATTCAAGTAACCCGCGTTACCGGTTGTTTGCTTTACCTTATTAACTTGAAAAGATTTACGCGTTAGTGAATTATTTCCAGCGGAACTTGAAGGATCGGATTTTTTATTGAAAATTCCCATCTTTGGTTTCTTAGTGGTAATATAAATTATAGAAACAGAAGGAGTGAATATGAATTCGAATATGAATAAAATAAATAAATAGAAGAAAATGTAAACAAAGGAATGATAAATGAATATATATATATCAACGTTCGATTGAATAATTCATAAATATAAGGTCCGTGTTAAGGATTATCCCAATTTTAACAAAGAGATTTTCCCCATAAGAAGTAAATGAAATAATATAAAAGGGCTCTAATTTGTTAAAAAAGTCAATTACAATACGCATATATGCAAATATGCATGATATAAAAGTAATTTAAAAGGACGATCATGTTTACAATTATACTAATTGGGAAATAGGGTTATATTTAA
Source organism: Wenyingozyma ramenticola (assembly GCA_024271885.1). Lineage (NCBI taxonomy): Eukaryota > Fungi > Ascomycota > Pichiomycetes > Pichiales > Pichiaceae > Wenyingozyma > Wenyingozyma ramenticola. The sequence goes on from JANBXF010000001.1 coordinate 1,009,215, forward strand.
AATAATTACTCAAATTAACAACTGTATAGAAAATTATGAAAATCTTGTTGATTTAACGTGAAGCCGAAGCTTTGAGCCGTGCGCGTTAAGGAGAGATCTCTTTTGTCTTTCACGCGTCTCTGTTCTTGGATTGTGTGTGTGCGTGATTGTTGTAGTGTTGTAGTGTTGTACTTGTTATACTTGTATATAAGTGTATACTTTCAAACGTGTATTCTGTTAACAGTTAATATACACATTTAAATGACACCCAACTCGACCAAAACAAGACGCTGTCAAATAACAGATATCGTACCAAGGCGTGTTACAAGGACAAAATCCCGACAGGTACAAATTTGTGCATGAGGTAAAAAGACCAAAGTTTCCTAATTGGGAAACTTTCATTCAAAACGATTTCCGCTTTAATTTGGTCTGTTTTGATTTTCGTTTTCCATTGCGTTGTTTGTGTTTTTGGGTTTAAGTTGAGTGATTTTAGGGGTTTTTTTAGTAAGACTTGGTAAGGATGTGATATGTGGTAAATTAAAAGGAGTCGTTCATAGTTATTTTAGTGTGTATGTATATACATATATATATATAAGTTAAGTATGTATAAGGATACATCTTTATAAATATATCGTGTTCAGCCTCATAACGCGCTTAGAAGGTTCAAATGTATATAGCACTAACTATAGTTTACTGCCTTGGTTTTTCAATATAAATTTAGAAATGACTATTTTTAAATACTAATATACATTATTCCGGGTATGAAAGTGAATGAATGAATGAAGGAATGAATCAATGAGATTCAATTTGACTTGGTTTACTTAATCGAGTAGCTTTATCATAATATTGATTTGGATGAACAATACTAGTTTGATCAATAGTTGCACCAATCTTCAAAGCATTATCAATCTCCTTTTTATGTATGATTTCAAATACTTTTGTACAAGCATTTTGATATTCTCCCTTTTCTGAGATATCAAGAATATCTACTAATTCCTTATCGCTACTCACACCCATTTTCTTTAATTTGCTATTCAATTCATCACGTTGTAAATCTCTATATGGGCATCCATGATATTCAGTTTTCTTAGGTTTAGGTTTTGATAAAATTGTTTTACAATCCCATGCTTTGTAATTGATTCTACCACCTTCTAAACCATAATTATGACGGAAATTATATTTATATTCTTTATTAAATTTTTCAATTGATATTGTTGAATTATTTTTAGTAAATTGATATTGCCAAAATTTTATTGCTTCTTCTGCTGATAATCCAATAGTTTTTAAAAATAATGAAAGTTGGTTTCTACCTGTATATTTTAAATGATTATCCAATGATAATCCAGTTAATAAAGTTGTCATACATAATGGCATCTTAGAAACTACTTCTCTTGATGTAACATTTTCTGCATTGATTGAATCTTTTGATTCTCCATCGGTACCATCACCATATGCCAACTCACTATAATCGTTTGATACGTAACCTTTTGATAAATTGTTTAATACTGGAACTAATCTATCATCTTCATCTAATGTTGGTAATGCCCTCATAGTTAGAGTTAATTGTTCATTCAAATGTTTTGAATACTCTTGTGAAATCAATGATAATTGTGAAAATTGTGCAATATATGCATAACCTTTATTCAAAAATGCATGTCTTGTACTCACTAACTCTGGAACATATTCAAATGGAACTTTCAAGAAAGGTTCTTTGGCAAAATATGACAGGATTTGTTCTTCAGTAACCCTTTTAGTTCTTTGATAATCAACTGTATTCATTAAGATACTTCTAATTGAATTATAAGATGTTGAAAGTAATTGAGTTTCAAATTGTTCCTTTTCATTCGAACTAACTAATTCCCATGGTAAATCAATAGAGTTAACAAATGCTTTTTGTTCAGCTGAACCCAATTGTTCATATCTAAGTCTAAATAAAGTGGTTTCAGCTTTAACAAATCTAGCTCTCAATTCATCAGATCTACAAAATGCTAATCTCAAGATAAAATGAGAATAATGATCTTTCTTTCTTTCTAAATACAAAGATGAAGATTCTCTACTTGGTAAATTCAATGGTAGTAACTTGTTTAAGATAGGTTTCATTATACTTTCTAAATCTCTCATACTTTTACCACGAGCATTACATGATTCAATTTCAAGTAAAACTTTCAATCTATCAATAGCCCAAGTCTCAAACTCTTCTAATGTAATCTCTTCAAATGGGGGCATCTTATAAAAACTCAATCTATGTGGATAAATCGATAAATCATTGTTGAATCCTTTACCATTATGAATTCTATTTGCATCAAATGATGTTGAATTGCCATCAGCAGCAGCATTCATTGAATCATCAAAACTGGTTTCATGGGTATCGAAATTCTTACGCCCATCTGTTCTACGCTTGACCCTTCTGAACATCTTGAATAACACGAGTCTGTGAAGTGGCTGTCAGTATTAAGTGAATGAACTACTAGTATCTGAAAGATCACCTAATAAGTAGATAAGTAGATAAATAAATAAATAAATTAAGACGCGTTTAGACAAAACACGATGAAAACATGAATTATTGATCGGGTTGCTTATGTAAGTGCTTCAGGACATCCTCACACCAGTTTGGTTACTTCAATTTATAGCAACATACATAGTTAAAGAGATTACTAGTAGTGGGGGACTTACTTATTGAATAATATAGTGTTTTATTATACTTCCGATAATCATCAATGGATAAGGATTCAGTGATACAGTCGACGGACAAATCGGCTCTTGCATGTCGATTATCATGTTATTTGAAACATTACATTTTACCAGATGAAGATCCATATATTGATTCAATAGTTTCAAATATAATAAGATTTCAACCATTATTATCAAGTAAATTCATTCAAAGTACAATAAGGAAATCATTGAAAAGAGAATTTTTCATGTTGTATGATGAGAATGGAAGAATTAATAAGAATGCGGTAATAAGTCCTGCTTTTGGCGGCAATGGTGGGATCGGTTCATTGAAAAGTCCTGTAATAAATAGAGGAACTTGGATAAGGTATAAATCAATTAATTGTCTTGTTGATGAATTTTTGAAACAGTATCCTGATGAAGATGTTCAAATTGTTTCAATTGGAAGTGGAAGTGATACTAGATGTTTTCAATTACTTTCGAAGCAGCAGCAGCAGCAGCAACAACAGAAGATAAATTATTTTGAAATTGATTTTGAAAGTAGTTGTAAAGTTAAGAAATATAGTATACTTAATTCTAAAATATTATACTCAGCAATTGGATTGAGTGAGGAAGATATATTGAAAGTAAAAATTCCAAGCGTTCATGAAGAATTTGAGACATGCTCAGCTGATTTACATACGAACAATTATCATTTAATCCCATTTGATCTTCGAGTATTGTTTGATAAAGAAAAGAAGGATAACGAAATTCCGGATGAATTGAAAATTATAGATCCTAAGAAACCAACTTTACTCTTATGTGAATGTGTGTTGTGTTATATGGAATCAGAAGTGAGTAATTCTGTTTTACGCTTCTTTAAAAATTATATACAGACTGGTTCATGTATCATATACGATCCAATGGGTGGAGGAGAGAGTGAAAGAGAAGAACAAGCAGGTAATACAAATGGAATAAAAGAGTATGGGAAAGTTATGGCTAATAATTTATCACAAAGAGGGATTACTATGCCTAGTTTATTTGAATATGGAACTATTGAAAAACAATACAACAGATTCCAAAAATTATTAGAATTCGATAAGGTTTATATATCTGATTTGAAATTTGTTAGTGAAAAATGGGAAGAATTAGTCCAGGAGATCAATCAAAGAGTAAGCAGACTTGAATTTTTAGATGAATTAGAAGAGATTAATTTAATAAACTCGTATTATTGTCTTGCGTTGTTCAAATGGGGGGGAGATAATAAAGTAAGTAGATATAATTTTCAAATAAGTTAAGTTAATTTTGTTTTTTATATTATTGTTATTATTATTATATCTAAACAAAAATAATAAATTAATTATTTATAAATATATATATATACAGATATAGTCAGAAAGATAAGGTAGAGTAAAGTAAAGGTTAACGTAAAAACACGATTCTCATTATGGTAAAAAAATAAATGATGATCAAATTGAAAGTAAGTCATGACAGTTGATAAGAAGATCTAGTTATTGATATATCTTTTAAAACCACACCATGAAGCAGCAGCTAAAGTCATTAAACCAGCAGAATAACCCATTGGTTTCAAACCAGCAGAAGATTTAAATAAAGCACCAGATATGAAACCAGCGGCTAAAGAATTATAATCATCATGTAAACCTCTAGCATTATCTAATATTGAATCAACTATATTATAAGTTAATGCTAAAACACCAGCAGAATTACCCATATGTGGACCTCTTTTAGTAACATTATTCAAAATTGTATTCAATTTTAATTTCATTGGAACAGGTCTTAATTGATTTGTACTTGGATCGATTTTAGGTTGAGGTAAAGATTTAATACCATCTGAAAGTCCTCTTAAACCACCAACACCAAGACCCATTACATAAACTGCACCAGTACCATAACATAAATCATCAGACCAACCTCTTGAAGGTAAAATACCATTACCGGTACCTTGCATAGTTGATAGTTTTTCATCTTCAAGGTCTAAATATTCTATATCTTTATCTAAACCTGCTAATGGATGTAATCTTGAAACATCTAAAGATTGATTTTGAAGTATTGATGAAACATCACTTACGGAATTTGGATCAAAACCAAGTGAAGTTGTCTGTTGTTGTTGTTGTTGTTGTTGTTGTTGATCTTGTGATTCTCTTCTTTTACCTCCTAAAAGCCAAGACATATTGTATATTGTATATTTATGAAATTATTCGGTAATTGTGTGTTCCCACTATGATATTGTTCCCTTTGAGATTTTTAATTTGAAATATTAACTGCAAAATTAATATATATATTTCCTAGTAAGATGAAATGAAATATATGGAAGGCAGGAAAGTCAAGGTATGAAAGACCTAGTGATATGCTATGAGATATGAGATAAAGTTGACTGACTTAAGTATGTATCGTAATCTATCAATCAATCAACCACCTTGTGCACTCACTCACTCACTCACTCACTCACTCACTCACTCACTTATTATTCAATTTTCACTCACCCACTCACAAAATCACATACTTTCTCTCTCTCTTTCTTTCCTCGCCTCGCCGTAAATTTAATGAGTGAGAAAGTTTCATAGAAAAAATTTATTTACAGCCGGGTAATTTCACCAGCCGTGTGTGGCTGGTAGAAAGTGAATATGTGGCTAATTTAGATTACATATAATATGGCTATGTATTTCACCGCTGTTATTGCTTTGGTGTTTATGTATTCTCTTATGTATTTTCTTCTGTTATTATTTTGACTTCCTTTAGAAGATTCATCCGATAAGGTTTCTTAAAGATGGATAGAACACAGAAGTCGCTTGTTGTTGGTTTTCAAGTATCTAACGAGCAAGCAGATAATGAAGTGCTATAAAACCAATTGCTCCTGATTTGTTGCGCCGTTCTGTTAAATTTAAGCAGATAAATCTGATTTACTGTGGCGCTATGGCAAATAGATCTGATTTCACTGCCTGGAACTCACTTGAAGTTTATCTTCTTTCGATGTGAGTGAAGGAAGGAAGCTCTTTCGTGTTTGATGATTGTGATTAATTATAGAATATTCATTAGTTACTCTTTAATACCTACAGCAAACAATTAGTGGAGAGTGTTCAATTGACTATATCATGGTCAAGTCATTTAGACAGCAAATGGTAGGGTTTCCCTACTGGCAAGTTGCCGTACTTGCAATAGCCAGATTCTCAGAACCAATTGCATTTACATCTCCATTTCCTTATATTTATTTTATGGTAAGAGATTTTGGGTTTGATGAAGATGATATATCTAAATATTGTGGTTACCTATCTTCTATATTTGCATTTTTCCAATTCTTGTGTTGTATTCAATGGGGTTATTTGTCGGATAAAATAGGAAGAAAACCAGTTTTGATAATTGGTTTAACTGGTACAATGATATCAATTTTGATATTCGGATTTTCTAAAAATTATTCTCAAGCTTTATTTGCAAGAGCTCTTATGGGATGTATCAATGGTAATGTCGCGGTAATCAGAACTTCATTGGGTGAAACTACTAACAAACCAAGACATCAAGGTTTAGCACTAAGTGTGGTTCCTTTACTTTGGCAAGTTGGTTGTATTATAGGTCCATTATCTGGTTATTTAGTTGATATCAAGTACGATGAATCTAAAACATTATTGACTTATCAATTATTGAAAAGTCAATTTGCAATTGAATACTCTATGCATGGAACACCTTTATTTGAAATCAATAATCATATAATTGATTCAATATTTGGTAAAGATAGTCAATTAAGTGCATTATTCAATAAATTTCCATATGCATTATCAAATGTTATAGTTGCAATTTTCATACTTATTTCTTTGATTTTCACTATTTTATTCTTAGAAGAAACGAATCCAAAATTTCGTAATGAAAAAGATATCGGATTGGTTATCGGTGACTATATACGAAGATTATTAGGATTCAATGTTCAGAAAAGACAATTTAAACAATCCCTTGATAATACTACAACCTCTAATGATGAAAATGAAAATCAACAGTTATTGAATTCAACAAGCACACGGTATGGCACATCTGCTTTAGACGATGAAAATACTATTTATGAAGATATTGAAGCAGTGGAAGGAAGCTCAATAAATTCTGATATCGATGATTTCACTATAAGTAGCATAGAACCAACAAGTCCAAGACCTCCAGTCATACTACACGATCCAAATACTTCAAGATCTGCAAGATATTCAAGGAGTAGGCATCCATCTTTCAATTCTGCTTTCCAGACTAATAATAATAATAATAATAATAGTACTTTGATAGATGATGATCGTACGATATCTTCTCGTATGGATACTTTAGAAAATGTTCCTCAAATAGGGACTTTATCAAGGCGGGCATCATATGCTTTGGTTAGAACTTATTCATTGACTGCTCAAGTCACAAGACAAAGTATTCGTGATGAAATGATCAAGAATGATGAGACTCGTATACCTTGGAAAGTATTATTAGAAACCAATGTTTTGAAATGCATTATTTATTCATTTAATTTATCATTACATTCAATTATCTTTGATGAATTTTTACCAATTTTCCTAAGTTCTGATATTTTAAGAGATTCATCAACTGGCAATTTGTTATCGAAATTCCCATTCCATGTTTGGGGAGGTTTAGGTTGGGATTCTAAATCTGTCGGTTCTTTATTATCTTCAACTGGTGGTATTGGTTGCCTTATCGTTTTATTCTTATACCCTTATATCGATAGATATTATTCACCTGTAAAGGCATTATCAATTTTTAATTTATTCTTCATCCCAGCATATTTATTCACTCCATTGACTGTATTCCTATTACTTCCCAATTTCCAATATGTCAATCAATTTTTCAGTCTATCAACATTCGCAATTTATTCTTTATGCTTCATAAGAACATTTGGTAATGCGATATCAAATCCACTTTTAGTTTTAATAACTCACAAACTTGCACCTTCTGAACATAGAGCATTGATCAATGGCTCTACTTTATCTATATCCGCATTGGCTAGATTTGTTGGTCCTACGGTTTGGGGTTACTTGATGTCAGAATTCATGAGATTAGGGTTGGGTGAATTGACTTTTTGGTCATTAGCTTTTGTTTGTGCTGTTTGTGCTTATTTGAATTTTACAATGTATGTGATAAAATTTGATGAAGAACAAGACGATGAATCAGTCGTTGAATAGACTGCGCTTATGAAATGAATACATACATAGCATATATAATCACAAGTAATACATAATCATGTCCAATGAAATTGAAAAAATGTTATGTTATCTCATTGTATCCATTCATTGAGGAGTGGTTTGAAGAAAGATCATTTTATGACTAAGTGTCTTAATAGTCAAAATTGATCAAACTTTATCCTGTTATCACATCCAGTTTGTGAAGTTGTTGAATTAACGACTGATTCAATTGTAAATTAAAGGCTTATTCTCAAAATGGGTATAATAATGAGTCGATAGACGCGTCGCTACAAGACGCCTCCGCAGCAGCAAGATAAGATAGGGAGAGAAGATGACAGAAAAAGCAAGAGCTCTATATATTACGCCGTCTGTAGTGTATCACTTGTTTATTATTATATTTTATATTTTATAAATATATGATTTTTGTATCTTGAAATCACTTAATTCTGGTAGGTAGATATGAGTACGAAGAATCCTACTGATACTGAAAAACATTACAATTACAATTACAATTCTATACCCGAGGATAGTCGGGACTTAAGCAAAAGCAAAATAAAAGGGAGATCCCCTTATTACAAGCGTATATCATTTTATACATATGGATTGATTCTTTTATGTTCAACAAGTTATCTATTTTCTACTAAATACAATCAACAAAATAAATTTGAGTTGTTGTTGTTTAACGAACCAGGTTTGATGTTGGATAATGATGGAAATGGGGACTCTTATCAGCTGCGGCATATATTCCATCATAATCCTTCGATATCAAAGGCTGCAAGATTAGATATAACAGATAAGTTTATCGCCAAATATGGGTTAGATTCTCCTCAAGAATACTCAACACCTTTTGAGATATCCGAAGAGAGTATAAAAGATTTAGGTGATCCTGATATAGATTCCAATGTCCCAGTTCATTTCAAAGTTCAATCACAATGGACACATCAATTTCAGTTGAAATCAGATAATTTAAATACAATAAGATTAATGGATAGATCTCCAGATTCAATAGAGTCATACTTGGACTATGCATTTGAAGTTGGACAAGAGGAGATTAATAAGATATCATTAGATTGGACAGAAGAATTAGTCTCTATTCCTAATGTTACAGATAGAGATACAGTTTTAAATTTAGCCTTGATGGCTTCAAATGCATATGTAAACATTCCAGAAACAGGTGACTGGAAAGATTTAGAAGAGAATTCATCATATAATGAGACAGATGGATTTGGTTGGTTAGGTGATGGAATTAGAGGTCATATATTTGCCAATAATGATAATTCATCTGTTATTATCTCTATAAAGGGAACTTCAGCAACTGGTTTAAATTCAGGAGATACTGAAACTTCACCAAATGATAAAATCAATGATAATTTATTATTTTCATGTTGTTGTGCAAGGGTATCATATATGTGGTCAACGGTATGTGATTGTTATGAAGATTCATATACTTGTAATCAAAGATGTTTAGAAAGAGAATTACAAAGACAAGATAGATATTATAAATCAGTTATTCAATTGTATAGAAATGTAACATATATGTACCCAAATACAAAGAAAATTTGGGTTACAGGTCATTCATTAGGAGGTGCATTATCTTCATTATTAGGAAGAACTTTTGGATTACCTGCAGTTACATTTGAAGCACCAGCTGAATTATTAGCTACAAGAAGATTACATTTACCAATGCCACCAGGTTTATCACCTGAAATGGAGCATATATGGCATTTTGGTAATACAGCAGATCCTATATTTATGGGTGTTTGTAATGGTGCTTCTTCAACATGTTCTGTTGCAGGTTATGCAATGGAAACTCAATGTCATACAGGTAAAAAATGTGTTTATGATGTTGTTAGTGATTTAGGATGGCATGTTAATCTATTAAATCATAGAATTCATACTGTTATTGATGATATTATAACGCAATATAACGATACTCCTGTATGTGAACCTGTTGCTCCATGTCATGATTGTTTCAATTGGAATTTCGTAGATAATGAAAACAAAGGTAGAAAGAAATCATCTTCTTCATCAAGTAGTGAAACTAGTACTACTACAAGTAGCGATAGTGGAAATCCAACTTATCCTGGGGATGATAGAAAATGTCTCAAGAGAACATGGTATGGAAGATGTTATCAATGGGAAGATGATGATGATGATAGTAGTAGCAGTGATAAAGGTTACAATGATAAAAAAACTAAATTTTCATTTACATCAAGTTTATTCAATACGACATTGAAAACAAGTACGATTACGAAAACTTCTTCTTCTTTACCATTGCCAACTACTTCTTCTTCTGATTTACCAAAACACAAATGTATTTCTTATTCATGGTTAGGATACTGTTTGAAATACGATGATGATGAGGTGGGTATATCTTCTACGATTACATCTACAAGTACTTCAAGTACGAATGGTGATGGGAAATGTATTGAGTATACATGGTACGGAACATGTAAGAAATATGAATCTAGTTGATTGGTTTACCTTATTGTATATATATATATTATTATTATGGTTGGTTGGGGTATTCAGTTTATGTATTAACAATATACAATATTAAGCAAAGTACACATTGAATTAAAAATTCGTTTCAATATCATGCAAGATTTCCAAAAGAACCGAATTCCATTCTTTGAAATCATTTATATTCTCATCTTCTAAAGCTTCTCTTAAACCTGGCAAAGTTTGACCTTCGTAACCCGTGTATCTCCCACTTGCAAAGATCAAATGCTTGAACCAATCACGATCTTTCAAGCCTTTTTGCGAAGAAATGAAGTATTTTTCAAATCTTTTCAATTTATCATTCTGTAGTTTAATCCTTCTGATTAATTTCAAGTAATCCCAGTAATTCAAATCCGAACTTGAATCATCATACTCTTTTTGTAATGAATCAATCTCTTTCATAAACCATTCGGAGATTTCTTGTAGTTTATACAATCGATTGATACTCGTTTCACAAATAGGTTTGAGTTCAGACAATCCTAATTCTTCAACAATATCAATTATTTCTAAATAATAATCAACTATTTTGTTCATGTATGTATTAACGTTAAATTTCAACAATTCCGTCTCACATAATTCTAATATTATCAATCCGTATAATTTAACCATTGTCTCGTGAAATTTCCAATTTGGATCTCCGTATGTATTCATCCACTCCCAATTATCGTAATTTGAATGATAATGGTAAACTGGATCCTTGGAGGTGTTGGTTCTGAATGATATGTCCATTGATGATATTCCTATATGTTCTAAAAATGCAGTATAATCTGATCCTGATCCAAGGTTACTTATACCTTTTGTATTGTATTTTCGGAAATGATCGTATAAAGTTTCATCATCTTTTGTGTTTGGGTAATCAATTTTCTTCATAACATCAAATAATAAATCATTCATGATTGGAGAAGAACCAACTGATAAAGTGGAACCAGTTACAGCCATATCAAGATTCAAATAAGCAACGACATTTTTTTGTAAATAACCACCAAACTCTTCAACGAATTCAGTCGAACCTAATAATCCAATCTCTTCACCATCCCAAGAAACAAACAAGATAGTACGTAATGGTTTCCAATTCTTGTTGATTGAAAGTTTTTGTAAATTACGTATGATTTCAAACATAACTGATGTTCCTGAATTTGGATCTCCTGCTCCACCTTTTATCCAAGAATCTCTATGATTACCAAAGATAATAACTTCATCTTTCAAAATACCTTCAAATTCACCAATAACGTTGTATATTGGTTTGATCACATATGATTGATCATTATACAGGTTTAAAGTGGTAAAAGGGTTAGGTCCTGAATATAATATAGAATTCTTATCATCATCATCATCATCATCATCACCATATTCAACACCATACCCTTTCAAAGTCTTTAAGATTGGTTTGACATCAGAGTAACTCATAGGTAAACTTGGAATCTTAGGGATTAAATCTTCCTTCTGTGGATCAACTCTTTTAACTCCCTTTTTAGATGGATAACCTGGAGTTGTTGGATCACCTGGTTGATATGATAGAAATAATACAGAACCACGTTGAACAGATGAAGGGTTTCTAGCTGGACCATTAGGGTATTCTTCATATCCGTTCTCTTTTGTTATCATACCATCGTCATATGGATCTGTGTAAATTATTACACCAATTGCTCCAAATTCTTGAGCAAATTTAACTTTTAAACCACGATATATTTTACCATATTTAACAATAACTAATTTATCTTTTATGACAACACCTTTATCTGATAAATGTTGGAAGTCCTGTAAAGTACCGTAATTTGCCCAGATATACTCACCTGTAACGTTACCATTTGCAGAGTACCCATGAAATGTTGGGATATCATCATCGTCTGTATTTCCAAGATCTTCTTTCAAAGATGGATTATAAATAGCGGATTTGTTTTCGTATAGGGTAACGGAATGATCTAATGGTGAGTTTAGATAAGCTTCATATATGTTCAAATGAGTCTTCAAGCCAAACTCTTGGAAAGTGGTTTGAGTATAATCAACTAATTCTTTATTTTCACCTGCTAGATGGGATTTTTCAGTTATAAAATTAGAATAATTTAAGCAATAATCAGCAGATTCCAATGATGTTGATTCTAAGTATGAATTGATCAACAATTCTTTTGATATCCTATTACCACCACCTGTAGTTATATACTCTGTACCAGGTTGATTAAGTGTAAAGATTATGAAATAACCAGTTATGAATAATAGCAGAGAACCAAATAATGCAATTATTATGAATCTTACAAATACTCTACACTTTGATACATGTAATCTCTTCTTCTTCTTTCTTTTAAAAAGCAATGGAGTACTTTCATTGAGTGAATTGACGTATACTGTATCTGTAGGCATATTGTAATATGTAAACAAAAACACACAACAACCTAACAACTAATTGAAAAAGATGTAAATCAACTGATAACCATTACGGCTTAATTCCGAATAAAATAAATTGTAATCGCTCGCCTTCTCTTTCTATTTCTTATCAAGTGAGGGAGTTATTGCTTTATGACTAATTAGTTACTATTCATTTGTTATAGAGGTATAGAGGGATAAAGGTATAGATAGATAAAGGAAGACAATGACAAATGGGAGTTTACATATAAGAAGACTTAAAAGATCAAGGGATTGGACTATTGGTTTACTAATGTTAGGTACAGTTGTATTACTATGGGTATTATCATCTTTTTTAGTTAATACATTATTCGATGATGAAATATCTTATAATAAACCTTTTTTAATAACTTATATCAATACTTCTATGTTTTCATTGTATTTGATAATATATTGGTTTGAACAACGTGGGGATACCAGTAATAAATCAAAGAAAGTTATAACTGTTGAGACATTTTATAGACCAAGTCATCGTGATCGTGATCGTGATCGTGATCGTGATCGTGATCATCATCATGATCGTTATACCCGTCGTAGTAATTCAAACCCATCTTCATTGACTACTTCTTCGTCTTATCCATTGAACAGTACAAATTCCGAAGAAGAAGTGAGTTTAATGAGTCCCATAGTGACGACCACAACAGGTACATCATCATCTTTATCATTACCACCGTTAACCAAAAGAGAAACTATATCACTTGCATGTTGGTTTTGTTCATTATGGTTTTTCTCTAATTTAGTTACAAATGCTTCATTGATGTATACTAGTGTCTCATCACAAACGATACTTGCATCAACTTCATCATTTTTCACTATAATTATAGGTTACTTATTAGGGATTGGAATTATAACATACAAGAAAAGTATTTCATTGATTGTATCGTTTATTGGAGTTGTATTAGTAACGGATAATGATGAACCTGAAAGGATGAAAGAAATCAGTGGATCTGAGTATATCTTGTTTGGGAACTTGTTAGCTTTATTAGGAGCTTTATGTTATGGAATATATTCAATTTTATTAAAATTAAAAATTAAAAAAGAAGATAGAATTGATATGAAATTATTCTTTGGTACAGTTGGATTATTTAATATAATTTTCCTTTGGCCACCTTTAATAATATTACATTACTTAAACATTGAAATATTCGAATTACCATATGATTTTAAGACATGGTTTATTATATTATTGAATTGTTTTATATCATTTTTAGCAGATTATTTATGGGCAAGGGCAATGTTATTAACATCACCATTGACTGTTACAGTTGGATTATCATTGACTATCCCCGTTGCGATGATTGGAGATTTTATAATAAAACATAAAGTGAATTCATTGATTTATATATTCGGTGCTGTTTTAATATGTTGTTCATTTTTCATTATCAATAAAGATGAATTTGATGATTCTAATATTGATACAAATAAAGATGATGAGAATATGTAGGTTTTGTTTATAAAGAGTTTATATACGTATGCCTATTGCAATGCATGATTTCTAATGGAAGGTATATCATAGATGACAAAAGGATAACCTTGATCTTTAATACTAAAAACATTTCCAAAGATATTATACGATAAGAACAATAAAATTGAGAATAAGATAGCTATAGTTGAACTCAATTCTATATTTGTTGATTTGATATATGGTATGAGTGAAATTAAAGAAATTATCAAGATAGTTATCAGTAAATTAAACCCAATAGATACCAGGATTTCAATACCTAATTGATTACGTGTATCAGGTTGTATAAATACCAATTTTGAAATATTTGAATTCAACATTGCTATGAATTGAACATGTTTTTGTAATGAGAAATTAAAACCTGATATATTAACCATTATTAACAAGATCATAGAATACATGTAAAAATCTTTTGTTATAAATAAGTTTAATATTTGGGATTTATGTTTTCTTATTATATAAAACAATGCAATGATTGATACGCAGTAAGTAATTAATGTATTTGTATCCAATGGTCTATTGATTACAATTGTCTTATTTGTTAATTTCCCTATGAAAGTAGCCAAATGGAATTCTAAACCTTCGAAATCATCTGTTTTCAGTAATTGATCAGGTGCTTGATACGTGTAATGTTCAGAAGTAGGTCCAATTTTAACTGGTAATTTAAACTTATTTGGAAGTGTGTTATCTTCATCAAAGTCATCATCTCTTAGGTATTCCCCATCTTCCAAGATTTGAACATTTGATAAGTCATAAATTGAGGATGATTTAGGGTATAACCAAATATGTGGAACATTTTCTAAACCCATTGATTTAAAATTTTCAAAATTATCACCAAATTCAGCATTTATGAAAAATGTATCTGTATCCGCAGGGTAATTTTGATAATAATAAGTGGAAACTTTCCTGAATATTGGATCTATTATATGACATACATCACAACCAACATTTTGTTTTATTGATGTGAATTGAACTAGTAAATTATAGTCTTTTATACCATTGAATAATTGATAAAATTGATCAGATTT
This sequence comes from Wenyingozyma ramenticola, assembly GCA_024271885.1. Taxonomy (NCBI): domain Eukaryota; kingdom Fungi; phylum Ascomycota; class Pichiomycetes; order Pichiales; family Pichiaceae; genus Wenyingozyma; species Wenyingozyma ramenticola. Next base: position 1,024,412 of record JANBXF010000001.1, read on the forward strand.
AACATTTATTACACCATCAGGTTCAGAATTTGATAAATTTTTCAAGAATTCTCTTGTATATGCCTGATGTGATTGATTTGTGAACCCTAGAAGGATAATGAACAGATTGAGTAGTATCATTTTGTTAGTTTACTTGATTCATGAAAGAAGTGTACCTTACGTTACGTTACGTATTACTTATTCTCAATCTCAATCTCGATTTAATTTATTTTTCTATGGTAAGTAAATCAGTTACTATGTAATTTATTTAATTAATCAAACCAATTCATCGTCAATCAATGGTTTTTCTAATAAAGCAGCATGAATAACCAATAAGACCATATATTTTGAATTCCATAAGAAATCAAACAAAATTCTTAAATTATAGTAAATTAAAGGAATACCAATTAAGATAGTAACAATTGCGAATGGTTTCTTAGTTGGTGAATTTATAAAAGAATTCCAAGATTGTAAGTTAATAAAATCGTGTATTGTCTTGAAATTTGAGTCTGAATTCTTTAATATTATGAAATACAAAGCAATAAGAGAACCAATTATGAATAATTCATGAATGTTGAAAAGTAAATGGAAAGTGAATATAATCACGAGTATTAATAAGTAATTTGATTTGAAATAATTTAAATTAAAGAAAAATCTATCGTTCAACTCACCCGTTGATGAAGGTAATTTGATCTTATGATAGTTGAAGAATTCATTAGGTGATCTTATATTAGCCAAATTAACATTCAATGAAGAATTTGGATCTTCCTATATTGAGTAGTTAGTTTGAGTTACTTAAACACAGTTAAAAAAGAATAAGAACATACCCGTAATCTGTCAAAGTTAGAAGAGAAAGAAGAGAATTGCGCAGGCACAAATGACATGTTGATTAGTTATACAATACAGATCAGTAATAACCATAACCATAACCACCACCACCACAACAACAACAACAGTAAGCTTATCATTTTAAAGCTAAAGAAATAAATTATTGCGCGTGCGTTTTCACTGCCTAGTTAATTGATTAATTACTGTATAAGTATATAAGTATATAAGTATATAAGTATAAGTATAAGTGACTAATGAATGAATAAATTAACCCCTGTTGGTGGTGTTACCACTTCCCTTAGCATGAGTATCAGTATAATTATCCCATTCTCTCTTTCTATAAGTCTCACGATCAACACTTTTTTCATCTTCTTCATCAACTTCTAATTCTTTTTCATCTTTTAATTGTTCATCTAATGGTTTAACCATACCATTCTTGTTATGTAATTCGTTCTCCAAGAATTCATCAACTGACATTGTTGGTAAAAATTGTCCTGTTCCTTGAACTTTTTGTTTTAATTTATCCCTTGATGATGAAACTATTGTAAATGGTCTAAGGATCTTACCTTCTTTTGATAACAAAGGTGGAGAAGTTAAAGTCTCTAATTTATCCGTATATCCATAGTTGTCATTCTTGTATCTATTTTTCTCTCTATCATCATTCTCATCATTACCAGATCGTATTTGTCTAAGACCTTCAAATTGTAATTCTTCAATTTTAGAAATCCCCATTTTTTCTAACATTTCAATCTCTAATAAATTCGATTCTAAACTCTTGAAAGAATCAATAACAAATAATTGCAACTGTTTCAAATACAAATCTCTTAAATATTCATCATCTAAATTTTCATTATCCAATCCTCCACCACCACCACCCAACTTCTTCAATTCTTCGTTTAATCTCTTTTCAATCTTAAAAGATTCAATCTTTTCTTCTCTTCTTAAAACAGGATCATTTATCCTTAATTCATCTAATTTTGGTGAATACGAGTCTTTGAAATTCTCTAATTTCTTACACTGTCTCTTGTCTAATACTTCATAATTCTCTAATGAATATAAGAATTGCAAGTACAAATTAATAACCATCTTTAAAAATTTCAACCTATCCTTACCAGATTTATTCTCTAATAATTTAGCAATCCTGTAATCAATAGACAAATACCTTAGTTCTTGAGTAGATACTTCATCTATTGATTCATTAATACTGAATATCCCCAATGTTTGAATCTTTGATTTGATTGAATTTGAATCGTTTATAAGATTATTCAATTCTGTTTTGAACTCATTAGAGTCTTTTCTTATTGGTAAATTATCTAATTTGTCACAATCTTTTAGGAACTTTTGATATCTTATTGATAATGGTACGTCGTCCATCTTGTTCATTACCTAGCCCAACTATCTAACTACCTTGACTTACTATAAAACTAACTAACTAATCAATCAATCAATAACTTAAGCTGATAAAATAAAAAAGGCAAAATCTCGAAAGAAATTTAAAGCGGCTTATTCAATTAATTTCATTATTTCTAATATACAATATGTACTATAATCTACTTAACTAACTAACTAATTTTCTACTTTAACCCTTTTAAAATCATCATTATTTTCAACTTCTGATAATTTTCTCTTATTATACAATTCATTCTCATCTTTAACGTTATCATTATCATTCTCTTCTTCTTTTAAAGTATCTGAAACAGTGACAGGACCTTTTGTTGTATTTCCATTTCCATTACCATTAAATTTAGGTTGTGTTAAACTTGATAATGGTGGTAATTTAGGTGAACTCATTGATTCCATTACAGAAGCTATGGATTTAAACTGACGATGATCTGATTGTTGTTGTTGTTGTTGTTGTTGTTGTTGTTGTTGTTGTTGTTGTTGTTGTTGTTGTTCTTGAATATTTGTAGTTTGTGTTTCTAATTGTCTTGCACTCAATTCACGTAATCTACCAATCAAGATCTTTTCACGTTGTCTAGTTGCACTTTCTAATGTCTCTAATTCTTGTGTTCTTGCCTTGTATAAATCATTAACCAATTCTAATTCTGATATTCTTGTCTTTAAAGCTTCAATTGTTTGTTGTTGTTGTTGTAATTGTAAATGTATATTTGAATTATTGTTACTGGTGGTACTTTGTAAAATTGGTGATTTTGATGAATTGAATAATGGTGATTGTGAAAGATGGGGTAATGCATTTGAATTGTTTTTCAAAGCAGGCAGGTTGTTACTGTTTTCAATTAAAGCACCTTTTGGAGGTGGGTTTGAATCAGGATAAGCGGTGGTTCCATTAAACGGCTGTTGCTGTGGTTGATTAGAAGATAATGAAAATTGAGGACCAAAACTTGGAGATAAAATAGTTGAATTTGAATTTTGATGTGGTGGAATAGTTACAGGAACAGGAGGTAATCTTGTTGAAGAAGTATTTATAGTTGGTAAAAGACTTGTGTTTTCACTATTAGTGTTACCTGATAACAAAGGAGAATCTAATTCCATACCTGGTATTTTATCTTTATCTTTATTTAATTCTTTATCTTGAAAGTTTGAAAAAGAAGGTAAAGAATGAATTTGAGATTGACCTTGTTGAGCCATTGTCTCTAAAGCACCAGCAGCATTTAATACTCTATCTGATGATGTCTTTGGGGTGGTTGTTGTTGTATTTATACTATTTGAAGTTGCTAATAATAAAGGAGAGGTAACTTTTGATAAATTTGGAGCAAATTGAGCAGGTGTTGAATTTGGGTAATGTAATGGTTGAATTATTTGATTGAAGTGTGGATTTTGTGGATTTTGTGGTTGTTGTTGTTGTTGTTGTTGTTGATTAGGTTGTTGTTGTTGTTGTTGTACTTGCTGCTGTTGTATTGGATTTAAATGATGATGAGGAGGTAAGAAATGAGGAGAATGATGATAGAATGGGAATTGATTTTTGTTGTTATTAGAAGTAGCACTTAAATAAGGAGAATTGGGGTTTGTATTTGATTGTGGTTGTTGTTGTTGTTGTTGTTGTTGTTGTTGTTGATTTGATTGTCTTGGTAATAAAGGTAATAAATTTGGAGATTTTAATTCCTGTTTTGAATCAATCAATGGAGAATTTAATTTTTTCTTATTAGTTGATTCATTTGGACTTAATTGACCACCATTTTGTGGTTTATACTGTCTTGGTGAAAATTTAGCCATTACATTGGGGTTTTGATTGTTGTTACTGAAATGTTGTGAGAATTGTTGTTGTTGTTGATTTATTAATAATTGTTGTTGATGTAATAATTTTTCATCTTTTGCTTTTAATGTTGGTGTATTAGGTGATGATTTTGAAATATTTGAATTAGTTGGAGTTGTTGTATTACTAGTAGATGTATTACTTGTACTACTATTACCATGTTTAGCTCTATTTCTAGATTTAATAACATCAGATTTCAAACTAATTGGTCTTGGTCTACCATGTAATTTTAAGAATAAACCACAAGCATTACATAATACTTGACCTGTTTCATCTCTTCTCCACAAGGGAGTATTTTGAGTCTTACAATTTTTACAAATTGGTGATGATATGATTTGTTTTATTGTTGATGAACCATTAATAGGGGATATAATTGATGATGATTTTGCATTTGGATGAATTGGATCTTTTGAATCTGTATCATTTGTTGTTGTTGTTGTTGTTGTTGTTGTGTTTGGTGGTGGTGGTGGTGGTGGTGGTGATGTTGTTGTTGTCTTAATACTTGTATCTTGTATAGTAACTTCCGACATGATTAGTTGAATGACATTTAATAAGGGAAGAAATAAGAAGTAAAATATAATCAAGTGTACAAAAGAAGTATTATAAAAGATAAAGATTATTGATTACTGATAGTGAGATAGATAAGATAAGTGAGTCTCTTTTCTTTCTCTTTTTTCTTTCTCTTTTTTCTTTCTCAGAGTGAATTTTTAAAAAAATTTTTTGCGGCTTATCTTTTTTTTAACTATATAAATTTGAGCGCGGGCTGTGATTGGCTGGGGGGAATGAGTGGTGTGTGGGTATGGGTGTGGTGTAAGGGTGGGTGTGTTTTTAGTCAGTGTGTTGTGGTGTAAGGGTGTAAGGGTGGAAGTGTAAGGTAATGTGATATAAGGGGATATAAGGGGATAAGAGGAAGAAGGTGTTAGCTTATGGTATACAGAATATGGTATACAGGTAATACAGAATAGTACAGCTAATTAATAGGTAATTAATACATTGATATCACACGGGTTAGTGTAAACTAATCCAATACGTAGGTAAATAGTAAATAAAACATTAATAATTATAAATAATGAATGGAGTTGAAATTTTTTTTTAATTGATTTGAGGTAGTACCTAAATACTCTCTTCATCAGTTCCTTTATTTCTTTGAACTTTATAAAATCTAATACCACCTTCAGTAGTTTGATCATTATCTATACTTTGATTATCAGTTGTTGTAATTGGAGCAATTGGTTGTTGTTGTTGTTGTTGTTGTTGTGTTGTTGGAATAGGTTGTGGTTGTTGTGTTGGAATTGGTTGTTGATTAGGTTGTGGTTGATAATATTCACTTTGTTCTAAATCTTTAACATTTTGTTGATGTAATTTATAAGCACGATGCATTGTTGAACAACAACATAAGAAGAAAGATAAAATTAAACAAGCCATTGCACCCCAAGACATACCATACATTGAAGCACCTAATTTACCATCAAATCCTGAATTTTTAAATTTATTTTTTAATAATACTGTAACTGCTGTTTGACAAGAAACACCTGCTAAACCAAAGATTAAAGCTAAAACAACAAATAATGATAATACTTGTTTCATTGCTTTCCAAAATGATTGAAATAAAGCACAAATAAATGAAACACCTGAAAATACTAAACTTATTAAAATTAATGGGAAACCAAATCTTGAAAGGTAATAGTAAGTATCTCTATTTTCAATAAAATCTTGTGGAATATTTGTAAAATTACCAAAATTATCATAAGGTGAAAATGGATAATCAGGACCTGTTGAATCACAATTACCATTTGTTGAAGAATCATAATTTGATGGATTACAAATACCCCAGAAGGTATATCTTGAAATTTTATCATCAAATGATGAAGTATCAATTTGAATCCAATAAAATCTATTGAAAGGGAATGAACTAACAGATCCTGAAAATACAACAAATAATAAAAGTAAAGTTGAACCTGCTAATAATAGCAAAGTTAATATTCTATTAACAAAAGTTAAAAACATTTTGATTAGTTTAGTTAATTAGTTATTGAGTTAATAATAAGCAAAGTAATGAATGAATAAACAAATTAATAAAAGAAGGAAAAGAAATATATATATATTCTTAAGATGAAATAGCAATAAACATGAAAATGTGTAAAGATGAAATGGTAAAAAATGAAAACAAATAATATGTATATTATTTATTATGTAAGTTAAGCTAAAAAATGAAGTTAAATTACTATTTTAGGCTCAATTTGTGTTTGTGAGTTGCCTTTTTGGGAAGAGGGGAGTTGCCTAATTGGGTAGTTGTTGTTGTGTGGCTGGTGTGGGTGTTAAAGGGGGTGTGGCTTGTAAGTGGCTAGTGCGTTGCGGTAAGTGTGGGTGGGTGGGTTTGTGTGGCTGGTTTATTTCAATTAGTGGCTGAGTAACCAATCAGTGGCTAGTGTGTTGAGAATATTAATTGGTGGCTGAGTATGTCAATTAGTGGCTGGTGTAATGCCCGAGTGGCTGGTGTATTATCATAAACTAAAATCATATAACTATATCCACATATAACTAACTATAAACTATATAAGTAAGTAAGTAAGTAAGTAACTACTTCCTCCTTTTAATTCTACCCCTTTCATCATCTAATTCTTCACTATCACTTGATATATCCAATGAATTATATAAATTATGTGCGTGGTGACTTTTCTTCATAGGTTTGTTTTTTATCTTTGAGTAATCTATTGATATAGGTACTTTTGATTTATAAAAAATTTTTTGTCTTTCATTAGTTAAATTAAATTCGAAATTTTTCATATCTTGTAAATTGTTTGCTGGTGGGTGTTGCTTACTTGTTGTTTGTAATTTCATACTGAATTCAGGCTTGGGTACTGGTGTTTCGGTATCTATTACTTCTTCTTCTTCTTCTTCTTCACTATTATCATCATCGAATAATTCTTCTTTCTTAGTGATTAAAAATTTTCTTAAATCTTCCAATTTCTCATCGTGATCATCCCCACTAATCAACTCCAGAACATCATTAATACAATTCAAATAACCTTGATTCAAGAACAATTCTCCAATAGAATTAGACAATTGAAATAATTTAGTTATCGACTTGGCTCCATTTTTAAACTCGTTTAATATTTCTTTATTCTTGTCTTTTATTGAATCTTTAGTTACTTTCTTTGATGGTGGTAATGTATTTGATAAATTTGATAAATCCATTTTATTTACTTAATTAAAGTAAAAACCTATTAATAACCCATTAACTAACTAACTAACTAACTAATCTTAAATCTAAATCAAATTCTCCTTGGTAGAAAACACTACTTTTTAAATTTAGGTGTACGGGTTTAGTTTAGTTTAATTCTTATTACGTAATCCACTACATGATCACGTGACTACAGAACAGCATTACGTAACCAACTAATCACGTGATCATCGCCGCCAATAAACGGAATAAATTACCTAATTCGGCACCCGCCACAGCAACTAACTAACCGCCCTAAATTAACTATAGCCTCCTCACACCGCTAACAATCTCCAATTCTTTTAATGAAAAATTCAAGAAATTCAATTCAATTCTCTTTAATTTTTCTATTATTCTTTTTTCTTCTCTATTGATTTATTGATTTAGTGTTATTAGTTTAGTTATTTATTTATTTACTTAAACTACCAAATTCAACAATTTAATTATACTTCAACAGTCAATTATCATAACTTAGTTACTTACTTACTTATCAATCACGTAATTAGTTATCCACTTAACTAACTAGTCAATTTTTTTTTTTCACTTATCGTGTTTAGTTTATTTCGCTACTATTAATTTAGTCAAATTTAATTAATCACAATGACAATTCCAAGTTCTTCAATGTTATCTCATATGCAATATACAACTTCAAATTCAGGTAATACATTCATGTCTACATCAGGTGCTTATTCTCAAATTCAACAATCTCCTAGTACCACTAATAGTATTAATAACAACTATTCAAACAATTCAACACCAATTAAAACACCAACTAGATCTAAAAGAAGAAATTCAAATTCTGAAAATGAAACTAAGAAGATAAAGCCATTATCCACTCAATCTACTCCATCTAAGTTATCCACTACGACAACAACAACAACAACAACCCAAGATACAATAGATCTAACATTAGATACAATCAATTTGAATGAGTACCCAAAATTTCATCATCCTGAAGGTGGTTTTATTCAATTCACACCAATTGGTAATATTCGTACTTTTTTAAGTGATAATAATGTAATGCAAAGAGTAATTGAAAAAAATTCAAAATTTGATTTAAATAATTTACAAAATGGTATTGATGGTTATAAAATATTACCTGATTCTTTTAATAACTCAAATTCACATGATCATGATCATGATGATGATCATACTCATTGTTGTTCTGGTTTTAATGATGATATTTATGATTGTGATTCTGATGAAGATATGTTTTAGTTCATTGTCTTTACTTGCCTTTACTATTCCCTTTCCTCTGATCTATACACCCATATCCTATATACCCACACTCACCCACACACCCACACACACACACACACACTTCGCATTTATGTACCATACGCAAAAGTAATGTATATTAACTAACTAAAATAAATAATAACCAATAAATCAATTATTCCAAACATATACCTAAAAAATATTCCCCACATAAAATTCCCCAATTCTCCTTTGAAAGCCGCGCCCTTTTTAAACCATTGTAAAATCCGTGATCTCTTCCTTTTTGGGCACTTTGATCATTCTCATGTTAATTAACGTTTCATCATTCTTATTCTATTTATAATGCCCTGATTATTACTTATATCCTGATATATATATCCTCACTTATCCTCACTTATCCTTACTTCAAGAATACATCAAACAACTTATGTCTTATTAATCACTTATCATATATTTACATAACCCCCCCCCCCCCCACTAAAATGACACCAGTTTCATATAGCAAGGATAAATTACCTCCTGATTATATTTCGTGTAATGACATGGGTAGTAGTGACCTACCCTCATATGATGATGAAGATAATGACCTACCACCATACAAACCAAGTATATCCCACTGCTCTTTGAATTTCCTACATCTTGAAGATTCAAATGATGATAATGCATATGATTTGAAATTCATACCTATTATCTTAGAGATTAATTCAACGCAATTGAATATTTATAAATTAAAGAACAACCTAAAAGATAATAAGTCAGGTAAATTAAGTTATTATGATATTTCAATGTTTTATTTCGATAAATTAAGACCACAATTTATTGATCCCAATTTAAATATAAAACAATTTTCAAATTCAAAAGATCAAAAATTGTATTATCAAAAATATCAAATTAATAGAATGAATCCAAATAATATGTTAAATGATGTTAATCATCAACCTGTAAGAAGAAAATCAATAACTGAATTATTCAGAACTAGGTCGAATACATCTCAAAGAAATAGATCAAATTCTTTTTCTTTAGGTAATTTATTCAAAAAAAATTCAAATTCTTCAATTGATGAGATCAACAACAGCAATCAATCAATGAATGATTTATATGATAATGATATTTCAAATTATCAAAAGATAGAAAACCTATTCTATTTAAACAATCGTTATTATTCAAGTGATTTTAATTCTGATGATGTTGAAATGATTCATAATTATCTGATTCATAAACCTGAACTTTCAAAATTGGCTAATTCTTTGAAATCATCTGGTAATGATTCTCCAATTGATTTAAATCATTTGAAGGATAAATTAATTTTGTCATATTCATTACAAGATTTAATTAAATTTGGTAATGCTATTGATTTCTTAGAAAGACCATTTACATTACGTTTAATCTTTGAAGACACATCCAAGAAACAAGAAAAATTCTTAATTTCATCATATAATCCAATTTCATTCGTTGAGTTATATTATAAATTAAACATAGCAAGAGAAATTTCATTACCTTTAAATTTAAGAATTGAAGAACCAAAAGATTATTGTATTCCAAGAAATAGAAATAGAAATAGAAGAATTAGAAGATCTAGAAATCAAAGGATTAATATCGTTCACCGTAGTGATAATCAATCAATTCAAAGATTACAAAATTATGAATTAAACAGTAACAGATCTTCATCCATGATGACAAGATTTTTCAATTCAAATAAACCCAATTCATCTGCTGGTCAAATGAATAAACCTAATGATATAATTACAACAAGTACAACAAATAACGATTTAAATGAAGCAGTTGAATCATTTTTATACTCATCAAATAATGAAATTCAAGATTTATCTATAGATGAAGATGATGATACTTCAATTAATTCATTGAATGAAGCAGTTAATAACCTAAATGATTTACAAATTGATGAATTAACAGCTGAAGAAGAAGAGGCGTATTTTGATTCAGAAGAAGAAGAAGAAGAAGAAGAAGAAGAATCTCCTTTAAATGATATACTTGAAGAAGAAATTTTAGATATTGATAATATAGTTACAAATATTTCATCAACTGATACAAATTCAACAAATTTAGAAGATGATGATGATTTATCTCGCTCAAATACAACAAATTCAACAGTTAATACATCTATATTAAATTCATCTGATGATTTAGAACCATCAATTAATTTAAATGATGATGATAATAATATTAAATTCACACCAATTCATAACAATGATGATGAATTAAGAAAAGAATTGGTTTATACTTTAAGATGTATGAAATCTTGTAGAAATCATAAATCAAATCAATCAAAGAGAAGAAAAAATACTATTTAATTTAATTGTTGTTGTATGTATGTATTTTATTTATTATTTTAAAAATGTCGTGACTTTTTTATTGTTTGATATAGTAAATTTAATTTTTAACATAAAATTTATAAGAAAAATTTATTGACATCGACTAATTGATGAAACATAATGGAAGGCTTTCCCATATCTCTAACCTGTATTATAATAATAGAAGACTGATTATTTTAACCCCCAATACACGTATATAATTAGTTACACAACATACCTCTAATTAAAAAGGGGTAGAAAACAAATCGACGCGTCGCTTGATTTTCAGATCCAAGATCAATAGATAAATAAATAAGAATCCTTACAAGTCACAAAGTGATTGATTCATTTTGTATTGAAGTAGATAGAGTAAGTAGTGATACAAGATGTCATTCTTTTTCAAAAGGTCACCTAAGACACCAAGTGAGTTGATAAAAGCTTTGAATGATCAAGTTATTAAATTAGATAATTTATCAGATAATAATAAAAAAATTCAAGATGATGTTACAAGGTACTTAATTCAAGTACGTGTTTTATTATGTGGTTGTGATGATGAAAATTACAATAACTTGGGTAATGGTACAGATAACATAACAAGTAATGGAGCGGGGGGTAATAATAATAATGGAGGGATAACTACGGGAAACACGGCAAGTACGACAACTACTACGACAACTACTACAACTACGACAACAACAACAGGAACGGGGAACGGGACAAATGGGTTGTTGATTACACCTAGTCCTGATCAAATCGCACAAGTTGCAAATGATATATATAACACAGATTGTCTGTACCTCTTAATTCAAAATTTAAGCAATATGGAAAATGATTCAAAGAATATAATAGTTGAGATTTTTTCAGTATTATTAATGAGACAACCAACAATTGATTATCTTTTAAAGAAACCTAAATTGTTATTGTTCTTGATGAAAGGTCCCGAGTTTCCCGATGCTTCTTTGTACTTTGGAACCATGTTGAGGGCGTGTATTAAAGTAAGTGACTCTATAACTAAAGTCCTTTTGAATTCCAATTGGTTTTGGAAATATTTTGATTATATTCAACAGACAAGATTCGAGTACTCTACAAATGCATCAAGTACATTGTTTGATCTATTAACGATTCATAAGAAAATCGTAAGTGATTTCTTTCAATTGAATTCAGATTTATTCAGTAATAAGATAAATTCATTGATTTCAAGTCATTCTTATGTAGCTAAGAGACAATCTATTAAATTATTAGCTCAATTATTATTGACGAAATCAAATTATTATCTTTTAACAAATTACGTCAATTCCCCAGTTAATTTAAAGATAATAATGACTTTATTAGGTGATAAATCCAAGAATATTCAAATGGAATCATTTCATGTTTTTAAAGTATTCATAGCAAACCCAAAAAAGACAAAACCTGTATTAGATATATTGATTAAAAATAGGGAAAAATTATTGAATTTTCTTACGAATTTCAATATACTAGACAAAAAAGACGATGGTGGTGCTTTCTTGAATGAAAAATCTTTTATCATAGATCAAATTGAAAAATTACCAAAGATCATACCTACTACTCCATTACAAATTCAACCTCAACCAGTGCATAAAAAAGTATAGTATTATATATATTTATAAAGTTAATGAAATTATGATTAATTTAATTTAAAATTTTAAATCTTGTAATTCCTTTAGTGTATCACTTATGTAATTGTCAGTATTAGTAAAACTGAAACTTATTTCTTCTTTGTCTTTATTATTATCAACCGTCTCTATTTCAATTTCTGGCTCCTCAATTTCCTCAATTTCCTCTATTGGTTCAGGTGACTCTTCGGTTTCACTCTCACTATCAACTTTATTAAAATAATCAATATCCCAATCAAATCCACTCATTTCATCAGAATAATAAAAATTTCCTTGAATTCTATGATCTACTAAAATCAACCCATTATTCACAAGATTCGTTAATAAACTCGATAAGATCAAGTAATTCATCTTCAGACTAGGTTCTGATTGAATAGTTAGTATTGATTGACCGTAATCCTGCCTCTTTTTTGTCTTTTTAATATCTTTCAAAAATTTGATTATCTTCTGAGACACAGAATTAGAAGAGACATCACCCTTGGATAAGATATAAAATTTATCACCATCTGATTTGGTACTGGTGTTCTGCTTGTTGGGTATTGATATCTTTATCAATTTCATATTCAATTTCAAATTCTCAAAATTTGAAACAGCATCGAATAATTCCAATGGTGATATTAAATTAATACCCCTTGCTCTGTTATAAATTATGAATAATTCGTATAATGTAATCAATCCATTATTCTTATCCAATATATTCTCATCTGTTAAAAATTCGTATATTTGTCTTGCTAATTCTTCAATATACAATATAGGTAATCCTGATTTATTACCCTTTTCACCACCACCACCACCACCATTATTTGTCTTTGATTTTAAATTCCACAATGTCTTTGTGTTTTGTGAAGTTGAATAACTTTTCATGAAATCATTCTTGGTTATTATATTATCTAATATCTTTATTGAACTTTTGGAGTTCTTTAAAATATCCAAATTTTTATTTATATTCTTTGAATTGTTTGAAGTCTTGGAATTAATAAGTACTTTTTGATAAGATTCACTTAATTTAATCAATTCTTTTGCCTTAGACATAAGATTTTCTAAATCTTGTACTGAATTATTCAACAATTGGAAATCTTCTTCACTTTGTATTGAATTTGATGTCTCTAATCCATGTATCCCCATAATTGGTATCATATCACGATTTTGTCTCTTGTTATTTTCAATCATAATTTGATCTTCTATTTTATTATTTATATCTTTCGATGATTTAACATTGCTGATTTCATTTCTATTCAATTTTAAACCACCTTTGTTTATATTATTACTCAATTTTGCACTTTCCCATTTACATACTTCAATTGCATTCAATAATTTATCATAAAATCTTTTGGCTCCATTTTTACGGAAACTTAATTTAATTACTCTTGGATCTAATTCGTCGTCTATTGAATAATCTTCACTCAAGAATTTCAACCCTGTTTCCCCTTCTTCTTCGTTATCATCATCATCATCATTATCATTATCATTAGTTGTATCATTATTCATTTTTCCCTCCTTAATTGCTTTATACGAACTCTGTAAGACAGATGGTGGTAAATTAGAAGACAATAACCTTGTACCACACATCTCACAATAATTCAAAGACGGATGATTTATGAAAGTACATTTAGGACAATGAAATCCATCTTTAGATACGAGATTTGGAACTAAATTATCTAAATACATCGTATCTGATTTAATCAAATTATTTATCAAATCTTTAGGTGCTTTCACTCCACATGTTTCACATTTGGGCAAGAATTTATCATAATCATCATCATCTACACCTACACTTCTTCTTTTATCACTGCTGCTATTCCCTATGATTCTCTTGATCTCATCAACAGTTAACTGATTTGAAAAATAACATATTGGACATGCCCAATTGATATCATGATCAATTATAACTGATTTAGAATATAATGATTCAACAAATGAATCCTTCCGAAGATTTTCAGGCAATGTGTCTTTATAATCTTCATCATTACTCTTAGTAGTAGTTTTCTCTTTCATTGTTAAAATCACTTTAGCACTTGATTTCAAAAAACCTGCATATAGTTCAATATGTTCAATATCTAAAAGATCGATATAAATATTAGGATGATTTGTTTTAATCTTTGTATTAGTCGTCCCACTGGGTACATCCCTATCTATATAAATCAACCTCCTATCAGTCAAATAAACTTTACCATTTTGATTATCAACTAATTTAACAATATCTTGATATAAACCAATATTATCTTGAATTAAAAATTCTGTCTCTGATGAATCTAAAATTGGTCTACCACTTCTTGAAATATTTATTGGTTTCCAATACTTTGATCGTATTGAATTTGGCATGGTTACTATCTACCCAGCTTCAACCTTACTTCAATCCAGTGTATATTCTACTGATCTATCTTAATCTTAATCTTAATCTACCCATATCAATAAATCAATAATTAATGGCTCTTTGTAATCTACAATCTACCAACCACCATGATTTTAGTTACAAACAACACCTTAAACCAGAAATTACCTAATTCAAATTTTTTAAACTAATTACACTTCCTAATAAGGAAATTTGTAAACATAGATCAGATAAACCAGCCATCTTTTTTATTTCATGACATTGATTTTATCATTGATTTTTGACTCATTGATCATGGTTTATATATGTATTACTCTTCTTTTTTTCTAGTAGTTTATTCAGTTTACAAGATATAAGAAACTTAAGGGAATTAGATAAAACAAAATGGGAGGACAACTTGTTGTAGTTGTAACAAAAGCACAAGATTTACCAAATAGACGTAAATTAGACAAGCAATCACCATATTGTGTTGCTAGAATTCAAGATCAAGTTCAAAAGACAAAAGTTATACCAAGAGGAGGACAAAATCCACAATGGGATGATGAAATGAGATTTTCATTAGAGAATTTAAGTACTGGAAATAATAAAATTTCATTTTTCATTTATCATAAATTGAAAAAAGAAGATGGTTTAGTTTGTAAATCTGAGATTGATTTTACAAATGCTTTGAATAAATCTTCAAAAGAAGGTTATGATTCTTGGTTTCAATTAGAATATGAAAATAGACCTGCTGGTAAAATTTATCTTGAAATTACTTATTATCCTGGTTCAGGTATAATTCCATTACAAATTCCAAGTTTAATGAAAATGAGTATGTCAAAGACTCAACATTATGCTGGGTTATTAAACGGTAATGATAATTCAGATAGTGAAAATGAAAATGATAATGATGATGAAGATGAAGATGAGGATGATATGGCTCATGGGTTTGGAATAGATACTACTACCACCACCACCACAACAACAACAACACCAGCTAATCGTAATAATCATCATTTTAAATCATCTTTAATGTCAAGACTTAATGTTGATTTACCACCATTACCAGATATTAATTCAAGGACACATGATAATGATGAACCAGCAATGAATAAGACTGAAACAGAAAATAATACTACAGCTAATAACAATGGATGGATGTCAAAGATATTAGAGACTGCATATACTTCATTTTTCACTAAACCAACAGAGATAGAGACTCCGAATTTATTATTGACTGGAATTAGTAGGAAAAAAGTAAGCAGATCAACTTTTTTCAATGATGAGTCTAGTGATGAAGAAGAAGAAGAAGAGAAGAGGGTGATAGAGGAAGAAGAAGATGAAGTATTTCAAGTAGGACAAAGAGTTGCATTCAGATCTTCTGTGAATAGTAGTAATCAATTCAATTCGAATAAAAGATATGAAGAATCCTTTGAGTCTGAATCTGAATCTGAATCTGAAGATGAAAGAAAGTTATTAAGAAAGAGTTTCCAAGGAAAACCATTACCTACTAAGCCATTACCTAGCAAGAGACAAAATACAGTCAATACAAGAAGAAGAGCACCACCACCACCACCACCACCAAAGGAATTAAGATATGATTCAGATTCAGATTCAGAAGAAGAATTAGAAGAATTAATGAAAGGAAATGGAAAATCCAATATTCCTTCACCACCAAGACATCAAATTCCATTAACTAGATCCATGTTTGCAGCTGAGACGGATAAAGTTAAATCTAATGGATTATCATATTCTCAAATAAGAAGGTTGAATCAAGCTAAGAATTTAGCTAATAGTTCAATTAAAATGAGATGAATGAATTTGGGTGTTTGTATATTTATTTATGTATTTTATTTGTAATTGTATTTTAAGGGTTTATTAATTAATTGTATTGTATTGTATTGAATTAGTATTGTACAGTATATATTGCATTGGGGTTAAGCTAAAAAGCAGCTTCATCATCACCATCATCATTATCACCAAAATCATCATCACCATCATCGAAATATTTTTCAGCATTATAATCATCATCATCATCTTCTTCAAATTCATCATCTTCTTCTTCACTTTCATCTTCAATATCATTATTATTTAAATTATTTGAATCATCTTCATTTTCATCAACGTTATTCAATCTATCCATAATTTGTTGTTGCTTTTCCTGTGCTTCACTTAATTTAATCAATTCATCAACTTTTTCAGTATTTCTTGAATCATCATCATAATCACCAGATTGATAATTTGATAATTTTAAAGATTTATTCTTATTATTACTTATTGTCTTTGATGTCTTTATCAAGTATTGTAATTCTTGAGGAAAGAAATTAGGTACTAATGGATGATCATTTATAGATTTAGCAATTTTAATTTGCTTTCTATACCTATCTGAATACCTTTTTAAACCATCATTAATACCACCTTCATAATAATTCTCTACTTTTTTTTTCTTTTTTGTTGTTGTTGTTGTTGTATCATTCTTAGATGATAAATCAGTTTGTGAATCACCAGTGAAAAATGAACTATTCTTAATCAAACTTTCAAATTTCAAATATTGATTCACTTGTTCTTCTTCTATATCATTCATTGTACCATTTATAGGTAATACATATTTTAAATCATCTTCTGGTGCTACTTCAGCTATATCTGCGTAGGCTAACCCAAATGGTAACTGTACCCTGTTTCCTTTATCCCTGAAACTCATCTATCTTTATCTTCCTATCTTCCTATCCTTCTATGAATATATAAAAATCAATAAGATAACTAACTATGCACCTATATATATATCAACTATCTATCTATCTATCTATCTATCCCTTAGTGATTTAAAATTTTTTTTATAGTGAGACATTTGGTGGTGGTGTTTTAGTCGAGTATATTATGATTTTATTACTATAAATTAGAATAGAATACATTTTTAACAGAAGTAAGTAGTTTAAGTTATATATATAAAGAAAAGATAGATAGTTAATTCTAATGAAGTATTAAAAAAAAAGGAACTATTCAAGTAATTCTTTAATTTCATCATCACTATCATAACCATTTTGAGCACGTAAAGCAGCTTCTTCAATTTGTTGTTCAAATAATTCTTTTTGCCTTTGAATTTTTCTTCTTGTTGTTTTACCCCAACCCCAACCTTTTTCAGAAGCTGCTATACCTGTAGTTTTCTGAGTTAAAGATTCTAATTCTTCTTCTTCCTGTTGTGGCCTTTCAATCAAACCTTCAGCTTTTGTTTGTTCATCTTTAAGTAATTGATTTTTCAATTGTCTTCTTTTCAATTCAGTTTGAACTCTTTGTCTTAAGAAATAATAACCACCAACAATGATTAATAATCTATAAAATTGGGAAAGTGAAAATTCTTCAAGAATCTCATTCCAAGATTTTGAAAAGAAAGCCAACATGATTTGTTTGTTATCTATCTATCTATCTATATATCCTGAAACTAACTAAATCACAAATAGATAAATAGATAAATAGATAAATAATCAAACAACCGCTTCGCTCGGTTTAATTTCTTCGAGATTTTCTTTTATTGAGCCGCTCATTTTATTTATTTAGTGATTTATTTACTTACTTAGTGATTTACTTAACTAATTACTACTACAGTTCTTCATCGTCAAGATCAAGATCAAGATCAGGAAGAGGGAAATCACCAACTTCTATATTCTGTGGCTTCACAAACACTCCATGGTTCTCTGAACATTGGAAATATGACTTACCTTTAATTGAACCGTTATTTTTACCCTTTGGGAAATCTAACGATACTCCAATCCATATATTATTACTATTATCAATTTCAGGTATTTTACCAATATAACTTATAGTACCTAATCTATCATTTGAAATTCTTACTCTATCACCTAATTTCAACCTATTTATAATCTCATTAATAGATTCAATTTCTTTCTCTTTTAAGTCTGGATCAAATTTCCCTATTTTATTTGTTTTCATATAATTTAATACAGTATTTGACATTTGATTATATCTTGTCTCAGGTAATTCGAATTTCCCATCATAAGTATTGTTGTTGTTGTTTTTATTATTATCTCTATCTTTATCCATCAAATCTTCTAATTCTTTAATATCAGAATAAGGATTGATATTATCAACATGAATTCTACCAAATGGAACAAGATCAACATCAATTAATGAATAAACATTACCATTACCACGTGAATCCAATTCTTTTCTTTCATTACTATCCATACGAGGATAAATCCAAATTTTTTGATCTTTAGGTGGTATACCTGTAATTAATTCTAATTTTAATTGAAATTTTGAAATTGATAAATTAGGGGAGATTTTTCTTTCTGATGAAGTTAATGAAGATGTTATATATATTGTTATATCGTCCATTTTAGTTGGTTACTTACTTAGTTACTTAGTTACTTACTTCAACTACCTATAAGATAAGAACATATGATATACTATTATAGTAATCATAGTGATAAACGCGTTATAGATTATAAGAGAGTTGAATCGACGCGACGGTATTACAATATAAAGAAGACTAAATCAGTGTAAATTAACATATACTATATAATATAATATAATATAATAATAATAAACTAATTAATTAAAAAACAGGTTGTTCATTTTGTAAAGATAATGACAATGGATTTTCAATAATTTCTGAACCATCTTCAGGAGATATTGTTAATATTAAACCAGATCTAACAACAACAAAACCTAAAAATCTTTTTTCACCATTATAATTTTTAATATATTCACTTGATTCATCATCAATATCTGAATTTGAAGAAGGTAATAAAATTTCTTCAACTTGATCTAATACTAAATTCATTAATTGATCATAACCTTTTAATATACCTGTTATTTCTCTTCCTCTATAAAATGAAACTCTTATTTTTTTATCTTTATATTTTGATAAATCTAATATTGAATCTCTTTTTGGTCCAACTTTTTCCCTTTTATTGCTGTTGTTGTTGTTGTTGTGATTATTACTGTTATTCTGTTCCATTGTATTATACTCTTTAATTCCTTGTAGTTATGTACTTATATCTATCTGAT
Organism: Wenyingozyma ramenticola; assembly: GCA_024271885.1. Classification (NCBI taxonomy): domain Eukaryota; kingdom Fungi; phylum Ascomycota; class Pichiomycetes; order Pichiales; family Pichiaceae; genus Wenyingozyma; species Wenyingozyma ramenticola. The sequence goes on from JANBXF010000001.1 coordinate 1,044,159, forward strand.
AATCTGTAAACTAACTAACTAACCTACTTTAACAAATAACTTGAAATGGTTTTTCTCAAAGAGAAATTGAAATAGTCGTTTTTCAAGGGCTTCTTAACCTTTGGTTACATTGTTTTAGTCTTTATTATACATAGTTATATACACACAGTTAGTTAATCACCACTTGAACATCCATTACATCCACAAGTAACACATTTCACTTTATCATATACTAAGTGATCATCATTCTTCAATTCCACTTTAGGAACTCTACAAATACATACTTTTTCAGCATTAATACAATTAATACAACAAAGTTTTTCATATCCTTTTTTCCTCCATTTTGAAATCAAATCTTTATCAATTAATTTCTGCTTTATCAACCATTCAAATAATTCTTTATTGATTAATTTTTTTTTGTAATATGAATCATAAATATACTTTGATTTTTGATGATTTAATCTGTAAATTTCCCATAATGATTCATTCTTAGATTTATTAAGTAAAACAGGTTTACTCTCTGCTTCTTTTAATTTTTCTTGAAATTTGATTAATATAGGTTCAATGTTTGTAAAACCCTCAGGAGCTTTCTTCTTGTTCTTTATCCGTACCATTATCCTTCTTATTTATTATTTATTATACTCTAGTGAAGCAATTACTCCCTTATGTCAATCTATTTTACAGAGCTTTCAAATAAAATAGTTACCCTCATTCACTCGCCACACTGGCAATTTAAACTCGCCACACTGATTACATTACCTAGCCACATCACGTGACCGAAGCTATTCCAAGTTCACCCGCCACAATAAAACAAACAAACCCAGCCACACCACTACGCTGAGCCACATCACGTGACCGAAGCTTTTCATCCCCACCCCTACCCCCACCCCTACCAGCCACACCACACCCACACCCCCAATTAACACAGCCACACACCACACTAACTAACTAACTAACTAACCCACCCCAGCCACATACAAATGCACACCTCTCATTGGCTGCTAACTCCACTAACAAATTCCAGCGACAAATTCGAAATTCTCTTCTCACTGGAAATTGTATCGGATTGGATTCACTTGATATCATTTACATACACATACATCTGTTGTATTTATCTTTAGATATACTGTGATTGTACGTGATTTTCCTATTTAATTTATCAATCAATCAATTACAAAATGTCTGTTGCTAAATCCGCTGCTAACAAATTAGATTGGTCAAAAGTTATCTCTCAATTGGGTCTTTCAGGTCAAACTGCTGCTGCTTTAACTTCTTTTAAGAAAAGAAATGATGAAGCTAAAAAAATCCTTTATGAATTAAAACAACAACCAACAAATGTTGATTTCCAATATTATAAACAAACTTTGAAAAATTCAAATGTTATTAATAAAATTGAATCAGATGTTAAAAAATTTACACCAACAAAGGCTAATTTATCAAAACAATTAAACTTAATTGAAGCTTTTGAAAGTAAAGCAATGGATAATGCTAAATCAACTGAATCTGTTGTATTAACCGAATTAACTGATTTAGAAAAGACATTAGCTAATATTGAAACTGCAAGACCATTTGATCAATTAACTATTGATGATGTATCTGCTGCTAGACCTGATATTGAAGATAAAGTTCAAGATATGGTTTCCAAGGGTAGATTTGAAGTTCCAGGTTATAAAGAAAAATTCGGTAGTCTTGTTATTATGTAGGTTTATTAAATCAATTCAATCAATTACGAAAAACTACATTATTACAATTACAATTACCAAATCATTTCACTCATACAATATTTATAATTTATAATTTAATCTTGATTAAATTATAGTTATATTAACGACATTTGTTATAAGATTATATAAATTTGAATTAAACGAGATTTCAAATATATTATTATTATTATTATCATTACCATTATTTGATTACCGTAATTTGTAATTTGTAAATTTGTAAATTCCCGTAAAATCATGTATCTAAATAAATTAAGGAAGAAAAATCAAATAGCTCACGTATCACGCATCACGTATACCTTTTTTCTTTTATAAATAAAGCTAAGTGCAGTGCTAAGTCAGTATAGTGGTATACTGAAATGAGTTCGAATAACAAACTATCTAAGAAATTCCTTGAATCATTAGAAATTGAAAGAAAAGAAGACTATGAACAATCATTCAACTTACTAAAAAATTCATCACCTAGGGATTTGAGTAAATCAGGTTTAGCTATAATCAACCTGACTATTAAAAACGTTAGATCTACAATTGGTTCAAAAGTCATAGTGGAATTAGTCTTGCATCCAAGTATAGCCAATGATGACTTGAAATTAGACTCGAATGATTTCAAAATAGGTGATATTGTAAGATTAGATAAATTGGGCAGTAGTAGCTCCACTACAAATACAAATACAAATACAAATACAAAGAAGAAATTATCAAATTCTTCAAAGAAAACAGATATAGATGAATCAAATGTTGAAAAAATCGATTTAGATGGTGTTGTTACGAATATAAATGATTCACAGATAAATATTTCCATTAATCAAGATCAAAACACAAAACAAGGTCAATTGATTGATTCAAATCTTATGTCTTTATTCTCAAATGATATTAAAGTTTGGTTGTGTAAATTAAGTAACGAATTGACTTATAATAGAATGGAAAGCACAATGAGGAAATTGAATGAATTAGATATAACCTCTGATGCCAATACTTCCAACCTAATCAAATTATTACTAGGTGAATCAAAATTCAAACCGACTATTAAATCAAACAATGACATCAAATGGTTTAATTTATCATTAAATGATTCTCAGAAAGATGCTATAAATTTCTCTTTGAACAATGAACTTAGTATCATTCATGGGCCTCCAGGAACAGGTAAGACGAGTACTATAGTTGAACTTACAAAACAATTAGTCACGAAGAATTTAGGAAGTAATAAGAAAATACTTATATGTGGTCCTTCGAATATCTCAATTGATACAATTTTAGAAAGATTGATTGATTTTTACCCAAATAAGAAATCTTTTAAGATAATAAGAATTGGACATCCTGCAAGGATTTTAAACCATTTACACAAACATTCTTTGGATTATATAGTTGAAAATGATGATTCAAATGAAGTATTAAAAGGAATATTACAAGATATTAATAAAACAATGTTAAAAATCAAGAAAACTAAAAATTATAAAGATCGTAGATTCTTGTATCAAGAGATAAAAGATCTTAGAAAAGATTTGAAATTTAGATCTAAAAAAGCAGTTAATGAAGTCTTGAATAATGCTGATATTATTATAAGTACTTTACATGGATCTTCATCTAGAGAATTAGTATCTGCTTTCAATGACTTGAATCTTCAAATCGATACTCTTATCATAGATGAAGTATCTCAATCTTTAGAACCATCTTGCTGGATCCCTATAATTTACTATCAAAAGACAATATCACAATTAATAATAGCTGGTGATAATAAACAATTATCACCAACGATCAAGACTGTAAATAATGAAAAAGTTATAAAAAATTTATCAACTACTTTATTCGATAGATTGATTAAATTACATTCAAATTATAAACAATTCATCAATTTTTTAAATATTCAATATAGAATGAATGAAAAAATAATGAAATTCCCAAGTTTGAAACTATACGATGGGAATTTAAAAGCACATGAGTCTGTTAAATTTAAGAAATGTAAAGATTTATTAGATGAAAATACTCTATCATTGGATAGTTTATCATTAGATGAATTGGATGATTTAAATGAAGAGATTATATGGTATGATACACAAGGTGGTGATTTCCCTGAGTTGGAATCGAATGAAATAACCGCGGGGGGAAACTTATCGAAATCAAATCTAATGGAATGTTATATTGTCTTAAAACATGTCAAGTCTTTGATTAAATTAGGTATTAAGCAAGATCAAATCGGTATAATAGCTCCATATAGTGCTCAAATAACATTATTAAAATCCATTATCCGTACAAACAATCTTTACAAAGAGATTGAAATATCAACAGTTGATGGTTTCCAAGGACGTGAAAAGGAAATAATCATCTTATCATTAACGAGATCAAACAGCAAAAGAGAAATTGGATTTTTAAGTGATTTCAAAAGGTTGAATGTTTCAATAACAAGATCCAAAAAGCAATTATGTATTATAGGTGATATGGAGACTATTGAAAATTCAAATGTTTCTTTCTTAGTTGATTGGTGTAAATGGTGTGATGAAAATGCTGATATTAGGTATATCGATATAAATGATTTATAAAACTCAATTAATTAATTAATTTATTACTTCAATTAGGTATCCACATACTTAATTCTGTATCTGCTGTAACAAACATAGCTACTCTTGGATTAAATAAACATATCCTTGGTAAAATTTTATCACCACCAGTAGTATTACCACTTTCGAATTGAGGATAAAGTGAAGTCAATGGAGTAGCTGATAATTTCTTCACGACGGATAAATCCCAAATATCAATACTACCATTACTTGAACCACTTAATACATGTTTTGAATCTGGTGTTATTGTAGTATGACCCGTTGAAGGCCAGTTCCTAAGTGGGAAATTGTACTGGAATGTTGGTTTCAATGAAGATTCAATCTCCAGGGTTGTTGAATTCAAGATCAAATGATCTTTTTTATTTGAACTACAACTTAATAATATCTTATTCCCATCATTTGTGAATTCTAATTTATCTACTTTATCAATCAAATTAGAGTCAATTTTTTTTTTCAAAAAGGAACCTTTATCAAAAGTCTTTAAATCAAATAAATTCAATTCGTTCAAATCACAATTGAAAACTGCAAATACTAAACAACTTGGATCAAAAGCTAATAATAAATTCTTCCCCCCCTTCATCGATGATTTATTATTGAAATTGAAATTTATCAATCCTTGACAATTATTAGACCTTCTATCCCATAACCTCACAGTACCGTCCATTGAACAACTTGCGAATAAATCAAACATAGGACTCACTTCCAAAGAAGTCACTTGATCTGTATGACCTTTAAAATATCGTATAAATGAATTATCATGCATTGATAAATACCTTATAATATGATTTTCTTTAGTTGATGCATATATGATTGAATTTTTATCAATTGGTAAAAATTTACCTAAATGACATCCATATTTCTTAGAATATATGGAATTCAAATGTTTTCCTCTAATACAATCGTATAATTGAATACTTTCATCTATACCTGTGGATATAAGGTATTGTCCAGTTGAATCAAAATCAAGTGATGTTATTGGAGCATTTTGTGAATGTGTTTTGAATACTTTAACAACATCGTATGATTTAATTGATGGATTATAACTCTCCCCGTTCATCTTATTACTTTCAATCACTTCCTGGCAATTAGTTTAATAGTTGAGTAGTTGAATAGCTGAATAGCTGAATAGTTACTTAATGAATGAATGATAAATCAATGAAGATAAAATAACCGACGCGTCGAGTATTTTTGAAACCTCTCTTATTATTTATTTATTTACAGTTAGTTAATCTTATGACTAGTTATTGTTCCTTTTCATTAATGGAAACCAAATAAACAACTTCACAAGATGGGTGTATGTATTGTAATAGTTAGTATGTGTTTTTTTATCTTGCCGATACTAACCTAATTATAGCTTGGAAAATACGTTCATTATGCTTTTGATTTAGTATTAATCTCAATGGTTTTAGCTGGGGTTAAAAAATCAAGTGGATTGACATTATCAACAACTAGATTATCTGTATCTAATGATTTTAGAGGTTTATTAAGGAAATATTTATCATTTGGTGAAGGTTTATTCGAAAAATTGATTTCATATTGTCGTAATTCTTATTATTTTAAATACAAAAAAATTGAAAATGCAGATGATTTAAAAGATAGGATAAGACGTGGTGTTGATGATTTTATTGATGAAAATACAAGGAGATGAATGTTTTTGTCAGGTTGGTTGGTTGGTTAGTGGGGTTCTTGGGTGGTTTATTTATGTATTTGCTTATTTATTTACTTTTTAATTATTTATTAATTTGATTGATTAATTAATTTTATCTTACTTTTTGTTTCAACCGTCATTTGGATGAAGATACTTATTTTATCAAATATTTGTCTTGTCCTAAGGACGAATATCAAACTGGTTTAGAATACGGAAGATCATGTTGAATATCAGGAAGATTTTTATGTCTCTTGGGTTTGAATTGATTCTTCCCTTATTCTAATATCTTCCTTATAATGGGGTAATTTACCACTATTAATTAGTTTATTCTATGGTTATTTACTTCAAGGCTAAGGAATACAAAGTTTATTAATATGAACAGTAAAATGACTTTATGAATATAGTTTAAGTTAATTAAATTTACTTATTCCTCTTCTTCAGGAACAAGAACATCAGCTTCTTCTAATAATTCAGTTAATTCACCAGATTGACTCATACTCATTAAAATATCACACCCACCAACAAATTCATTCTTTAAATATAATTGTGGGATTGTTGGCCATTCACTATACTCTTTAATACCTTGTCTTAATTCATCATCTTCTAATACATTATAAGCGGCAAATTTAGCAGGATCAACACCTTGTTGACCTAATAATTGAATAGTAGCTCTAGAAAATCCACATGCTGGTTGTTCAGGTGTACCTTTCATGAAAAGTACAACCGGTGCTGAATGTACTGCTTCATCAATAGCCTTTCTGGTCTCATCTGAAATAAATCTATATAATTGAGTTTGAAATCTTGGACTTGTAAAAACAGGTCTTAATTTAAGCTATATTAATTAATTAGTTAGTTAGTTAGTTTCATTATCCTCATATATCAACAAGGCCAATAAAATAAAATGACATACATTTCTCTGTATAGCAAACTTTAACATGATGTGTTTATTAGATCAAAGTACTGAAAATTATTTAACTAATCCCCACTTACAACATAATTAATACATATAACCGGATTATAAATCAAGAGCCATCAATTTATCACATTGATGTTTGTAAAGGATTCTGTCATTTTACAGAATGTGTCAATAAGAGAACCATCTAACATCTGGGGTTTTCTTAACTAACTGAATAATTCAACTGTTTGGAGTAAACTATAGGGATAAAGGGATAGTATAAGCTACCATGAGTGCTTCTATAAGGAGTCTGAAACAGAAACTACGCAAGAGTATCAAATTAGATATTTCGAAATTATCAAATGATGAGATTCAAAGACAATCAAGAGAAATTACATCAAGATTGATCAACCTTGAAATATATAAAAATTCAAAATCAATTGGATTATACGTGAACATGCCTAATAATGAAGTTATAACTGATGAATTGATTAAAAAGAGTATTGATATGGGTAAAAATGTTTATTTGCCTAGGATAACACCACTTTCCAAATTCAATGATTATAAAAGATTTGAAAAACAGAAAAATTGTCTTCATATGTTGAAAATCTCTAAAATTGATGAATTATCTACTGAATTTGATGAAGATACTCCTGGTGGGAAGTATAAGATTCATGAACCTGATTTCAAATACACATCAGAAGGAGTGGTGAGTGAATACCCCGTGAATGATTTATTCTTTGGTTCAGAACCATTAGATTTGATAATTGTTCCAGGACTTGGATTCACAAGTGAGTGTGAAAGACTAGGTCATGGAGTTGGATTTTACGATGATTTTTTCAAAAGGTATAGTGATAAATTCACAAAGAGACCAAAACTTATTGGAATTTCATTATTACAGCAATTAGTACATACTTCTAAAATGATTATTGATGAACATGATGAGATTTTAGATTTAGTTGTTACTTGTGATGAAATATATACTAAGTAATTTTAATTATGTATACGATTTAATGAGAATATTTTTTGTATTGATAGTAATAACTATGTTGAGAGAGAATAAATATATAAAATAAGTAAATAAATAATAGTATGGGTTTTTGACCTGAGAGAGGAATAAATAATCAAAATATTATTATTTTGATGGATGAATAAATAAATAAATAAATAAATAAATAAATAAATAAATAAATAAATAAAAAACACTATACCGGATAGAAGATTTTCTCTCTCGTTTATCGTTGTCTGTTTTCCCCCTCCCCTAGCTTAAGTAAATAAATAACCAATCAATGATTGTATTGGTGATGCAATTTGAATTTTAAATTAAAATGAAATTAATCTATTCAATTGTTCCAAAACCAATGTTTTTTAACATTGTTAGAATCATTAGATACACCATGCTCAACAAATTCATTCTTATATAAAGCAGATGCTTTTGTTAAAACAGCACCATTCGTAGTCTCTACTGTACCTTCAATTTCATTATTTGTTGTGTCAACTTTTGATTTAATAACAATGAAATTATTTGATAATGTTGGTAATGCATAATTCACTGTTAAATTTGATGTATGAATCTTTGAAATTTCAACATTTTTAGAATGAGAGAAATTATCTTTGAAAATTTCATCAATAACTAATGAAATAATACCACCATGAACTAAGAATGGATATCCTGTTAAATTCTGACCTAAATGTAAAACTGTTTCATATTCTTCTGTTTCTTTATTATAGTAAGTTAATGGAGGAATAGCAATAGAACCAGGATTATTTAGTGTTTCATGAATAGTTGATTGAGCTCTAGTGGCATCTTCAGGTAATTGTAAACTTGATAAATTAGCCCATGATCTGTTTAATTTAACAAAATTTGGATTTGAATCTAATTCTTTAACAATTGGTAATTCATTTAATTTACCTTCTAACTCTTTTAAATATTGAGCATTTTCACTTTGTGTTGTTGGTAAATGATTATTAAACGAATTTTGGAAAATTTCATGAATTGAATATTTATACGATACAGCAGCACCAAGTGCAAAGAAAGCAACAAACCATTTAATATTTTTATTTCTATTATATTTTCTAAATTTTTTTAATTCATTTAATTCATCAAATGGTTCTGCAAAATTCTTATAGACTTTATAATCCACTTGAGAATAATTTCTAATTGAACAAGTGGAAAGTCTCAATGAATTTGACTTTGTGATAGTTTTCAAAGCAGGTGTGGATGATTTGGATAGTCTTGTAAGTTGAATCATTTTAATAAAAGATAAGTTGGGTAAAAAGCAAATCAATGAACCAACACTATGAGCAATTATTAAATAGAGGGGAAATGAGTTGAATTTATACTAATAAGATTGTAAGATTGCCTAAATTTAAAGTTTCTCAACTGAATGATCATAAAAGTGGAGAACCACCCCTTACACCGCCCTTTGTGCCACCCCCATGAAATCTACGTCACCGTTGTTGCTTTTAACTAAGTTACAACAATTTGTGGTATAATATTGTATATGCTTATAACAGTTATGAATAATTAATGAGATCATTTGCTATTGTTATGTGCTAATAGTACGGTCTGTGGTTGACCAAAATATACATCATTTCATTAGTTACATATCCAATTATTCACCCGCTTTTTTCTTCTCCTCTCTTTGAATAATTGATTCAGCCGCGGAGATCTTGACTGTTATCCTATCTATTTATCTGATTTCATAAAACGTATGACTTTTGTGAATTACTACAAGATCCAGAACACACATTATATACCACAGTATAATACTTGATCTATATATATAGCTTAAGAAATTGTTGAAAGATCATTCCACAAAGAGAAGTTTTACTTGATTGATTAACTTACCTGATTGTCATCACCCATATCTCTGGTTCTGACAAAATTACTAACTAACTAACTAACTAAACACATGGAATGATAAAGAGGCGTTCCGTTTCATCTATATCATAATTTAGCCGGTTTACTGATGTTATTGTTCATTTGTAAAACGTCTCAGTTTTATAGATTTGTGATGTACTTTCATTTACCTGGCTGGCACTACAATTACTATACTCCGAACTTCAACAAAACTCGAATAGCAAGTTCTCCCTCCACCAGTAATCGCTTTATGAAAACCAAATACCTGATCATAAGCCATTAAGTTTTCAAAACTCCGATTTGTAAATAAAACATTACTGTTAATGAAATGTTTACTCTATAAACATAACATAACTCTGGAAGCGGAAGTATAAATCATAATTATAACACCCCTATGCTACTTCCCTCTTTCATGATAGTCTAGAAACTAAAGGCATGTGAACGGAAGCAAGTCATTACACACGAAATAATACTATAAATATATTGTGTGTCATTGGATCCATGAAGTCATTTATTGGTTGACTAACGACAACCGGTAGGACAGATATATTTATCCGGTTGGCACCTAATAGGTTAAACAAACATATTTAAAACCACTATTGACTGTTTTGCCTTTGGCATACATACAAAGGAAACTTGAAGAAACAAGCAACCCCTCATCAATTATGGATGACACCCCCTATGATTGATAGTTGACCCCGCCTTTCCTCTCTTTTCTTTTCCCCACTAGACTAACAAACTGAAACTTAATATATTTTGCAAGTACCAAAGTTATGTTGTTGAGAAAGGTAGCACTGTCATCAGACATATTCATACGTTGATGTAATGTATATGAATCATTTTAGTGTACTTGGGTGTACACTATTAACTTACTCCCGTCTAATTCTCAAAGATTGACGAATCTCATCATCTCCGCTTAACCGCTGAGGATTATTACAAAACCATATTTGTCCAATAATATCCTCTATTGATGATAATTTTTCAGTTAAACCAATTTAGACTTACAGTAATCGTACTATGTAACCCTTCTAAGACGCTGACCTTTCATATAGACCCACTTCAACACCTGAACTATGTATATACAGCAATTCGATCTCCTCTCCATTACGTCAAAGAAGTGGGGAGAATCACACACATAATAGTATTAAGATCTAAACGTCGATCGACTCTGATCTCTTTAGAAATTATCTTTCTCATCACTTAGCTTCTCAATATTTGACATGTTGATTGTTGTGGAAGTTGAGATTCAAAGCTAACTAGATACTATAGTCTCTGTCTTGCCAAGCTCTTTATTAGTTCCGAAAAATGCTTTTCTTTCAAATGCTGTCATTGTTAGAATGTCATTGTTCATGAACGACAAATCGATTTAATTTACTCGACTCTTCTTCGCTTTTGGAACGTTATCAACGCAATTGGGAATTGCAACTGAAAATTGTTGACTGTCATATGCATATCAAGTATAGAATCTAGAGTTAACTACATTACCAGAACAGAATATCGAGTATTTTCATCTTTGAATATCATTCATATGAAAAACTTAAAGGATCAAGCGGCTGGGGTTTGGCCGAATAATTTAACTCGGAGAACATTTCATACTCTATATACTTGATTTATCCTTAACGGTATCTGGCGAGAGTCTATATACAATACAAAACTGTAAAACTAGCGTTAATAAAGCCCAACTTTATCTTGACCACTAATCCACAAATAAATATACCGAATTCAAAAATTACTGAAAGTATATATATAGGACAAACCGTTAAGATCTTCGTAAATCGATAAATCCGCACTCAAATATTTTTTAAATTTATCAAAATGCCGCTTTGAACTTTGCAACCATACAAATTTCTTGCGGGTACTGTATCTACTTATCCATTTGTTTGTTTGTTTGTTTACCTAAAGCATCCACATGGAAAGAAAGTTTGCATGAGTTAACGACAGGCGTGTTTTTTTTTTCGTTAATATAATTCATACTAATTAAAAAACTATGTAATGACTCGAACTTTTATAGCTTCAATTCATGATGATTCCAATCTTAGGTACCTACAGTTGACACGTTGATTGTTCTCTTGGCCTATCGGATCATGGATTGCATAACTTCTTAAATCAACAGGTTAATAAATACAAATACCCTTATACACTTCAGAAAGACCCTTGATCAGCCTACTGATTGAATAGATTAGAAAAAGTATATAAAACGCCAGATGCATCTTATAAGCCATCCCGAAGAATTTCCCCATTATCCATTTTCGGAACATACAATGCGGAGAATCTTAACTTTTTCAATATTCATGCATTAATTGGTATTGTTCACGCATGTTTTGTTTTGTTTGATTCTAATTACCGATAAATGATTCTCCATTAAATACCGTGAATCTCATATACCAAGAATTCCTTCATTTATTTCTTGGTCTTTTAGCTTTTTTGTCATTCGATATGCTAAGAATTGGGTGAATCATCATATAAATACTTGAGCAAATTTCCTTCTATAAATTTCATATACTTGGTGATGGTATAAAATTTGAAATTTCTCTCTTTCTGAACTCTTTCGTCTAAACGTTCTTTTTCCTATTTAACCCACTTTTTTACACTCGTTGAAAGATTCGAAAGAAAATGGTAGCAATTTCCAAATTGATTGTTGCGCTTTCAGCAGCATTCCCAACTTTAGTGGCGGCCGTTGTTAGCTCTAATCAATGTCACAGTTATTGTGGTGTTGCAATTGTCCAAGCTAGAAAATGTTCAACAAACTCTGACGATACCGATTCCGGTCCATATGACGATACTTGTTTATGTAGTTTAGATTCAGACTTTTACACTAACGCTACTGAATGTATTGCTTGTGCTGGTTGTCTCAATATCTGGAGATTTTATCCAAGTTACTTGTCGGAACCTATTTCTGAATGTAGTTTAACTACTCCAACTGCAAATGTTTGTCCATCCAGTACAGTTTCTTCTTCATCTGCTACATCATCTTCTGCTACTTCATCAAGCACATCAGCCACTTCTTCATCTGCTACTTCTTCTTCAGCTGAAACCACCGCTTCTTCCTCCTCCTCATCTTCAACATCTGAAAGTAGTGCCGCAGCCTCTACTTCATCAGAAACTTCTTCATCTTCATCATCATCTTCTACTTCAGCAGCTACCACAACAGCAGCTGCTGTTAATGCTATTCAATGTCACACTTACTGTGGTGAGGCTATTGTCGAAGCCAGAAAATGTTCAACAAACTCTGACGATACTGATTCTGGTCCATATGATGATGAATGTTTGTGTAGTTTAAGCGCAAACTTTTACACAAATGTCACTGAATGTATCGCTTGTGCTGGTTGTCTCGATATCTGGAAGTTCTATCCAAGTTACTTGACTGCACCTATTTCTGAGTGTGGTTTGTCTACCCCAGGTGTTTGTAGTACTGCTTCTTCTACTTTAGCTTCATCTTCTGCAAGTTCAACTACCTCATCTTCCGCTTCAGCTACTGCTACATCCTCTTCCGTTTCATCAACTGCTTCATCAACTGCTTCATCAACTGCTTCTTCATCTTCATCTTCATCATCTTCTTCTTCTGCAGCAGCAGCTACCTCAACAACAGCTGTTGTCGATTCTATTCAATGTCACAGTTATTGTGGTATTGCTATTGTCGAAGCTAGAGAATGTTCAACAAACTCTGAAAATACTGATTCCGGTCCATATGACGATGAATGTTTGTGTAACTTGAGTTCAGACTTTTACACTAACGCTACTGAATGTATTGCCTGTGCTGGTTGTCTTAACATTTGGAGATTCTATCCAAGTTACTTAAGTGCTCCAATTTCTGAGTGTGGTTTAACTACCCCAGGTGTCTGTACCACTGCTTCTTCTTCTTTAGCTTCATCTGCTGCAACATCAGCTACATCTTCTTCTTCTGGTTCAGTCGTTCCAACATCAGCTACTAGTTCATCTTCCTCTGCTGAATCCACTGCTTCTTCCGTAGCTTCTTCAGGTTCTTCTTCAGGTTCTTCTTCTGTTAGTGCGACTTCTGGATCTTCTTCCGCTAGTGCTTCTTCAAGTTCCCCATCTTCAGGTTCTTCATCTTCAGGTTCTTCATCTTCAGGTTCTTCATCTTCAGGTTCTTCATCTTCAGGTTCTTCATCTTCAGGTTCTTCATCTTCAGGTTCTTCATCTTCAGGTGCTTCATCATCTCCATCTAATGCTTCATCCTCATCCGCTGCAGCTGCATCAACTCCCGCTGGTATCACCTTCGTTGGTACCCAAGAATCTGGATTAGCAGGATATGCCTTATCCGTCGAAGGTTCATTTGGTCCATTTGATGCTGATATTGCAGACTCTGATATTACCTTCAACCTTGAAGATTCTTACGTCAATGTCAATGGTTCACCTGCTCCATCTTCAGATTATTCATTATCTACTACCGATGCTGAATTCTCAGGTGCCTTAACCAATAATCAAACTGCTAATGTTGTTTTCCTTGGTGACGTTGCTTCAGCTGGTGAATATGTCGCTACTGTTCTTGTCGCTGGTTCAGGATCAAATGCTAAGAGAGTCAAGAGAGCTGCAACTACTTATACTTTAAGTGCCACTGTCACTGTTACTTCTGGCTCATCTTCTGAATCAACCTCAGTCACTGGTTCCACCGGATCAACCGGCTCAACTGGTACTACAACTGGTGTTGTTTCAACTTCAGGTGCCGCAAATGGATCAAATGGTGCAGGTGCTTCAAATGGAGCTAATGGTGTCACTGCCATCACCGAAACAAGTGTTAGATCTTATTCTACTGTTACATACACTGTTACCAGTTGTTCAAACAATAAATGTTCTCAACAAGTCACTTCAGGTGTTGTTACTCCAGTTACCACCACCACCGATGCTAATGGTTCTCCATCAACTGTCTACACTACAGTTCCATGCACAACCGAAGGTACCGCTACAAATGGTAACGGTAACGGTAAGGGAGCTACTGAAAATGGTGAAAATGGTGAAAACGGTACCGCCGGTAAGACCAAATCTACCATCACTTCTACAGCTACAGCTTATGCCACTGAAGGTTCTGTTTCCACTTATGAAGGTGAAGCCAATAGAGCTGTTGCTTTATCTGGTGTCTCATTAGGTGCTATGTTCTTAGGTTTATTACTCTTATAATCCTGAACATCTGATCTTTCATCATCTCCTTTCTACAATTAGTATGCCATGTGCAATCTGATTAATCTTCTATATACGACTACGTACTGTTATGATCTATCTATCTAAATTTCTTAATAAATTGATCTTTGATTTCCCTTTTAACCCTCCGCAAGTAATTGAAGGCTGTGTACCTCTCTGGCTGCATTCTCCTTTTATCAATGATTCCTGGACTTAAGTTCCTTGATATGTGGTGCAATTTTGTACGATATGGCATTGTTGAACGCTTGAGGATATGGTAGAGTTATATATACATGATTTCAGAATGTTGTATCCACAAGATGAAACTAAACAATGAGCAACAAAATAATCAAAACATTACAAGCAAAGAATACTCTCGATTATCTAATCAGCCTCCCAGCTTTAGATTCAGTCACTCGAGGTAATAAAGTTGACATCGAATATGTACTTGGGTGTTCAATATAGGCGTTGTCATATTTATTATTCATTTAGCTGAGTTACTCAGACGAAAATTACCAATTGATAGACAATAATACCATATAATGACAGAATTAGAACCAGCGCCGTCCCCGCTTGATCGTCAAGAATTGATTCCTCAATTCATTGAATCACACAAATTATCTCACATTCTCCGATACGAAGAAGGATCAATTCACTTGAAATCGTCATCTTCTATTGCTTCATCAAAGACATCCAAGAACAAGAACAATGATAACAAGTCTGATATTCTCTACTGTGAATCACCTTTAGTCTTAGTTCCTCCATATGAATTTTCAAAGCTCATCAATCTGGGCAAATGTTGCTGTGTTTGTGGAGAGATCTTTAAATTCACCGATCCAACGAAAAGTAGAAGAACACCAGATGCACAGAAGGAGAAACAGAATGAAAAGATCTCAATGAGTAGATACATGCAAGGTTTGGACTGTGATATGTGTCCTCACAAATGGTGCTCATCTCAGTGTAAGAAAATTGACGTTTTCCATTCTTTATTGAATCATATTCCATCAAATAGTTCAATGACTAATAAAGTGGTGGATTTAGAAGGTAATAAACTTGTAGTTAATTACTCTAAGTACAGCGAGTTTAGGAAATCAGTATTCTTGGATAACTGTGATCTAGTATACTATGCTTTCTTCTCTATTTTACAAATGGTTTATGATACATCGTTGATCCATTATTTTGGGACTTTACCTATTCCAGTTTTGAAAGATACAGAGAATGGAAATACAGAAATAACCAAAGAGGACGTTTTACTAGATTTTTTGAACAAACAATATGAAATTGAGATTCCATGGCATGATTATTATTTGCTTATTTGTAGTATTTTCAAACAACCAAATTTAGAAACTCATGAAGTTTTACAATTGAATTTTTTCAAATTTCTGAAAATTATGTGTCAATTCAAATTGAATAGCATATATGGGGAAGGAAATTCTATTTTCTTGTTATCCAGTTTTTTGAAACATAGCTGTGATCCTAATTGTAAGATATCTTTTATCTCAGATGAGTTTACTTTGGATGATGATATTGATACCGATTATCAAGTCGAAGCTGTTGTTGATAAAACCGTTGTCTTTGTCAGAAAGTTATCTGTATCTTCGGAAGAAATTAAGGATAATATTGAGTCAACACAGAACAAGACAAACGGGAACAATTCCAATCTCAAGAATGCAAAGAACACCAAAAATGGCAATGGTAATGGTAACAACAAAGAAGTCAGAGTCATTTCTAATAAGACTCTGACAAATGTGACTCAATTGAATCAATGGAATTCCAAAGCCAGAGGTATTAAAATACATAGATTGAAAGGTGACAAAGACAAAGAAAACGATGGGAAAGAAGTTGAAATTACAATCAATTATTTACAAAATGCACCAAATGATGTTTTCCAAAGAAAATCAGAACTTCTGAAATTTTATAATATTGATTGTCATTGTCATCGTTGTGAAAAGGAATTACAAATATTCAGAGATTCAGAAGATAATAACCAACAAAGACAACAACGACAACAATCACTAAGTGATTCTGATACCCTGAATGGACAATTGGATGCTTTGTCAATCACTTCTACATCTCCTCAATCGTACAATTTCATACCGAGAAGATCTAGTTTTACCGATTCATCTAATAAGAAACAAGTATTATTATCACCAAATGCACTATCAATGACAGGTAATGATGCCATAGTTGATAATGGTAAAAACCATCATACTATGCATTCAAGCCATGTTAAATCACATCATCAAAAGAAACCTTCATTTACATCAAGTGGTGGATCATTTGGAGAAGGGATTTTGAAATATAACAGACGTCAAATCAAAGAAATGTTGGATAATATATCTGGAAGTAACAGCAGGAAAAATGGAGATGATGAGGATTTATTCTTAGATTCTTCTGATGAAGAGAATGATGAAGATTTTAGTGTCATTGAAGAAGAAGAAGAGGAGGAGGTAGAAGGGGAAGAAGGTGAAGGAGAAGGAAGTCATTCTGGTGTTATTCAATTGACTGTTCCTCCTGGATTCAACCTTAGTGGGAGAAGGAAAAGTGTTAGATTTGACGATAATCTTTCAACAACTAGTTGACAAACAGAACAATAATAATTTATAGATATATACATATATTTAATGAAATGAATGAATGATCAAAGAATTAAAGAGAGAGCATGTTAAGCTTACATTATATACGTACATAAAAAGGGTAGATAGACACAGATAGATATAGATATCGGAAGTAGCAATGAATAAAAAAAGAATAATACAAAAACTAAATATAAAGATAAAAAAAGGTAAACAAATTAGACTATCTTTCTACGTTTTGTTGAATCCATTGATATATCGGGATCAGAAGGATTGAAAAGTGGGTTTTGTGGGGATACAGATACAGATACAGAACCTGGTTGAGATAAATGATGTTGTGGAATATGACCAACACTGTGACTATGACTATGACTGTGACTGTGATGTAAAGGTGGTTGAGGTTGTGGAGGACCAGGAGCAGGTGGTGTGTTCAAATCCAGAGATCCATCGACTAAAGAAGCCGATGTTACTGGACCTGTAACGCTATTATGATTGCTTGGATGAAGTGGATCATTTAATGGGTAGATCAATTTCTTATCCATTTGATGTTTTTCAAGAATTAGGTATAAATCATTTTTGGTGAATGGTTTAGCTAAGATATCAGTCATTCCATGGTTTAAATAAGTCACTAAATCTTGTCTTTCGTAATTACCAGTCATAGCAATAATTGGAGTATCTTTATCAAATGATCTAATCACTGAAGTTGCAGTGGCACCATCAAGATTTGGCATGACTATATCCATAAGCACTAGATCGAATTTGACTTTTTCAACAACACTAATAGCAGCTAAACCATCTTTAACTACTTCGACGGTACATCCATATTTCATAAGGAATTTAGAACATAGTTGAACACAAACATCATCATCTTCGACTAATAAGACATGTAATGCTGATCCAAGTGGTCTTGCTAATATTCTTTGTTCTTGTTGATCTTGTGTCACTGCAGCTGGTGTTACAATTGGTTGTGATGTAGGTTGAGGTTGCGGTTGAGGTTGTGCTTGGGGTTGAGGTTGTGCTTGAGGTTCTTGTTCTGATCCATTAGATATAGTTGACGTGGAACTGTGTTTGGAATGGTGAGGTTGTGGTTGAGCTTGTAATGGTACAGGTTGTGGTTGTGGTTGTACTTGTTGCTGCTGCTGCTGAGCGTTATCTTGAACAGGTCCTCCATTCATATTATTAAGCGAAACGTTGGAGGAAGAAGTTTTCAACTGCGACATAGGGGAAAGAGGTTTTTGTTGAGCTACAAGACCATGAGAGTGTCCCATGATTTGTTGTTGTTGTTGTTGCTGTTGTTGCCGAAGTAAATCAGCTTCACCATTCCTTATGAAAGGAAGGTTTAAAGGTGGTAATTTGATCCCCGAGTTTGAAAGAGCGTTGAAAATAGTCGTGATTGCATTTGAATAAGATTCATTAACTGATTTTTCATTAATCAAACTTGTTATTACTGTATTGTATTTATTCGACAGAGAATCAATATTTTTCTTCATGACATCGACTGAATTGTTTAAATTAATGACTGTATTTGTTAAATTACCCACTTGTTCTTTCAATTCTTTTATTTGTACAACGTTATTGTTATTTGAAGTCAATAATGAAGCAATTGTAGCGTTATTATTAACTATGTTCCCATTATTATTGATTCCAAATCCGGGATTCCCCTTGAGGTTATTATTATCATCAGATAAATCATTTTGAATGATTGATAAAGTGTCATTATTATTAGTGTTATTGTTGTTATTATTGCCAGGTAAAGTGTTGTTATTTATCAAGAGATCGAATCTCTTTGAAGCAGGTGCTTTTCTCTTTATATTTTCCAAACTTTCTTTATCATGTCTTCTAAAATCCGAATGTTTAAATTCCCAAAGTAATGAATTCCCCTTTTTCAACCTTTCTTTTTCTTCATTCGATACTTTAATCTTATGAAAATCATATTTATTCAATTGTCTTACAAATGATGAAAAATTACTATGTTTAAAATGTCTTGGTAAAATCTCACTTGTGAATTCATTTGTATCAATTACTATAAATGAATCACCATTTTCTGACCAACTAACAACATCTTTATATAGATTTTCTTCTAACATTTGAAATAGTTTCTTAACGAAATCATTCGAATTACCACTTGGCGATGAAGAATTTCCTGTATTCTTTGTGTTGTTATTCGTACTTGTGTTATTGCCGCTATTATTGTTATTGCCACTACTTCCACCATCTATACTAGTACGCTGCTGATTGAATATAGTCACATTAGTACCCGGTTCAATCTTCAGAGTGGGATCCACAAGCTCCATCTTGATATCGGGTCCAGATAAATCAAATTCTGGGTTATTTGACATTTGTAAATCAATTAATTATGTAAGTAAGTAAGTATGGAATATTGTAAATGTAGCTTTGAACTATTGATATGAATTGCTTTGCTTTTGATTATTCAAAGAAGGAAATAATTGAATTAAGTAAAATTTAAAATCTTAAACAATGATACTAAGACCTTTGCATCAAGCCCAAATGTTAAAACGTATATATATATGTACTAATAGCACATATAAAAAAGTGGGATCAATCTAAGTTTAAACCTTTTCCAATCTTGTTACAATTGAGATAGATAACAAAGTCAATTATCAATTAAACACAACAGGGTATAATAACCACACTTTGTACAACTTTTTAAAAACAAAAAATAAATAATTAATATAGGGTTATAAAGAAATAAATAAGTTTCAAAAAAGGTATGCATGTAATATATGTATATGTAAGTAATACGTACGTGCAAATTAAAATGTAAGAGCAGAAATGAAGTCTCGATAGTCCCATTTTGGACAACTAAGGCGGTGTCTGGTGGGATTTTCTCATAGTAAATTTGTTTAAAGAGCCGCAGGTTGAAATGTTATCTGTTTGTTTGGTTGGGGTGGTGGTGGAGTAGGGGTAGTGGGTGCGTGTATGATTGGGCGGTAAGTGGGTAGTAGGAAGGGGATGGATGGGTTGTCATAGAGATATCAGGTTTGTTATAAAGGTTATACAGGAATAAATAGCTTATCATCTTATATAATTATTAGACTAATATTTATTTGCTAATCACAACACTCACAGACGTCGCGGTGTTGCTATTTATAGAAACTTTTTTATTTCCCCTTACCTCCCTTACTTTACACTGTAGACACTGGGTTTTATTGTATATATATTTTTATATAAATATTAGTAAGTTGTAAATAGTAGTAAGATAATAAAAAGAAGTGAAAAAAAAGTAAGAGATGATTGACTACAAACAAACGAATGAATTATGGATAAAAAGATAAAGTAAGTAAGGGGGGGAAAAAAAGTACATAAATTAGAATACATCAGTAGAAGTAAATAGAGTATACGAAGGAGGAAATGAATCAAATGTCTATAGATCAAATTGACCATTTACAAATTCATCATCAACATCCATTTTATCATTTTCATTTTCATTTTCTTCATCTATATCTTCTTCTTCTTCATCATGAATAACTTCTTCTTCAGGGGGTAAATTAGTATTACCTAATACTAAAGAACCAACAATCATACCTGGTCTATATGATCCAATACCTAAATTATTATTTTTGGTTTTATTCAATGAAGATAAATGATCAAAAATCATTGAATCATCAACATATGTAAATCCTTTGAAATTTTCTTGAACTGCTTGTGATAAAGGTGTTGTACCCATTAACATTTGTTTATTAATTATTGATGTTGATGTATTTGTAAATTCTGGATCAAAATTTGATGTATCTAATTCATTTGCAATATGTGGTATAAAAGGTGGTGGGATTTTCTTTTCTCTTAATAATACCCAATCAATATCATGGAAAAAAGGATGAGCTCTTAATTCTCTTGCATCATTCATTGCACCTAATCTATGATTTGGATTACGATTTAATAATCCTTTAACAAATGATCTACCTTCTTGTGATAAGATTTCTTTTGGGAAACGAACTTTACCAAACGCAATATTTTTATACATTTGTTGTGTATTATCTGCATAAAATGGTGACCAACCACAACACATTTCAAAAATTAAAACACCTAATGACCAAAAATCAACCATTTTAGTATAACCAGTTTCATCTAATAAAACTTCTGGTGCTAAATATTCTGTTGTTCCACAAAATGTATTTGTTGTACCATTTGATTTTAAATTTGCCTTTGATAAACCAAAATCACATAATGCAATATGACCATTTGCATCTAATAAGATATTTTCAGGTTTTAAATCTCTATAAACGATATCATTATCATGTAAATGTTCTAATGCTAATACTAGCTCAGCAATATAAAATTTAGCACGATCTTCAGAAAATCTACCTTCTTTTTGTAAATGCCAAAATAATTCACCACCTGACATATAATCAGTAACTAAATATAAATCTGTTGGAGTTTGAAATGAAAATTTTAATCCAACAATAAATGGAGATTCACTTGATGAAGTTCTAACTAAGATATCTCTTTCACCAATTGTATGAGCAATTTCCTTTTTACGTACAATAACTTTTTTTGATAAAACTTTCATTGCATAAATTCTTGCAGTATCCAATTTTTTAACTTGAAATACTTGACCAAAAGTACCTTTACCTAATAATCTTAATACTTCAAAATCTTCAGGTCCATAATGTCTTTTACCAGTATTTGAATATTCTAATTTAACTCTAATTTTCCCTGTAACAATTTCTCCATCAATTCTTGATTTAAGTGTTAACCATTGTTCATTTGAAGATTCTTGAATTGTTTGTGGCATAATTCTAACATGACCTAAAAATGAATCTTCTTCAGTGGAATCATAAACTGAAATATCTAATTCTGATTTAGCACCAACAACGTCAAACATTGCTTTATGATGCCATATTGGATTAGCAACATTTGAAATTGAATTTCTATCAAGTGATCGATTTATATTCAAAGTTTGATGTGAAGAAGTTTGAGTTCTAAATAATGGTTTACGTGATCTATCATTATTGGATTTTGTATTATGCGAATGTAAATGTGAATTATTACTATTGTGATTATGATTATTTGTATTATGCGATTCTTGTGTATTATTCGATTGTGTATTAGTATTGTTATTATGATGTGTATTAGTATTATTAGTGTTATTATGATTAGTATTAGCGGATTGAGATCTTGTATCAAATGATTCAGGTCCATGAGTCACGAATTCAGAACTTTCAAAAGTACAAACAACATATGGATTTGAATGTTGAGAATGAACATTAAGACCATTTGCTTCAATTATACTTATTCTTAATTTACCCCTTGGAATAGCCGTATCTTGTGCTGTATCACTTTCAATTGGTAATGCAACTGTATTATAATGTGATGTATTGAAATCATTAGTCAATACATTATTATTAACATTGGTATTGTTAGTGGTATTATGATTATGATTATTGTCATTATTTGAACTATTGGTCAATTGAGCTGTTAAGTTACTACTTGGTTGCTCGAATTGATTAACAGCTCTATTCAATGCATCATCAGATCCTTTGATAGTAGTTCCAACGGCATAAGCGGTATCACTTAGTGATATGGTTGGATTAGCCATATGAGGAACCATCTCAGTTGGAAACGAATTTGGTGTCAATACCCTTGTAATATTAGGACCAAAATCGTTCAAAGTTTGTGGTTGTTGATGATTAAAATTTTGTTCATTATTATTATTGGAATTGGAATTGGAATTGGAATTGTTCAATTTTGCATTGTTATTTGAATCTGGATGAGAAGAAGTTGGTTTGGAATGACCGAAACCAAAGAAATTCATCGTTGATTTAAAAAAATGATCGATTAGTAATATCACGTAGTAAGGTAGATTAGTTAAAATAATGATGTATAGAGCAATGTGATTAAGTGATTGATTCTATCAATTGGGGTATAACCAAATTGAAACAAGTGGGAAAGATGGTTTAGATTAGATAAAATTGAAATGAAAGGGGTGAATAGATAAGATTAGATTAGATTAGATTAAATCTTATACTACAAAAAATCTGTAAACGTCGAATTAAAAGTAAAGTAAAGTCAATTTTTCCTTTTTTTTCTCTTTCTTCTGTTTTCTGTAAGAAGCTCTTTTCTTTTTCGTCTATCGCCGCCGGGAGATTATGTATGATGTCAGAGTTGGTGTGGTGTATTGTACTGTATATATAAACAAATTGAGTGCACTGATCTGATGATGTGAATCAAGTATAGTGTGCTAAGATTGTTTATGGTAAATTGTAAATACCAGAAAAGAACAGTAAATAAAATAATATACTAGTTAACAATCAAATCAGAATTAAATCTTCGCTCTCAAAAAGGCAGCCAGGATATGTGAGTGTGCAAGTGTGGAAGTATGTGGGTATGACTGATGAACTAGTGAACTAGTGAACTAGTGAAGTATGAGTCAAGTGATAGAAAGTGCGATGCTGATTGATTTCTTGGTATTATCAACTGACTGTCAAGAGTGGTTGTCTTTGTAAAGAAACAAGTACACTAAGAAAGTAAACTAACAAACAAACTAGCACTGGCAGAACAGACAAACTTAGCGGCACCAGGGCTAATCTCTTTTAGTTAACAGCGGGCGTCGCGTCGCGTATGTTTTGTGAATGTGCTAATCGTAACTCGTTTATTCTTATGTATATACTCTATTTAGAATCTAAGACCTTTACATTAACCACTTTTAATCCATCCATTGTTAAGAAGCCATTACTGTCAAAGCCTAAACTTGTACTCATAAATCTATCACTCTCGGAATTTATATAAATAAATTGATCTTTATCTATTTTTTTCCCATTTAATTTAAGTATTCTTAATTCTTCATCTGATCTTGTACTGGTAGTAATATTAGTATCAGAAAGGGTAACTATATTCCCAGTAGTATCCCAAAGTCCTGGTCTCAACCTCTCGATTTGTAATCTTAATCCAACTAACTCATCAACGTACAAATCCCCCTTCTTGACAGATATATCATCAACTTCATGAACATAACCACTAATCAAATCACCAATCTTATAAATAATTTGATCTTTTGAAAATCCAATATCATCAATCAATGCTTCAAAAATGATTGTCTCTGGTATAACATGACATTGAGGATTATAATACATAACATAATTCTCATAAAAATCAGATTTCAATTCTATTTCTAAATCTGACATTCTATACATTGGTCTTCTCAATGTCAATGCATGCATTTGATCTATATCGTATAATGACTCACTTTGCATTATATTTGAGTATAAGAAACGGTGATCCTGTAATGGTGGAATTTGACATTTCTTCAAATCCAAATAATCGTCTTTTAATTCAAAACTGACAATCTCATCATCCTTATTGAGTAAATACAATTCTTTCTGATAATTAGTAGTTCTCAAATGTTCACCAAAATTCACCATTCCTGGTATAAGATTATCTTGAAGTTCTGATGGTAGTAAATCTGAACACATGTTTATATACTCTAATGAATGCCAATTTGGTTCTTCAGTAACTTCAAGCAAGTTATTTGTCTCTGAATATAATTTATCAACTTGTTTAGTATAATGTTCAATTAAGATATCATTAAGTTCCTTTTCATCTTTTTTAGTTCCCTCAGAATTCAAATCAAGAAGACCTTGATGATATGACAGGACATATTCGAATATCTTATTTCTCAATTCTAACATTTTGAAATCCAAATTGAAACTATTGTCATCTTTGAGAAACTTGTTGAATATACCTGATATAAAAGATGGTTTGTCATTATTGTTATTATTATTGATACCTTCGCTCGTAACAACATACTCTTTATCGTCATCATCTTGTGGTTGTTTCGATTGTCCCTTTGGTGATATACTGCGTATAATTTCATCATGAGTTTTACCCTTTGATTTCCCTTTATAATAAGCATCACTTATTGGATCCTTTTTCAAGAAATCATAATTCTTAACAACTTTTTCATCAAACCATAATGGATGACCTTCAGTCGAAAACAATATATTTCTATTAGGAAAATCAATTGCCTTATTATCAACATCAAACAAAAGGTAAAGATATTTTAAAGTTTCACTAAGTACAAAACTTTCCATTCTATCTTGTCTGATATTAGTCAAAACGTCTAAGACTCCTGCAAATCCACAAGGTGCTATAAACTCCTTTTGTAATTTGTATAATATCTCTTGACCAATTTGTAAATAAACAGGATCTTTCGTTGCTTTGTATAAATGATAAGTAGATTCAATAAATTCTGGTCGAAGTGGATACCATTCTAAACTTATTGAATTTTTAACCAAGACTTCATTTGTTGAATCTTTATCAAAACCTGGAATTATATCTCCATACTTAAACTTATAATCATTGCCGTTCTCACTATTGGCAAATCTTTGAATAAAATTATCAGCTGCAAAACCAACCATATTCCAACGTTCAGGCAAACAACCATAATAATTCCATAATTTCCAAAATAATTCATGAGATTCAATTGCATTTGTTAAATCTCCACCTAATACCATCAAACCTGGGAAAAATGCACTTAATGAATCAATCCATTCTATAATTTGAGTTCCTGAATGAATATCAATATTCATAAATATACCATTTGAATTCATTGAATGTTTTAATAATGATGAATATGATTTATACCAAATATGAGAAAATTCATCATCATTGAATAAAATTGAAAATTTTAATGCATATTCATATAATGAATCAATTGATGCTCCAATTCCTGTTATGGAATCTGAAAATTCATCCTTATTGAAATCAATTGATAATGGTAATAAATCTAAATTAGATCTACGATTCCAAATATTTCTAAATGCTCTTTTAGTCAATGTTTCAAATATCTTATCTCCTGTAAGTCTCGATAATAAAGTCATTTCTAAAATTGGTGATACTGCACCTGCTGAACATTGTTCATTTTGTAATTTCTTGGGAACTCCCATTGGTCCCTTTGATAGATTTATCCTTGGATAAGGTATCCCACTCTCTGTATCGAATGCTAAAATCAATCTTTTCCCAATATCATAAGCTAATCGGAGTAATTCACCATTATATTCCTTCTCATCTAGTATATCCAATGCGTATAAATGTGCGGATAATAATCCACCAAGAATTCTAATATCTGTTTCAAATACTTGAACATTTGTATTGATATCAAAATCTTTATACATATCCAGTACCAAATTCACATTTTCCTTGAATTTATCCAAATCACCTAATATCACGAAAGTATCTAAATTATCAATCAAAGTAACTGAAAAATTTCCCAATACATCATTTTGAACTTTATTATTATGATTATTAAAATCAGGTTTATTAGGCACACATATCAATGGCCTTACTTCATCATAGGGGAACCCATATTTCATATAATTATCCCATCCATAATAAAATAGATTCTTTGTTTCTTGTCTCAAATACCTCAAATGCTCATCTGTGAAAGTCGACTGGTACAGCTGTTGATCTGTTAAATTTGTCTTGTAAGTGTAACTCTTGGCAGCATTAACAACGGAAATTAAAGATACCAATGACCATAGTATAAGGTATCGTATCTGGGTCTTCACCATCACCAAATTGAAGATCCTAGATGGTATAATCACTTATGTGGATATATCTTTAATCAATACAAGAGAAGATGATAAATCAATGGCATTAATAGCACTCTTCTTGGTTATAAGCGATCCACAAATCAAAGACAAATATGAGGCTGTGCAGTGCCATTTTTGAAATAGTTCACACAGCCTTGAAATATATCTCTGTCATTGATACGCGTTAGTTCTTCTAAGTTATTTTGATCTTGTTATTGTTGTTGTTGTTGTAAGAGATCAGTTACTATTGGACAAGCATTAAACAACAAGATGTCGAGACTAGTACAAGGTGCAGACCAGTTGTCGAACGATCAACTTCTGGGTATCACAGATTATTATACCACAAGACCACCAATTAATGGGAATGGTGGTCACAATGCAGACGCGGAAGAATTAGAACCACCATTGCTATTACCTAAAGCTACAAAGAAGAAATTACATACGTTAACGGATGAGTTATTATTGAGTAAACGTGGATTACCTACATTACTCACGAGTCTTGATAATTTCAAATTTATACGTGATCAATCCAAATACGATAAACGTAGAAGACGTCATTATCAATCAACTTATTCAAAGAGTAGTAATTACAGAGAAAAATACTCACAATCATATCATTTTGCAAATCTTACTAATTTATTATACGTTTATCAGAAATTCGGACATGATATTTATCCAAAATCAAAATTAAAAGATTTTATCCCTTATTTAAGTAGTTCTGTTAATGGTAAAGTAATGGCAAAGAGATTTTTACATGAAGCTATATTATCAGATATAAGAAAGAAGAGAAATGGTGGGATTGATCCAATGGATGATATAATGGCTGATAGTAATGAAAATGAGAAAACTGATAATAATAATAATAATAATAATAATAATAATAATAATAATAATAATAATAATAATAATAATAATAATAATAATAATAATAATAACAATAACGAATCAGAGAATAGGGTAATTGCAGATACAAATGCAGAACATGGATTCTTTTCAGAAGATGATGAAATATATACAAGTAGCAAGAAAAATAAAGCAGTTGTTAATGAAGAAGAAGATGAAGATGATGATGATGCTTTGATGAAAGAAGCTGAAGCTTTGATTGAAAGACAAGCTAATAGAAGTAATATTGAAATACCTATACCAGAAACACAACAAGAGGCACAATCACAACCAAATATAGAAACACAGACGCAAACACAGACTCAAACACAGACTCAACAGCCATTGTTGTTCAGTAAAGATGATGAAGACGAATTAGATGATTTCCCAGAAGATGATGAAGATGAATTTGATAAGATTATGCAAGAACAGAATAAGAATCAAAGTAAACCACCTGTTGATGACTTTGATGAAGAAATGAATATTATGCGTGAAATGGATATGTAGTTGTTAATGTTATAGTTTATTACTATATAAAATAAATAAATAAATAAATAAATAATGGATGGTAACTTAATTACATCTTACCAATACCTCTACCTTCACCATATTCAGCAATGACTCTAGAATAAGGACGACGATGTAAAACTTCCCAAAATCCTTGTTTACCATCAGGATCAGTTTTACTCTTTTCTAAATTACCAGAAATTTTAGTATTTATATAACTATTCTCACCTAATGAAAAACCTTGTGTCCATGCGAATAAAGCAGCTAATGAACCAACACCAACTGCGAATCCAAAACCTTTTGCCACTGACAAGTTAGGCTTGAAACTTGATGCTACTGCCATTGCTGCAAATACCGAAAAGAATTCATTTGATGGTTTAACATCTTCTGATAAATTAGCCAATGAACCAGATAAAAAAGCATAAAGACCTAATGAAATCGGGATAGATACAAATTGATACATTCGATTACCCATATCAAATTGATTCAAATAACGTAATAAACCAGGTCTTGCAGATGCTTTCCTGTATTGTAATTTTCTTCTAAGATGCATACCAATTAATAAAGCACTTGAAACACCTGATACTTTTAATGCATCTCTTACTGGATCAACTGGGACATATGGAGTTTTCTCTTTGGGGAAAACTGTTCTAGGTAGTAATATACTACCATCTACTTGAACCACCATGTTGTTTTAATTACTTATGAATATGTTATAAGTATAACTAACAGTTAAGAGAGTATAAATAGATGTATATAAGACAACTTTTTAACAAAAAGAGGGGAACTTATTACTTCCGAGTAGTTCATCTCCACACGTCGATCGGGCGCGGGGAGATAAGTCGATCGGCTTTTGACTTATCAGATAAGCTTATTGACATATCTTAGTTATATAGTTTACTGTTACTACTACTACTAATACTACTGCTATTACTGATAGCAAGGAAGATTAGGAAAAATGGGGGTAATTTATTTGATACTTTTATCCATAATAATTATAACAAATATACAGTATCTTGGAATACTTAGACAACCATTATCAAAATCACCGAATTATAATGAAATTAAAAGAGATTTAAAAATAGGAGAATTGAATTTTTTACATACAACAGATACACATGGATGGATATCAGGACATATTAATCAAAGAGAGTATAGTGGTGATTTTGGAGATTATTACTCGTTTGTTATAAGGATGAAAGAGAAATTATATGAGTCAGGTGGAGATTTAATTCTTGTTGATACAGGTGATAGACATGATGGACAAGGATTAAGTGATTTAACTATACCTAATGGGAAATATTCAAATGAGATTTTTGCTAAGATTCCATATGATTTGATTACAGTTGGTAATCA
This sequence comes from Wenyingozyma ramenticola, assembly GCA_024271885.1. NCBI lineage: Eukaryota > Fungi > Ascomycota > Pichiomycetes > Pichiales > Pichiaceae > Wenyingozyma > Wenyingozyma ramenticola. The sequence goes on from JANBXF010000001.1 coordinate 1,073,828, forward strand.
TGAATTATACGTTGAAGAAGTTAGTAAATTTGAGTATTATAACTTGGTTCAAGATTATGGAGATAGATTTATATCTAGTAATGTTGAATTTTTGAATGATGAAGGTGAATGGGTTATATTCGGATATGATAGGTATAGATATTTCAAAACCCCAATCAATGGTAAGAGAGTATTAGCTTTAAGTTTCTTGTTTGATTTCAAAGGAGGTAATGAAAGAGTAAGAGTTGTTGGGATAAGTGAAGTTATTAGGAGTGGTTGGTTTGATGAATTGATGAATGAATATTTGAATAAAGTTGATATAATTGTATTGTTTGGACATATACCTATATCACATGAATGGGAAGAAGTATGGGATTTACAAAAAAGCATAAGAAAATATTATCCAAATACGATGATTCAATTATTTGGTGGTCATTCACATATAAGAGATTTTAGTATATTTGATAATAAATCAACTGGATTACAAAGTGGTAGATATTGTGAAACAATTGGGTTTTTATCAATTGATGATTTGAATAAGGATATTGAGGATGATGATAATTTATTCAGATCTTATATTGATTTCAATCTATATTCATTTCAGTATCATAGTGGAAAGGATAAACATGATTTTGATACAGAAGAAGGGTTGAGTATAAGTAAAGAGATTGAAAAGTATAATAAGGAATTGAAATTGAGTTATTCATATGGAGAAGTTAACAATGATTATTATTTAGAGAATAGTGATTATTATAGTCGAGATGAGAGTAGCTTATTAGTATTGATTGAGGATTCAATATTACCTAATTTAAGAAAAGAATACTGTGATATTGATGATAAGGGGATTTATAGAGAATATGACCACCACCAGAATAGAATGATTATAATAAATACAGGAGCTATAAGGTATGATTTATATTCAGGAAATTTCACAAAAAATTCCAAATTTACAATATCACCATTCAAGAATAAATGGAAGATTATAAAAGATGTTCCCATTGATATTAGTCTTGAATTGATTAATTACTTGAATGAAGATCATTACTATATCAATTTACTAAACTCATATCAAAGAGAAAATAATGAGAGGGTGGGTGGTTTTACCAAAGGAAAGGGGAAAATAACAAGAGGGTACGTTACAGAAGATGATTTTGGAGATGAAGGAGATGATACAGTACATTTCAAATCACCAATATACAAAATCCCTAATGTAATCAATAGTTTTGAAATCAAAGACGACACAAATAAATTCATAGATTTGGTGTTTTATGATTTCATAGAGGGATATATCATTGAAGGATTGAAGAATGTATCAGGTGATTATGGTGATAATAAATCAGAATGGTATAACAGTGAAATGTATAACAACTGTACAGATTACTATAAGCTAAGTGATCTGATACAGTATGAGATAGAAAAGGGCGGTGATCTGTGATTGATTATGTGATCATGATATGCCCCACTGATTTAGTCTTAGTCTTAGTACTCTACTTCACTCTACTGTTTTCTCATTTCTCCCCAGGGAATAAATATAAATTTAATATAAAACACAGTCACACCCATATTCTATAAAACACACCCTCGCACCTCACACACCGCTATCACCCATCGCATCCCAGTCCCCACCCGCGCATATTACAGAAATTTAACTAAGCAACTAACCCCACCCCACACCTCACCTTTCCTTAAAAACAAATTCTCCCGCCCACGACCTTACTTACCAAAACAAGCGACCAGAAAGAAAGAATAATTTACTGAGAGAGAGAATTCGTCTCTTACCAACCCAATTTTCCATTTTCCACTCTCTCACTTTTGCTAACTTGGTATTTGCAATAAAATTTATCTCTACTCTTATTTTTCATATTATCATATTTTATCTTATTACTTTCTCTTTTAATTAACTGTTATTTGTTTTATTTACTTAACTAAATTAAATCTAACTAATTCAAAATGGCTAGAGGACCAAAGAAACATCTCAAGAGATTAGCAGCTCCATCCCATTGGATGCTTGATAAATTATCCGGTACTTATGCTCCAAGACCATCTCAAGGTCCACATAAGTTAAGAGAATCTTTACCATTAATTGTCTTTTTAAGAAACAGACTGAAGTATGCTTTAAACGGTAGAGAAGTCAAAGCTATCTTAATGCAAAGACATGTTAAAGTTGATAACAAAGTTAGAACAGATGCAACTTTCCCAACTGGTTTTATGGATGTTATTTCTTTAGAAGCTACAAATGAAAATTTCAGATTAGTCTATGATGTTAAAGGTAGATTTACCGTTCATAGAATTACTGATGAAGAAGCTTCTTATAAATTAGCTAAAGTTAAAAAAGTTCAATTAGGTAAAAAATCAATTCCTTATATCGTTACCCATGATGGTAGAACTATAAGATATCCTGATCCAGCTATTAAAGTTAATGATACAGTTAAAATCGATTTAGAATCTGGTAAAATTACTGATTTCTTAAAATTCGATACTGGTAAATTAGTTATGGTTACTGGTGGTAGAAATTTAGGTAGAGTTGGTGTTATTACTCACCGTGAAAGACATGAAGGTGGTTTTGATTTAGTTCACATGAAAGATTCTTTAGATAACACTTTCGTTACTAGATTATCAAACATTTTCATCATTGGTGAACCATCTAAGCCTTATATCTCATTACCAAAGGGTAAAGGTATTAAATTATCTATTGCTGAAGAAAGAGACAGAAGAAGAGCTCAAGCTGGTTTATAAATTAATCTTTAGTTTGTGTTTTTCATTTTAATTAGTTTCATCTAATTATATAAATTCTTTCAACTTATTATTAATTTTATATATAATATAACAAACAAATCAAAAATAAATTAATCATTATTTTATTTATCATAATCACTATTTACATGACAGGTATAAATTTACCTCTTAAAAGGATATTCAACATCTTCATCTTTTCTTTTCCAAATTTTCTTCTTCTTCTTAGTTGGAACATATTCAACAAATAATTCTTCACAATATTGTTTCTTAAATTTTTTAATAAACCTAGGATCCCATAATTCACTTGCAATTCCAAGATCTTTACAACATCTCATTAATGCATTGGATTTACATCCTTCTGTTGCTGTGGCTATACCTTTATCATTGAAAAAAGTTTGTTCTCCTCTTGCTATACTTACTAATCTACCATGTACAACTAATCCATATTCACGACTTAATAATCCTCCCATACCATTATCATTCTTACTAACTGTAGTCTCACTACGTGGTGCCATCCCCCATGCTCCTGCTCCAAATGCTCTATTCAATACTCTACGATATTTAATCTCTGGTAAATATAATAATCCATCTGGTGTAATTTCAATATCATCGGCTTTTAATGCCTGTGCTAAAATATCTTGTGATTCCTTATTGAAAGCACCACCTCCTAATCCATGGAATGATGCTGCCCAATTTGTGCTGCTATTATTATCACTGACATTAGCTAATGGTGTCTCAGGTGTTTCATAATTTGGTGGGGCAAATTTATTATCAAAATCAATCTTAGGTACACTTGTTTCTTCAAAATCATTAGTCGTTGGAGGTGGAGAATTAGCTCTTGAATTTAATGGCTTCTCACCTGAAAATGGTGTACTTGCACCATTACTCTTCTTTGTAATACTTTTATCAGGTGTCTTATCTGCTTCTCTAAGCTCGTTTAATAAAGAAAAATCAGCTATATTTCTCTTTGACACTTGATATTGGACCCTAGATTGCACAAGCCTCTGCAAAATGGCCCTGTTTGTAACTGTACCAAACATCTGTATGTATATATACCGTCCCTTTACAATACAATCACCTCTATAACACTACAACATCTAGCAATATAAACCAAAACGCCCTCCTTATTACTTCAATAAATAAATTAATCAGTCACGCTGTCATATCTCGCAAGTGTCAATTAGCAAATCTCTCCAGGTTACGTGTTCTCTATATAAATTTCACTACGATCTCAATTGAGATTATGTGAAACTTAGACTGATTGAATGTTTAACACAGCAATCATAACAAATATCAACAATTATCACAATTATTCACAACACCTTTTATCTCAATTAACCCACTCTTTCTCCCCACGAGCATCTTACTCACTACCTACCCTTTCTCATCTACTTTCCCTTCTACACAATGGCTCCAAAGAAAGGTCATAGAGTGGTTTCAACCTCTGAACCGCTTATCGATAAGAAAGATTCACTCGATGATGAAACTTCCACTACTACTACTACTATTGCAAATTCATTCGTCAAACCAACTGATGAAAAATATTATAGATTGTCAAATTTAGTATTGACTATTATTTCATTCATTACAAGATTTTATTGTATTTATTATCCAACTGAAGTTGTATTTGATGAAGTTCATTTTGGTAAATTTGCTGCATATTATTTAGAAAGAACTTATTTCTTTGATTTACATCCTCCATTTGCCAAATTATTAATCGCCTTTGTTGGTTATATCTTTGGTTTTGATGGTGAATTTAAATTTAAGAATATTGGTGATTCTTATATCAATAATTCTGTTCCATATATCCCATTACGTGCTTTATCTGCAACTCTTGGTGCATTAACTGTTCCAATCATGTTTAGTACAATGCAAGAATGTGGTTATAGTATCCCAACTTGTATATTTGCTGCATCTTTGGTCTTATTCGATAATGCTCACGCAACAGAGACTAGATTGATCCTTTTAGATGCAACTTTAATCATTTTTGTTGCTTTATCAGTTTACTGTTATGTTAAATTCACAAAGGAAAGAAGTCGTCCTTTCACTTTCAATTGGTGGAAATGGTTATTATTAACAGGTATTTCTTTATCTTGTGTTATCTCAACTAAATACGTTGGTGTCTTCACTTTTGCATGTGTTGGTGTTGCCGTAGTTTGGGATTTATGGAATTTATTAGATTACAAGACTGGTTTAACTATCAAGAGATTTACTCAACATTTTTATGCTAGATTCTTGTGTCTTATCTTGATTCCATTTTATATCTATTTAATGTGGTTTTATATCCATTTTGCCATTTTAACTAAATCCGGTCCAGGTGATGGATTTATGTCTCCTGAATTTCAAGAAACTTTAGGTGATTCTCCATTAGCTAGAGATTCAAGAGAAATTTATTATCATGATGTTCTTACATTAAAACATAAAGATACAGATTGTCTTTTACATTCTCATCCTTATAATTATCCATTACGTTATGATGATGGAAGAGTATCATCTGCAGGTCAACAAGTTACATGTGTTAAAGATTTTGAAGATTCAGAAAATTATTGGGAAATCTTACCAAATCGTTTACTCGGTGAAGATGAACCAAAATTGAAAAACGTTCAAGTTGGTGTACGTGATACTATTAGATTGAGACATGTTGGTACTAATGGTTATTTATTAACTCATGATGTTGCTTCTCCATTTTATCCAACAAATGAAGAGTTTACCGTTATTGATATCGAACAAGGTGACTCAACTAGATTTAATGATACTTTATTCAGATTAGAACCATCTGATAAAAAAGGTGATGGTCCTTTGAAGACAAAAGCTTCTGAAATTAAATTATTCCATGTTCCAACAGTTGTTACAATGTGGACTCACAATGATAAATTCTTACCAGATTGGGGTTTCAATCAACAAGAAGTCAATGGTAATAAGAAAGTTGGTGATAGTGATAACATCTGGGTATTTGATAGCATTATTGGTTTATCACCAGAAAGAGCTAGATATGTTCCAAAAGAAGTCAAGAAGTTACCATTTTTAAGAAAATGGTGGGAATTACAATTTATTATGTTTGAACAAAATAATAAATTATCTTCTGAACATCCATTTGCTTCAGATCCAATAACTTGGCCAATGTCTCTTAGTGGTGTTTCATTCTGGACAAATAATGACAGTAGAGAACAAATCTATTTCGTTGGTAATTTATTCGGTTGGTGGATAGAATGTGGTTTAATCGTTGCTTACTTAGGTTTAATCTTAGCAGATCAAATCACTCGTAGAAGAAATATTAACTATTTGAGTGAAAAGGCAAGAAATAGATTATATTTAAATATTGGTTTCTTCTTCTCAGGTTGGGCAGTTCATTATTTCCCATTCTTTTTAATGTCAAGACAAAAATTCTTACATCATTATTTACCTGCTCATTTATTAGCTGCTCTATTTTCTGGTGCATTATTAGAATTTGCATTCACAGATAATAGAAATCCTGAATTCATATCTGAGACTCAACCCACTACAAAGAAACCAGCAACTACAATCTTTGGCTCTTCTAAGAAATCATCATCAACTGTAGTCAAAGATGAATCATCGGGACAATTATTTGCCATACCTTATATCTCAACGATTGTACTCTTATTAAGTGTCATCGTCACAGGTTTCATTTTCTTTGCTCCTTTGACTTATGGTAATAAATCATTGACTATAGATGAAGTCATTAGCAGAGAGTTTATGAATATAAAACTTCATTTTGCTAAATGATTTACATTATTTCATCGACTAGCATATCAAAATTAAATATAAACATATACATATATATAAAAGAACAACAAAAATTCAAATTGTAATATCTCAGTGATCTTTCAAAGGAAATGGTAAAACACGATGTAATTTCTGTGATATCTTTAAGTAATCCTTTTCATTCAAATTATCAATAACTCCATGTCTTATCAAAAAATCAATTATAACTCCACCACAATTAGGTTTAAATTCTCCATTCTTCAATTTCCTTATCACTTCATCAACATCTAGTAATTGGAAATCTTCAGCTTCTCCATCTATTGGATTAGGTCTATCCTCTAAATCCATCTTTAAATCGTATATATATGCAACTTCACACTGTACTAAGTGCCCCTCTTCACTTAATTCGAAACTTTGTCCACGGGTCTTCTCTGGTCTACCAGAGACTTGATACATATACGTTATAGTACCTACTGATGAATACCTTTCACTTACGTATTCTTTAGTGAACCCTGCTTCTTCATAACACTCTTTGAAAAAAGTCTCTTGAACAGTATAAGGATATCCAACACCTCCAGCTACTGTATTGTCTAACATACCGGGGTAAGTTGATTTAGTAGGTGATCTACGAGGAACCCATAGTTTAATCTTCTTGGTGATTGGATCTTCAACGTAACCATTTATATAAACACCGTACATTACAACACCTAAAACTGGACATATGGCTCTCTCTGCATGGAAATAATCATTTTGGAATTGATCATATACCACATATTTTTCATCTCTCCAACCTAATAACGTATCAAATATATTTTTAGATCTCAAAGATGATGCAATATAAGCTATAGCTTCATCTCTTTTATCAACTGTATTCAACTTAGAATCCAATTTTATCTTTCTTGTAAGATGATCAACTTGCAAGAGATCACTGAAAGATTCTAATTCCTTAGCGACTAGTGGAATTATATAACCCAAGTTGAAAGAATCATCATGTGAACGTAATGTATATACCTGAGATTTAAAAATCTTGTAATCATCTTCTTCATCGTACTCATTTGGTATCACGTCTACTTTTTGGACTAACTCCAACAGGGTGTATTGTTTTGACATCGTGATACTACTTGTTGGGTATCCCTTTTTATGTGTGGAAGTAATTGAAGTAATATTCAACAAACTTTGTTCTTCAACAGGGGGATCAAGGGGAACAAGGAGATCTGGAGGAGTCAAAGAAAAATTGAATTTCTAGAGATTAAGAAAAATTAAATTACCTGAGAAAGAAATATTTGAAAAACAATTTGACACATTTTGAATTATTTTTTATATCACTTTCACATTTGTTTTACAAGTAACTTTAGTCATTGTGAACTGGATATAGGAAAGGTTACATACAAAGGCATGTCTGTTGGTTCTTTGAAGAGTCTCAACAGGGCTTTGGATCAACTGTTTTCCACGAATATCCTACCACAAGAAATACCTGAGGATGTCGGAGATAATATACGTCAATATTTAAGCAAGCATAATTCACTAGAGTTAAACAACTCAACAAAGCTAAGTGATGCATTATATACTCTATACACACAGAAGATAGCTGTGGATTTCAAGAAGGAGAAACTTTTCATCAAGGTATTGATCTTACTCGTACCGAATATAACCCATTTGTCAGAATTCTTAATGTGGATTAAGAAATATTTAAACATTTCAATGGATTCAGCAGGTCATGATATAAGTCTTGTTGAAGCATCTAAGGAATTGATTATATCAACCATGAAGTGTGGGTTCCCTCATGGGTCAGAAGTTGAATGTACACAAGATTTATTGGATATGAGAATATCACATTCGAATAAATTGGTTCATATGCTTATTGATTCATATATAAATCCAGAATCTTTATTTGAATTAGAGCAACAGAAGAAAGAAGAATCACATGAAATGGAAGAGAGAAAAAGATTCATTAGAGTAAAGATACGAGATGTCTTGATTGAATATGCTGTCTTTGATAGACCAGCTTACTCTAAGATATTGAATGAGTACCTTGTCGATAAAAAAACCAGATTAACAGCTTTAAGTTTACTTTCATTTCATATTGCAGCAGAAGACTCAACTTTGAAATTCATACCAGAGACAAAACTGTTGTCAAATGTATTGAATATTTTACTCTACGATGAATCCAATCAGTCTGTTTATTTCGCATTGAATTTATTAGTCATGGTTATACCTCATGTCGCACATCGTCTACCTGCTCATTATGAAAAATGTTTTGATATATTTTCAAGATTAGTTTGCTGGCCTAACAAATCAAAGAAGCAAAATAGGGACAATGATGATGACAACGACAACATTAACAATAGTAGTAATGATGACACGACACCGACAATGGAGGATCCTGATGCTTTAGATAGTATTGGATCTGAGATGAAGAATTTAGCAATAGACTGGGATATAATGCAAGACGAGATTCCAATCGAAGGTTTATCACCTGACCCATCCAAATTTTCCCTATTACTTTACGGTTTACTTCCTTTATCATTCACTGATTTCATCAAGAATCCAAAAGTTCCACCTTCAAATCCGGAAAAGTTCAAAAGAGAGAGTTTAAAATCATTGAAAAATTACACAATTCATGAGAATTTCTTTAAATATTCATCACCTCAGGAAGAATTGGAGAATTATCCTGCTTTTATAGAATTGATGTCATCTCCAGAGGAGATAAAATCATTCTGTTTCCAGTATTGTTTCCATGGTATTTATGAATTGAACGATCATTCGTTCCAAGCTAGCCCAAGTACCATATCTACCCCTATAATGACGAGAAACTCTTCCATATCAGCAGATTTAGAGTGTAAATCACCTCTATCTGGATTTTCAATCCCTGATTTAGCTCCAAACAACAATGACCACGTAGAGCAGTCACAACAACCTATGTTTAAAACGCCCAATTATAACCTCAATGGTACCGCAAATGGTAATGGTACCAAACCGACCAATGCCAACAATAACAATGGGAAACTTAATCCAGGTCCTCAAACAAACTTAGGGACCGGAAACACTAAAGTAATTGACTCGTTGTTAGATACGCATAAACAACTTTTTTTCAAGAACGATACAAGTGTTTACAATGACTTCATAAGACGTCATTCTGTGCAAACATCTATTCCAGATTCAGATTCAACTTACTCATCCAATGCAATAAACAGTTTCCTAACAAGCATGAATGATAATCCATCATCTGCCACCACTCACTCTGTTGGATCAGGTCAATCATTAGATTTTTATAGACGTGAATTGATGATCTTAATGAATGAACTTGATTTTCAAATGTACATCAAAAATGGAAGTTTCCGAATGATACAGCAACTTAGAGAAGAGCAAAAACGTTTATACTCCAAATTAGATCGTTTCAAATCCGAGAATGAACAGGTGAAGATTTTGAAGCTGGAATTGAAAAGACTAAAAGATGAATTGTCGAAGAAAAATCTAGTAGCTTCCAATGATGATCTTAACGGGAAGTCGATTCATGCTAGTAGTGAACTTATCAGTTCCGTCGCTACACTCAAACAAGAGAAAAGAGCGCTAGAAGGTGAGATCAGTTTATTACAAGCTCAATTGAAAGAATCGAAAAATGATTTGACTGCTTTGAAACTCGAGATCGAACCTACAAGAGTTGAACTATCTACTTTGAGTAGCAAGGTAGTTGTCTTAGAAGGAGAGAATGATAGGTTGAAGACAGATTTATCAAAGATTGAACAAGAAAAACTTACCAAGAAAAATACTATCAAAGAAAAGTCATTTGAAACACTATCACAACAAGAGAAACAAATACATTCTTTAAGTGAACAACTTTCTGCTCTCGTAAATTCACATGAAAAGACAATTGAAGATATCAAATCGGATTATAAGAGTCAAATAGATTCATTGACTGAAGAACTTACTCTTTTGAAGTCCGGAAATGTTCAGAAATCAAACCATTTAATCATGAATTTGAAAGCAAATTACGAATCTAAGATCCAATCCTTGACTTCATCTATATACCAATTACAAGAGGATTTAAAGCGCAAAGAATCAGAATTGATAAAATTAAAGACTACTAAACCTATCAATATTCCAATATCATCGAACCACAGTATTCACAGCCAAACTAGAAGTGTTCATAGTGGTAAACCGTTACTAGGAGTTAACTTTGATAGGGCAAATAGTGGTGCTAGTGGTAGTGTCAATGGAAATGGAACTGAAGTTCCACAGTTATACAGTGTTGATCCTAAAGATGATGGTAATGCTGCCTATTTTGCTAGACATGCTGTGCATACCAACGATCAAATGGGAGCTACGTCTGCTACCAGTCATCATAATAATCATCAAGGTTATACCTCATCCTCTCATCCATTCTTGGCTACTAACTCTCAACACAGTAGTCAGAATTATATTTCAAAGCTGGGAAGTAAGCCAACTGTTTACGAAAGAGATCCTAGTCCAACAGCTAATAATGGCCATATAACACCAGTCACAGGACCATCGGGTATAGGTGCACTCTACAAGCGTCCTTCGAGTGCTTCCCAACCAACAACAGACACGGCTCCTATTGTTGTCAAAGGAAGAGGAGGTGTTCAAAAGAATGCAAGGTTGAAAATGTAAGGCATAGATGAAAGTTCCTTATCTCAAATCAGGCGTGAGGTGTAATATTACCCAGCCGCCACTTTACTTTTTTTTTTTGCTTTTCCTTACCGTTTATGTAATAAATATATAGATAGAGATTGCTAATTGCATAATAAAATATATTTTCAATTTCCTGTAACATAATAACGATGAGTTTTTAACAACTCACATAGATTACTTTGCTTAAATACATAGAGAAACATACTCTTAAAATAACACAACAAAATGGCTGCTGCACGATTGAAAAACAAGAAACCGGGGTTGAATAATAAACGAATGAACCGACACAATCATGCTTTAGAAGGAATTGCCCCCGGTGATAACTCCGAGGATATTTGGGAGAGGAATAGAAAAGCTGTAAAAGTGACGATATTCAATGTGATTAATGGATATATCAAGAATGAAGTGAAAGATGATGTGCGAAAGACATTAGATGAAGGGTTAGCCACTTCTATATCGGTAGATTATGAAAAATATCTATATGAAAGATTCAAAAATGATATCGTCAAGTATCAAGAAATTTTCAGGAAGAATCTTATAGCCTTGAAATCTAAGAAGACAGATTTCACAGAATCACTGGTATTGAAAAAGATAACGCCTGAAGAATTTATCAAATTACCACCGGACAGATTGATGTCTCCAGAGCAAAAGAATAGAAATGATGAGTTACGAGAGAGAGAGTTAAGAGCGACAATTGGTGAAAGTTTGCCTGAAAACATCTCCAAGATAAAAGAACAAAACCAGTATGCTTTTGTCAGTGAAAAATGGGGGTTATCTGGTAGTTCTGCTGCCATTGATGAAGGTGATGATTGAGGTTTGAGTTTCAGTTTTAGTTTTAGTTTACTTTGTTAGGATCGAAGATTTGATGTTTATATGTAGTTCATATTTTGTATAATACAAATACAGTTAGTTATTAACATTACTAAATTATTTCCTTGTTATATATTACACAGGAGACTATCATTATCATGACTATGATTTATTCCTAGTCGATCTACGTGTTGATCTTCTTGTAGGCAATTCAACAACTTCTTCCGGCTCACCTTCATCCAAATCAATAATCTCTATTTCTACTGGCGGTATAACAGTTTCAGGAGTATCATCCTTCTCTGCCCTTGTGTCCTGAGATAGAGATTCAATAGCATCCACAAAATCTTCTTGACTTTCGATGTCGTCCGCAGAGGCTTCAGAATCAATGGTTTCAGCCTCATGAGAGACGGGTAAATTTGTTTCTTTCTCAGAATATGCCCCCTTTTCAGCTTCTTTTGTTGCCTTGACTTCAATCTCTTCTTCTTCTACTTTCTGCTCTTCTTCACCTTGCTCTGATATATCTTCGCCACCATCCTCAAGAACAATTAGATCATTAGTCTTCTGTCTCTTTGAGGATCGCAACGATTGTCTATTAGCCCTTTTACCATAGGAAACTGGTCTCTTCTTGGTGAAAACAAGAGGAGAAATCAGATCTTCAGCAGGATAGATATCATGTGCTGTACCATTCTCTGTTTTTTCTGAGTCTCTCTCTGCGTTTATCACTTCATTGCGTAGTGGAGATTCATTGATTGAAGAAGTGTTATTGTTAGATATTGGGGATGAATCTTTAGGTGATGGCTCAAAGAAACTTGTAATTTTACTTTGAGTTTGCCTCTTTGGTGTATCTGGAATAATTCTTCTCTTATTTATTTTAGATGACGCATTCGCATCAGATTCCACAAGTCTATTACCATCCATATCAACCTCTTCTATACCATCATCGTCGTCATCATCGTCATGGATCTCTGGTTTCGGATCAGACTTGACTTGTTTATCTTCTATATCCTCGCACTCCTTTGGCTCTTCATCTATCTTCTCTTCTTCGCCCTCGTCTGAATTCTCTGGCAATATTACATCTTGAGTATTGGAATCGACATCGTCGTCTTCAACGAGTTTTACAGCTTCAGGATGTGGAGCGGAATCAGCCTTTTCAACATCACCAGATTCTTGTGTAATTTGAGTTTCCAATGGTGCCGGGGTTATTTCCTCCAGTTCACCATCAGAAATCATGACTGCATCCATGTTGTCCTCGTTAGTGACAACAACTGAAGGCTGGCTTATATGGGATGGTTCTTCAACAGGTTGCAAGGAAGTAGCTCTATCGCTTTCGTTATCATCATCATTATCGAAAATCTCTTGAAGTTTCTCCTTCAGAGATAGTTCACTTCCTCCTACAGACTCATTAGTAGGCAGCTGCGACACAGAAGGTAGAGGTTCATGAGTCTCTTTGGATTTATCTTTCAGTGGACTTTCATCTTTATTGCTTTGCGAATTATCTGCACTTTGTTTAGCCTCTGGAGTCTTCAACGGTATTTCACTTTCTTCAAAAAGGGAAAATTCATAAGGCAAAAGAATACCCTCAGCTGCATCCTTGGTAATGTCATCTAAGACCTTTGAAACAATTTGCAATGTTTTCACACAAAATGGTGTGATATCTCTTCTTGCTACCTTTACTTTCTCTCTTGAAGGTGTCGATTGTTTTGTAGCTGTTGTTTGAGCTGCCAGTAACTTGCCGTTGACGATAACAAACGGCACTGCCTCTTGAGCAGAGTCAATGGCACCATTAGGTTGCGAAGGAGATAGCCTATAGTTTTTTAATACCTTCTTTGCTATATCAGGATCTCCTAGAACATGATCACAGTATTTCAGAAATATTTTCAGAAATAAACTGTGATAACATTCATCAATTGCACTAGTCGTACCAAATCCATTGGCCATACGTCTAAGTTCACTTGCTTCACTCATGAAATAAAAATCCAATTTCTCTTCGTTTGTGAACTCTTTTTTGTTCCCAAGATATGTGAGGAACTGATCAGAGTAGTGAACAAACTTAGGATAGTTGAGCTTCAATATCTCTCGATCTAAGAAATCCCCATGAATTCCAGATATCTGTTTCATCATACTACACGAAATACTCACTGCGTATTCCCAAGCCCTCAGTAAATGAAGCATACTTGAACCAAACCTTCTCAATTTTCTTGTAACGATAAATAATTGATGAATGTCATGTGATGCATTCAATAATTCAATATAGAATACAATGTACTCATAATTGTAGACAAAATGCTTTCCAGGCCTTTCCAAATCAGGCTTCCAAATAGTACTCAAGTTTCTGACTGTTAACTTCAGGTTGATGATACTTAACATCTCCTTCTTGGCCTTCTCCACGTCATGAAGTTCTTCAAAATAAATTTTTGCTATTCTATAATGAGGCTTATGATGCCAATTTTTCTTATCATAAGCACAAACTTTTTTCAGAGCAGAGACTACGTACTCATAGAAATCAATTTCATTGTGGCAAATTTTAGTCGTTGAGTCTGTCTCTAGGTCAATAGATTTGAATAACAGATTTTTTTTGAATGAATCCACTGCATCTGACATACTCAAACATTTAGTCTTCACAAGCTTGAATAAAGCAGAACATAATTTATAGTGAGGTTCAATGATAGGATCTTCTTTACTGCTTGATTTCAAAGCTAAGCTACATGACCTTAACAAGGAAGAAACAATTGATGACGGTGGCGAATGTAATTTAAGTTCCACTTTAGCCAAGTAATAGTAGTTTTGCCAGTCATTCGGGTTGATACTAATAGCCATTTGGAAACAAACTCGCAAAATGTTATGCAATGTTCTATTTTTCAGAACTTTAGAATCACTAACATATGCAGGGGAAGTTAACGGATTCAAATACAACGGAACACTAGGATCGATAGTTGACTGTTGTTGCCTGTAGACACTAATTTCACTGACTTTCTCGATTATTGTTAGCTTGCCGTTGTTTTTGTTAGCTTCAGGCAAAAAGCTAACAGAAAAGGCCAAGTTGGACATTGGTTCCAACAAAGCACTGTATAACTCTTTTCCAAAGTTGGTCCATAACTGAAAGTTGATGAGAGAATGAGTATGCTTGATTTCGTCACTCATCTGAGCGTATAGATTAACACCCATTAGATAAGTCAGAAGTGCTTTCCTTTGTATCAAGGCTGTATTAATTTTCTTATCTTCATTCGTCAGTTTGTCAGAGGTCCAAATGATATCATCTTCTACCAACAAAGAAAAGGTTTGAGCTAACAAGACCCACGTCTCATATCTATTAGATCCTAACATCAAATCAGTGGTCAGCATTTTCAGTATATAATCCAATTCTACCATTCTTCCTTGAATATTCTTTTTCCTTGTCTTGTATAGAGTTAGTGCAGTCAATCCCTGTAAATAATAAAGACCAGCTTCAGCAATCTCAGAAGTGTCAAGATCAGGTTTTTCGAACTCGCCATCCAAATGGATTAATCCATAGAAAGCAAACTTCATAGTTCTTAGAGTTAGATGATTCGAGGTTAAATATGACTCAAGAAGAGCGGTATTCTTTGAAATCACCTCATTTTTTATATAAGTGATATCTCCAATTGCGTCGTGAATAGAGTCAATTAGAGCCTTCAAATCTGCCTTGGGAACATTGTTGATAGGGTTTCGTGCTCTGAAAATATATGGCAAGATAAATTTGGAAATTAATAGAGCGTCCTTTCTTGAGATGACATTGGTAGACGTTGACACAGAACTAGATTGAGTAGCATCAGCAGAAGTTGCCAGTGCAGCTGCTGTCGACATAATCGTCGCACCTGTCTTAGAATCAATATGCGTACATCCATGATCGAAAGGTGTGAAGTTTCTGACCGACACTTGAATTCCGTACTTACAGTAAATACACTGGAAAAAATCCTTATCTGCTTCATCCCAATTTAGGGCAACTAATCGGTACTGAATGAAATCTAGAAAGATTCCATTTATTTGATCACAACAGTTTCTCATACCTAATTGCTCATGTAATATACTAATGAAGTCATTCACCAGATCAGGGGAGGGAGAATCCAGTGTTCTCTCATAGTAGATACAAAGTAATGCAGTTGTAGCTAGAGTGAATTGCTTAAATTTGGCGTAAGATTTGGGAGATATTTTTGAGAATGATCTTAAAGCAGAAGAATCCGATCCGGCTATATCTTCAAAAGACAAAAACGTATAGAATATGTTGAAGAAGTACAGAATGTGCCTCATGACTTCTTCCAAAGCACTCTTGTTATTAAACTCAATAATTGAGATATCCCACTTGTTAAGTTGAAGAAGTTTTAAGTAGTTTTCGACAAAACTACCATAAAACCCCATCAGTCTAAAAAATCTCAAATTTCTTTGCTCGGATCGTTTATCAACTTCATTTTCATCATCCACATCATCCTCATCGCTTTCATTGGAATTAAAACAATCTAAAGAAGCTTCGTATAAGAGCTTCAAAACGATCTCAAATCCGACTCGGTATTTCTTGTATAAGTTTTCAACGGAATACTGATTTAACAAAATTTGCCACAATCTTAGTTTTAATTCAAACGAAGATTTGTGGATGAATTCATCCATCTCTGATTCCTCTTCATCAACATTCAATCGTGAGCTTTTTGTTCTAATTTTTTTCTTAGATATATCTGCTTGTGGTAAAAGTAATTTCTCTAAAACATTTGTGTTGCTGGCTGTAGTGTTACTATCACTGATATTATCAGAAAACTTGGCATAGATCTTGATTTTCAACAATTGAGAATTAACATTGTTGACACTCAAACTAGGAATGTGATCAAAGTTGATCAGTGGGAGATCCAATCTCATGCTGTGAGATTCAAACAGTTCGCTCAAGTATTTCAGCTTTCTTAGGATGAAATTGGAGTCAAAATTTGGTTTGTGCTGATTGAAAGATATTTGACACCAAGAAAATCTAGCCAACACAATATTGAAATCTTTGATCTGTATCAAAGGCCTAGTAGATGATCTATTGTATTGAATCTCTTGAATAAAATTATTGACTAAGTCCATCCATCTGTCAATTCTCCTCAAAACAATATCTTCAGATATAAGCATATCATTCATTTGGGTATTGTTACAGACTGAACCACTTCCAATTAATGAATCAACGCGGTTGGCGAGATATGCAGAAGAGCTTCCAATGCTTCCATTACTATTTGCACCTTTCGAGGCCAATTTGGTTTTAAGTTTTAGTTTTCTTTCTTGCCTCATACCAATGAAGTCATCGATCAGTTGTTCAAGTATAGTAATGGAAGTGAATAGTGCTTTATCGACATGCACTTGCCTATAGTCGGAATTTAGGTACACTTCATTGTATTTTTTGTATAAGGAAATGTCACAGGCATCAAAAATCTTGATGACGTTCAATAACGATTGACGATCCAACTTGTAAGTAACAAATAACGGAACAGATGTAGCTCCCATTAATGATTCAATCACTCTCATACGAATTTCTGTAAAGTGATAATTGTTACTTGAGAATTCATTAATTAGACTATCAAGAATAGTTATGGAGTCCCTGGATTCATCAATTGAATCTAAAGATGATATAATCAGTGGCTGTCGATCCAAATCAGATGAGTAAAGAATTTCACGAACAGATACCACTGAGTTGGTGGAGTTGATATCCTCATTTTGAATGTCAATCAGTAGGGCTTCAGATTGAGACTTTTTCCAATTATTCAAAGATTTTACGAATTGACTTATTATTGCAACCTGAGAAAACGATCTTGTGTTTGTTCTTTTGCCATTATCGAAATCGGTATCTGTATTATTAGATATGTCAAGAAGTATTTCAAAAACAGTTGACATAAGTTTTTCCTGAGAATCCCAAGTTTTTGCAGGAAGACATAACTTCACAAAATTCACTAAGCTTGATTGAAACTTTACGTTCTCATGGAAGAAGTGGATATCAAGAGTCGGAGCACTTTGAATACTCACATCCGTCCTAGCTGTTGAGTTTCTCAGCGTTCTTCTTGGAATAGTCCACGATTTTGTTGTATCACTGTCTGAAGATTCCTCCCTCTCCTTTTCTTTATCTTTAACATTGCTTGGTTCCTCTAAATGTTGCTCGACTTCATTCTTGTCCTTTGAAATCAATGTTTCTTCTTGTAACACTTCCTTTGCAACAAGGGTGTCATATTTATCAGTGGTATCCAACTTATTGAGCGTGAAAGTCAATTTCTCAATTGGAGTCTCAGATAGTATATAGCTGTCATAAATCCTGGTTTTCTTTTGATGTTTAGGCAAGATATTATTCAGCTCTTCCAATAAATCGCTCCATTTCATTTTCTTAAGCATTACGTTGTTTCGACTTTGACTCGAACTGCTGAACCCTTCTTCGGAATAACTGAGCTGTAAATCGAAGTGCTTTGATTCCTCTTCTTCTTCTCTCTCTGTGCTCACTATCTCTTCAAACTCTTTTACACTCAAAATATCGCCTAAATCTATTTGATCATTCAACTGAGAGTCCGATAAGTGGTTAGTAGATTGGTAAATCGATTTATAAATCTCGTATTGCTTTATCAAAGAGTTGTTCTGTAGTGCAACGCCATCCTTAATATTGACCAGTGTATTATAGTACTGCAAAAGAACTATGATCTCGTTTGGTAGAAGGATAGGTTTATGAATCTCAGGTGTCTTCTGGACATCTGATCCGAGTGTCTTAGCAGAACCTTGCTCTAATATCAGTGCCTCTGGTGTATCTTTCTCGCTTTTGCACATAATTTCATACTCTAATGTGAACCTTGACAATTTTTGGAAATGGTAAAAGTTGAAGAATTTAAATAAGACTTGAATGGTTTTGTAATCGCCTTCCCCGTGTTGTAAACATGATATGAGATCTTGGATTGCAGATATCAGCAAGCCGAATTCTTCCTGTTTCGAATGTGGTAAGTCATCCAAAGACTGAGAGCTAGATATTTCTATTACATGCTCATCTATGTCTTTTGTGCTTTGCTCTTCACTCAATGAATTTGAAGTCTTCTTTTTCTGGATCGTTTCAACCAATTGATTCAGTCTCAGAAACCCTCTGTTTCTGTATATGAGATATTTTAAGTTCTCGATTGTGGGATTCAAAATTCCACTATTATGACTATTGTTGTTGTTGCCACCAGTGGAATTATTACCATTGAGACTTGTAGTACCTCTAAAAGCGGTATCATTTTTGATAACGTCAATTTTGAAAAGTTGATCATATACAGATGCAGATTCTTTCAGTTTCTTCTCCTTTTGAAGTCGTAGAGCTTTATCGTAAAGTTTGAGACACATCTCAATTTGCAATTCTCTTGTATGCTCCTCAAAATCCAACTCATCTCTATCTAAATTTATTGCAGTGAAGGTTGACTACATTTAAAAATTGTTGTTAATATACGTTCCAAAAGGAAAGCAATAGAATATTCAAAAATACGATATACGTACCATTGTGGGTATCACTTGCCCCTCTACTGATTGAAGTAATGTGAGTCTAACTTCAGTTGATCACTTGGAAACATTCACCAAAGCAGAGATCATATATTTACAAAATCACATCAAACTTTAAGCTTCAACGTGACACCCGTGCCTTGATCTTTATTTTCCTTGCAAGAGAAAACACGACACTCCGGATGTTGCAGTATATTTATGCGACCATCGTTTTTATTTCCGATAAGACGATAGACGCCTAACGAAGAAGCGGGTAACTTAACCCGCTTAACAAAGCATGAAAACAAAGAGGAGATGGCTAGTTTCATCTGCATGCCCTATCTGGAATATCTCATCTGCTCATAAGCTAGAGTTTCTGCTAATTATTGCTCTTGATAACTTACTCTATATTTTTTCCTCTAACTCATTGAACTGGTTTTTTGCACGAGTTACTATTGACTTACATATCTATTATTTTTCATTCACTGGGTATCCATTCGTTTGTCCCAAAACATAAACTTATCAAAATAGTGACCAAGTTGAACTTGCTTGTTGTCTATCAAAGCAGATTTTTTTTGAAACTTATAGTACGATATCAATTCACTCATTGATTCAAGGTGTCAGCTATTGCTTATTGTATAGCACTAGTACATTGAATTTATCAAGTACACCTTTTCTTCAGCGTGGGTTAACTTTTGTTTACAATCTCAAGATATTGTTACCTTATCTCCTATCTTTTCAAGTTTTGATCAGAGAATTATGAAAAACTAGCTAAAAAAGTCCACAGAGTTCCTATAGTTATATTCTTGAAAGTTCACTACAATGAGCTTTGATAGTACCCCTAATCAATTTATTACATTGGACAGTCAATCTATGCAGTATCAAAACAAAAATATCAAGAGCAATTTCCAGGCACAACGACAACAGCAGCAGCAACAACAGCAGCAACAACAGCAGCAACAGCAGCAGCAGCAGCAGCAACAACAACAGCAACAGCAACAGCAACAGCAACAGCAACAGCAACAGCAACAGCAGCAACAGCAGCAACAACAGCAGCAACAACAGCAATATAAGCAGCTGAATGCAGTCTATCAAAGCCATTATCAATTGCAACGACCACAAACAATGTCGTATCAACAAAATGAGGATGATTTGTTTACTTTTCAGCTTCTTGACAACGAAGCTAATGCAACTAAAGATTTGAATCAGAATATCAACGATATATCAATAGATGGAAATTTCAACCAGTACATATCATTACCTTCTTCTTCACCTACAAATATGAGCGAAAACACAAAACTTGTGGATAACTTCCACTTAAATGTATTACTGTCATCCTCTTCGGAGGAGTCTTTGACGCATAATGTTGACATTGACTTAGAAGAGCTTATCAATGAAGACATGTTTGATGATGACATCCTAACGACCAACAATAATGACAATCCAGTTATGAATAAGAGCGATACTATAAATCCAGACGACGATCAATTAATGGAGGAATTTTTGAAATTGGACGATTTACAGTCTCCTCAATTACTCCCGACGCTGATTACAACGCCCACAAGAGATTCCATCGATAATTCTGATCAAGTTGGTACAAATGAGACAAAAAAGGCTAACAAGCAACAAAATCAGCAGAAGTTGAAGAAAATTGAGATTGCCCCTTCAAATCAAGTGAACGCCAGGGTATCTACTCCTCAACTCGATTCCAACAGAGTATTTTTGAACTCAAATGGACTTGGTATCAACTCACCTAAGACTCCTTCGAAATTACCCAAAAGACAAACCAGTCACAAAGAATCGAAGCTGAAAGCAAAAAGAAAATCAAACTCAAATTTACGTGCAACGGCCAACAATAACACTAATGTGAACGCAAACATAACTAGTAACAGTCAAGGAAATATAATCTTCATGAATCAATTAGGCACTAATAAAATGGCCACAGCTGCTGCTGCTGCTGCTTTGTCCGCACCCAATAATGGCTGTAATCAAATGGTTCCAGAAAGTCTACAATCATCCCCACAGCAGTTCAATCAATTGCATCATCAACCATCGGCAGCTGGATTGTACTCCAGTTTTCCTCAACAAGTTCCGATGTCAGCTGGTGATCAAAGAATGATTATGCAACAGCAGCATCTCATTCAACAACAGCAGTTACAGCAACAACAAGCCGCAGAACAACAACAATTTCTTCAACAACAATTCTTACAACAGCAGTTCCAACAGCAATTGCATCAACAGGAACAACAGTTCATACTTTCTACTTCTTCTGCTGCTGTTGCAACATTGAACTCGAGAAAGCAAGTGGGTAATTCGGGTAAGGCAAACGCGCTTACTTCGTCGGCCGCAGCTGTTGCAGCTCTAGCTACAGCTAATAAGATTCAATCAGAGAAACAACAAAGCGTACAACAACCGAAAAAGGTCATTGTCAATCGTGCTACCCCAACTGTGAAGAAAACTATTATTTCAAAGAGGTCTGGTAATGCTAATACACATTCCGGTACAAACGCATCAAGTACACAGACTCTCACTAAAAAAGTACAATCTCCGACATCGCCTATCGTGAATGCCAGAAAACCAAGCGTTACGTTGACTTCTACAAAAAGGTTAAACTCAAAGCCAAAGCCTGCAATGTCATTGCCGTCCTCTGCAAACAATCCTATAATGAAATCAACTGATCATGGCCAGCAATCAAAACAGGGGTTAAGACCAAGATCAAGGACCTTGTCATTCAGTTCCCAAAAATCACCGATCTTCATACAATCCTCAGCTTCTCCTGCCGCAGACTATAAGATCTCGAAGAACCAGAGTCAGTCATTGCGCAGAGACTCGTTGAATAACTCAAGTCTCAATTTGACTTTGCTGAAAGCTTTCGAAGATGGTAAAAATAGCAATCTTAACACAGTCAATGACTCTCTCAATCGCTTGAAAAATCAGTCAACAACATCATTGGACTCTTTGGCCACTACATCTTCTTATAATACTGTCGAGGCAAACTCAGTCAACAGTACGAACTCAAGTTCAATCGGAAATAACCATTATCAGATTCACTATCAACATCAACAACAACAGCAACATATACAGCAACATCAACTTCAAGCTAAAAGTGAAAACTTTTTGGAATTTTCAACAGCAGTTGATTTGAGCCCAAGTGCCGCTAACAACCATTCGAATATTTCACCAAAGGCTAATGTTTTGTCTTTCAAATTTGAAAATCCTGCACAACAGGGATCTCCAATGTCATTTTCACCCCCAGCGGCACTTCATCATGGATCAAAACGGTCTTCAACTGGTTCGATTGACAACATGACTTCCGGTTCTGATGGTACTTCCCCAATGTTTCCGAACACACCTATATCGTCCACTGTTTCCCAATTCTCAAAATTGACAACAAATACATCGCCCGTTGAGCAAGTTAACAACAATACCAATAATATTGTTTTTCTCGTTAACAAGTCCAATAATAAGCCCTCTTCATCTGCTACGAGTGGTACCTCTGCTACAGGTTCTTCTAATACCGGCGAAAAGACTTTCAAGTTCCTGAACAAGGATTTGTTTTCTAGCACTTCTTTTTCTTCATCTTCTTCAGTTTCCTCTGCAACACCTTCTTCATCATCCAATAAGAATATGGCAGGTTTGAAGGGTGCCTTCAGTTTGAATTCCGATAACAACAAGAGTAATAGCAGCAGCAATAAATTGGTGTCGAAACCAATTATTGTTTATTCTAATAAACCAAGTTACGCCGGACAAGTTCCAGATGCTAAGACTTCATCCTACAAAGTAAGTGTTGAGAACACTAACAAAGATGGAAAAAAATCAACTTCTCAGACCAATGGTAATATTGTCACAAGAAGTAATTTCAAATTCCCATCTTCCAATTCAACAAATGGCTCTAAGACATCTTCTCGTAGAGCTTCCATCATTTCCAATCAAGGCAGTTTCAACATAATTTCCAATTCAAACTTTACATTAACTTCCTCAAACTCATCAACAGTATCTCACAAAACTTCTTCAAGTACAAAAGACTCTGTCTCTTTACCAAAATCTGCATTTGTTCCTTTATCTGAGGCAACTCACACTGATGTGAAGAACAACAAGGATTTTATCAAGTCGATTACTACATTCTCCAAAAATAGGAAAGAGGAAGAAGTTGATTCAGTTGTTCGTCCCAAATTATTGAAAAATATGGAAGACGGTTTAATGCAATTTCAACTTTCTGTAGATCCAACCAAAAAATCGATTGGCCGAACTCCAACCTTTCATGCTTCTAACCCCATAAGTAAGAATAATTACTGAGACATTCAAGATAACTATTACTTCATAGTATGCAAATATTTTCAGGTATCAATTGTGTTATATTTTACGTTCTTTAGTTCCTTTCCCTTTATCTACTTTCTAGTTGATTTATGTTTATTCATCTTAGATGATTGATCTTTTACGTGTGATATTTTTCTTTACGAGTGCTTTGTTCAAATAAGCTTCGTTTTTCATTCAGACTTAAACGATCCCGCTGTGTACTCTATATCAGCCTATATAGGCCATGTTTTAAATAATACTTAACCTTTCGACATCAAGTAACTGTAAAATTAGCAAATTCTGAACACAGAGGAAATACTATCTGTCACATCGATAGTGTCAAGACGTTCTCGAAGCGCGTCTCTTCTCTTATTCCCCCCTACAAAAAAATCTCACAGAATCATTACACGTATACCATTGCACTTTTTGGTCCAGTAAAAGCCTAAAAGGTCAATTGGGCACTCGAGCTGGATTAATCGATCTGACTCCGAATCTGTACCATTCAATTGACTGAAAAACGGGAGACCAAAAAAGGCCCAATTGAATTAATAGAGATTTCGGTTTACAATGGGGAAGAGAATAAAAATTAGTCGCCATAAGGTAAACAATGGTAAATCTCACAGTAGTGGTAGCAACAGGACCAAAATCTCCTCATCTAGTAAGGACAGAAATAGATCCAATGGAGACGGGAGTCAGAAGAAAGCTTCAGAGAGACGTCTGGACGTCAAATCAAGTAGCGGTGATCCAGATCTCGATTCGGGCTCACTAACATTGATTGGTTCTCTTACTGCAAATTTTGGAGAAATGACTGAGTCTGCAAAACAAAGATATATCAAAGGTGGGAAGTATGTGGTACTTCGAAAGTTGAAAAGATTAGAGGAGAGATATTATCTATCGTGGTTCGAAACTGATGAAGATGTGATAGATAGAAAAATTGCTCAAAAATGGGCTGCATTTCCTAATGATGAGAAAGAGGAAGATAGAGAGGATCAAAAGTTAAAATTTCCCTGGATTACAAATCTTGAAGTGGGATTACTAAAACTGGGCGATGATGATAAAGCAAGGCAACGCCATTATGTTGACAGATTGTTCTCGTTGGAAATTTTAAAAGGCTATACAATTGAAAGAAAATCGCTGAAAGGCAAGTTGGAAAATAGAAGAAGAGCTTTGAAAACATTACATTTTTCACCAAAACATAAAGAGATCGTATATATTCCTAGTCATCTTACAGCCAGTTCGAGAGAAATAGAGAAGAGGACAAAGGCAATTCTAGATGAGCTTAGTGAATATAGATTTTTGGAGGAACTGCCCGAGCAGAAGAAACTTCCAGATGATGCTAAAAGGGTTGAACACACACTTGCCGAGCACTACGACTTTATCATAGATATAATCATGATTGTTCACCTCAAATTACCAAGATGTCAAATTACACAAACTTACAAGATTGTCCACGGTATGTTCTTCAATATATCTGAACTATTTGTGAGATATGTCTTAAGAAGATGTTGTTCTGCTTGTAGGGGATCTATCAAATTGGGCTCCCGCGGAGTTAGTGGTGTCTCAGAAAACCACAAAGATAAGTACGTTAACAGGTGGAATGTCTACAAGACCAACAAGCCCTCTTTCAAGGTATTTGATGACGAAGATAGTGATATTGGAAATGATTTGAATTATTACCCTTCACAGAGACCAATTAATAAGTTCAAAGGCAGCAGCGAGGAAAGTGATATCGTTGAAATAAGTGATTCAGATAGTGACGCAAAAAGCAACAGTGACCATGACGATGATGGGAGTGATGTTGATGAAAGTGGTAGTGGCAGTGACGATGAAAGCGAAAGTGGAAGTGGAAGTGAAAGTGAAGATGAACCCTTAAGAGAAGCTGCTGACGATGAAGCAGAGGAAGACCGCCTAAATGCTGGTGTAGGAGCCGATTTTAGACACGTCGCTAGAACAATCATTGAAAGAAATACCAACGCTCTTCTACTGGAGGCAATAACAATTCATATTATCGATCTTACTGACCGTTTTGCTGGTTCAGGTATAGCTAAAAGAATTGATAACGAAGGAGACTGGGAAGAAATTGGATATGGATATGTTTTACATATTCAAGAGCAAGTTTCAAAATTTAATTTCATTTATCCCCTAGAGAGTGATGATGGAACTGAGATACTGAATCTTCTGACATTCTTTTTCAAGACAGTATTCAGACCAAAGAGTATCTTATTACTATTGGATAAGGGTCAAGAAGTCCCGAAAATGAAGACAAGATTACGCGAAATGCACATCAAACTCCTTACTCAGGAGTATGATTCTTCCAGTAGAAATCATGATGTCACAAGATATCACGATATTCTTCTACTGAATAATGGAGATATAATCGGTAGAGACTCGAATCTTGCAAGACGTGAGAGAAAAAAAGCCAATAAACGTAGAATTTATATGCATCTAAGAACTTTTATCATCACATTAATGACATCAAAAAGGGAAAGTAACTGGACAAACTTACTACCTGACATTACAAATTTTTTGAACCATTACACATATCTTCTGGGAGATGTGAGACCTGTAGATTTGTTTTTCAATTATTACAATACAAGATTATCTATCCCATTCAACGGTAATCCAATACATGCTTTCAGAGCATGGACTGCTGCAGAATTAGAGCATGTAAATTCTAAATTAGGAAAGTCTGCATCAAAGGACGGATCAGATACTGGTTCAGATGACGAATCAGGTTCCGAACAAGATGGCTCAGGTTCTGCCGAAGGATCAAATAACGAAAGTGACAGTGATATCGAAAGCCAAGCAAGCGATAGTAACGATTCAGGTAATGAAGGTGGTAATAACAAAGAGTCTGCTGTTCATTTGAATGGAAGAGCCAAAGGAAAACGTTCTGCGGTATATGCAGAGCCAGGTTCTGGCTCAGACTCCGGATCAGGTTCCGAATCGGATGATGTATCTGGATCAGGCTCAGGCTCTGAATCGGGCTCAGGCTCTGAAGCTGGGTCAGTATCAAGATTTGGTTCGGGTTCAGAATCTCCATCTGATGACAGCTCTTCCGAAGAGGTCGTAGACGATTCCTATAGGGTCAGAAAAAGAACAAGACGCAGATAAACGAAAATAAAATAGAAACTGTATTAATTCTCTTCTTTTAACATAGCCATGTATATTAATAGTATGACACATAGATAGATAATTAATAGATATATATATATAGATATGATCATCAAACAGACAACTGAAATCTTAACCTTTTTTTCGATTGTAATGTGACATTTGCAATCAAGTGGATCTTGGAACGAATTCATTATTGTAAACAGGTTTTGTTCTTCTCTTAGCAACGAAATACATGTTCTCATTCTTATAAGCAACATACATTAGACCAACTGGAATAATCCCAAGAAATAATGAGGCAGCCCAAAAATTCCTGAAGTTGAACTTGTAAGTTTTACTCAGTTCTTGCCTGAACTCATAATACTTCACCACTTCCGGATCTTCGTGTAATACTATTCATAAGTATCAAATGTGGGGTTTTGCTTGTTAGTATTGAGAATGACTCACGGTGCTAAACTCGGTCTCTTAAAAAGATTGAAATACTTACAATGTCTACGTGACATTATGATTGTATTATATAAATGTCTTTGGTGCACTCAAGATTGCAAATAATTCAATATAATGAAGCATTATCTTCATAACAACAAGTTCCTTGCACCCTTAGAATTTAGAAAACTATAAATCAGATTCTCCGCTTTCTAAGTCTTGAAATACGTCGCGACGAATTCAATTGTTATACAAGTGCCATTATAAATCCTTCCATAGTAGTAAGCAGACTTGTTTTTATTTACTATGATTATTGTCAATTATCAAGCATGTATATACGCACACAAAGGGTACAAAGTTTGGCTAAAGCTGTATCACCTTTCCTCCAAAATTATGCGAGAAGGCAACAATCGACTTTGAATTACTACAGCTTATTCAAGAAAACATTTCCCGATGGCCCACCTCCTGCATCATCATTTGATATAGATGAGAAGAAACTCAGAAAGGAATACAGATCACTACAATCGCAGAATCACCCAGATTTGATCCAAAGTCTTACAGAAAAGAATCCAAAGGATGGTACTACAGATATATCTTCCTATATAAACAAAGCTTATAACACATTGAAATCTCCATTGACTAGATCTCAATATCTTTTGAATTTGAAATCTGGAATTGACTTGAGCAAAGATCAAACGGCAAATGAGTTCCAGTTCAAAGATCAAGGATTACTGATGGAAATATTAGAAATTCATGAAGATTTAGAGAATATCAAAAATGAAGAAGATCTGAGCAGACTGGTTGAGATTAATGATGAAAGAATTGAGAGCACTGTAGCAACTTTGAATCAGCTATTCAAGGATGAAAATTATGAGGCTGTGGCTATTGAAACCATTAAGTTAAAGTACTGGTTCAATATCAAGAATGCATTGAATGAATGGGAAGCTGGGAAGCCAATTCAATTAACCCATTGACGGGTGAAGAGTCATATTTTATACATAACAAATTACATAAAATTCAAATTATAAATAAAATGAGATTACGATTACCGTACCCCATTGACAGGAGTCCTTTTTGATCAATTATGATATCTTTCTTGAATGTCCTCCAGATAATCAGTATCAGAGGCTATCAATCCGCTTTGTCCGCTTAATCTATTATCATCTCCAGGGTATCTATCATCAATATCACTCAATACTGCTGGGTCGAGTGTATTTCTTGAATTTCTCTGGGTATTAGAGGAGTCTGTTATACTTTCGCCATGCAGTTGTGTTGGAGGAGCATCGTACGCTGTATCTTTCTCCACTAACTCACCAGTACTAGTCATGGCCTTCGAATTGACAAATGTTTGTTCACGTGGGTATAACTCTTGAGGTAGCACCTGCTGTTGCTGTTGCTGTTGCTGTTGTTGTCTTACAACTTGAGCATTGCTTTGAAGAACTGGTTCCTCGTCGATTTGCGGTATTTGGTTAACTGTTTCATGTTGTTCTTGATAGTATTGGAAAGTTTCACCAGTACCTCCAACAGTACTATTTTCTTCCTTGTAGTACATTTCTTCATTAGGTGAAGCAGTATTGCTTGTGATATTATCTTCGTGCTGATACTGTTGCTCTCTCTCGATAATATCTCCGTTATCAGTGTTTGCACCACTTCTTCTAATTCTGAAAAAATTCATCACACGCTTATTTTCTGTATCTTCACTCTGAATAACTTGAGCAGCTCTGACGTTATTACCACCTTCCACCTCATTTTGTTCGATCAAATGCATGAAGTTTACACCTCCACGTTCATTGGCATATTGATCTTGGTTCAACATTTGTTGCCTTCTCAATTCCCATTCATTGTTGTTATAGTATGTCTCACGTCTCTTTCTTCTGTTTCTAGACCAATTGGCAGATTCAATTCTATCACCGAACAGTCTGATCATCAAAATCGAGAAAATGAGTATCAACAAAGCAATAGTGGTCCATGCAACCCCAAGGGTAGAAGGGCCTAGTTTGGAATGGAATCCAGCATCCTGAAAAGTGTGTTTACCCTTAGCGTATGCTGCAGTGGATAGTACCACTGAGGTGAGAATGAATAAGAATGAAACAGAGAAGAGAATGAGAGAAATTAAGGCCATCTTGTCAAATAATATGAACAACCATATTGGGACAACTGATATAACTAAGAAGAAAAATCCGACAAGTGAGAAGCCATATCCTATTCTTGAGAGAAAGTAGAATGTTTTCCTTTGGCTGATGAACGCACTTGGTAAGCCGCTAATACTGCCAAAATTATCGGATGGCGAAAACGGATAAGCAGCAGAGTTCTTTCTACAAGTATTTGCAATAGCGTCACATATGCCATAATTAGTCCATTTTGTAGTTGAGTAATCTACGGATAAACTGGAGGTATCTACCCTAAGCCAATAGAAATGCTTCATTACCGATGCCTGTGTGGCACCTGTTAAGATAGTAAGTAAGAAACATAGCAATGCTCTAAATTTGAATAATTGAGTTAGTATTTTGTACAACAGGATATATAATTAACCCAGATATACATACCCTAAAGTGAAGAGGAGAACCGATATTGTCAAAATAATGTTCAACCAAGGTCTCATTGTCTTTAATTCCAAAATTGAACTATGATTTAGTCAGTAATAAGACTGGAGTCAAAAGTCCACTCAATTTTAATTTCAATTTCCGGTGCTTTTTTCGAACCGTAGTAAAAAATTGTAGCTAATAATTCAGCTAAGACAAGAAAGATAGAAGTATAAGGTGAGAGATGAAATTCGAAGTCAAGCAAAAAAGCCTCCAAAACACTCGCTCGCAGCAGTTGCTAATTTACCAAATGAGTGCTTTTTAATTATCTCCTTGAATGATCCAACAGGGTGATATACAACTAAGTTCACTCTGGACAACTACTGTAAGCAAACAAAAGAGTTCAAGTAAATCTCAAGAAAAAGGAGGCAAAACCACACTTTTTGTCGTTACTGGTTACTGTCAATATTGAAACTTCTTCAAAGAGTTTTGTTGCTCTAAACTCTCAACTTCCCTTTTCGGACGAAATGTTTCCTTTTCGGGAAATGCCTGAACAGCCTGGGGTTGCGCATATACAAAAGTGTCAACATTGTTATCAAGATAGTTTGAAGTTATACGTATCTATAAATCTACCAAGGGTAATTGAAAAGAGAGAGGCAGGTATCTAGACAGATCTGGTGTCTCAAAGGTTTCCCTTACACATAAACGAAATACAAATAGCTAGCACTTCAAAAACCTTCTATGTTACGTCATAAGAAGCTCCCAGCAGTGCTTGATTTTCTCAAAGCTACTATTTTTACAGCAAAACCCCCACTCAACCCAAATTCTATATTGACCTCTTTCTGTGAATCATAACTGCTCATGAATGTAGAGCTAACCATTCTCGATGGAGAGGCAAGAAGGTGTGAAAGTATTCACAAGTGGATCATACAAATAAATGGTCTCTCAATATCTCCACACACACATGTAACACAGCCGCAAAACTACAACTGCTGTCATTTTTCAACCATGGTCAATAAAAGGAGGAAAGTTCACGCAAATCGAGAATGAAAAATTTTTCACTTACTTTTAACTCACTTTTTTTCTTTCATAACGTAAAGTAACTCTTTTTTCAATCAATTAGGATCATTAATCACACATCTACAAATAATTAAAAATGAAATACGTTCAATCCAACGAAACATTAGCCATCCCAGAAGGTGTTGAAGTCTCTATCAAATCCAGAATCATCAAGGTTACTGGTCCAAGAGGTGAATTAACTAAAAATTTAAGACATATTGATGTTACTTTCACCAAAATCTCCAACAGAGAAATCAAGATTTCTGTTCACAATGGTGACAGAAAGCACGTTGCTACTCTTAGAACTGTTAAATCTTTAATCAACAACTTAATCTTAGGTGTTACTGTTGGTTTCAAATATAAGATGAGATTTGTCTATGCGCATTTCCCAATCAATGTCAACATCATCGAACAAGATGGTCAAAAATATGTTGAAATCAGAAATTTCTTAGGTGAAAAGAGAGTTAGAGCTGTCAAAATCTTAGAAGGTGTTACTGCTGAAATCTCTACTGCTCAAAAGGATGAATTAGTTGTCTCCGGTAATTCTTTAGAAAATGTTTCTCAAACTTGTGCTGATGTTCAACAAATCTGTAGAGTTAGAAATAAAGATATCCGTAAATTCTTAGATGGTATTTACGTTTCCCAAAAGGGTAACATTGTTGAAGAAGTATAATCGTCTGATTCATCATTTTGTCATTATATAATTACTTTTTGGGTTGCTTTTGTTTATAGTTTTTCTCTGCTTTCCTTTTTTGATATCATTATCAGTTTCTTTCTATTCTTTTATTTGCTTCATTGGAACGTGTGTCCTTTGCGGCTGGCGAATCGTTATCTGCTCACTCATAATAAATTGAGCCCTTACGATTACGCTATCGTAGTTTATAGGTCGTCTTTTATGATCTATACGCCGTAAATTCCGTCACTGGTTAATCGTGATGTCTAGTTTTTTGTTTCTTGTCTTGTCTTCTATTGTCTGTTTTTACTCAATTGTTTAAATTATCGAGCTTGTTAGAAATAGGATTTGTTGATAGGTATCAGCTTCTTTTATTTATGGTTGGCTTGAAAGATTGAATATAAGTGAAAATCGACATACAGAATCATTATGGCAGTGCCACTTCTAAAATTTATTCAAAGAAAAAAATTAAAATTTTTAATTTGACTAGTGATCTTCTACTGATTGTTTGATCTATAAATTCTATAAGTCGGAAAATTATATACATAAAGAAAGTATTCACTACAAAAATGTCCTTTATAGATCACAAGGAGATAATACAAGTGGGTGACTTAGTGTTTGCTTACATTGGAAGAGATAACATCAAGCCGATAAAAGTAAAAGATGGCGAGTTTTTAAATACAAGATATGGTGTTTTCCCACACGCATCAATGATTGGTAAACCATATGGATCTCAAATAACCAGTACCAAAGAAATTGGATTTATTCATCTATTACATCCAACCCCAGAGTTATGGACTACCTCTTTACCACATCGTACACAAATTGTTTACACATCTGATTCAAGTTATATTTTGCAGAGGCTAAATGTAGTTCCTGGCTCTCGAGTAATTGAAGCAGGTACTGGTTCTGGTTCCTTCAGTCACTCTTTTGCTCGTAATATTCATAGAGAGGGTCATTTGTTCAGTTATGAATTTCACGGTGCTAGATGTGAACAAGCTAGGATTGAATTCGAAGAGCATGGATTAGCGGATATTGTTACTTTGACCCATAGAGATGTCTGTAAGGATGGGTTTGAAATTTCAGATGATGTAAAGGTAGATGGTGATACAATTTTCTTGGATTTACCTGCTCCTTGGGAAGCTATTCCCCATTTGCCTAAAGTTATAGCTAAAGATAGAGCCGTTGGAATTTGTTGTTTTTCTCCTTGTCTTGAACAAGTAGTAAAGACAGTTGAAGCCCTACAAGAACAAGGCTGGATTGATATAGAGATGACTGAAATAGCCGGGTTAAAATGGGAAGCAAGAAAGGAAATGGTCAGGGAAGTGGATGAAGCTATAAATCGTTTAAGAGATGTAAGACAAAGACAGAAGGATGGCATAGAGAAACAAAAGCAAATTAACAACGTTGATGAGAACCCTAAAAAAAGAGAGAGTGATGCAGATGGAGAAGTGGAAGAAAATAAAGATGGTAAAACTGATCACAAGAAACAAAAAAATCATTCTGGAGTGCATGAAAAGGTGAAAGATTACGGTTATAACCCATTCGGCAAAGGAAGAAGAGTTTTCGAAGGTGATGCAGACTTCCAATGGTTCAATATCAGTAAGACTGGATCAGAAATCAAGACGCATACCTCTTACTTGACATTTGCAACTTTTGTTCCTATTTTAAAGACTGAGGAATAATTTGTATTCTCTTCATAGTTCAATTTAGCATATTTACATTATTCATTCTGTAAAAACGGTTTTACTGTATAATATTTAATTCATTACGATCATAGAAGAACTGAAACCACGAGCTCAATATTTGATGCTCAGAAAGATTGCATTTCTAGTTACTCTATGTAAGAACAACCAATAAAAGATATAAACTGAGTTAACTCTCAAGCTTGATAAAGTTGGCACGTGATCTTTCGCTGCCTCTCTCTGAAAGAACGATCTATGGCCTTACCTCTCTGTCCGCATTTCAAATAGCATTAGAAGTTTACTACTATTGTCTTTATGTTTTTATGAGCAGATATGCGAACTGCATTAATCAAAGATGATACTGATAAACAGACTAGGAATAAGTGGTCTAAAATGTCTCCGTAGAACTCCATTGATTCAATTGAGTCTGACCAATTTGGTTCCGAAAACGTTTCTTAGTACTTCAAAATGTGGAGTATTATTCCCAACGTCACAACCACAGGCAAGGTCAATATGCTTTCACTCTGAATTGAACTTGAAACTGAAGCTACAATCTCCCCAATTATTTTCCTTGAGTGAAAAAAGGCTGTTTTCCACAAGTCTGGCTAATTTGAAATATTACAAACCTCCCCATAGACGTATTCAATTCTCCAATACTTCAAGATTCTTTAGTTTTATTCCAGATTGGCTCAAGTTTTTAAGTGTGTTCCTAGTTATTTCTTATTTTGTATTGTTTGTTCTGTTCCCCTTCATATTCTTGGTTGTTCCACCATTAGTAATATTTCTTTATGGTATGATTAGATTTAGAAAGTTTCGGTATGAAAAGCAGATGAAACGTATTTGGGGCCTGCTGACAGATTCATCATTGGTTTTTACACCAAAGAGAAACGCTCAATTTGAGAGAGCCAGACGTGCTTTGAACATAAATGAAGTTTTGTTCCCAACTTTAGAAGAGACGGAAGACGAAATTGCCAGATTTTCGCTGAATAGAATATATGAAGCAGTTCTTGAAAATGAAAAAGGTATCAGTGACTTTTTAAAGACCAGAATCAAGACTAATGATTCAGGTGAATTTAATGTAAACCAGCTTGCTCTTGGTTCAATTGAAGATCAAGACTATGATTGGCAAAGAGTTCGTGTCCCAGATAAACCAACTGGTATGATGATGGATGCAGAGGAGTTGATGAGTATCAGAACAAGACCTTTGTTTGACAAGTATTCAAAGGATAAATTGGCTCTTGTAAGAACAAGTGTGAAATTACAAAATAGAGACGGTGATTTCTTGAACAATGATATTTTACATGCTTATTTGGATAAATCATTTGGTGTATTCAAAAATTCTGTTGTGATTGAAGTTATCCCGATTCCCGGCTCCATATTGGATGTCATCACCAACAAATTTCACAAGCCTTTTATCTTTGATGAACCTTCTGAAGTGTATGATGAATCAGGAGAGGATGATACAATTTTAGATATTAAGGGAACCACCAAAAATAAAGACATTTAATAGTAGAACTAGTCAATTTAGTTGAGATTCAGATTAAATTTAGTATTTATATATGTATATAGTTTTTGCTTTGACCACACCAAAACAAAAATAAGATGATGTAATAGATTCTACACTAATCCTTCTTCTTTGGCTTTTTCTTTTCGGCTTCAGCTGCCTTTTCAGCTTCAATTTCTTCAACGTATTTATCAATCTCTTCGTTGGTCATGAAATTGATGACATTGTTTGGTTTCATTATTGAAATTTCGATGTTCTTGGAACCAGTTTGAACCACTTCTAGCAAAGCTTTTATTGTTAACTTGATGGCGTCTTTATCTGTTATCTCCTCTTTAAGTTCAGAGTCTTTTTGTTCATCAGTAGGGTAATTTTTTTCTAAGAATTCTCTAACAGTTTTACTACTTCTACCAATAGCATTTGCCTTCCAAGCAGAATAGATACCAGATGGCTCGGTCATATACAAATTTGGTACATTATCACCTTGGTCGAAACCTGCGATTAAAGTAGCAGTACCAAAAGGTCTAGTACCACCAGATTGAGTATATCTTTGCTGAACTTGAGCAACATATTTTGTCATATATTCAATGGTAACAGGGTCTTCTAGGTTTAGTTTGTGAGATTGAGCTTCAATTCTTGCTTTGTTGATAAGTACTCTGGCATCGGCATTCAAACCTGCAAATACTAATTGTAAATGGTTATCGAGTTTGTTGATCTTTGAAGGAGTAATTCTTGGATCCTGTAATTTGAGAGTAGTTCTTCTTTCACACCCTAACACTACTATCTCCTTACCTTTAACTCCTACAGCACAGGTACCCCTCTTAACTGCTTCTAAAGCATATTCGACTTGAAAAACATGGCCATCAGGACTTAATTAACAAAATGAGTTAGTACATGTGTTGAAGTTCAATTGCCTCTTTGACGATAGCGATCACAAAAAATCAAACATACCTGAAGATTGATAAAGCACTATCGTAACCACTCATAATTCTCTAATTGTTGTTAGGTCAGTAGTATATAAATCAATTAATCATCAATTGTGATTGATTTGTATAGTAATGTAACTTAAATCAAGGACTACCAATTTGCCTCTCAACTTCCAGTTTGAGATTCAAATTGCAATCGACCTCATCAACGTCTCGCCATGCGTCTACTTGAAAAGTTCTTTCACTCGATATAATGAAAAGGATGGAGTAGAACCGAACCTGTTTTGGTGACTTCAACTTCGTTAGACTGATACATTCTTATACTCATAATTAAGACACAGAGCGATCCAATATCAAAGGAAATGCAGGCACCTGAATCTTCGGTCATTTCTGAGCAGTTGCCTACTCAGAAGGGTTGTGAAAAAAACACTGATCAGGAGAAGAAAAATTTCAAGCCTAATTTGAATAAAAAACAGAATAATCAGAACAAGAAACAGGGTAAGAAGCAACAAGTGGTGCCGAAAGCTATACCAAGGCAGGACCACTTTATACGGCTTTCATATCTTTACCAACTGGGTAATCTTGAATCACTAAAGAGTCACACCAAAAATGAGAAAGCGAAACCAAACAGGGAAGTTTTATCAAGATCATACATTCGTACAATGGATATTGTATCAAAGAAAACGGTATTGAAGTTGTCTACAGATATAAAGAGAACAATATGTAAAAGTTGTCAGAGGTTGTTGAACGATCCTGACAATTGTGAAACTAGAATCACGAATACAAGCAAGAGCAAAGATCCTAAATTTGATTTTTTAAAAATG
Source organism: Wenyingozyma ramenticola (assembly GCA_024271885.1). Classification (NCBI taxonomy): domain Eukaryota; kingdom Fungi; phylum Ascomycota; class Pichiomycetes; order Pichiales; family Pichiaceae; genus Wenyingozyma; species Wenyingozyma ramenticola. The sequence continues at coordinate 1,110,210 of JANBXF010000001.1, forward strand.
AAATGTATCAAGTGTGGCACGGTCAAGCGATTCTCTATTGGTACGAACAGGGAGTATATACCGTTCAGTGAACGAGAAGATATTCTGCATGAACCAGGGGAACCTATAAAGGATGCAATTAAATAATTGATATATTAATATACAACAATAAATATAATATAAATGTAACTTATGTTTTGTTTTTTGAATAAGTTTTATTTACGGTCTTTAATACATTCTAGTAGATGGATGTTCACCTATTAAACCCTTTGTATAAGAGAGTCTATACTTCTCATTCAATTTATCGTATGTTTCAGCTCTTTCTTCTTTCCATAACTTATAAGCTTCATCGAAGTTCTCAATCTTCGTTAATTTTTCCAATGGGATATCTTCTTTATCGATATCTAATTCACCTAACATCACCACATTTTCACCTCTGATCAAATAAATTTCTCTATTTGGTGACTCGGCATAACATGTGTTGTTTTTAAGATAGATTCTTTCTACACCGTCATGTACTATAAGATTGGCGAATTGGTCAAATGATCTCAGTATACCAAATATGTAATTTCCATCCCTCAATAGAACGAATATCTTACGGTCAACTGAACCAATAATCGCAGCTGCAGTTGTGAATGAGTATGAACGAAGATACAAATCTTCGTAGTTGGAGCCCTGTGGCATGATTAAGGGTTTGCTTTATAAGCTGACAAAACAAAATTGATACTAAACAGCTAATCGCCGTACGTAACTCTCTTCATATAGTAGAAAGCGTTGCTCGACGAGCAAAAAATTCGGGATTATAAAAATCGACCTTGGGAAGCGTCGATGTAGTTCCTTTCGAATTTCATAGTCTTCTGTATTATGTATGGATTATTGGAAAAATATTGTTTATCAGCGCTTTGTAGCCATCATGTAGTTACAGGACAACAGATATTCTAGAGAAATAATGCTGTTAGGTTTTTGGTTAGCTAAACTACAAATTTATTATTGAACATACTATTTATTTTAACAAGGGGGATCGGTAAATCTTTAAATGTTTAGAATGATAATTTGGCTAATTCATCATTCACAAATTTCTCCATAACAACGGCGTCCTCATATACAAATGAGCCTTCTTCGTTGTAAGTCTTTGCATTATCAAACATTAATTGTAAGTTTTCTTTGAAATCATCCAACGAATCGAATTTACCTTGGTTCAACTTTCTTTTCAAATCATTGATTGATGTAGGCTTCTTGATGAGTTGGTAATAATCTGGATAAAGCTTACGGGATGGAACAGTCATAAACAACTCAGATCTCAATCTACCTTCTGAATCTTCTAACTCTATAAGAGCTTTAAGTAAGTCCAAACAAGGCTTAACAAATGCATCATTCTTATCATCACTTTCATTTTCTACATCAGAGTTGCCTTCATTGAAACTAGCAGGTGTTGCTGCTCTTCTAGATCTTTTCTTGCTTGATGAGGCTTCGGATTCTTCTTCTTCTTCTTCCTCCTCCTCATCTTCATCTTCTTCACCATCTTCCAAAGCCCTTTTCCTGGACATTGTGGCTCTTCTCTTTTTTAATGCTTGTCTCTTTCTTTCAATAGCTGCTTCCACCGAGTCTTCATCATCGTCCATTGCTTGCAGCCATTGTTCTTCTGTTAATCCATCATCATAGTATACCTTCTTTCTTTCTCTTTGACGAGATAAATCTGTATGCTCGGCTTCCTTGATACGGGCAGAGATATCTTCGTTGAATATCTCAGGTAATTCTTCTGCACCTAAGAGTCTGGTGAAAGGACGATGGTTTTCCTTAGCGTCAATTCTATCTTGAATCGATCTCTCTTCATCGATCTTAGCAAACAGTTCCTTTTCTTCTTCGCTTCTTGCTAAGACATCATTCAAATCCTCGTCGTCTAAATCTTCTTCATCATCCCCTTCACCTTTATCCTTTTCAGCTTCTAATAATCTCTTCAAGAAAGCTTCTTGCTCTTCCGCACTGGATTTGTTATCGAATTTACCAGCTTGAATAACTTTACCATCAATGTCTAACTTTTGGTGTGCTCTCTCTAAGATTACTTCTTCGACAGAGTCATCAGTGATCAGTCTCAAAATTCTGACCTCGTTCTTTTGACCTATACGATGTGCTCTATCTTGAGCTTGCAAATCTTGATGAGGATTCCAATCTGTATCAAAAATGATAACTGTATCCGCAGTTTGTAAATTTAAACCAAGCCCACCAGCTCTTGTTGATAACAAGAAACAAAAGTATTCTGAGTCTGGAGCATTGAAGTCCTTCAACATCAATTGTCTATCATCAGCTTTCGTAGAACCATCTAATCTCATGTATTTCATTTCTTTGAATCTAAGATAATCTTCCATGATATCCATAACTTGAGTCATTTGGAAAAAGATCAGCACACGATGCCCAGTGGCTTTGAATTTGGGTAGAACTCTATCTAAGAGTTCAAATTTTCCTGAAGATCTCCATATCAATTCAGTTGTGGCTTTTTCTGGATTGATAACATTTTCCACTTCTTCAAAAACAAAAGGATGGTTACAAATCTTTCTCAATTGCATGATTTTGTTGTTCAAACCTTTCAAACCACTCTTTGTAGCACCAGTGGCACCAGCTCCAATAAACAAAGCATTATGTTGCAACAATTGTTTATACATACTGCTTTGTAAGCCTGATAATTTACACTTAACAACCTTTTCAACCTTATCAGGCAAGTCCTTTTCAACATCTCTTTTCAATCTTCTTAAGAGAAAAGGTCTTAAAACTTTATGTAATCTTCTGATAATCAGTAAACTTTCTTCTTCACTTAATTCTAATTTATCTTGATGACCTGTGTTTGCAAATGGAGTATTGAACCATTCATCAAAAGATTTAACAGAATTGAAAACTTTCGGTAACACGAAATTCAACAATGCCCACAATTCAGGCAAATTATTTTGCAATGGAGTACCAGTTAAAATCAATCTATTCTTTGTACTATAGAATTGGGTCAAGGTGACAGACAATTTGGATTTTGCATTCTTCATTCTATGACCTTCATCAATAATCATGTGTGCCCACTTGAACTTACTAAGCAATGGTCTATCTCTGATGATATATTCATAAGTTGTCAATAGAACAGTGAAATTTCCAGATCTGATCTCAAACTCCAATTGCTTACGTTGCTGTTGAGTACCTTTATAAACTACTGTTTTCACACTTGGAGCCCATTTTTCAAATTCAAGAGTCCAATTTGTTATAGTTGATAATGGAACTAAAACTAGAAACTTTCCCTTTTCCTTCTTGGTCTCAATCAAGTATGTGATCAGTGAAATTGATTGAATTGTCTTACCGAGACCCATTTCATCGGCTAATATACCATTAAGATGATTATTGTATAATGACACCATCCATTCCAAACCCTTCAACTGGTATTCTTTCAATTTACCACCAACTAAAATATTAGGCTGTTGAGTGATAGTTTCTTTGACTTTATGAGCAACTTCATAATAATCGATACTTTCTCTCTTAGCATCTTGATCGGCTTCATCAAGTTTTTCATCTTCTTCATCTTCCTCCTGAACAGGTTTTCCAGCATTGTGCAATATTTTGGTTTCTGCCTGTTGAACCTTTACAGCATTGGCCAAGGAGTCCAAAAAGGAATTTGTTTGTTTTAACAAATGAGTGATTCTTGTATCCTTGGTCTGATCTAACAATTTCAAATATGCCTCTTCATCATTGGATTTCAAAGCCTGCAATCTTTGTTTGGCAGTACGTTCTAGTTTCTTGCTTTCATCTCTTTCAACTTGAAGATGGTATTGACTGATAGATTTACCTAAAGCGGCTCTAGTCAACTTTCGTGTCTGTAATTCATTGTCGACATCTTCACAAATAGATAAAATACTGGCCACTCTTTCTCTTTGTCTCTTCAACTCCAATTTGCGCTTTTCTTGCTTCTGTTGTTCTTCTAATTGTTCAGCTAATCTAGATGTTTGAGGAGCAATGATCTTAGTACGGATTTGGGAAAGTCTCTCGGCGGACATAACAGTTGGATATTTATTCAAATAATCTACGCTTTGATGTGATTGTTGTGAAGCTGTCAAAACCATGTATCTTCTCAATTGTTTTTGTTTTGACAGTAAACGTAGTGACTTCAATTCAACTAATGCTTTAATTTTTAATTCATCGACACCTTTGATAACACTATCGGAAGACACAAAGTCATTTTCAATTTTGCCTGAATCAAATGTACCAATATTAGAAGGTAACATTTCTAACTCGATCATTCTATTTGCTATTTTCTTCGAAACAACTGCTTCGACTGATGGTAAACCAACGGAATCATAGTCGGCGTTTGGGAAAGGTAAATCAGTCTGAAGACCCAATAATTTGGCCTTAGTTTCATATTGACGGAGAGGCAATTTGAAAAGTTTCGATACGGAATCATATGAAGTCAACTCACTGTCTTCCTTGACAGGAGTGTCGACAGCTGAGAGATCATCTTCCCCTTCGAAGTAGTCCTGTGCAAATTGATATTGATAATCCAAGGGAATATCCAAATCCTTGGCCAAAAGTTGTAAACTCACAATCTGCTTTTCTAATAAATCAGTATCTATCTCTTCTTTGGTCAATTTGCTAAATTGGTCCGTTAATTCTTGTATATCGTTTTCATATTGAGCGTGTTGTTTATCTACCTGTTCCAAAACCTTCAAGATTCCCAACTTTTCAGAAGGATGGGAATCAACTTCGAACAGCTCTCTAGCCCTTCTTAAATAGTTGTTCAAAGTTTCAACAGATTCGGGAAATGGAAGATCAACAGGCACTATATTTTGTTGGACAGGCACTCCAACATTGTGAATGTTATTTGGAACACTATTTCCAATGCCATTACCATTAGGAATCATGGACAAAGGGGTGACACCCAAATTCATAGAAGGTCCAGTTGACATTGAATGAGTGGCAATTGATTAACGAATTTGAATAATGTACAGGTTGCGGAATTTTTATGTGACCTCCCTTAGTATAGTATGAAAAAAAACACTATATAGATAGATCGAGTCTATAGAGTAAGTAACCAGATCGCTGAAAAGATAAATAGATAGAAGCACTACGCGTATCTATAAACAATTGAGATTCCTTTCATCTTTTGGTTTTGCCAACCTTTCTCTTGATTTTCAGTCTGCCATTTTGGGAGTTACCCGGGCTGGCCTTGGATTCTGAGCCGCTTCTATTTTCTTTCCAATCTATGGTACAACATTGAAGCATGTTTCATCTTCTCTGCCTCGAATTTCTTATCTTATACTCACTTACAAATGACCATGAGGAACTGTATGTATAGTAAAGATTTCATAACATAATGAAGTTGACATCCTTAATTTCCAGGATTGGGTGTTATATTATGGCCGTTCTTTCATCTTGAAATAGCTTCAAGAGGTTGGTGACCGTCGGCATCTTCAAACAAGTTGAACCTCTAGTGCACGACACTTAAATGTTGGGTCCAAAGTTACCTCTTTATAGCAATAAACTCTTAATCTATATTAGCTTAGAAGAGCAATTAAGAGGTTCAAGATACCAACATATAGCAATATTGAATTGAGAGACAGAAGCTGAATATGTTACTCAAAATCTTGTAGATTAATCTACAGATAGTTAATGAATCATCATGGTAGTTGTGCAAGAATCTCTAGCCAAAAGTATAGCGCGGCGCTAATACAGGTTAGCTGCGACTCTTTGCATATCTTAGCTTTGTGTCTTGTTTTCAAATCTTTTCATAATTGAAAGTCTAATCTTATAACTGTATCCATCTTTTCCTAAATACCTGCTATTTTCTTCATAAAAGGATCTGAGAAGCTACAATAGTGACAATACAGTGTTGATTTATGCTGTCATTCGATTATATACTCTTGTTTAGTGCGATAGTTATCGTCACTACGATAATCTATCGTCATTCAATACGGGATGAGAAGACTTCTAACAATGTTCACCTTGATACGTATTTATTGGACTATAAGCCTGCCACTCGCAAAAGCTGGCTATTGAACGTTTTCAGAAGTATTATTCCAAGCTTACTGAACATTGGTTCAGCCCCTATCACCTTTATTTGGTTCATGATCAAATGTGGTCTAAAAACAATTTTACAAACAGATTTGATCGGGAAGATCTCGGAAATAGAATATCTAAACATGGTTTTATCGGAGCGACTAAGGAGCAAAAATGTACTTATTGAAGAGTTCAAAGCTAAAGTCTCCAAGTTGAATGCTACAATCAAAGAAATGAAAAGTCATGAAGAGGAATTGAAGGAGGGCATATCAACATTGAGACAAAGTCTAGAAAAAAGACAAAACTTGATTAACTCGATGCAAGAAAAAATTGCAAAGCAAGAATTTGAGAACAAAACCCTAAAAAATGACCTGAATGTAAAATCATCCATAATAAAAATGTTTGAGGTACAGGTTTTGGAGTCAAAAACCAAAAATAAGAGACTCTCAGATGAGGGAACCAAAAATGTTACAGTTATTGAAAAACTTGAAACAGAAATATCAAAAGTACAACTTGAAATCACAAGAGTAACAGAAGAACTAGGATATAAGATTTCTTTCATCAAGAAATTGAAGGAGAAACTTTCAGCATCAAAAGTAATTAACAACAAATTAACATTGGAGATTACCAAAAAAAATCGAGATCTCACTAATGAAATCAAAACATTACAAAATAAGTTGAATCATAAGAACTTGCTTATTAAGCAACTAGAAACCAATCTTAAAAAATCTCTAGACGATAAACATGAAATATCTGGAGTACTAACTCAGAAATCTTCAACAATCACAAGATTTGAAGCAAAAATGTCCAATCTGAAGAGTGAAAATAATATATTATCGCAAGAATTAAATAACAGCATCTTTGAAGCTAAAGAATTTGAAGATGAAGTGGCCCATTTGAATAATGAGTTAAGTCATTTAGTAGAAGAGACAAATGTTAAAGCTTCAAAGCTGAAAATTATTGAAGAAGCTACTTTTGATGTCAAAACTAAGAACAAGGCGTTATCTGAAGAGCTGAAAGATAAAACTATGACTATTACACAACTTGAAGTTAGTATTGATGAATTACAAAACCAAAATAATTTACTAGTAATGAAGTTGAATAGCGTTGGTGACCAAATTCCAACATTGATAGACTATCAAAGATATTGGAGGTCCAGAAATTTTGTTTCTAGAAAATGGAAGTTACCACTACCAAAGTCTTGATTGATTTCAATAGAGGCACGAGAAAAAGGTCTTCAAGAATTCAACTTGATGAGTTATAAAAGTCTAATATTTACCAAGACTAAACTTTATATATCTTATGTAAAATAAATCTATATATAATGATAATGATAATGAAAAAGGCAATATCTACGAAACCGTCAAGGTGTATCAAACAAGCCAAACTATGATTTAACTGCTAGCTTAAATATTGTTGTAACCTACCACAAAGAAAACTTTTTTCATCAATTGTCCGTTCATCCAACAATTGAAAAAGAGTGGAAAAGTCAGAGATTAATGTTGAAGAATTCAAAAGTGAAATTCAAAAGTATGGAAATAAACATAGAGATCATAAAGTATTAGGATGATCTTCGATCTTTGCTAGTGATAATGCACTGCTACATGGGTAACCATCCGAATAAGAACTCCGGGTTTTCTATTAACCATTTGAAGTTTACACAATTGCAATCAATGTTATCTCAAACCCAACTTTTGATGATCTTTGACTGTCTTGATAAAGAGGCTTTCCAGTCTTATGTTTAGGAGATGTCCTATAAAAGTAATTGTATTGAACTATTATATTGGAAATATACCCCTTCTTATTAGTTGCTACTAGACTACATCAATCTCCGAAAAAATACAAATTTGTTTTGTCAGTGGAATATATTCAAGGGGCACTGGCCGCCTTAATTATTTGAGTATACAAGCATATTGTCACGTCTCACCTAAAAAATTTCGAAAGTGGAGTATGTTGTACTGACACTCTTGAATCTAGTAGTATCCTACTAGTTGAAAATTTGGTGAAATCTTGTTAACAGTGGGGTCAAAGCAAAAACCAGGAATTCTGTCAACAGTAGAACATGTCTTAGAAAGATAACCTCGTTATCAGAGAAGCTGAGAAAGATTTCACTAAATTAAGATTTTCTGTCTGACTTTCCTTTTTCAGTTGGAGGTGATATGCAGGAGGAACCTTCCTGTGATATTGGTTTATCATTGATTATTTTGCAGGATGATTCCTCAGACAACCAATCGTAAGCTGAATCTTCATGGTAGAACAGAAGTTCATTACTGGAAGGATTGCGAGCATCGTTTGAGGAGAGCATTGCGTTGAATTTCTGATCACTTTTCATGTCTGAACTAGCCTCTTTAGGATTTATTCTCTTATCATCACCAACTGGGCATGTTAGGGTGTCATCCGAAGGAAACCCAAATAATCAATCTGAGTATCTGATAAGTAACCGCTGTAGGAGTAATCAGAGCTGAGCAATGAGGAAATTCTTGAGTCTTCACTGGAAGAGATGAATGGTGTAAAACCTATTGTCATCCTTATAATAAAGTCGGCACTGTTGCCCAGAATTTTTCAGAATTATTTTCAGCATTATTGTTTGGAGAAACCAAGGTCTCAAGATCAGAATCAAGTGCTTCAATTTGAATAATGGTCTCAACATCAGAATCAAGCTCTTCACTTGGAAGAATACGTGAAGTTCTTGTAGCAGGATAAATTTGGTTGTAATTAGTTCCCTTTTCATGGTATGATTGCGTTAAGTTGCTTTTCTTTTTTCCATGAAGTGGCAAGATACGTGTTTTTTCCTCCTCTACATCATCTTCATGTTCATCATCACCATCAAGTCCCTTTGATAATTTTTCACGTGCATCAATATTATCATGTTTCATTTTCAATTTGAGACTTAACAGCAGAGTAGATAATGTTTTAAGTCCAGCCATGTCTCTATAGTTTTTGTTTCACAGTGAGAACTTATTGATGAGGTACCTTCTTGCTGATACCAAAGAAGATCACACTGATAGTTACTTTGATGAAGTTGAAGTCTCGACTTTGCAAATGCCAAAAAAATCCAACAGATAACGGTTTTATCACAGTGAAGAAATTTGTGGATTTCTAAAGTATTATATATAGTGCCAGATCAACTTTGTTACTCTGAGTAGATTCACTGCATTTATGAGATAGAGGATATTTCTACTTATATGAATACTCTGAACAGAACATACCACTAACTTTTCAAAAGTGTACATGCCTTTGATCTGGTCTGGGGAAATACTTAGATAAAAAAATGGGCGAGGGTATTCCTTATAGACCCTTTGATATGAGTTTAGGTAATAACTTTTGCATAAAAGCCTAGAATGCAGGCTGAAAATCGGTTAGTAGAACAACAACTATCAACTTCATTTAATATTTACAACAGAGTTATGTGTCATGAATAGCATGTGTTGTGAGGGTTCTCAAAAAATTAAAATTTGGGAAAATAAATGGGATCGCACAGAGAAAAATCGATTTTTTAAGTACAATTTCAACTGGGATTTCGTAACATTATAAATAGTTATTTATAATCTAGTATAGTACATGTACATACATCGGTGTTTTTCTTACACCCCAATCAATTGGTATATGGCTTCCTCACACCTACTTTGTGGTACAACATGATTGTGAAGATCAACAAAGAAGATACAAAAATTAAAAACGACTCCGCATTTCTAATTTGTAAGTGTGATGGGAAAGGCCAGAATCATATATGGATCACATGCGTGGTTTAGTAGAACGGTTCAGCTCATGACCAACAAAATTTAGTAGTTTGAGCTTTTGATTAGCAAAACATTCACTTTATCTACCATGTTGAGAAAATGGTGTCGAATTTCATAAGTCTCACTTGCAATTTTCAGCTAAGCACAACACCAATTTTGAATTGCGAGTCAGTTGGCATTGAGTAATCTTCAGTCAAAATCCAAGTAATGTTTTTATTTCAATCCTGGAGTTTGATGTTCATAAGCTGATATTGAATGGATTCTCAAAGTGAATATTGTAGGGAAGGAAAAACATCAATTTTTTGGTCATATAGTAAAACGAATTCCAGAGTTGATCTAGTATTATAATGAGCGCTGATGGGGGTGGCTATTTTACAACTGCAAAACGTTAAGTGAAGAATTTCGCTATCTATATAAATTTATGTACCTACCAATAATATCTAAGTCCTTGTTGCCACCAACCAGAGACTATCAAAATACAGAGTTTCTCAATGATCCAACCTCACTTGATTATAAATGCCTTTTATTTCCTCTTTTTCCATTACGACTGTTATTATCATGTAAATTTTTTCCACCTTTATTGTGCTCTAAAAGATGTCTAAAAAATCCTAATAACTGACAATGTCCCGTATTTCCTTTACCCAATTTAACATTCTGTTCACAGTAAGGACATTCAACAGCTTCAACAATATTGACAACTCTACCAGCTTTATTATCTTTAACTTCCCTTGCTTTTCCTAGGGCTAACGGATAAGGCATCTCAGAGCCATTTGAAAATACACCGTGATGTTTTGTGACATGATGTAAATAACCAGAATTATTCATTTCATAGAAATAACCATCCAAGAAATCCTTTCCTTCGGCGTTTAATTTATCCTCTGTTGGAGAACAATAAGGGCACAAACCGTACCTTGCATGTTTTGAATATTCTCTGTCTTCAGTATGGTATCTAAAAACTAAAGGCTCATAAAAATTGTACTTTTTTGACTCTGCAGATTCTTTCCCTGAACGTCTAAAACCAAACTGAGAAGCATTTTTATTTTCTTCGTAACAAAAAACACTATTATCTCTATTCTTTCCTTTAAAATGAGATGGAAATGAAATTCCATTGAATGTAATAAACGGGCTATAGTATTTTTCCAACCAATTAACTCCCATCTCCATGTAGTTTTGAGTTATTTCAATCATAACGGATCTTCCCTTTGAAGCAGGATCATTTTGTTGAATGTGTTGGTTTGTCATCTTTTGCTTGTGTTCTCTCCTACGAGCTTCCAATGCCTGACGTACTAGAGAAGCATTGTCCATACTACAACATTTATCTTCTCTAACAGCTGCTTCCAATTGTTTGGGGGCTTGTAGTGAAGAAGTTGAAGAGGCAAGAGGTGCATTATCTCCTCTTCTTTCTGCAATGTCTTCATTAGAGGTACTATTATTGTTGTTAAACTCAATAGGAGACTCCCTATTTGTTAATGCATGATATAGGACTTCAAACTTTGGACTTGGTGTGTTATAAAACTCATCTTGATCTTCGTTATCAACATCAACATCAACATCAGCATCATAGTTGAGTTGTTGAGATGGTGAATCGTCTGATGGAGGGGTGGTAGTACCAAGCTCTGTGTATTCTGTACCAGAAGATTCTCCGCTTTCTTCCTTACTTGTTACCAATGGATTCATGTTTGATAATAAGTTTCTCTCTTCGGACATAGGTGAGATGGTATTGAAGATTTTCTCGTTGGTCCAATGTCCCTGAGCTACCCCAAATAAAGGACTGTTGAGATCAGACGACCATTTGTATGGAAATGATTGAAGATTAAAAACATTGTGATCCGCATTGGATTTGAAGAAAGAAGCATTTCTCGAGGAAACATTTTCTAGCTCATGTGGATTAATTGCAACTGCTTTCTTATCTTGAACTGGCTCGTTCACTTTTGTATCCAGAACCAAACCGTCACCACGACTTTCAAAGGCTTCACTATAGTTGAGAAGTTTATCTACAGTAGCCTCATCAATAAAAAAGTCATCAGTGTTATCGAAGGATATAGTGTCTTCAGTCAATTGTTGAATGCCTATAACTTCTAGTTTACTAGTTTCATTTTCAGAATAGATGAAATCAACAATTGCAGATACATCAAATTCTGAATTGTTAGAAGATAACGTCTCAGAAAGGTTTAATGTAGCAATAAAAGCTGAATCATCAACAACTATGTTTGGGGTGTCTTGGCAACTTGACGAAACCGATTTTTCTGCCGAGTCCAATGAATCTTCTGTCCATTTTGGCGCTGAGTTTATTTCTAATTCAGGTGTGAAAAACTCTAAATTAATAATAGTATCGCTGACAGACAATGCAGGATAGAACAAATCTTGCATAAGTTGATCTTCACTATCAAGATCTTGGTTTTTGTTCATTAGCATTTTGTCTTCTGATACAATTTGATTATAGATTGCTTTCAGCTTGTAATACTGGTGATCATCTTCAAATCTAACCATTTTCTTGGTAGTACTCAAAGATAATGCACCGTCTGAAGTTGATTTCAGAGCTGGTTTTAGTGGTGTTGTCATAGAATTTTTCAATGAATACTTGGTTTGATTTCTATGTATAACTATCAAGAAACCAATGAATGGCTCTTTTAAGGGTGGATATCCACTCTATATATAATTAAAATGGTTGCACTGATCTGTTTAACTTTTAACCTTCTTTTGTAAATGCATTGTAAAGTGACAACTCTAATTTAATTTATCATATGAGGTTTCAGAGTTGATGGATTTTGCACAGAACATTACAACAGCATGTATAGCTCAAGATATTTTTAAAGTTCCCCCTTAATTTTTCCCTTTCAATTTTTTCTTATTTTCTTTCAGCAGGGTATAGATGAACACAGATATTGATAGTCTCATTATTAATACATAGTACTATATCAAACTCTTGTAATATATAAAGAGATAATGGCTGTCAAGATTGAAGGTTGAGACACTTTTGTTTTGATCCATTCAGAGAAAACAGTACAATATTTTCGATAAATCTTAACAGAGCCGCATGCATGCAGGGGTAAAAAATTCTGTAAGATACTTAGCCGTCAGCCGCACTAACAGTCGCTTTTAAGTTCATACACTCTGCAGGCGATATCCTCTTGATATGTAAAAGTAAAATGTCACTTAGAAGGTCCATTCATTCAAATGTTATATAATACATAGATAAATAAATACTATTTATTCTACTGTTCGTACCAGTAGGGCTATTTTCCTTCCAATAGTCTTTTCTCAATACTGGATAATAACTCTTTATCAATCTCTTCAGAATCTAGACTACAGATAAGAGAGAGCAACTTTTTATTCAATTGGATCTTAGCATCCAATTTTCTTTGCTCTAATTCGGATTTGTCCAGATCTTGAAATTCCAGTAAGTCTTCTTCTCTAGAGTCATCATCATTAGAGTTGATATTATCGTCGGCAAATCCATTTGCCTTTTGTTGTTGGTGTCTTTCATATAATTTTGCAACTTTATTACTAGTTAATCCACCAACTGAGGTAATCATGGAATTAATCAACTTTCTTCTCTTGATTTGTAAGAGACAAAGTTCAACTGCCAATTTCATACTACGTGGATGCTTTCTCTGATCTATTTCAACTTCATCAGATTCATCATCTTTCATATCTGCTTTATCGATCTTACTCTCTTGGATATGAACTAAACCTGCAAGTTCTAGAGACTGGGATCTTTCATAAAGCCTTTCAAGATTGGTATTTGTGAATAAATATTTTTCGAAATAAGAACTTGTTTTGGCACTCAATTCGTAGGATAATCTATTGCTTTCCTCTCCTTTATAAATGCTAGGAGCCTGTTTGCTTGTGATAGATTTTTTGAACTCCGAAGCTTTATCAAGTTCATCGTAAAAGATATCTTCTATAAACTTGCCGTTTTTGGATTTTAACTCTTTAATATCTGAATCTATCTTTGTTGTAGTCTTGAGATTATGATCTAATTCATCATTGACTGAATTCAACTCCTTGTCAAAAGATTCGGTTAATGTTCCCAGAACATTATTGATATCTTTTGTGAAGCTGCGAATTTTATCTGAAACGCTGGCATTGCGGCCTAAGCTAGAAGTCACTTTGGCGTACAATTGTTCCTTAGACTCTTCCTTAACATCGACTCTCTTTTCTTCCTTTTCAACTTCAGCAATAGTTCTCTTCTTTCTAGTTAGAGCAGCAGCTTTGGGTTTGGTGTTTTTCTTGATAGAGCTTTCATGACTTATTTCACTGATTTTGGAATCATTAACAACTGATATAGAGTTCATCGAAACATCAAGCAAGTTTTCCTTATTTTCGGAAATGTCCATTGAACCATGAGTAGTATCACCAGTAGAACCAGCATTAGAAACAGTTATTTCATCAGGCTGTTGTTGTTGTTGCTCCTGTTGTTGCTGTTGCTGTTGCTGCTGTTGGCGATGCTGTTGCTGTTGTTGAATTTCTTGTGGAGTTGGTGGAATATCAATTCCAGCATTTGCAAAATGAGGAACGGATAAGGGAGCCATGTTCATCATAACATTATTCATATTCATCATACCACTATTGACACTCATAGTCATACTGTCCATTGACATAGACAATGGAGGTAATGGGACAGGAACAGGATCAGAGACTTGAAAGCTTTGTTGCTGATGTAATTGCATTTGTAAATGTTGTTGAAACTGTTGATGTTGTTGTGGATTCTGTAAACCTTGTCTTTGAATCATAGGTTTTCCTTGATCTTGTTGATGCTTTAGTTCTTCTTGTATTCTGTTATGTTGGGATAGCTCTTCCATAACTTCATATGGTACGTTAATTGTTTCATTAGAATAATTGACAAGTGACAAATCGGCACCATATTTAATCAGATTCGAAATTAGATTTTTAATACGAACGTCAACAACCAAATCCCCAGTAGAGGAAGGATAGCTTTTCAACAATATATGGAGAGAGGTATTACCTTGGTTATCTTGGTGATTGATCAAAATTTTCAAAAGATTTTTCGTTTGACTGTTAGGAATATGTTCTGCTTCACGTTGTTGTAAGATTCCGAAGTTGACAATTTCATTGAAATAGTAAACAACACAGTTCAGCTTATTAGGCATCAAAACCATTTCCATCAAGTAATGTAACACTGTTCTATGTTGAGCATCAGGAACAATTAAACATTGTTTAAGTAAGTTTAACAATATTGGGAAGTTCTTCATATCATAGGAATTAGTATAATGAATTGATTTTGTCAATGCATTCATTCCTGCGTGGTTCAGTACTAAAGGATCAGCATTGTTCGAGAGTAATAGTTCAACAATATTAGCAATGGCCAAAGAAGAAGCCCAGTGCAAGGGGGTATGTCCTTCGTTATCAATTCCCTTATTGATATTGAAACCAGCACTCGGTTGATTCAATAAGAATTCAGGAATTGGTTCGGTATCTGATGAGAAGAAAGTTAACAACCTTTCAGTGTAGTAATCTTCTTCTTCTTCATTAAGATCACTTGTATTATCACGTTGCATTTGTGATAGATCCTCTTCTTCCTCTTCGATATCAGTTTGCTCTTCAACAGGATCATCGTTTTGTTGTTGATGAATTGGCATATGTTGCGGATGTTGCATGATTGGATTGTGAAGTTGTTGGTGGAGGTGATGTTGCTGTTGTTGCGATTGAAAATTCTGATGATACACACCATTAGCAGGAGCATGCATACCTGTAGTTAAAGGAAGAGATTGCCCCATAACAGGAGCAGATTGAAGGCCTTGTTGCTGTTGCAGCTGTTGAAAGTACATATGTTGTTGCTGTTGTTGTTGTTGCTGCTGCTGTTGCAATTGGAAATTTCTTTTAGCTTCATGTTCGTAATCCGAAGAAGTTGAAGTATCAGAGTTACTTCTATTCAGTTGAAAATCATCCTGAGAGCCATCGTTGGTTGATAAAGAGCCAAAGTTGTGAGGGTGATAAAGTCTTTGTTGATGCTGTTCGGCAAATTGAACTCTATTTTGATTGAGAGGACGAGCAGATTGCATATTATTTTGGTGTTGCTGCTGTTGTTGTTGAGCGGCCATCATCATTTGCTGAACCTGAATTTGAGACTGCGATAATCGTTGTTGTGGTTGTTGAGCTGTACTCGAGTTATAAAAAGTAGGTGGAGCAACATTATTCATCATGTCGTTCTGGTTGACTTTGTTATTTTTTCCAACTTTCTTTACAGCTGTGGTATTCACTGGTGTGGTCGAATTAGTGCTTCCATTGCTTGGAAATGAGAACTCTTGATATTGACCATCTTTGATATCTGCAATAACTGTAGAATGTGCGTCAGCATCTACGCTACCTCTTTTCACAGACTTTGTATATGTTCTCTTCTTCTTTGGTTCTTTGTCAGCAGAAGAATCTTTAGCAGTATTTGTTGACTTGTTGCTTGATAGATTTCCAATACCAGTTGATGCACTTGTGGCAAATTGTGTTTGAATTGCATTCGCATCTACTGTATTGGTACTTGCCTTGGTAACTTTTGGTTTTCTCTTCAAAGGGGGATCAGAATCGGGTTTGTAAAATAGTACCGTCAATAAATCTTTATCCAAAGAATAGGATTTCGCAAGTTTTATAGCAAGGTCTAAAGGAATCCAAGTACCTTGAAAACGTCCATAACCACCTTGAATCTTTTGATGAGTTGAAGAATGAACTTCCCTTTCAAGAATTTTAGTTCTATGAGCTTTACCGAATCCGGCAATCTTTAAGATTTGGGTAGCATTCACCCAATTATCAGAACATCTTCTCATCAATGGAAGTTTATCGATTTCACTTTCATATACATCCACCTGTTATATTCAAAAAAAAAAGTGTTATGTTAGTAAATCTGAGTTTATAAGTGAAAATGTAAAAATAGAATCGGGTTCATAAATCAATCTTATGACCGATTAAGGGAAAAAAAAGTTTTCCTTTATCAAAGTTTTGGGTACTTACATTGGTGTACGTGGCGATATAGACCTCAACCATGATGTATACTTGAAGTAAAGATGTGAAGGGACACTATGTCTATATATTGTTATCAAATGAACTGACTGCAAAAATCAGATCTAATCCACAGGAACTAAAATGGCGGAAGAATCGCAAAGGAGTAAAAATCAGACAAACGGATAATGATTAGTGCTTGGGAATTTCCTCGTTGTCAATTGAAAGGAGGTGTCTTTTAGATCGATGAGTGGTAAGATGTGAGATAGGTGAGTGGATTGATAACAGATAGGATATATAATACAAGCAGAGATCAAACAAGGAGACTTCGGAAATTAAGTGAAAGAGGGTGGAGCAGATAACTTTCATCATCTAATTTCCATACTCACTCACTCACTCACCTAATTAATTCTTCTCACCACACTGTCCCACTCAATTGATACACGTTAATCGAAAAAAGTGAGTGAGACTTTTAATTGCCTAATTGGGCTATATTGCGTTTTGTCTTTTTCGCGTCGTCTCGTCTCGTCGCGTCTTTTTTACAGAACGCGTCGCTGTTTCGAAGATAAGGTAACCTGTTGTAAGACACTTTTAAACGTTGTACTTTCGCCCAGATTATTATACGGCAGACGCGTCGATGGATTCGTGTTCTCTTGCTGCCGCAAGTGATTTGATGGCGAATGATTATTATTCTGTAAATGAAACTTCTACGATAAAAGTCGCTTGATCTGTTCGTACCGCAAATTCTACAGCAAGTTGTATAGTTGATTAATTGACCACAGAGTATCTTTCAAATGTCTTCACCAGTGAGTCAAAGGCTCAGTAAACAAAACAACTCGAATAGTGATTCAGTTTTGAATTTAACGAAGCCCCAATTATACTCAATTTATCAAGATCAGAATATTGATGATGATTCAAATGACATGTATACAAATTTGAGAGATGATATTAAAAGAGATAAAGGGATATTGAGTAAAGATGTACCGAATGCCTCTTCTGATGATTTCACGTTGTCTTCCTCATCTACCAGCCACAAACCCGGTTTGAAACGTCAATCATTGACATTTATGAAACTTCTGAAAGCTATAATAGTGTTGGGTATACTGGGTAATTTATACATCATATTAGTTGAAAAATTACACGAGTCAAACCCAATTTTACCGAACTTGACGACTTACAAAATTATTCATCTTTTGAATATCGCACCTACCAAACATAACGACAATCTTTTCAGCATCTTTGGAAAAACTGACTCTTCAAATATTTACGATTTTGATTTACGAACCATCTTAAGCAATTCAATTGAAGGTATAATTTTAGGTTCAATCCAGCCAATTTTTGATACATTGATTTTCAAAAATTTGAAGATCAGCACTAAACCTTTATTCCATAATAACGGTGGATCACTTTTAAGACTGACCATCTCATTTATTGGTATTTCATATTTAATGAAAAAGACAGAATGGAACTCTTCATTACAAGCAAGTGAGATATGGAGTTCCTTAAATCCATTGATTTGGTTATTATTAGATACTACACTAGCTGGTTTTATTTCAGCTTCATTTGTATCTATATGTTCGATGATTGGATATTTAGTTACACTTCAAGGAACTACCCCAATTATTGAGAATATTCATAATGTTTTAAAATTTGATACTTTGATCAAAGACGAGGCTTCAAATTTATTATGGGTCGGTTCTTTTATATTTATCGGTTTGATAATATTTGGTAAGATTGGTAGATACCTTTACAACTAGAGACATAGAGACAAAAACTTTATTTATAAATAGTAATTAAAAAACTAATAAAAAAAAAACTTTTAATTTATATTTACATTATTAAAATTCTGATATCGAAATATTTATATTCTTATATACGTATACAATACACTTATTATTAAACCCATTTAGTCAATAAATAACTCATTGAATTATATAACCCCCAATTCACTGATTAAGTTCAATTGATGAACCCATACATCATGCAGGTGTTTCGTCGTCATCATCTTCAAATACATCACCAGTTGATTCTTTCTCTAGCTGAGATTTAGTTGTACCAACTGATAAAATTCCAGTAGCACTTGAACCACTTATGGAGTTTCTGTTTATTCTTGAAATATTTGAAATATTTGGATTCTGTAATGGATTGATAACTCCTACTGAACCATCTGCGAATACATTAACATGTGTCTTTTTTGGACCATTGTCAAGAGGGTTATTTATACTACCACTGGTTGTATTATTATTGTTGTGTAGAGCAGCTTTTTGCATTGCATAATCACCAGAGTCGAAATATTTACGATCTTTCAATCTTGAATTCAAGACATTGGATATCTTTGGTAATTTACCATATAATTTGTAAATCTTTAAATCTTCTGGTGATAGGGTGCTTATATCAATTCCGTCATTTGGAGGTGGAGCTTCGTATAGAGGATCATTAGGTGACAATTCTCCTGACATGGTAATATACTACTTTTGATTGTACTTGAACTATCTTAATTGAGGAGAAAAATATGATTTTTGAAAGAAGAAATAACAACCAATGGTTTATCTATTGTGTGGAGCAGGACAAATTGATTGATTGATTGCCTTCTCACTCACTCCTTTTCCTTTCTTTTTCATTCTCTCAATTTCCTCGCCTTGACATGTGCATTAGATAGGTACAGCAGAGTCCGGGTAACGGCCACCATTTGATAACCATAGTTAACTTGAGTGTATTAGAGATATCAGTTGAAGTCCATTTGTCATTATTATATCCATATCAGTCAAAGATTTGAGCATATTGCAAGTGTCCGCATTGGGTAGAAACAATGGAGGAAGGGTATCTATTGATTCATCAGTATTGCTGACCTGTATATCAAGCTTTCCTATCGAGCAGTGTAAATTTTCAAAGCTATAGATTTGATTACTGTTACCATCAATTATACCTTGAATATCATCATTGATCTGTTCCACTAATGGTCGTAGAAACTCTTTGGAAGTATCACTTAATTTCAAACAGAAAAATATCTTATCGCCCTTTTCATTCGACATCAATTCAACTTTTTCATCAAACGATAAAATGAAATTTTCGTGATTGTTTTGACTCAATTTCTCTTTCAAATTTCGACTCAATTGAGTTGCAAACGGTGATACATCAAGAGCACTTGTAAACTTGATATTATATGATAATGAGATGTGTAATTCCTTAGGTTTTTCCTTCACTAGATGATCATTCAAGTAGTCACGATCGAATGTAAAAACACGCTTTTGTTGATCATTCAATAAGTCATACCAAGTGCTAAGTCTGTCTTCTATTATGTGCTTCCGCTCCGAGTTGAGTAGAACAGGTATATATATGAAGCTTATGAAATGACTACTAGCCTCAGATGGACTGTTGTTCAATTTGTTTAATATCGGAGTCTTACTATAGCGCATCAAGACTCTTGAGTCAACCGGAGGAAGTTTCCCCAGGGACACAGTGCTCGACTTTGATTTGTAATCCCCATAACTAGAGTGCCTATCCTCATCATCACTAGAATCATCACTTGAGTACCCTGCCACAAGATTCATGAGATTGTACACCTTCTGCACTTCGAATAACCTACCAAGCACTGATAGTTTGAACTAGCTAAGTTCAGTTCTGAATAAAGATAACAGACCAGAGTAAAAGACTAAACCCCATACACTCAGGAGACACCCCACACCGCTACTTTTTATACTTTTACAGAGCCCATGAAATCTTCTAGAAAAAAAAAAAAAAAAAAATTTGCCGCCGTTTTCGTTTTGAGATTGGCCGAACACACCAAATGATTTACATATATCTATCTATATCTTGTTCTACACGTCTCAAATTTTGGGATTCATTTGAGGGGAATATTTTACACTAGTTCAAACTCAAGTCAGTAGTTATTCTATATATATACGATGGCCAAGGATACCAAGTTCTACGATTTATTGGGTGTAACCCCAAATGCTAGTGATGCAGAATTAAAGAAAGCTTATAGAAAATCAGCTTTAAAATACCATCCTGATAAGAATCCTTCACCAGAGGCAAGTGAAAAATTCAAGGAAATCTCTCATGCTTATGAAGTTTTAAGTGATTCTCAAAAGAGAGATATTTACGATCAATATGGTGAAGAAGGTTTATCTGGTCAAGGTGGTATGCCAGGTGGTATGGATGGTTCCGATATCTTTTCACAATTCTTTGGTGGTGGATCTGGTTTCTTTGGAGGTCAACAAAGACCTTCAGGTCCACAAAGAGGTAAAGATATTAAACATTCAATCTCTTGTTCTTTAGAAGAATTATACAAAGGTAGAACTGCTAAATTAGCCTTGAATAAAACTATATTATGTAAATCATGTGATGGTAGAGGTGGTAAAGCTGGTTCAGTTAAGAAATGTACTTCATGTAATGGTTCTGGTCAAAAATTCATCACTAGACAAATGGGTCCTATGATTCAAAGAATGCAAACCATTTGTGATGTTTGTCAAGGTGAAGGTGATATTATTCCAGCTGCTGATAGATGTACTGCTTGTAGTGGTAAGAAAGTTGCCAATGAACGTAAAATCTTGGAAGTTCATATTGATCCAGGTATGAAGAGTGGTCAAAGAGTTGTATTCAGTGGTGAAGGTGATCAACATCCAGATATTATTCCAGGTGATGTTGTTTTCATAGTTGAAGAAAAACCACATTCTACATTCAGAAGAGAAGGTGATGATTTATATTATGAATGTAAGATTGATTTATTAACCGCTTTAGCTGGTGGTGAGTTTTATATCAAACATATCTCAGGTGATTACTTAAAGGTCGATATAATTCCAGGTGAAGTTATATCTCCAGGTGCTATTAAGGTTGTTACTGATAAAGGTATGCCAATCTATAGACATGGTGGTTATGGTAATTTATTCATTAAATTTGAAGTTGAATTCCCAAAGAGTAATTTCACAAGTGAAGAAAATTTGAAATTGTTAGAGAAAGTTTTACCTCCAAGACCAAAAGTTACTGTTCCAAAGGGTAAAGATGTCATAATTGATGATGTTGTCTTAGAAGAAGTCGATCCAAATAAACACAGAGGTACAAGATCTCAATATGATGACGATGATGATGAAGAAGGAGGTCAACCAGGTGTTCAATGTGCTCAACAATAGTTTAATAATAATAACAGTTTTTCAAACGATTCTTAATTTTTTTCATCCCTTGTTTTTTTTAGTATAACCTAACCAATCAACTCTCTCTCAAAATTATCCATCATATAATATCATATCAAAATAACAACAACAACAGCTATCAAATCAAATTGACATTTTATAAATTAATGTATTTTTTACCTATCAATTACTCGCTTCTTACAATAATGTTTTAAAAAATGTTGAATGAAATTGACTATTCATCTTTTTAACATCACATTAAATCACATTAAAATCACATTCATCCCCTTCATCATCCCATCTCTCCATATTCTTTTTATCTCAAATATCTAGTTCACTAATGGATAGATATTTCAATATTTATATATATATATATATTTTAGAGCATCTTTCTTTCTACAATAATATAAACTAATCAGTTTAATTAATTCAATATGTAAATCTTTTTACTGATAAGAAATAACTAGTGTTACTCCGCTTGAACCGCGAACAGTCGGAGTTCGAGGATTGCAGGATTTACAAAGAGTGCAATATAAAATAACATAGAAAACTTGGAAGACATAGATAGCATAATATAATTAATTTAATTTGAAAACTACTTTACCTTTGACCTTACCACTAGCGACTTTTTGCAAAGCACTATTTGCATCTTCAATTGGATATTCAGAATCAATTCTAAACTTCAATTGACCGTCTTGGTAAAGTTTTTTAATAGCAGGGTATAATTCTTTATCACCTTGTACAGCAATTGTAATCAAATCAAATTTACTCAATCCTAATTTAGATAGTAATAATGTTTTCAAAACCCTCAATTCTGGAATATTATCAAATACTGACATATTTTCGTATTTCATTGTAGTTGATCCTAATACTAGAGATATAATACCGAATTCTTTTTTTTCTTTTAAGATTTTATCAAGGTATGGATAAATATGTGAATCACGAACAGCATCGTAAATAAAATCAAATTTACCATTTTTATCAACAAAATCCAATATTTTCTTTTCGATAAATTCGGATCCTTTATTATAATCAATTGTTAAATCAGCACCAACATCAATAATCTCTTTTGAACTTGATTCAGAACAAGTAGCAACAACATTTGCACAATCAAAATATTTTTTAGCAAATTGAATTGTATAATAACCAATTGAAGTACCAGCACCCAATATTAAAATATTTTTACCTTTTAATGAAGGACCTTTATATTTGTTTAAAGCTTCAAAAGCAGTACATGTAACAGTAGGTAATGAAGCTGCTTCAACAAAACTCATACCTTTTGGAATTTTACCAATAATTCTCAAGTTTTTAGCCTTGGCAATAATATAATCACCAAATGAACCACTGTAAAGTCCATTGGGCGCTGAACATCCATAAATTTCATCTCCTGCACTGAACCCACCATCAGTGTTATTCTTTTCTAATAAATTAACATTAACACTTGTACCAATTTGAAGAATTACCCCAGAGAAATCAAGTCCAATTGATTTATCAGATGATCCACTAGGTAAACGTTTGAAAGTAATATGTTTGAGAAGTAAATCAACGGGGTTAACAGAAGCAGCTTTAACTTCAATCAAGACTTCATCTGGTTGAATTAAAGTTGGTTCACCAGTAGCACTTGTCTTTGTTGGTTTTGGAATTGGAACTTTTAATTCTTTTAATTCTAATGGTGTAGTATAGTTTTGATAAACGTTTTTCTTGATGATAAAATGATCATCTTCAATTGGGGGTAATGACGACATGATTATTATGGTTTCTTGATTGATCAATTGACCTTGAATTGAATTGAAAAGTTTTGATGAAAGAAGGGGAACTGTATTATATGGATGTATTTGTATATATCTGGTGAAAAAGGTGGTCGCCTTTCTTTGTTCTTAAATCCTTAATTCCGCACTTGATTACTGATCCGGAGTTCATCTGAATACCGCGCCTGATTAAACGGATTTAGTCTTTTGTATTGTATATGAATATGAATATAGTTGTTAAATTTATAGGTATGAATGTATGTATATATATATGTATCTATGTATCAACTAGTGTTATGATTATTTGGTGGTGATGGTGATTGTGGTGAATTTTTTTGTTTCATAATTTTTTCACTATTAATAAACAAGTAAGCGTATAATGGAGATGAAAGTAATATAACACCAGCTAAGAAAGAATAAGTACCACCATAAGTCATATTCTTTGTCATTTTATCAAGACAAGCGATTAAAATAGCTGATATCCCACATCTTAGTAAATTAATTAATGACATTGCAATTGACGCCTTTGTTGGGTATAAATCTACTAATAATGTAGATGAGCAAGTTAATGGGTACATTGCACTGAAAGTAATCAAGAATGAAAAAATTAGAATTGGTGCTAAATTAATTGAGTAATGTAATGACCAACCAAATCCTAATGCCGCTGATAGGATTAAAAAAGTTGGAATGTAAATAATTGATAAACGTACTTTAACCAGGTTAAATATTGGTCTTTCTGAAATTGGTAAATGAGAGTAAGTATCTTCGTATTGTTTCTTTGATTTTCTATAAAAATAATCGATTAATCTTCCAGATAAAACTGTTCCTATAATACATGCAAAACCTGGTGCAAAGAAACAGAGGCCAATTTTCAAAGTTGATAAATGATATGCAGATCCTCCCAAGGCATTAGTAAGACTTGTTTGAGATGTATTCCAAGTAGCAAACATAATACTTGAAGGAATCAAGATACACAATACTTCAATTTGAATAAGAATTTTAAAAGGATCTGAGATTGTATTTTTTGATAATTTATCCATTTGTGGAACAACTGTTGATCTTTCAGTATCTATCAATCTTGATCTATAAAAATAAACAATTGGTGATTTATTAATGAATTTTAAAGGTGCTGCTGATAAATTCCCAATGAGTGATCTTTTAGTCTCTGGTAAGAATACAAATGCAAATAAGAATATTATGAAATCAACCAAGGCACTAAACCAAAATACACTTCTCCAACCTAACCAAATATCAACAACTGCACCTAAAAAAGGAGCAAAACCTTGACCAATTAATGTAAATCCACTTACAATTCCAATAAATTTCCCTCTTTCATGTCTTTGAACCCAATCTCCAACACAAGCTGTTGTTATTGAAACAGTTGGAGCTGCAGATGCAGCTAATAAACATCTTAAAAAAATCAATAACCAATAAGTATCAGTCAATGCTAATCCAATATTAACCACGGTAGCAAAAAACAAACAAAGTAAAAGAATTGGTCTTCTACCAAAAGTATCTGCTAAACTTGAAGCAATAACGGGAGATACAGCCTGTAAGCATAAATAAGCAACAACCGAGAGGTTAATCTTTTCAGTATTAACGTGGAATTTACCTTCCATAACTGTTAAAATTGGGAAATAAATTGGCATTGATAATGATGAAATCAGACCCACGCCTGCTAATAATAATGATATGAAATATTTTTCATTTGTTCTTAATATCGAATAAGGTACTTCTTGTTCATCATCACTATCTATATATCCTAATATTTCATCGTGTTCATTATCATTATTATCATTATTGTCATTACTAATATCATTATTCCTTAATTCATCAATTGGTTCTTTTTGAAACAATATATCTTCAGTACTAGAATTACTAACTATTTGAATTCCATTATTAAGTGAATCAGATTCACTTAATTGAGACGGTATAATATCTTTCTCCATCTTTGTTTTATGAATAAAATTATCCTATGTTTCAGTTGAAACAATTATGTCTCGGAAGGTTAGAGTACACTTGATTTATTAACAGGTACACACCCACTGACTAGTACTCAAATCACAACCCTTCTAGTTTGACAGATGAAAGTAAGCAAAGATAGCAAGTAAGTAATTAGATAACTAACTAGAAAAATAATTAATAATACCTCATAAGACTGTGGATCGGATAGAAACACTAATTAAAATTCAAAAATTCAACGGTTGTCGGTTACTATCCGCATTATTACCAGATTAGGTAATCTCCGTTTAGTTAGTTTAATTAGTTTAATTAGTTTAATTAAGGTAAGTGGGTTTACTTTAGTCAATTATTAGCGCATGATGATTTATTGAAGTTATAAATAATGATAAATAATAGATAGGGATACTAGATAATAAAACCCAACTCAATGACTTTGTATGTGCAGTGCAGTAAATATATAATAATAAAATAAAATAAAAAGTCCAAGATCAAAAAGTCAGTGAAGTGTTATGGTGGGTATATGAGTGGGTATAATATATATATATAATGATGTAATGATTGAATTGACAGAAATAAATAAATAATTGTAAGATTGTAATAAGTGATGATGGGGTAAGCAATGGTTTTGGTAGGTTAATGACTATCAGTTGATTCTTCAAGATTAATGACTTCTTTTTCCTTTTCCTTTTCTGGGGCTTTTTCAGGTATGACTTCATTTTCTTTATCTTTAGAAGATTCTTTAGTTTCTCTTATTTCTTTATTATTCTCCTTTTCATGATCTTCTTCAACCATGAACATAATATCATGTTTTGTAGGTGATTTGGTCAATGAAGTTCTCTTTCTTGATATTTGAATATTTGAAGTTATTAAAGGAGGTAATAAATTAGTTGAATTACTATTATTATTACTAATAGTTGTTGCTGTTGAAGAAGTAGTTACACCACCAGTTGAAAGACGATGAAATGAATCTCTTGATGAAATTGAAGTTCTAGTTGGACTAGTTGTAGTTGAATGAGATTGTTGAAAAGGATCAGGAAATCTATACTGTTGTTGTGGTGATTTATTTATATGATGTTGTGATTGTTGCTGTTGTTGTTGTTGTTGTTGCTGTTGTTGTTGTGGTGGAAAAGTATATGATTGATTTGGTGCAAGTGAATGTGGTGGAGGTAATGGAGATGTCATATAAGATTGTGAATTAGGTTGCATTGAACTTGGTCCTTGAGAGTATTGTACTTGTTGTTGAACTGGTTGTTGTTGTTGTTGTTGTTGTTGTTGATGATGATGAGCAGGAGGAGGATGATTTTGATAAGAAATAGGAGGACCAAGTGTAGGTACATTCTGACTAAGACTTGAAGGACCAGGACCATAAGAATCTCTTAATTGTTGTTCTTTTGAAGTTATTTGATGTGATTGAGTACGTTGATGTTGATGTTGTATAGGCATAGGTCTGTTTGAGTTTTGTATGTATCTTAATTGAGGAGAAATAGGGTATTCAGAAGGTTGTGAAAATGAAGAAGGTCTTGAATAATATTGTGGATGTTGTTGATATGGAGATGATAATATAGCTGAAGTATTTGGTTGTGATAACATTGGAGATGATGATGGTGGGAGTTGTTGTTGCATTTGTATATGTTGTTGTTGTTGTTGTTGTTGTTGTTGTTGTTGAATGTATAACTGATGTTGTTGTTGTTGTTGTTGTTGTTGTTGTTGTTGTTCTTGATATTGATTATTATGATTTTTAATAATTGAATTTTGAGAAAATTGACCACCAATTTCAGATCTTGTTCTTTTATGTGATGGAGTTGACATTATTGTTGATTTATTGGTGGTGTTATTACCTATATCAGCCAATGATATCTTCCTCTTTGGTGATGGAGATTTATTAACCGATTCTATTTGAAAATGAATTGGATTTGATGTAGTAGTTGCATTACCTGTATTATTAGAACTTGGTTCGAATGATTTATTTGGACCAAGCCAATGATGAAATTGAAATTGAGTTTGTTGTGGAGCATTTAATTTCCAAACAGAAGTAGTTGAACCTGATACTGAATTTGAAATTGAATTTATATCACTAATAGTATGAGATCTTTGATGTGATATTTTTGGTTTATTCTGTTGTTTAGGGGGTATTACGCTAGGTTGGGATACTTTTGATATTGATTCTTTTGATTCTTTTGACTCAATTTCTTCAATTGATTGATTACTCTTTTCAATGCTAATATCTTCTTCATCTTTTTCATGAACAGATTCAATATCATCATCCATTTCATTATCTTCATTATTATTACTACTATTGTTATTATCACTTTCACTAATTTCTTTATACATTACTTCTTCTTCTGAATCATCTGATTCATCTCCACTTGATTGTATATCTAATGGAATGAATAGTTTCTTATTATTACTACTCTCAACAAATAAATCATTTATGTTTATACCTAAATATTCACATTTTTCTAATAAATTCACCAAAGAATTAATATTTTTTGATCTTGAATTTTCTAATTTTAATAATATTTCATTGTTTTTTAAGTTTATCATTGATATAAGTAATTCTTCTGAATATTTAAAATCTTTTAATTTAATACCAAGATTTGATTCAATATATTGATTCATTGAATCATTTGTTATAATTGATCCATCTTTTCTTCTCTTTGTATCTTGCTGTTGTTGTTGTTGTTGTTGTAATCTCTCTTTTTCTTTATCCCTTTCTCTTTGTTTCTCTTTTTCTTTTCTTCTTTCTTTATCCTTTTCTTCTCTTTCCCTTTCTCTTTCTCTTTCCCTTTCCCTTTCCTGCTTTAATCTTTTACTAGTTGATTTACTGAAAAAGGAAGTATCAGAAGAATTAGTTAATATTGAAGCTAAACTTCTAGTATGTCTATGAGATTTGGATTTATCTAGTAATTCATTTGAAGATTCATTTAAGTTTTGACCTGAAGGTAAAACAGTTTGTTTTTTTAAAGAATTTTTTAACAATGAATTTTTGGGCATAATTGAATTGTACAATGAATTAACAAATTAAATTAAAATAAAATAACAATACAATGAATTGAGTGATTTAAATCAAATGAAGTCAAATGATAATCAATAATAGTATAGGGTAATACAAAAAAGTAAAAAAAAAAAAAAAAACAATATAAGAACCCAGTTGAAAATTTAAAACTTCTTCCTTTAAATGGAATATGTGTCTTTTATGATTCAATAAAATAAAAAAAACAAACAACCAGAGGGGATTAAGTTAATATGTATATGTAATGAAATTGAATGAAGTGAGTTAAGAAGTGGTGTGTATTAGTTCATTAGATTATTAAGAATTGTAATCTAAAATTTAGTTATAATAAGTGATATGATAGGGTATAATTATGTGATGGGTATATTTAATTGATTAGCAACCAATTTAATTTAAATTATTTAGATGATTTAATGTTAAGAAATCGGGCTAAACAAAAAACAAGTGTACCTTTTTTTTTTTTTTTTTTTTTTCTTGTAATTACTTGTTTTGGCTAATTGTTTGTTTGTTTATTTTTTTTATTGTTGTTAGTTTAAGGTCAGTCAAGGCGACTTAGTTAGTTAGTGAGTGAGTAGGCACGCAAGTGAGTAGTTAGGTAGGTAGGTAGGTAGTTAGTAAGTAAGTAAGTAAGTAAGTAAGTAAGTAAGTAAGTAGGTAGGTTATATGTCAGTGGTAATAGTACTATGTTTTTAGTATTACTGAGATCGTAAGACTGATCGGGTGTTATTTATTATTTACTGATTACTTGTTGATAGATAACTTGTTAGCAATACAGTACAAGTAACAATACACCACAATACACCAACAACCTAGACAATCCAAACAAATAATATATAATATAAAATAACGGTCTTAAGATAATAATGATAATAATAATAATAATAATAATAATAATAATAATAAGATTTAAGATTCAAAGATAACAATAGAGGCGGTGTGATTATGTAATTTGATTTGTTAGTGCAAGGGTGTGTTAGTGGGGTAGAGAGGGTGTACAGGTGTGTTTGTTGGGTAGTTAGTTAGTTTATTGGGTAAGTGGGCAAGAGGTGTACAGGTGTACAGGTGTCTGTTTCTGTTTCTGTTTCTAACAGTAATGCACGGATGGGTGTATTAATGAGGTGTGCCTTAAGTTATCTCTAATCTAAGAATTTCCTAAAACGGCAACAAGGGAAAGAGTGCGGTAAATCCTTCCTATTTAGGAAAAATTACATCTAACAAACAAATTGTATCCTTACCCTTATCTAAAACAATTCATCTTAACATACATATGTCTTTTTATATATATATACGGTCAATTGAACTGAGTTTTTCTTACTTTACTAATAACTAATAAAAATGGGAAAGATAACAAGGGTTAGAACAGGTTGTTGGACATGTAAAGAACGTCGTAAAAAATGTGATGAAACAAAACCAATTTGTCTTAATTGTTCAAAGACAAATAGATTATGCAAAGGTTATGATTTAAAATTAATTTATGATTTTGAAAGTGATAATTTTAAAGGTTTTAAGAATGAAGTTAATGGAATTGTTAAATATGGGTTTACTGGTAGACCAAGATCTAATAAAAAGATTATTAATAATAATAATAATAATAATAATAATGACCTAAGATTTATTTCAATTAGTGGAGGAGGTAATAATACCAATACCACTAGTACCCCTACAACTGTTAATAATAACTCATTCCAGAATACGTTCAAGAAATCATATGACGAGAAACAAAACAACTTATTTTTATTTGAATTAATAAACACAGATGATAATAAATCAAAAGAAAAAGATAAAATTGAAGAAACTAAAATGTTAAATCATTTTTTCCAAAAATTAGTTCCTTTAATTGATGTATTACCTGATTCTCCATGGCCTGATTTAGCTTTAAAATATTGTGATTTTGAATTAGCTAAATCTTGTTTTTTATCCCTGAGTTATGTTCATAAAATGGGTTATTTTGATTTTGCAAGTATTATTGAAGGAAGTAGTAATTCTACAAACAACGAATTTATAATAAATCCGATAGATATGAAAAGAAGTGAATCAAATGAATTATTAGCTAAATCTGCTAAATATATCAATAATTCATTAGATTATATAGTTAATTTCTTACAAGAATATGATTTATTTGATGAATTAAGTAATTCAAATGTTAATATTGTTAATTTTCAACCAATTGTTTTAAGTTTAAATCAACAATTAAAATCATCCAAAATATTTGTTATATTATTATTAAGTTTTATTCAAATACTATATGCTATATTAGACGGTGGTAGATCTGCATTAAGTAGATTATTTTTTAAATTATTTGCAAGTATTGTTGAGAATAATCAATGTAGAAAAATTATTTCGAAGATTGATCAATCTGAATCAATGATTGTATTATTGTCTTATTTTGATATTATAACTGCATTAGTATCTCCAGATTGTAGAATCCCATATAGTAAATCAAATTGGATAAAGGGAATAAATTCAGTTGTCTCTATAGAACGTCGTATTGGTATCCCAGTTGAATTATGTGAATGTATGTATGAATTGGGTTTTTTAAGAAATGATATTAAATTAAACAATTTAACTTACAAACAAATTCAATCAAAATATTATGAAATTCAATTGAAATTGAATAATTATAGAGATTATGTTAGTTTTTATTTGGAAACTCCAACTAATCTCAAAATATCAAATGAAGATTATTTATTAATGAGAATCAAGATATCTCAATTATGGTCATTAGCAATATCAATTAAATTATTATACGATACAAAACCAATGGATGATTACAAAGATAAGATTAATATGAAAGTATGTGAATTTATAGATTTGTATTTGACAATGGACCCAAACTTAAAGCAAATAGGTCAAATGGTATGGCCATTATTTGAAGTTGGTATTCATTCTATAAACAAAAGACAAAAATTATTAATTACAAAATTTATTAAAAATTTATTCAATGTTGTTAAAGCAGTTAATATCAAGACAGGTTTAGATATTTTGGAAAAATGTTGGGAATTGAATATTCATTATGATGATTATTTTACGGGTAAAGAATGGTTTCAATCTGGTATTGAATATTTACCTCTTTAGTTTAAGTACTTTTCTTATATAAAATTAAAATTAATACATCACGTGACTCGCGCGTCTTTTTTTTTTTTTTTTTTAATTCTTTGTTGGGTGGACAATGTTCGTGTATTTTTCACATGTTTGTATTACTGTTAGTTTGTTTATTCATAAAAAATTATTGGATTTTTACAGAATTACAGAGTACACAAAAATATGACAGCTGAAATAATCGACGGGAAGAGTATCAGTTCTGAACTTCGTTTAAAGATCAAAGAAGAAATAACTAGTCTAAGAACTAAATTAGGTAATGAAAATTTCAATCCTAAATTAGTTATTATTCAAGTTGGTGAAAGACCTGATTCTTCAACTTATGTTCGTATGAAATTAAAATCATGTGAAGAAGTTGGAATCGATGGTAGTCTAGTGAAACTTGATGCTGATATCAGTCAAGCCTCCTTACTTTCTAAAATCCAAGATTTAAACTCCGATGATAAAGTTCATGGTATTTTAGTTCAATTACCATTACCTTCTCATATTGATGAAGAATTAATTACAAATTCTGTAAAGCAAGAAAAGGATATTGATGGATTCTCAGAATTAAACCTTGCTGCTATTTTCAAAAAAAATGCAACTGCTAAATTCATTCCATGTACACCAAAGGGTATAATGTATATTTTAAAACATGAAAATGTTACCATCAAGAATAAAAATGTTGTTGTTTGTGGTAGATCTGATATTGTTGGTGGTCCATTATCAAAATTATTAGAAAAAGAAGGTGGTACTGTAACAGTTATACATTCTCAAACCACTCAAGAACAAAAAAAATTCTTTTGTTCAAACGCAGATATCTTGGTTTCAGCAGTAGGTCAACCAAATTTCATCAATGCTGATATTATCAAACCTGGAGTAGTTATAATCGACGTTGGTACTAATTGGACCCCCGACAAAACTAAGAAATCAGGTCAAAGAATGTGTGGAGATGTTGATTTTGAAAGTTGTTTACAAAAAGCTTCAAAATTGACTCCTGTACCAGGTGGTGTTGGTCCAATGACTGTTGTTATGGTATTACAAAACCTTTTAGAAAGTGCTAAAAAGCAAGCTAATTTATAAACTAATCTATTGTCACTATTATGACAAGTTTCAACAACTAATTTTACGAATCTTTTATGATTTATGATTTATTATTATTATTATTATTATTTATTTTTCTATTGTATATATACCTCATCTGTCATTGTATAATATTAATGGTCAACCCATGTAATTAAATTAAATTAAATTAAATTAATTAATTAATTAACTAGTTCTTTAAATGAGCAGAAGCATTTTCATAAAGACTTTTCCAAACAAAAGCTTCACTTAAAATCAATTCAACATCGTTAAAATTCCAATTTTTAGTTTTCTGATTATCTTGTAAATACATTATCATATCTTGAAAATCCATTTCAAATAATACATCACTAAATTTTCTCAAGAATGCACAACATACGTAGACGTGGAACTTGTTGAATCCCGTAGGGTAGTCTGAAATATATGTATCCCACATTCTTATTATTAAATTAATACTCAATTCTCTCATTAACATACAATTCATCCATCTGAATGAAAATTGTATAAATTCAATTCCATTTTCTTTAAAATGTTGATATAAAATAGGTTCATCTCTTTTAACTAAATTTTCTAAATCTGTAACTTGTCGAATTATACCTGGTTGTTCATGTATATAATTATCCTGTATAGTATCAAGGATCTTGGTAAGACACCAAAATGTATCTGTTTCAATACAATTTAATAATTCACTAGGTAATAATTTTGTATCAAATTCTTCTAATACAATTGAATCTAATAAATAATTTTTTAAAAAAACTTGATATAATGGTGTTACTAAATCATTTATACCTTGAACATATCCACTTGCAGGATGCCTTATTGCCCACATATATAAAATTTTTTCTAATGATCTTTGTGTTGTTTCAAATGAATATAATTTTATACTTGGATTAGTTCTAGGTACATCAATTGAAATTTGATGCCAAATTATTGGATCTTTTTCATTTGTTAAAAATTGATTTATACCCATTCTATATTCTCTTCTCTTACGTTTTAATACAGATTCTCTTGTTTCCGGATTTACAGGTAAATAACCTAATAATACTTGCCAAATCAATGGTCTTATAGATTCAGGTATACCACCCCATGTTTCTGTCTTTAAATCATTCATCTCAAAAGGTTGTTTCAACAAAGCTTTTATTATTTTATTGTATTTAGTATACCCTATTTCAGGTGGTGTTTCTTTTGTTAATATCGAAAATGGATCTTTCATAAGTTCTTCATAATCATTTCTTAAAAATGGATATACTTCATGTGGTGTTATACTTGGATTGATTGTTTTTGTAACTGTCTCTCTTATAGGTGATTTGGGAACTGTTTCTTTTGTAGGTGACGACCGTATAGTTAAAGTATCTAAAGAAGGATAAAATGATTTAGAATTCTTGTTATCAACAACAGGTGAAACTAAATCATCAACTGAATCATCCCAATCATTATCATTATCATCAAATCTCGTACCTTTTTTGGCTGTAGTCCTTGGTGTATGTAAACTTTGATTGCTTAAAGTACTAGTCAATCCATTCATTCGCTCAGGTGATAAAGATCGTCTATTATTTTGGTTGGTACTACTTGTACTATTGCTATGACTATGACTATGACTATACGGGAGTTCAGTTGTTGATTTTTCAAAATGTGAATAAGAAGCTCCTATGACTCTATTAGTGTTGTTGGTAGTGTTATTACTGGTACTATCACTTGAATGTCCTAATGCAGAAGTAGTCCAATTTTTCAAAAATGATTTTTTTATATTATTATTATTATTATTAGAAGAATTAACTGACTCAGAGTCTGAAAAATCAGTGTACCCTGTATCATTAGTATTGAATAAATAATCATTCGATTGTGACATATCCTATTGAATAAATTAGTTAGTTAGTTAGTTAGTCTGATTCAATTAAATGTGGAGGGATATTACTTACAAAAACTGCCTGAGAGTAGCCTTTTTTCTTTGCCATTGTGATATAATTCAAATTGATTCAATTCGATGTCAATCAGTTTGGTGAATATCAATCAACTAATACAATCAACATGTAACAAGTAGACCCTTCATCAACATGAACAGATTACATACATACAACATGGCTGGAGATACGATACACCTATTATCCTCACTCAACAATTCGATCTGCGCGTCGATCGGGTCAAGTTAAGTCAACCCACCAGCCACCGCAACCGCAACCGCCCCAACACAGCCACCGCCCCAACACCAGCCACATCCCTCCAATCAAACTAAAACCCACCCACTAGCCGCCAATAAACGGCAAAAAAACCGGCTTCTAAAATCCGACACCGGCAACTTAACTTAACTTAACTTAACTAAGCTAACTAACTAACTAATAAAAAAAATCTCCGTTGAAAGACGAGAAATAATATAAAATTCACAGAGCAAAAGAAATCAGCGAGATTTTTAGAGATTTCGGCTTTCGTTTCGTATTTTGTGACTAATCTAGTAGTTTGTTTGTTGTTGGTTTCAGGAAAGGTTATTTTTTGTTAATTTTCACACACACATTACTTGCTTGTGACTCTTATTATCATTTGTACTCACACAGTTTTTTATTTTTTCATCTTTTTTCTTATTTATATAAATACACTTTTGTTAACTCCTTTTCTAAGATGTTTACTAATTCATTTTCTAAATCTCTTAGGTCAAGTAGTAGTACTATAACATTTACCAGGATGTCATCAACTTTAAATCCATTAAAATCATCTGATCTTAAGATCACTAAGACAACAACCCCTAAAACCAAATTACCAAATAATGAATTGGTATTTGGTCAATCTTTCACTGATCATATGTTATCCATTGAATGGGATGCTAAATCTGGTTGGGGTATACCTGAAATTAAACCATATGGTAATATTTCATTAGATCCATCATCATGTGTTTTCCATTATGCTTTTGAATTATTCGAAGGTTTAAAAGCTTATAAAGATCCAAAAGATCAAATTAGAATGTTTAGACCTGATAAAAATATGGAAAGAATGAATAAATCTGCATCAAGAATTTGTTTACCAACTTTTGATTCTGAAGAATTAACTAAATTAATTGGTGAATTATTAAAAATTGATAAATCTTTTATTCCTGAAGGAAGAGGTTATTCTTTATATTTAAGACCTACACTTATAGGTACTACTGCTGGTCTTGGTGTTGGTACTCCAGATAAAGCTTTATTATTTGTTATTTGTTCTCCTGTTGGTCCTTATTACAAGACAGGTTTTAAAGCCGTTTCATTAGAAGCAACTTCATATGCAACAAGAGCTTGGCCAGGTGGTGTTGGTGATAAGAAATTAGGTGCTAATTATGCTCCTTGTATTAAACCACAATTAGAAGCCGCATCAAGAGGTTATCAACAAAATTTATGGTTATTTGGTCCTGAAGAAAATGTTACAGAAGTAGGTACTATGAATTTCTTTGCTGTTTTCAAAGACTCTAAAACAGGTAAAAAGGAATTAGTTACAGCTCCATTAGACGGTACTATCTTAGAAGGTGTTACAAGAGATTCTATCTTATCATTAGCTAGAACTAAATTAAACCAAGATGAATGGGAAATCAATGAAAGATACTGTACAATTCATGAAATTAAAGAAAGATCAGAAAAGGGTGAATTAGTAGAATGTTTTGGTTCAGGTACTGCCGCTGTTGTTTCACCAATAAAGAAAATTGGTTATAATGGTAAAGATATTGATGTTCCATTATTACCAAATGAACAATTTGGTGAATTGACTAAACAAGTTGCTGATTGGATAGCTGAATTACAATATGGTGAAGTTGAAAGTGAATGGTCTAGAATCGTTGTTTAAATAAGTTATAACATTTAAAATTTTATAGATACATATTATATACATTAATTAATATTTTGATCTTTTGTTATTTGTATAACTATCATATTCATATTGTCTTTTATTAGGTGGGATATATCTATCAACATACCTTCCTCTATTGTTATTACCACTATTACCACTATACCTAGATCTTCTTCTATCTTCTTCATCTTTTCTATTACGAGAATAATCTTGTCTTGAATCACCATTTGGTGGTGGTAATCTAGGTGGTGGTAATGGTGGTAATGAAGCCGCTGCTGGTTTCTTTACATTTATATTCTTTTCAGTGGTTGTAGTTGCAGTGGCAGTGGCAGTGGCAGTTGTCGTCGTGGCAGGTATCTTAGCTTTTGGTATATTTGGTGTACTTGGTCCACTTGGTCCACTTGGTCCACTTGGTCCACGTGGTAGTTTTGGTGTACCTGCTGTAGTAGATTGTGTTGATTGAGTAGTAATAGGTTTTGGGAGATCTAATTGCTTTGGTGGAGCTACTGGTTTTTCAACTGGTTTCTCTACAGGTTTTTCAACAGGCTTTTCAACTGGTTTTTCAACTGGTTTTTCAACAGGTTTTTCAACAGGTTTTTCAACAGGTTTTTCAACAGGTTTTTCAACAGGTTTTTCAACAGGTTTCTCTTGCTGTTGTTTTTCTTTCTCTTGTTTTTGCTTAGCAGCAAGTTCTTTCTCTGCTTCAATTTTTTGTTTCAAAAGTTCAGATTTACTTATTGTTGGAGGAGGTGTATCTGCTTTCACAGGTTGAGATTTTACTTGCTTTTCAGTAGTAGTTGGATTGGATGAAGGTGTAGTTGGAATATCAGGTGTTGGAGTTGCCTTGGCAGGTGTAGGTGTATTCGCAGACTTCTTAGCCAATCCCACCAATCCATATGGTTTTGAAGTTGTAAGATTTTCTTTCTTTACCGAATTAACTGAATTAATCATTTCCTTTTCTTTCAATGCCTTAGCTGTAGACAAAGCTAATGATTTTTCTTTACTTGCTTTTAATTCTCTTACTTTCAATTGTTTTTCCTTTTCTTCATCTTCCATCTTATAGAAATCCCACATGTGAATATACTCATTTTTCCTAGATGTTAATAACCCTATAATAGCATTGATTGCAAGTATTAAATCGTGTCTGATATTAACCTGTTCTTGTTCTTTTTTGACTAAGATTGAAAGTTTTAAAATTAGTAATTCTGAATGATCTTCAACTATAGGGAAAACACCAGATAATGTTAAATTTTTCAAAAATAAAATTGAATTGTTTAAAGTTGAATAATTATTTGAATTTAATGCTTTCATTATTGTAGTCAATATGGATTTATGCCAGTTGAATAATGCTTTACGATATAATTCATAATCAAGAGGTTTATCAGAATCTGGTGGAATCATACCTATTAATCCTTCTTCTTTATCACTATCATCAACATCTTTCATTTCAACATCTTCCGAGATTATCTTACCCAATGCTTCCTTGGAATAAACTTTTTCATCTTTCCACCATCTATTCAATTCACCAATAACCAAAGCATAAAAAACACCAAAATTTTCAGTTTGTGCACTTGTTAAAATGAAAAAAGTCTCAAGTATAAGATTTGAAGAATGGAATAAATTATTCAATAATACAATTAATGAAAAATTCGAAATTTTCAATTTATGCAACATGAATAAAAATCTAAATGTATATGTGGCATCAAATGATGTATGTATAGCCCTAGGTAATATGAAATATTCTAATAACAATTCACTTATTAAATTATCCATATCCATATCCATATCTTCTTCACCTGAATCAGGTTTAACAATCCATTCATTTTTCTCCCTTGTGATATACTTTTTCATCAGATCATTATGCTCAGAATGTACTTTTTCATCTTCTAGGATTTTGGGAATCAAATTACTTAATTCATGTTTTTGAGTCTCTAAACGTCTTAGATTCTTCATTGATGCCTCAGGGTTATTCTGTAAACTCTTGATGTTTCTAGTCAATCCTGTAATAGTTTCTTTTAATTTGTTTAATTCTGATGAATAATCCAAATATTCGAAATTTATATCGTATAATGTAAATTCCCAAAATACAAAATAAAATTTTGGTGATATTATATCCCAATTGATCTTATTATAACCTTTCAAAGATTCTGAAATTGGTTCAATTATTTCACTCATCAATTCATCATCATTATCATTCCCACTCCCACTTTCATCTTTTAATAATTGTTGTTTTAATTTCAAATTCCAACTATTTCTCCATATTTGGAAAACCCATTTAGGATCAATACCATATTCAGTTATTAATTTATCAGCAGGTACCATTATCTTTTGTAAGAATTGTGGATTTAAATTCTCGCTTACTAAAGTGATGAACATATTCAACAAACTTTCTAATTCGTCTAACCTTTGACTCACGATTTTCAAAGGTTGTTTTGAATTGAATGTAATTGAATCGATTAAACTATACAATAGGATGAAAAATTGAGATAAGAGACTTTCATCATTCTCATCTGTTGATGTAGTAAGATAATTGATTAAAGATTTGGATTCTAAAGTATTTTTCAATCTTGAATCTTCAATAACCATATAAACTATTTGTCTTAATGATTGACCTCCATTCAACATTGAAATTTGTCTTGTATTTAAATTATTCATTTGTTGAATTCCACTAACTGTACTTATAATATCTCTGAATAATAATAAATAATCTGTTGAATTTGAGAAAAATGATTTAAGTATTAATACTAAAATTGGTTTAAGGTCGATATTCAAATACATTTTCTTATTAATCTTAGCAATAAAATTTGATAAATTTTGTAACCATTGATTATAATTCAATCCATCCGATTGCATTGAAGGTCTATTTGAAGTTAATCTATTACAAAGTTGAAATGATAATGAATCCCAACCAAATCTATTGAAAAATTTCGATGAATCAACAATTAAATCACTTAAATTATCATAAGTTTCAACTTGTTGTAAAAAGACATTACTACATGTAATTGGATTACTATATGAAACTTTTGCCAATTTTCTCATCATTTGACTTGAATTTGCATTTGATAATCTTTTTAAAATATCTTTAGTTTGCTTTTCAGTTTGTGAATTAATTATTTTTAATTCAAGATTATTCTTAATGGTATTTGTTTGATATTCTCCGTATAAATTATAACGAATTTCCATCGTATAAAATTTATCAAGGATATTAAAAGCTTCGTCAACAACAGATGTATTATTCGTTAAGACTAAAAGATATGGGAATATGAATGTTCTATAATATTGTAACCATTCCTTTTTATCACTATCGGAATCCAAGAGTGATTTATTTATGATTCTTATCAATTTAGTGAATAATCTAACGTCTTTGGCTATTTTGAATTGATTAAATTTAATGAATTCATTTGAAAATTTGAACAATTCTTCTTTATTTGTAACGTATGGGAATGAATTGTTCGTAGATATATCTTCGTCATCAATCACATCATCTTCAACAATGTAAGAACTCATTTCTTTATGAGCTTTTGATTCTGCAAATTCATGATAATAAGGATCAATAACTTGATTGATAAACTTATTAATTGCAATACTTATTTTATCATCAACCAAAGGTAAGAAAGGATATTGTGAAAGGATGAATATAGATTCTTTATACATTTTGAAATCTAATAAATATGATAAAAATTGAAGTTTATGATTATACAATGGTTTATTAGATTTTGAAATATCTGCTGTTTTTTTTGTCTTTGCAGATGATGTATCAACAGATTTAGTAATACCACCACTGATATCACCACCATCGCCATCATCATCATAATCATCATCATCATCATCCATGACCAAAGGAGCAGCAAGAGCCAAAGCTGAAGTACTAGTCTCCATTGATTTCTTATCTTGTGTATCTCTATATTCTTTGTATAAATTATCAAAAATTTCAGATTCTTGAGGACCTCTTGGTTTTAAAGAGTTATAAATGGTATTGAAATTAAGAATGCCATGATCTATTAATAAAGTGATTAGTTTCAATTCAGGGATTTCTTTATTAGAATCATATTCCCATAGGAAAGTAGCAAATAATTGAGTTAATGTAGTATTTTCAATTTTCCACCAATTTGAAATTTGGAAAATCTTTAATGCAATATTGATAAAATCTGGATCTTTAGAAAAGATATTAACCATTAATAAGACACATCTATTTGTATCTAATTTAAAACGAGCAATCAATCTTTCAATTACTTGAAGATAATAATTGATTTTCAATGATTGATTATCATCGTATAACATTTTGATTAATTCAACAAATAATTTTGAATAACCTTCAGATGATTCATATAGACAAGAATAAATTGGGAAAGTAAATTCATTTTCTCTCATTTGTTTAAAAGATAATCTACCATATTCTTTAAACAATCCACATTTTTTCAACAATTCAACGTCTAAATATTCTCTCTTAAATTTATTATCAATTTTAATACCGTTTATCAAGGGGATAAATGAATCATTTATTGGGAATGAAGAAAGAGAAACTAAAAATTCAATACTAATATCTTGTCTTCTCTTGACATCTGGGATATTAGTACACAGACTATTAACAAGATCGATACATTGTGGAATTTTCAGTCTATCAGGATATTCAACAATTAATATTATAATTTCATAAAAAAGTTCAAATGGTTCAGCATCTTTATTGAATATCTTTGAAGTTAGTGTATCAATGGTAGTTGGCCATTTACTCGGTTCAATGGCCGAATCCGTTAGGAACTTCCACTTGATATGATCCATAATATGATTGGGTGATACAGCAAGATAAATTTAAGTACAACAACAACTATAACAACAACAACCAGGTATGTTAACTTATCAATCTAAATCAATTTCGATTCGTGGCGAGGAAGAAAAAAATAAAATCCAAAAAAAAAAAAAAAAAAAAAAATGTATGTTGATATTTTTTACAGTGGAGTATGTGTTTATTCTATTGATTGACTGATTGATAAGTGGAAAGGAATCAAAATGGCAGATAGATTAAGGGAGAAACAAGTATTTGAGAATCTTAAATCAAAGAATGTATGGTTAGGTACATCAGATACAGATAGGAAAGAATTTATAACGAATATTAAAAAAGATACATATTCAAATTTATTAACGCATGATTCAAGTCTTGAAATGATTAGTTTAACTTTAAATAAATCAAAAAGATTGACTAGATTTGAATTGATTGAAAAAATGACAAATACAAAATAAGGTGAATGAAATATTTTAAAATATTTGAGTATTTAAATTATTTAAAAGTATTAATCAGATTGTCCGTTAGTTACTCAGGTTAATAGAGGAGCTTGTTCATTGGTAAATGTATTGGAAGTAGAATTACCAACACCAACGCCTAACATAACCAATACAGATAAGATTAAATCAAGAGAAGCGATAACCAAAGCAAAAGCCCATTGGAAAGCGATTAATCTTGAAGTGAATTGACCTGCAAATATACCAAAAGCTAATAAACTTGTTGCTAAACCAAAAGACCAATCTCTATAAAAGATTAAGAAAATAAAAGGAACAACTAAGAATTCCCAGATAAGGATATTTGCTAATAAACGTGGAACAATTGATTTATTATGAGAATGAAATAAAGTAGCACCATTCCAAAAAATAGCATAAATATTCCATGCTAATGGTAATGAAGTAACTGGTAAATGAATAGTTAACCATTCTTTTAAAGATTTTAATTTAAAAGTTTTATGAATGAAATAAAGACCAGCTAAATTGAAAAAATTAACAATTAACAAAATTTCACTAATTAAAAATGATTGTCTCTTGAAGAAATAAGCCCAAAAAAAGTTTAAAATATTTGAAACAATGAAATGATAACCAACAATACCATCAACTTTTGAATTAATTGTAGTTGAATTTGACGAAGTTGTTGAAGTTGGTTTAAAATAATAATTACCTAAAAATACCAATTGTAAAAGAGAAGTTATAATCCAATAAGCCATTGTAACTGGTAAAAACCCTGTAAAAGGGGTTTGATAATGACTACCACGGTGTCTGAATAAGAACCAATAGAAAGTGGCATAGGTTGAAAGAGCATAAGAGATAATAACAGAGATTTGTCTAACAAAAGTTTGTGATTCTGAAGACATTGTTGTTAGTTATATTGTTTTTGTGATTTACAATAAATAACTTGTATACACTAACAAACAAACAAACAAACAAACAGAACTAAAGGGAATGAAGAGGATTTAAATAGCAGCAATAGTTCAGTAAAATTAACCAACCCCACGAAGAGCCTCACTTGCTATTTTCTACTTTACGGATTTTACCGCTTTGGGGTTTTTTTTTTTACTTGGTTTTTACTTAGTTTTTTGTTAGTTGATTATATGATTAGTTATATATTTAGATACATATGGTTGTATTACTACACGCAATTAGGTTACTACTCAATTGTGTACTTAAATAAACAAACAAGTAGTAAAATCGATATGATCACTTAACCCACGAGGGTTTTACGTCATGTCATATTTTATCAGCAGTCGATCGACTTTTAGGAATAATAATTTGTACAGTTGTCTTTTATGGGGTTGATTTTTCATTTAAATAGTGAGTTAGTTGTTCTTGTGTTGATTTGGTATTGGTATTGGTTTTGGTTTTGTAGTTATTAGTTAAAGTAAGGAAGACAATTACAATGACAATTACTTTTGAGAATCTTCCTAGGGACTATGAAGAGTTACAAGTCCCTGTTTTCATTATAAAAGGTCGTTCAGATAAGAATGATAATGGGTTGATTGCAATATCAATGCAAGGTGATGATAATGGTAATGGTAATGGTAATGGTGGTTCTGGATTATTTCCAGTTCAATATTTCCCTGTTTGTAGAGGTTATTTCAAAGGTATGATTCATCTTAATAAAGGAATTAATAAATTGGTTGTTAATCATATTCAAGGTGAATTTAGGGATAATTTGAAGTATCCTTTGATTCCTTCAAATTCATTGATTTATGATTCAACTTTGATTTCACTTAATTATAATCCAAGTGATAACAAAGAAATCCCAAGGATTCATCTTTGTGTTATAATTGGTAAAGACTCGAAGGGAACATACGATTGTCCTAAGTATAAAGCATCAACGGAGGGGAATTCATTGGATTTAGCAATAAAGAAATTGAAATTAGGTGGTAGAATAATGCAAGCTTTTACACAAGATGAAATGTTTTTAAATGGATTTGGAGCTGAAAGATGTTTTAGATTTGTTGAAGAAAATGATATAAGTAAAATTTCTGAATTATATGAAAGAAATCAATTTAAACGTGATGATGAGATTAAAATTCATGTTTTAAGATGTGATAAAACTGTTTCTCAAATTAATTCATATGATTTAGCACAACAAAACCCAAAGGCAAAAGATTCAGGTGGTTTATTTTCATTAGCATTAGATACATTGGCTAAATACGGAGGACCAGATTTTTTAGATTCAAATACTAGTAGTAATCCACAATTAGCAGCTGTTATGTTTTTAGATTCTCATTGGGATGGTAAATTTATTACAGGTCATGCTGCATTAGGTGGTGGAACTGATAGAATTAAATTAGCCATATTTGGTAGTCATGGTATACATAGTTGGCCAACCAACTTGGAATCATTACAATTTGCATTTACAGATACTACAAAATTATCAATAAAAGAAGTTGCTAATGATTGTAATCAATGTTCATCAAATTGGGAATGTCTTTGTGTTACATTAGGAGCATTCATGCATGAAATTGGTCATTCACTTGGTAGTCCACATCAAGAAAATGGTGTTATGTTACGTGATTATATTACAATGAATAGAAAATTTTCTATTTTTGAAAATTATTGTATTAGAACTAAAAGATCTAAATGGGGTCCTGTAATGAGTAAAGATGAACCAGGATGGAATAGATTGGATATAATTAGATTCTTATATCATCCTAGTTTCCAAGTTCCTAAAAGAGATTATAAAGATGATAGCTTAAGACCATTAATTTTGCGTGAAAATCAAGGTATGAAAATTACAAGTCAACAATTGAATATAAATCCTGAATTTATTGGATTAAATACTGATTTTATTGAAATCTTGTCGGATACAGGTGTTTATCTTATTGAAGTATTTGTTGAAGGTTCTGAGTTCCCAAAATTACATTATGAATATTTACCATTGAGTTATAAAGGTATTGGAGTTCAAAAATCTATTAGATTAAGTCTTGGTTTATTGAAAAATCAATTAAGACCTGAAGATAGGTTTAGAAAAATTAAATTAGAAGTATTAAGTTCAGGATTAGGTCAATCTAGTATTGATGACTTGGAAAAATTTATCCAAGAACAAGCTACTTTGTATCCTATTAAGATAGATAATAAAGGTACTACAATTGGAGTTAAATTTTCAAATTGGTATGGTGAACATCAATGTAATAAAGTCACAAGAGGTTTAGTATATCATAAAGAAACCAACAAGGTTAGAATAACACATGGT
This sequence comes from Wenyingozyma ramenticola, assembly GCA_024271885.1. Taxonomy (NCBI): domain Eukaryota; kingdom Fungi; phylum Ascomycota; class Pichiomycetes; order Pichiales; family Pichiaceae; genus Wenyingozyma; species Wenyingozyma ramenticola. The sequence continues at coordinate 1,155,200 of JANBXF010000001.1, forward strand.
AATGCATTAGATGGGATTGAATTTTTCAATTCAGATGGTTCATATGCAGTAACAGGTAATGCTAAACATCATTTCAGTGATTTTTTCATTGATCGTGGTGATTTTATAATTGGTATTAATATTCGATCTGGATATTGGGTTGATGGAATTCAATTTATTTTAAAATCTGGTAAAATTTCACCAATGTTTGGTAATTCATCAGGTGGTTCATTACATAAATATTTAGTTCCTGAAGGTTGGTATTTTGCAGGATTAGAATGTGATATGGATGCATGGATAAATAGAATTAGAGTTATTATATCAAAATAAGTAATTATTTTTTTTTGTTGGTGTATTGTTTATATACTTTGGTGAATATAATTTTAAATCATTTAATGGAATTTTCAAACCAATTGGTAAATCTTTTGAATTGAATAAATAATTTTCATATAATTCATCATTTGATAATAAATTTTGGAAATATAAAGTATTGTTTTCTTTTTGGAATTTTAGGAATAGGTTTTTTAACATTTTAACTAAGTAAGGTAAATGTAAACTAATGAAGTTGTTGTTGTTATTTTTTATTTCTGTGAATGTACTGTTCAATTTAATGTTCTTATCATTTGATTTGAATGATTTCAGGAACTTGTCCAATTTTTTATTCAACTCCTTGGTGTCTAAACTACCAATTTTTTTATCTATTTTAAATTTAGATCTTATAGGATTAATATCAATAGAGTTAATCAATGCCCATTGAACCAATGACAAAGCAACATTTATCTTAGATTTATGATAATGATAAATACTCTGATAAAAAGCGTATATCACTTCAAGATAAACCACAAATGAATCCTCCTGTTTCTTTTTAGTGGTAAAAAAATGATTGGATTGCAGTTTGTTTATTTCATTAAAACAGTAGATTGATAATTTAGATAATGTGTTTATCGTTGACAAGTTTGTTAATTTAAGTAAATTATTGAAATCGAAATCAATGTTGTTTATCAGTATCCAATGATTCTTGAATATGAAATTCAATTGAAACAGGATATTATTTGATATTATTATGGTTGTTAACTTACCTTCATATATTGAATGATTTTTAGAATGATTGGTTGTATTCAATGAAATAAAATTCAAATACTTGAATGAATTTTTCAAATAGTTGTTTATTAAAATAAAAGAAGATTCATTTAAATTTTCACTGTTTAAATCTTGTAATATGGATTCAATTGAGTCTATTGAAATCAAGTTCATGAAATTCGAAAGACTTATTATAGACATGTAAATCTCATCTAATATCGTCCAATTGACTTTATTAGTACTACTATCATTATTTGAAATATTCGTCCATGGTAATGTATCCACCGCCTGGAATAAATCAATCTTATCACACAAGTCAAACAACTGACTCAATGAATTAATATCTTTATCTTTATTTTGATCATTCACTAAATCAAACAAGAAATCAATATACTCCGTTAGTAAATTAATTGAATTCATTGAATTTTTAGTATTTATAATTAAACGATTTTGGAAAATTGAATTGGAATTGTTTAATTTTGATTTTAATAAGGGGTTTATCGTGTTGTTGTTGTTGTTGTTGTTGTTGTTGTTGTTGTTGTTGGTTGGTGTAGGTACTGGACATGTTTCTCTTGTAGATACTATCATCTTTGTCATTAATTACTAAACAAGATATAAAGAAACTACATACATCCCTTATAAACTAAAACTACCCTTCTTATCATGAACATGTTGGTTAAAGCGGGGAGTCGATCGTCCAGTGGAGATACCTACATACCAACACCCGTACCCCTCAACTATTAACCATTAAAAACCCGTACCCCATTAACCATTAAAAACAAATCGGCAGTCCCGTCCCTGCATTATAACCCCTTCAAAAAACCCAACACCCGTGCATGATAAAATTAACGCACAACAAATAAAACTGACAAAAAAATCAATGTGTCAAAAAAAAAAAAACGGGTAAAATTTTTAATTATTTTCAATTTAGCGAGAAAATTGTGATTTAGTGCCGTGGAAATAGTCGATTCGATTCGATTCGATTCGATTCAGCTTACTTAATATTAATTGACTAATTAATTAATAAATAAAGCCAAGAATTTTGGATGATCTTTTTGCTGGTTGTTTTTTCAGTAGTTAGTTACTTAGTTAGTTAGTTAGTTAGTGTGTAGATAAGGGAAGGGATAAGGGATAAGGGATAAGATAAGGGTTGTCTTGGTTATTTGGGTAACTGCAGTTAATTAGTTAATTAATTAGTTAATATAACTTATATTAATCAGATTAATTAGATTAATTTGACGTATTCACATTGGATAAATATTTTTATTTTTATTTTTCATTGTCTCGTATTTTCAAATTCTCTTTCTGTTCTTTCTTTTTATTTGTTTTACCACTTCCCACTGTTTAATTGTTGTTTATCAGTGAGTGCCCTATTTTATTTACTTACTTATCTTATCTTATCTATTTAAACTTATTGATTTCCCTTTTGTTTTATTATTTGATTTATTTATTTACTTATTTACTTGCTTATTTTACTTATTCACTTAACTTATTAAACTAACAAAATGACATTAGATAAAAGAGGTGTTTGGACTGATCAAATTAAATATGATGAAAGTATAATAACTGAACTTGCAATTGGATCAGCAATGATTTTATTAATGTGTCCAGGTTTAGCTTATTTATATTCAGGTTTAGCAAGGCGTAAATCTGCATTACATATGGTTTTCATTGTATTTTCTGCTTTATTAATTTCAATTTTTCAATGGTATTTTTGGGGTTATTCATTATCTTTTTCAACAACTGCAACAAATGGATTTATTGGTAATTTACATAATTTTGGTTATCAAAATTTAATTACCTCTTTAAGTGGAGGTAATTCAAATTCTGGTGATTATCCTGAAATGGTTTTTGCAAATTTTCAAGGTTTATTTGCTTCTGTTACTATATGTATATTAGTTGGTTGTATTGCTGAAAGAGGTAGAGTATTACCTTGTATTATATTTGCATTTTTTTGGTTAACTCTTGTATATTCACCCGTATGTTGTTGGATTTGGAATTCTTCAGGTTGGGCTTATAAATGGGGGGTATTAGATTATGCAGGTGGTGGACCTGTTGAAATTTTATCTGGATTTTCTGCTTTTGTTTATTGTTGGTTTTTAGGTCCAAGAAAACATCATCTTATGGTTAATTTTAGACCACATAACGTTTCAATGATTACAATTGGTACAACTTTACTTTGGTTTGGTTGGTTAGGTTTTAATGGATTTACATGTCTTATTCCATCTTTGAAAACCGTTTATGCTATAATGAATTCAAATTTATGTGCAACATTTGGTGGTATATCATGGTGTTTATTAGATTTTAGAATTTCTAAAAAATGGACTACTGTTGGTTTATGTTCTGGTATTATTTCAGGATTAGTTGCAGCAACTCCAACATCTGGTGTTATACCATTATGGGCTTCATGTATTTTAGGAATTTTAGCAGGTATAATTTGTAATTTTGCAACTGGTTTAAAAGTTTTATTAAAAGTTGATGATTCATTAGATATATTAGCAGAACATGGTATTGCTGGAGTTATTGGTTTATTTTTCAATGGTATTTTTGCATCATCAAAAGTATTAGGTTATGATGGATATACTGATCATCCTGGTGGTTGGATTAATCAAAATTATAAACAATTGTATAAACAATTGGCATATTTAGGTGCTACAATAGGTTATTCAATGACTGTGACATTTATTATATTATTTATTATAAACAAAATACCTGGATTACAATTAAGATCAGATGAAGAAGCAGAAGAAAGAGGTATGGATGAAGATCAAATTGGTGAATTTGCTTATGATTATGTTGAAGTTCGTCGTAATTTCTTTGATTTATCTCAATTTGATTCTGTTGAATCGGAGAATAATCATACCCACCAACAAACTAAACCAAACGAATCAGATGAAAGTGGGAATGAAAAATTAATAATTAATCAAAAATCAAATGATAATACAATTGTTACATAATTTTATTGTTGTAGTTGTAGTTGTAGTTTAAATAGACAGACGAATTTTACGAAAAAGTTTTTTTTATTTCTTTAGTTAAATTAATTTAATTTGATTAAAATTTACCGTACTTAAGCGGAACGCAGATTTCCCGGTGCGTCATATGTGGCGCAGTAACAACAAAATTACATACTGTTCCCAAATAGGCAGTCTAAACGGCGCATTAACTAAAGAAAGCCCAACAAAATCACCAAAATCACCGGCACCAGCCACACCTCACAAAAATATATATATATCACGCCCACATGGGTGGCGTCAACACTCAAATACACCATGAAATTGTGGATCCCGTGGCATTTGGTTGGTTAGTTTTTGCTTGTTTGTTTGTTTTGTTCTCGTTCAGGCTATTTTTGTTTGTATATTTTTTGTTTATATCAATCAGTTTTTTCTTTCTTTCTTTATTAGTTAACCAATTGATCAATTAGTATAACTAACTAACTAACTAACTAACTAAATAAATAAACAAAATACACAATGGCCCCACCTGCTTTCTCTGATATCGCTAAACCAACAAATGATATTACTGGTAAAGATTTTTATCATTTATCACCAGTTTCAATTGATTTAAAATCAGTTGCTCCAAATGGTGTTACTTTTACAACAAAGGGTAAAACATCAGGTGGTAATAAAACTTCTGGATCAATTGAAGCTAAATATTCTGATAAATCAACTGGTTTAACTTTAACACAAGGTTGGAATACTGCTAATTCTCTTGATACTAAAATTGAATTAATTGATGCTTTATCTCCAGGTTTAAAATCTGAATTAGTTACTTCATTTGTACCAGGTGGTTTAAATAAATCTGCTAAATTAAATTTATATTTTGCTCAATCTTCAATCAATGCTAGAGCTTTTGTTGATTTATTAAAAGGTCCTATCTTTAATGGTGATTTATCCATTGGTCAAGATGGTTTTACCACTGGTGGTGCTTTATCTTATGATGTTAAATCTGCTACTTTAACTGGTTATTCAGGTGCAATTGGTTATAAAGCTCCATCTTATGCTTTTTCATTAACTGCAACTAATTCATTATCAATCTTTTCTGCTGGTTATTACCACAAGGTTTCTCCATTAGTTGAAGTTGGTGCTAAAGCAACATATGATTCAAAATCATCATCAGGTAATCCAGTTGCTGTTGAAGCCGCAACAAAATATCAATTAGATTCTTCTGCTTTTGTCAAGGCTAAAATTGCTGATTCTGGTATTTTATCATTAGCTTATTCTCAAGATTTAAAACCAGGTGTTAAATTAGGTTTAGGTGGTGCTTTTGATACTTTAAAATTAAGTGAATCTGCTCATAAATTAGGTTTATCTTTATCTTTCTCTGCTTAATTTAATTTAATTTAATTTAATTAAATAAATAAATAAATCTATTTATCAATCAACTCTAATAAAAGAAGGTAAATTATTCAAATCAATTTTTAAAATTGGTTTAAACATTTCAATAAATTCTAAATCTCCTTCACCTTTTTCTCTTGCAAATTTACCATATTCATCAAAAGTACCACTTAATGACCAACCTTGTAAAAATCTTCTAATTAATCCAACTAATACACCAACTCTATGTTTCCCCTTATTAGAATGAATTAAAATTGGATAATTTTCTTTGTTTAAAACAAGATTTAATATTGTATTTAAAGCAACTTTATCATTAAATGCAGATCCATCACTGAATGAAGAAGGTGGTAACATTTTGAAAAATCTAAAACTTATCATTTCCTCTTGATTTTTAATCCATTTATAATACTCATAATTATCAGTCTTATCACCAAGGTATATTATTGTTTTCAATTTTAATGTTTTCAAAAAATCAAAATTATTAGGTTGTGGATGTCCTGATCTGTATATATCATTCTCAATACAACTGAAATTTATAGGTGGTACAAATCTTGGTCGAATATCCAATATTTTCAATGATGTATATGTATGTTGTATTAACTCCTGTGTGTTGTTGAATTGTTCGTATCCTTGAATCAATGAATTATTACCTATTAATTTATACTCCTCCTCATAGTATTCCTCTTCCTCTTCCTCTTTCTTGTCCTCATTCCCCTCATTGTCATCATCACCAAGACTGAACTCAATCTCATGCTCATGCTCATCACGTCGTATTAAATCAGTATTATCATTACTATTATCATTAGTTTGTAAAGATTGTAAATTACCAAAACTTTTTGAATTTATTGAATTTATTAAATTACTTGATGATTTTGTTGATTTTAATTGATTTTTACGTAAATCATATTGTTTCAATTGATTAAGTAATTGATCTCCCTGTGATATCATTTTCTAGTACCTTAAGCTATACACTTATTATACAACCATCAAGTAATTAAGTAAATAGAGAGCAGTGATTCATTTTACATACATACATACATACATCATAACCCTCCTCCCTCACTTATTTTTTTGATTAGTACCACGATTTTAGTCAATAAAAAAAGATTAATTGATTAATTGATTAATTACATACACACTTAAACATAAAACATAAAACATTACTTACACAAAAATTAACTACAAAATCATTTCATAATTTCTTGCATTGCTGCAATTTTAGTCAAATCACTTTCGTTATTCGCCTGGGATGGAGCATTATCACTAACACCTAATTCAGCAGATTGTTCAATAAAAGACTGAGATGGCATGAAAATAACTTTTGAATTTGATGAAGTTGCCATTGCTTGCATTGCATCTAAATATCTTATTTGCATTGCTGGTTTTGAAGCTAATATATCAGCAGCTTTTCTCATTAATTTTGCAGATTCAACTTCTGCTTTAGCTTTAATAATTTTAGATTCACCAATTCTCTTTGCCTCCGCAGCCATTGATAAAGAATTTGAAACATTATGTGGAACTTCAATACCTTTAATTAATAATGATTCAATTTTAACACCCCAACTTAAAGCAGGTTCATTTATAATATTTTCAATTAATTCTGCAATTTCTTCTCTTTTTTCAATAACATCTTGTAAATTTCTTGAACCTATAACTTGTCTTAAAGTTGTCTTTGTTCTTTCAACTAAAGTATCACCTAAAGCACGAATTTTAAAAGCTGTTGTATGTGGTTCAACAATTTGAAAATATAATACACTTGATACATCAACTCCAACATTATCCCTTGTAATACAATTAGTTGGTTCTGTATTTAAAGTTTGTAACATTACATTAACACTTACTAATTTATCAGTTAATGGTATTACTTCAACTAAACCTGGATCTGAACTCTTGTATAATTGACCAAATTTAGTAACTAATCCAACATAACCTTGTTCAACTCTCTTATATTTTGATGGAAAGCAAAAACAACCAGGTATCATACCTATTGTACCAATAATATTCCCCAAGCAACTAATCATTGATCCATAACAACCCTGGGAATCAACTTCCCATTCAAATGCAAAATCTTTTTGTAATTCGCTTCTAGATTTTGGTGGTAATAATACCTTGGCCTTCACGGAATTATTAGTTACCGGGATCATATCTGTTGTATTTGGTTGTTTGTCAATTATTGATGAATTTGAAACAACTGGTTTATACACAATTTCACTTGATTCTTGATCGTTATCATCCTCGTCAAATTCAGTTATTGGAATATGACCTGATTCGTTTAATGGATCGCTTGACATCTTACTTTAATTAAATACTTAGTTAATATACTGATTTACAAATTATAAATTATAAATTATAAATTATAAATTATAAATTATAAATTATAAATTACAATCATCAATGAAAAGGGAAAGGGACATATTTATACTAATCAAAGTAGACCCGCCAAGCAATAATAAATCATATAACATGATACATAGCCACATAAATTGATAAAAGATAACGTACGTAGCCCATCAATGATCAGTTGCTGACTTACCAAATCAAATCAAATAAAATAAATGACCTGCTGTAAATACCAAATGCCTTAGTAAGATAAGAAATATTCAGTTTATTTAAGTGTCTCTTTTCGGTGATCAGTTAATTTACTCTGGGTGATTACGTAATTTGCTTATTTAAATTTAACATAGCCCTGTTTGCTCAATTTGTGGAGATATTAAGTGCTTTGTCGTTGGTTGGTTAAGTGGGTATGGTATGGTTGGTATAGAGAGTAGAGGGTATTAATTAAGAGTGTATATATATATATATATATATACGAATACATAATAAATAATCAAATCAATTAGGACTAATACTATCTTGATCTAAATATCTAACTAATTCATTTGTATTATTTCTAATCGGTCCCTTTGGCCTAATCAACATCGCCTCATTGTTATTTGAAGGCTCAATATTGTTATTGTTATTGTTATTATTATTATTATTATTATTATTATTATTATTATTATTGTCTAGATTAACCCCTTGATTATTAATATTATTTTGATTATTATTTTGGAAATTATATTCAATTCCATTATATTCATCATCAAACATATCGTCTGTCTTAGGGATGTTGAAATTGAATGGATTTTGTATAAAGAATGGATCATCTAAATTTATACCTAATAATGGATCTATAGTAAATACACCACTTGCTTGTTCATTTTGTTGTTGAGGTGGTGGTTGATAGTGATGATGATGCTGCACAGGTTGCACAGGTTGCACAGGTTGTAAAGGTTGTTGATGTTGTTGATGATGTATAGGCGGTTGTTGATAGTTATTCGATTCATTTGTTTCTTCAATTGTTGGAAACATTGGTTGTCCATTATAATAATCCATATTATAACTACTTAATGAAATTGATGATAATGAATTTGGTAAATTAGGTAAATTATTTGTCGATGACATTGTCTTAAATCCCAAACTTGTATTACCTGTTTTTAAATCTTCTGGAATATTATGTAATGTTATTCCATCTCCTTGAAATGAATTATTTGAATTATTTGTTGTTGTTGTTGTTGTTGTTGTGTCCATAGGGATTGGTAAAATTGGTGGAATTGAACTCATTGGTTGTATACCTGAATGATTGAATTGAGTGTTTAATTGTACTGATTTTTTCCTAGAATCTTCATTATAAGTATTGATGAAATTTTCACACATATCATTAATATAATGAATTATTCTAATTGAACTAGGTCTCCAAGAATTCAACCCCACTAATTCAAACAATTGTAATAATTTATCTCTCATTATAATAATCTCTTGATAATATTTATTCAATTTATTGAATCCCAGGTGCATTAATATGTACATAACGACAAATGTCTGGTATAAGAAAGTGAAACCAAACGGGAAAATTTGATGAAATCTAGATGTTTTAAACCTTGATATTAATTCATTAGAAAGACTAATTGAATGATCTAATACTTTGAAAATAGAATCAATACATGATTCTAAAGATGTGTTATAATTAGCCATGAAATGTAAATGGAATTTAGCTCGATTACCATATAATATAATCAAATCACACATTGTATCTGTATCTGTTGTCAATAAACAAAAATCTTCTTCAATTTCACTAGGACATGGTCTTAAAATTGTGAAATTTATATCCAATGGACAATCATTCAACATTGATGAAATGTTTAATTGACTTATTGATCTTATTGATTTACTTGATTTATTTGATTTCTTTCCATTTTTTTTGGTTGTTGTAGTGCTGCTATTATTAAGATTATATTGTATATTATTATCAACAGGTAATACCATATGACTTGGCTTTTTTCTATCCCAATTTTCACTATTTCTTATCTGTTTACAAGAATCCAAAATCTTCTCATAAACAATTGCTTCATTGACAAATTCATCATCTATTTCATTTATCAATTCATAATTGATCTCAACTTTATAACTTTCAATCAATACATTTGTTGATTTCTTGATCAATTCACTTAATTGAATCTTATAATTCAATCTAATTTCATAATTTCTCAACAACGGTTGAAAAGTGAATGTTACTGGATTTGGTCTACCTAAAATAGAACACATAACAGCAGATAAGAAATTTATAACAAACCAAAGTGATGTCTTTGGATCATTTTGAATAAAAGCATAACTTTCTTTACTTTCTTCCATGACTAATCTATTCACTATATTTTCATCATAAACGTGTAAACCTAAAGAATAAGATGAACTTACTATCTTAAACAGGATATTCCATGATTTCTCTTGATCATGGAAAAATAAATCTTCACATTCTAATACATATGCCTGTAATGAAGTTATAGTCTCGTTTAATATACCATTTTTCAAATTTCTATATTGTTTGTATAATTTTGGTCTTAATCTTTCATACGATAAATTATACTTCATAAATAATGGATCTGTCTTAGGTATTGACCTCAAGCAAGATATAATTATAATTAAAACCAATAACAAATCATCATCATTAGACCAGTCTTTAATCTTTGAATAATTTTGTAAAAATTGTATAATTGGTCCTTCATTCATATAATTTAAAAAATGAACTTTTAAATGGAAAAATTTCTTTATTATATTTATTATTAAATTGATATTCTCATTTGATTTAGCTTTGTTCCTAGTTGATGATTTGTACCTTTTTGTTGTTGTGGTGGTGGTGGTGGTGGTGGTGGTAGTACTACTAGTAGTTCCGTTATTTGGACTAATATCATCTTCAATCAATAATGGTAAATCTCTTTTCAACCTTATTTGTCTCTTTGCATTTATGAAATCATCTAATTCACTTAATTTATTCTCATTACCTGCAAGATTAATCATATACCTATCAGAACTAGGTCCATAATACCTCTCGTCATTAAAGTTGTTATTATTATTGTTATTATTGTTATTCAAATTCTTCATATCAACACTATTCAATTTCTTCATTGTTTCTAAATCAGTCAATTCATTACTAACCATTTCTTCTTCATTCATATCAATTCTAGCATGTCTCATTCTAGTTTTCAAATCTCGAAGTTTTATCTTCAACAATTCATTCTCTTTCCTCAATTTTTCAATATCATCTTGATTATTATTGTTGTTATTCATCATCATTGATTCACCTGGTGAACTTGAACTTGAACTTGATATTGATTTAATTGATGATAATAATTTCCTTTTTTTAGTAATATCATTCTCTACATCTTCATTAAACTTCTCATCCTCTAATTCTTCCTTTACACCAACATTCACATTCCCTTGTACATTTATATCACTACCACCATCATCAATTTCCCTTGATTCAACTAATTTTTGAACTTGAATTGATCTGAATTTAGCTGGATACTCACATTGAAGATCTTTAACGCGACATCTATTACAAATTGGATATAATTTATTACATTTAACTTTCTTTCTCCTACATTCAATACATGATATTGGAAATACAGTTTGTGTCTGCATACCTGTAGTAATCACCTTCCCTAATCTAACCTTACCACAAATAACAAAACTCGGAGATTATAAATTCAATAAAGCATTATGGGGAAATTTTAAAATCCATTCTCACTTTACTTGTTCTTTCTTCTGACTCCGATTTCTATTTTTCTATCAACAGAAAAAGGCGGGGATTATTTTTCATCTTTTTATCATCTTTTTTCGCTTAAATTTGTTGAATTTTGTGGGTGAATAATTTAAAGTTTATAATTTGTAATTTACAGTTTAATAAGTTATTTATAATATTGTCATTGTATTGTAGTGAATTGGTATATGTCAGTTCCATAAATCAATTAACTAATGAAGTAAAAAAAAAAAAAAACACATAACTTGTAACCAAAATTCAAAGAAAAACAAACAGTGAGTGCAGTGGGGTTCGAACCCACGCCTCTTACGAGACCAGCACCTGAAGCTGACGTCTTAGACCACTCGACCATACACCCTGTTTAGCCTTAAATATTCACCTTTTCGTGTCTCGTTTTATTAGTTAATGGTCACGTGACTGCAAAAAAATATCAAACTTTGAGGATTTTGAGGGGTAAGTGTCCCTTTACAGGGTTTTGTTATACTTCAGAGTCACTACGATTCTCTCTAATACTCCAGAATCATTCTATGACTCTCTCTAATACTTCAATGAATTTTTTTTCTCGTAAGAGGTTTTTTTTACTACTAAGGTTCGTTCATCTACACTCTACTTATTTATTCCATAGGTTTTTGGTTTTTTAGTGGGTTTACTAATTACACGATCCGAGGTTCAAAAAATGATTTGTTTTATCATATAGTTCGTAAGCGTATTTTACAAAAAGTAAAAAAGTAATAATGTAATCAAAGTGTCTTTTTATTTATATAGGTATATAAACAACTACTCAATTCAAATAAGCATGTTGTGGAATTTGAGATTTTGAATTATTAAAAGCTTGTAATGAAATATCTAAATTCCAATTTGATTGTTCAGCTAACATAAAACCAAATTCAAAATTCAACTTGGTTTCTTGTATAATTTTCAATAATAATAATTTTTGTTCTTGATTTAATCTTGTTTGTAATTCTTGTGGTATTGAAGATAATGTTATTTGTTGTTGTTGTTGTTGTTGTTGTGTGGTAGGAGTAGTACCATTTATGGGTATTGTTGGTGGTGGTGTTTGTGTTTGCGTAAGTGGCTGGGTTGGGAGTAATTTAGATTCTATAAATGCAGAATTTCCAGCATACCCTTTTAATAATAACATATCTGAAGCTATTATAAAATTTCCACTTGGACCAGGTACAACTATGAAAATTCTATCAAATGATCTTTTCTCTAAATTACCTACAGTTGAAGGTAAATGTGATTGTCTATTACGATAATGTCCTTTTGCTTGCGGTTGTTGTTGTTGTCCTTGTCCTTGTTGTTGTTGTTGATAATTATCAGATTGAGCAGTTTCTTCGAATTCACCATGTAATACGATTTGCATACCACCTAATACTGCAAATGACCAAACTTCCATTGAGAAATTTTCTGGATGATTTATTAAATCATGATTTGTCTTTGGTAAATTCTGGAATAAATTTCCAATTTCATTTGGACCAGTTGTTAATTTTGACATCTTAGTCTTTAAGCCTGATAATTTTGTTAAATTTCTTGAATTTGATATATAATTACCCCATACCGTTGAATGTGTTGCATGTGATGTGATTGTATGAGATGTAGTATGTGAATTAATTGGTGGATCAACAATATGAGAAGCATCAAAATGATAAGAAAATTGAGATTCATTTGTATATAATTGTAATAAATCTAATCTTGAATTATCCCATAGATTCAAGAAAGTTGATATAAAACTAGTTGCAGTCTTCTGTAAATCTTCATTTTCGAAAAACATTTGCTTTTTAGGTATTGGGAATTTTAAAATTTGATTCATCTTATCTTCATTTCTTATCTTTTCACCATTGATTATAACTAACCTGGGGAATATTTTAATTATATTAATCATAGTTTGCTTTGTTGAATTAATAAGTATTGGGTTTTCATTTATCAATAATTCTCTAAGATTATTGAATCTATTCTTACATCTTTCAAAAAAATCAATCTTTGTGATATTATTATTAATCAATGATAAATTTTTCAAATTAGGGAAAGTTAAACCTAGTTCCAAAATATTTTTAGATTGTGATAATTCACCAAATCCATTGTTGGCTAAATTTATAGAATCAACTTCTAATTTTAATTGTATTGTTAATTTCATCAAAGCTGGGAAAATCTTAGATGATGTTGATGATGTTGATAATAAACCATTTGAAATTAATAATTGATCTTGATAAATATTACTTAAATCTAATAATTTTAAATTTGGATCGTATCTATTTTTCAAAAAAGTTTTCAATAATTCAATTGTGGAAGTAACATTATTTGTATTATTATTTGATATACCAGTATCATCAATTATTTTAAATTTCAATGCATTACCTGCAAATCTTACACCATTGTATTGAACCAATAAGTCCGCTTCTTTCTTAGACCTTACAGCAGCAGTCATAGTACCATTCATTTGATTAATAGAAGGATTAGTCAAGATAATTTTATATTTTCTTGATATAAAATTAATCAAATCAGTTTCTGTTGCATTATTCCAACCTTGAATTTCAATAATAACTGAATTTTGACTCTGATAATCATGAGCTCTGGCTAGTGTTGATTGAGCATTGTTATACGTGTTCTGGTATCCATTACCTCTTCCTCTGCCTCTATACATGATGATGATAGTTGAAGGAAAAACAAGAAAAAAAAAATTCAAAGAAAAGTATCTACATTATAACAGACAACTAAATTTAATATACTTTACTTACTTTTTTAACTAAAAACTTTTGCACAACGCGTGCTCATAACTGGTGTGTGGTGGGTCTGACTATTTTAATGGTAGTAGTTGTTATCATAATATATACTGTATATTAATTGATTAATAAAAGGTATATTGAATCAATAAATAAATAAGGTGTATTGAGTATAAAGTAAGGACAATCAGTATCTATGATCATATACTTTATTATCCTTACCATCAACCAAACCTAAAGTCTTTGCAGTTAAATGAGATCTATTTTTAACAAAAGGAGCACCTAATTCATCTAATTTAGAATCAATATCTTCATTATCTTTTAAGTTCTCTTTCAAGTGTTCTTTTATTATAAACATCTTGTAATGTTCAATTTTATGTCTTCTACATTCCATATAATCGTGTCTGAAAATATCACAAATTCTATTATCATCAGTTTTAGCATTTGTTGCACATTCAACTAGTTTTTGAAAATCGGCAAAACATCTATTTGGTCCTCCACTACGGGAGATTAATGGTGTTGCCATGTTATGTTATTTAATTAACCTAATAACAACCAGTAATAAAATAGTAAAGTAAAGTAATAAAATAAAATAAAATAAAATAAAACCAATTACTCCACTTTTAGAGCAGAGCTTCCGTAAAATATATTTTTGGTAATTTACTAAAATCACCCTTACACCTTTTGTACTTAGAGATAATTTTTATCATTTATGACGGACGGCCAATAAATATAGTAAAGTAAGGTTCTTATAGCTCTTATAGACGTTACGTTGTAATAAGTAATAATGTCCGCATTATTAGAAGAATTGAGAGGAAGGTCTCATACGAAGACCAAACCATCGAGATGGTCGAGTTGTTCTTCGACGGAAACAGTTGTTTTAAACAAGAAATCAATACCTACTAAAATTACAAAAGCATTAACAAGTGAACAAATTGATCAATTTAGTTTATTAATACGTATTGAAGAGATAAGTGATAAATTAGAGAGTAACGATGAACATTCAATTGTTCCACCAGATCATGAAAGATCTCCATCACCACCACCTGTATATGATCAAGAAGGTAAAAGGACAAATACTAGGTTTAATAGGTATAAATTAAATTTAGAAAATGAAAGAAATAAATTGATTTTAAATTGTATTCAAAATATTCCAAATTATACACCACCTTCAAATTTCAAGAAAAATTTTAAAACACAACATAAATTATATATCCCAATAAAGAAATATCCCGATATAAATTTTATTGGATTATTATTAGGACCAAGAGGAAATACATTAAGATCAATGCAAGAAGAAAGTGGAGCTAGAATTGCAATTAGAGGTAAAGGATCAGTTAAAGAAGGTAAAAATAGTAATAATAGTAACAATAGTAACAATACAAATAATAGTACATTACCATCAGATTTAACACTTAATGATGAATTACATTGTTTAATTATATCAGAATCACAGGAAAAGATAAGTAAAGCTATTAAATTATGTCAACAGGTGATTGATAGAGCTATAAATACACCAATGGGACAATTTGATTTTAAAAGAGAACAATTAAAAGAATTGGCTATTTTAAATGGTACTTTAAGAACAGAAGAAGATAGAATTTGTTCAAATTGTGGTGAAAAAGGACATAAGAGATTTGATTGTCCTATTGTTTTAAAGAGACAAAAAGAGTATATGAATTCAATTATTTGCCATATTTGTGGATTATCAGGTCATTTAGCCAGAGATTGTAAGAGTAATTATGGAAATAATACCCATAACAGACAAAATATAGATAATCAATTGGATGAGATGTTAGATAATATAGATACTTCAAGAAAGAGGCAATTACCATTCCCATTACCATTACCACAACCTTTACAATCATCTTCATATAATACATCAAGAAATCCATTTGAAAACAAAAGACAAAGGCAAAGACAAGAATTAAGTTTACCACCTGGATTGAATAAACCAAGTACCATTAATCCAATTGCTCAGTTACAAACACCTCCTGGTAGTTTATCATTACCACCACCACCACCTCCATCTGGTCACATACCACCTCCTCCTCCTCCTCCTTCCTCTCACTTACCACCACCACCACCACCACCTGGTCTATTACAACATAACACCACAACCACTAATACAACAACTAAACCACCCCCTCCTCCACCTCCACCTCCGGGACTCAAAACAAGACAACCCGGCGCACCCCCTGCCACTGCACCCCCTAAATAACCAAACCCTATGTAAAATAAGTAACTAAAACCGAGTAACTAACTTGAAGTTGACTAAAAACACTCCACTAAAATTCCCCACAATCACAGCCACTAATTAACAAAACTAAAAAAAAATCTCCACGTGAAAATGAAATAGGCTAAAGAGCAATTATCACAAGATCAAGATTAATTTTCCCTCCTTATATAAATAGATTTACAAATCTCCTCTTTCCATTTGTTTTGTTTGATACATAGTTTCCTTTTCTTTTCTTAATTAATGAACGCGTTTTTTGATATATCAATTTAACAATAACAATGACAATTGATTCACTTGTTGAACATCCAACATTGACAAAATTACTCAAATTTGTTGATAATTCAAATGGTAGAGAAAAATTACTTAGATTATTGCAGTATCTTATCAGGTTTGTTAATTATCATATAAGTCAAAAGACAAATATTTCAATTAATTCCGTTCAATTATTGAATAATTTACAAAGTCTTGTTAATTTAAGTAGAAAACCATTAAGGACTTTCAAAAATATTGGGTTTTTCAAACAATTTGTTAAATTATATCAAAATGAATTGATAAAAGATTCAGTTTTCAAAGATTTAAAATTATTAGAATTATTAAATTATTCAATTTATTTTTCATTGGATTCAATTCAATGGTTAAAACAATTAGGTATTTTGAAAAATAAACAAGGTAAATTTGTATTGAAGCTTGATAAATATTGTAGTTTCTTTTGGTTTTTAGCTTTAAGTTTCGCTATATTGAATAATTTAAGAAATTTAAGTATTCAATATAGACAAAGAAAGGAATTGATTAAATCTGGTAGTGACACTACTACTACTACAGAAAAGGATCCATTGGATAACGATGATAAATTAATAAAAGAAAATCAATTGTTATTATTCAAGACAAAACGTGAATTTATTAAAAATTTATTAGATTTAATTATTGCTTCAAATGGTTGGCAATTAATTAATGTAAATAATGGTATTGTTGGTTTAAGTGGTGTAATTACTTCAATTATTGGTATTCAAGATTTATGGAATTGATTTATGTATATATATACATAATAGTTAGTTAGTCAATAATAGGTTTATTTCTAAACTGTTTTTTATTCTTGAGATATTTCTTATCCTGTAATCTTTTAGTATTAGATATTTCATTTATTTTCTTCCATTTATTATCATTTAATTCAATTTTATCCTTATCGTATTTCAACAATTCATAATATTTCCCATATTTTTTAATATTTTCAATCAATTTAAACAAACAATCGTCTAAATTTTTCTGTTGTTCTCTGTTTAAATCACTTTGAATTACAATATTACCATTCTTAGTATAATACGGGAACTTATCAATATGTTTCATAATATTATCAAATAAATACTCATCTACAACCAAACCACGTAACCTCATAAAATTCTCTTGAGTTATTCGTAAAGTTACTTTACTACTCACTTTATTAACCTTTTGTCCACCAGGTCCACTAGCCCTGGAATAATTAACATCAATTATTGAATGCGTGGTCTTTATCAATTGTCTTATATTATGAATTGTTAATTTATCCATTACGTTTTTAATACACTTTTTTCTAATCTCTTCAATTGATTTCTCATTTTGACTATAGTTTCGTATATATCTTAGTATTATTTGTCTGTTTATATACCGTATCATCATTACCTTATACCATATACCATATACCATATACCATACACCATACACTTACTTACCTAACCTAACCTAACCTAACCTAACTTTATACTCACTCTACTATACTAAATTTATGTAGATGATTCATTCCGACGCGTCGACAAGAGAAAGACGGGCTCAAAAACTCCCGGGGAAATGATGATAAAAAAATGACCCATTATTGGTAATTTGGCTGGTTGCAATGTATGTTGTTTTTATTTTTATGATTACTTTTTTATTATAACAATTAATTGATAAGTGGAAGTAATACAATTGATACAATTGATACAATCAATCATAATCAACTAATACACAAATGTTCAGAGTTCCAAAGTTAACCAATTCAATTAACAGATTTGTTTCAAATAGATTCATATCAACAACTATTCCAAAGGCAATTCCATTATTTGAAAAATCACCAGCAAATAAAATCGATTTATCAAAAGAATTAAATGGTAATAATACAATTATATTAGGTGTACCAGGTGCTTATTCTGGTCTTTGTACAGATCAATATATTCCATCATATATTAAAAATTATTCAAAATTTGTATCAAAAGGTTATTCTAAAATTGTTGTTATTTCCGTGAATGATGTTTTCGTAATGAATGCTTGGAAAAATACATTTAATGGTTTGAATTCAAATATTGAATTCTTTGCTGATCCAACTGGTGAATTCACTAAAGAATTAGATTTATTATTTGATGCTACTCCTTTCTTTGGTAATTTTAGATCCAAGAGATACGCTTTAGTAGTTGATAATGATGGTGAAATTATTAAATCATTTGTTGAACCTGATAATACTCCTGTTACAATTACAAATGCTGAAAATGTTTTATCTGAATTAGAAGGTTTAGATTAGATTAGTTTAGTTTAGTTTAATTAACTTTATTTAATATATATATATATATATAAAACAAAATTAATATGTTGTAATTATTCTTATGGTCGATCGACGTAATGAACGTCAAAGAAAAATCTGGAGGTAGCCTGCCTATTATTTATTTGCCTTAATGTAGTTATGATATTTTAAATGAATGGTTATATTTTTTTTGTAGTAATACTTCAAGTGATAAGTAAATAATAAGATGGCGCAAGATCCTGTATTACTTCAGCGACAACAAGAAGCACAACAACAACAACAACAACAACAACAACAACAAGTTCAAGCAACAGAGATATATAAGAAAGCATTAACTTTCAATGTTATTGCAAAATATGATCCTTTAATTAATCAATTACTTCATGTTAATTCATACTGTGTTGTTTATAAATTCGATATTGATTCAAATGATTGGATTAAATTAGACTACCAAGGTCCTCTTGGTATTTACTCTAGGAGTGTTAGTTCAAATGATTCTGGTAGTTATACATACAGAGATGTATTAGAAGATGATAAATTGTACGATCATGGATTGATAATACTTAATCGTAATAAACCATTGAATTTCTCAATTGGTTTGATTAATTCAAAGAAGTTGAAAGATGATGATTCAGAGGAATCAAATGATGGGAAGATTATAATTGAACAGAATGGGGATTTGATTATTATCAAGACATTGGATAATCAAACTTTTGGTATTTGGGTATTTGATCAAAATGATAGAGATTATATTTATAAAATTTTAAAATATTGTATTGATTAACTTAACTTAACTTATATAATTTAACTAATTATTAATATTATTATTATCAGGTTTTTTTTTTTTATATGTGGCTCTTTTCTTCTTTGGTGGTTCTTCTAATTGACCAGGCAAAGTTTTACCACTAATATTAGCATGTCCAGGTAATGTCTTTCCTGCAACACCTTGATGCTGTGGAGGTATTACTTTTTGTCCTCCTGTTTGTCCTGTAGCTTGACCCCCCGCTGCTGCTTGTGCTGCTGCTGCTGCTTGTGCTTGTGCTGCTAATTGTTTTTTAGTAGGTTTACGTGGTTTCTTTGGTGTTTTCTTTGTTTCTGAACCAGATGTATTATTTCCATTGATAAACCCATTCTTACCGTCTGCATTGGTAGTAGGAGTGTTATTATTACCAATGTTATTATTATTATTATTACTACTACTATCAGATCTTGGATTTGGAAATTGAGCAGCAACAGCAGCAGCCATTTGTTCTTTTTGTCTTTGATTCATTATTCTTTCTTTATTAATCAATGCCCTTTGTTGTTGAGTCATACCTAATAAATTATTATTATTAGTTGTAGTATTATTGAAATTATTATTAATCATCATTCCATTTGAACTATTTGAAAAATCAAATGAATTATTATTATTATTGTTTAAATTATTACCATTTTGTTGATTAATGGAATTACCTAAATTAGCTTGTTTGTTTAAATTTTCAAATTTTCTTCTCCACATTTCAATTATTCTTAACCTTTGAAATTGTCCACCTGATTCAGTTTCATTAACTTGATCATTTATATTCGAATTGTTATTATATTTAGCTGATAAAATATTCATTATTCTTTCGTATTTAGAATCATGATGTGGTAAATCTTCGTGTAATTTCCTATACTCTATATTATCAATATTGATATCTTCTCCTCTTGAATCTGATCTATGTGGGAATATAAATTTATCACTTGATTCATCATATTTGGGTTCAACAATCTCTAAACTTGGTCTGATTAATGGATCTAATAAAAATGGATTCAAAATTGGTTGTAAATTAATATTACGATTTGTACTAGTTAATATCTCTCCTTCAAAAGTTATTGCAAAATGGTCAAGAAATTGTTGTGAATCTGATTGATATGATAAATCATCATATTGTGATAATTGTGTTGATCTAAGAATTGTTCTATACTCTTTTGGTTGTGTCTTTTTAACTTCTTCTGTCTTGACTGTAGTGGTAGCTATGCCTGCATTAGCACCAGTACCTGTTGCATTCGCAGTAGGTGATGTGGATGCGGGTACTTCCCCTGTAGTAGTAGTTGGAGTAGTTGTATTACCTACCGTCTCGGTATTTTTTGAATCTTCGGTCTTAGTTGCAGGTATACTATTTTCAGCAGGTTGATTAGTACTATTATTACTATCACTAACCATAAATCTATGATCCAATACTTTTAAAATCAAATTACCATCGTATAACCTTATTCCACCATCTTTAATAACTTCAACAAATGCTTCAGGTATTTCACCTTTTGCAACATACTCTAAAAATTGTTTAACAATTGTAGAGTTTTTTGGTATTACAGAATCTTGATTTCCAAATCTATAATGATTTTCATGAATATGAAATTCTAAAGAAGCTGGTACATTTTCAAATTTTTTTAATAATTCTTCATTACTTTCATAATAAACTTGAGTTTTGGCTTTTTTACGATACTGTTGTATCATAAGCATTCTCTTTTGTTCAGGCGTTAATTTTTTATACCTTTCTATTTGTTCAGGTGTCATACCTGATTGTTGTAACCTCTGTTGTTGCTGTTGTAAATATATCTGTTGTTGTTGTGTTAATTGTCTACCTCCTTGTTGTGAACTAACACCTGCTTGACCTGTTTGACCTGCTTGAGCTTGTCGCTGTTGTTGTAAAATCGCTTGTTGAGCCTTATGTGCTTGTTGAATCTGTTGTTGTTGTTGTGGAGTTAAATTACTTCCGTTATTATTAACCAATGAATTCTTATTAAGGTTATTATTCACCTGTTGTGGTCCACGTTGTTGTCCACCATTTACACTAACACCAACACTGCCATTTTCAGAACTACTACTGTTATTATTATTATTATTCACTCTATTACCACCGGGCACACTTTTATGACCAACGGGGTACGTGGGAAGTTGACTATTACTACTATTCATTTGTGGCTTCTACTCTATTGTTTATCTTGATCTATCTATTTCTATTTCTATCAACAGCACTCGATTCTTAAATGTGGGAGGTTTTTTTTTATATTATTATCAGTTTGATTATTATTTCTGAGCGATCGATTGATTGATTGATTGATTGATTGATGCAATGTAACTCGAATACCAGAATTACTTTAGAATAGGTACGCTAACTTTGATTATATCAAATGAACACTTTCAACGTAAATTATTTAAACAGTATCTGATATACGAACTTTACTTTATTGTTTAACGAGACTCTAGTATCGTCTTTTTGAAACTTTTGTCTTTTCGTCGATTATGCAAACGACGCGTCTGTTTGAACGTGTCTATTACATTTCTTAGTGTTGTTGGTTTTTAATAGTAAAACTGAATATATTACTAATTACTAATTACTTATTACTTATTACTTATTACAAAACTGTTAACTAACTTCCTGATTTTTTTCTGTGTTTCCTGTGTTTTTGGTATGTTTGTTTGTTTGTTTGTTTGTCTGATTTTCCATCGATTTTTTTGTTTTAAAAAAGAGTAAGTGAACTAATTGCTTCTCCATCAATCATAATCTCAAAGATACATCTACCATGACTTTGTAATTTACTTAATCCCCAAGTAGAAGCCTTATCGATTCCTGAAATTGCCGTTGATGAGGATCTAGATGAAGATCTGGATTCTGTCATAGATGTTGAGGAATTAGATGTTTGTGGTGTACTGTTAGTATCAACTGAAGCAGCAGCTGGAACCGTTGTTGTTGGAACAACTCTTGAATCTAATTCATCTTCAAAATCAATGAATTCAAAATTATTACATGAACTTGTATTCATCTTTGAATGTAAAGAGTCTTGATTTGAATAAAATCCTGAATTAAAATCATCATTTGAATCAATACTTAATTCATAATCCCTTCTGTTTAAAAACATTGGTTGACTTCCCTTTTCAAATAAAAAATCAATAGTATTTAAACTTGTATTTGATACAAATTTCCTACTTCCAGTAGAGTAAAATACAAACAATAATCTTTCATATTTCATAAAATCTAATGAATTGACCAAGTTATTATGACATATTATTTTAGATATAACTGGACTTCCTCTTTCGGTATCTTCGTCATCATCATCAGAGTCAAGATCTAAATCGTAAACAATATCTAATCCCAATCTGAAATAATTATGTATTTTAACTATGGTGTTATTATTTTTGTTGTTGTCAACCTTATCATTAGATTTGGTATTAGTACCATCAGTATCACCACCGCTATTACCACTACCGTGAATCATAATCTTAGAATCAACTAACTTATTCAATATATCATCAGGTTGACCCAAAGTCGTTACTATATCTTGCATTGTAGTCTTACCAATTATAATCTTGAATTGTTCAAGATTTCTAGGATGTTTTGCAAAATGTACAGTAATCAACCCTAATGACATTGCAATTTCACAATATTCAATTATTACCCTTTGTAAGTCTAGATTAGTACAATTTTTCAAATACCCAATTAGTTTCTTATGCTCTTTACTGACTTCATTAGTCTTAGAACTTGATAGAAGAAAATAATCAGTTGCTTTCAAAGTATGTAATGATTTAATTGGAACAATCGCGTCTTCTCTTGATGAACCTTTGAATATTATAAATGAAGTACAATTGATATTTGAAACTTGATAATTGTCCATTATAGGTATTAACATCTCAGGTTGTTCAATATGATTAGCCATTTTTTTGCTCAAACTTTGTGGTAATTCAAATTTAAAACAAATTCCAGGGTATGATAAAAGATAACTATCTAATTCATTCTTGAATTCTCCGGGATATGTAGGACCAAAAAACTTATTATAAATTGATTTAAAATTTGGTATCCTGGTTGAATTACCATTCACTAATTCTCTATGATAAACATATTTACAACTTTTCCAATTGTTGACTTCGATAAGGATCAATTTCTGACATATTGGTTCAAAAGTTAATCTGATACTCAAATTGATTATCTCAATTGTCAATGGAGCGTGGTTCATATTATTCTCTGAATATATGAACTTCAAATCATTGATATTATTAGCCTTTAGTAAATTGACCATCTGAAACATTGTCGTTCCCAGCCCTGTAAATTCAATAAAAGTTAGTTAGTTAGCTAATTTTCATAAACAAAATAAAAATCAATAGCAAATTGCATTTAATTTCGTTATCTTATCTTATCTTATCTGGGGGAATCAAAAGATAATGTGTACATACTAATAAAGCCGATTCCTTCGGAGGGCTTGATCTCAAAAACACGTAATCCAAAGTCCATTGTGTACTGTTCAAGATTACCCAATTGTCCTGTGTCTTAGTGTCCCAGTATTATTCGATCAATAACAGCAGTTTAATCGACAACACAACAATAACAATAACAACAGCAGCAGCAGCAGGCAAAGAGTAATTTACAAAAACTGCCGCCGCGAGGTCTCACCTAATTTTTTATTTTTATATTTTTATGCTTTGGTGATGTGATAAGGATATGTTATTTGGTGGGTGTGTTAGTGTGTTAGTACTCTTTAATAGTCACTGGTGTTAGCTAATATAGATATAGACAGCTAAAGAGGGTTATTAACTTAACAATATGTCACAACGTAGAATAATACATCAACCTTCAGTACTCTCCTTACACAGCTCAGTGGCTCCACTTCATCCAAACAAATTAGCAGATCTTAAACTTGTTCTCCTGGGTGAATCAGCAGTGGGGAAATCTTCACTTGTTCAAAGGTTTAATACAGATTCATTTGATAAGAACAAAGAGAGTACTATAGGTGCTGCTTTCATTACTAAAAAAGTCTTTGTTAACGATTCACAAAATGAAGATATTGTGAAGCAGATAAATTTCCAAATTTGGGATACTGCAGGTCAAGAAAGGTATAAGTCATTAACACCAATGTATTATCGTAATTCACAAATAGCTATGGTTGTCTTTGATCTTAGTGATTATTCAAGTTTCCAAAAAGCTGAGTATTGGATAAATGAATTAAAGATGTATATTAGTGATACTACAACTGAAAATGGGAATATAATCCCATTGAGAATATTGTTAGTTGGTAATAAATCTGATTTACTTAATGGTGAAATATGTAAATTTCAAGACCAAATAGATCAGTTTTTAGATGAGAATAAATTGAGTTATTTCAAGACAAGTTGTAAAAAAGGTGATGGTATAGATGAAATTTTTCAAGATATAATTGATAATTTAAATGAGAATTTATTCACCGATATAAACGATTTGAATGATGATGTGTTGGATAAGAAGAGGAAAAATGGTGTTAATTTAGTCGATCTATCTGCTTTTAGTATGAATTCATCAGGATGTCAATGTTGAAAAAACTATTTGCTTTATTTATTTACCTTATTTATTTACTTTATGTACAGTTGTATATTAACCTTTTAATCCTTATATAATTTGATGGTATATTAATTTCACTTCACGTATTCGAAAAGAAAAAATAATGAATGAACAAGAAAACAAGCAACCCTAGTTCAGTTATCAATACTTTATATATGTGTTTATCAGTATTGGTGAATGATAGACTACCTATAAGGAAAGCATTAAGATAATTAATCAAATCGTGAAAATTATTCAATTTGTAAATTATAACAGATAACAAATATCCCAATATCATTAAAATATATTTATTCCTTTCATAATTCGATTCTTGTTTCAACCCTTGGGTTAAACTTTTTATTTCATTGTCGATACCATTGGTCTCCTCGAACTTCTCCTCCTCCCCATTGCCCAGTTGCACTAGGATGTTATCCAAGATAATAGCAACTTCTTCACATGTAGGTCTTGAATCAGGATTTTCACTAGTCATCAGTTCAATCAAGTCGATCCAGGAGGTCAATAACTTATCCGGTTCATTCGCATCTGAATATGGACGTATTTTATAGATATTTTTGAATAAACCTTCTTTATTTTGACTTTCATGTCTTATAGTCACTGGAGAATTGGATGAATATGGGAGTTTACCAAAACATAAATAATAAAGTATCATACCCAATGAATAAATATCTGATTTTGTACTGAATTCAATATTTATATTGTACAATTCAGGCGCTAAAAACTCAATCGTACCAGTTGAACCAGTAGAACTTCTCTTCATACCTTCCATTACACCTTCACCAAAATCACTAACTACAACTGTTGGTATTTTATCAAATTCTTCAACTGATTTGATTGGGGTTGAATATTTCAATTCAGATGAAAATTCTTGTTTGAATAAACAATTTGATGGTTTCAAATCTCGATGTAAGATATGTGATCTATGTAAATATAATACCCCTAAAACTATATCTCTGAATATTTTGAAAATTTCATAATTGTTTAAAAGTCTCTTTTGTCTTAATAAACCTCTATTATTTATAAAATTTTGCATCTTCTTCTTCATCCTTCTATATTTCTTTTCTTCTTGTAAATCCATTTTAGGATTCAATAATTCATCAACTAGTTCTTCAACGGTACCTCCATCGCAGTATTCGAATAAGATAAATACACATGGAACTTTTGGTCCAAAATCAGAGACTTGATCTATCTCTAACCAAACATGGTTATACTTGATTAAATTATTAAGTCCATTCTCTATACCTCCTCCAATGATTGATATTGAAGATCTTCTTCTATTAGCTGAAGAATCACTCAAGAATGTTGTTGATTCTGTCAATTGATACAATAATTTGACCTCTTGTAAAATTGTCTCAAGATTAGAAAGATGATTCCCAATAGCTATTTTCTTTAATGCAAATATACCAAGAGGTAAATCATGCAAAACATGTTCAACTTTCAAGACTTTACCATTAGATCCATTACCCAAGACTCTCAACCTTTTGAAAAATTTATTAAAATAACCCTGTGTAAATAAATTAGGAGGTAAATCCCCAAGTAATAAATTCATATCGCCTGAACTTTCTTCCTGTTGATCTATTTCTGAATTAGTAGTTATTGATTCTACTACACTATCAATAGAAACCCCACTTTCAACAATACCGTTATCCTCCAAATAATAATCCTTTTCCCATGATAAAGTCCTATTCTCATCCGAAGATGTGAGCATTCTCCGACTACGTTTTATCAATTGTAACAATTTCTCCTGATCTTTATTTTCATATTCAGATTCAGCTAAAACTTTGAAATAGTCATAACTCATAAACTCACCAACGTTATTACCACTATTATTCATTTCATCACCGTGTATAATATCACTCGTTTTCTTTGATTTGTCTGAACTATCAGTCTCACAATACCCGCAATTAGGACAAGGTCTAACGCCACCGCCATTATTGATCCTACTTTTTGAAGTATCATCATCATTTCCAATTGAATTCAAATCGGGAAACTCTTTGAAATAAAACTCTGAATTAACAATATCAATTGAATTTGTATCCTTATTGTATAAAACCACTGATTTTTGTTGCAAGTTCCGACTAATTCCATTGATAATCCAGTTAGTAAAAATCATGTACCTGAAATCTTAAATGATCTGATAATTATACTTACAGTACAATAGAACCATCCGGATCCTCGTCATCGAGACTCTGAGGTCCACCTCTATGGTATCTTACAACTGACATATCACAGTCTTATATGTAAACCTATCAATTATTCCTTCAAAAAAGAGATCAACCTTATAGATCAGTAAAACCATCTGCTGATTGTAAAGGAAGCTTCATAAATAGAATTAGAAGACTTCCCCGGACTTTTCCTTTGGTAACGTCGATCGCCGTTTTAAAAATGAATCGACGCTTCCCGATGCGTCGATCCTGAGTTACTCGCAAAGGGGAAAGGAACAACATGGCTGGGCCACATTCAGTTTATCGGTTTATCCGTTATAGAGGAATATATGATATATTTGTGTAATAGAGTTCTGTTGATTAATCAATCAATTATCAATTATTAAAATGGATGACTGGAGAAGAATAGACATTGATCAGTATGATCCAGAATATCAATTTGAGAAAGAACCATTAGGTTATCCATCTTTAACCCATGAACAATTACAACCATTAATTTCATCAATTAGATCATATATATCAAAAGGTTCCACAGGTGAAGGATTGAAAGAAGCTATAAGTAGTCCTCCATATGGCTCATCTGATGAAGTCAAGAAGACTTTCTTAGTCACAGTTTTGGAATTATTGACAAGTGTATCTCAATCTGATATACCTAATATTTTAAAGACTTTGAATCAAGATGAATTAGATACATTGATTAAGATTATTTATGGTTGTATGAAATTAAAAGAAGGTCAGAAACAAGGTGGAAGTTTGTTAGCCTGGTATGATAAGACCGTTGCTATTACCGGTACAGGCGCCATTGTTAGATATCTTAGTGATGTAAGAACTTTGTAATGGGTTATCTCAACTAGTTGTTAACTGAGTACTATAGCACATATTTTATGTAGAATTACAAGAAACATATATATATATATATTAAATGAAAATCAATATGAATTATTTCATTGAGTAAGATTGATTATTTATGACTATTTATTATTATTTTTTATTTTTACTTATTCAGTAATCATCTTCAGAGTCTTCATTAGCTGATACTTTTCTTAATCTTCTCTTACCTCTTCTTGGAGAAATACTAGCTGATCTGGTAGGTTTTATCAACGAAGCTTCAGGTTCACGTACAGGAGGTGAAGATAAGATATTCAATGATGAATTCTTACTCATTTTCATAGGTGTATATTTCAAACCTGGTGTTGTTGATAATGCTGGTAAATTATTTGACTGATCTTTCTCAATCGTTGTGATACTTGGTTGAGTTGAAGGTGTAGCAACAGTGTTTTCTTTTGTTGTTGTATCGACAAATGGATCTCCTGGAATCATGACATGGGAAACCGTGCTGACTTTCCTCTTTTTAGCCTTTTGTTTAGCAGGAGATTTAGTTGATGATTTGGCTGGTGATTTAGCATTTGATTTAGAAGGTGATTTAGATGGTGATTTTGAGGGTGATTTTGAAGCTTTTCTGGAAGAAGGAGCAGGGATATTGACTGGGTCAGGATCTTCAAATATTTCAAAGGCTTCTTTTGTAACTGATGGTTGTGGTGGTGCAATTATGGTATCATTGATCAAAGGAGGAAGTGAAGTTTCTCTTGATTTTTTCTGAGATGATTTATTATTCTCTTTAAGATTTTCCAATTCTTCTTCAAGTTTCGTATTACAAAGTCTAAGAGAATTTGTTGAGGCTTCATAATATTTGATCTTGTTCTTCGTCTCTTCGGATTTTGATTTCTCAAAATCTAATTCAGCCTTCAATTCATCGATTTGGTTACGCAACCATTGGATTTCATCGGAGTTGTCAAGCAATTGGTTTGAACTTTCAGATAATTTGTGCTTCAATGATGTCAATTCCTTCTGTAATCTATCTGAATCAGCAGATGAACTTTGTTTTATGGTATCTAATTCATTTTCCTTTGCAACAATTTGTTGTTGTAAGTCGTTCAATTGAGTTTGTGAAACATCAACCTTATTCGATAATTCAATATTAGTGGAACTCAACTTGTTCACTTGTTCCTTTTCAATTTGTAATTCTTTTCTTAATTGAACAATTTCTTTATGCTGACTGGTTAATTTATTTGTGCAATTTCCATATTCTAAATTCAAACTCAAGTATTTCTCATTCATTGAACTCAACTCATTTGACAAATTATCAACCTCAGCTGTGAATCTCTTTTTGTCTAGTTTCAATTCGTTTGTAAATTCATCCAAAGAGGCTAATTTATTGTTTAATTCGTCAATTCTTTCTTCATCTCTTGTCTTTTCATCTAAAAGTAATGATCTTTCTGTTTCAATTTCGTTTATCTTTGACAAATGCTGTTCTATATCTTTAGTCAAAGTCTCTTGTTTAGCTTCAAGTTCTAATTCTCTTAGCTTCTTATTTTCCAATTCCAATTTCAATTGTTCATTCTCTTTTTCCATTTTGGAATAAGTCTCGTTCATGATCAATCTTCCCGGCATTGAAATTGATCTCTTTGGAACAATAGAGAATTTAGATACTCTATCTGATCTCTTAGGAGCTACAATAGTGCTTAGTCTTTTAGTGGTATGTGGTAGTAGTAATTTTTTGACTGGTTTAATGCTAGATGATGAGGAGGATGACGATGACGATGACGATGATGGAGCTCTGCTAACTGTTGTGTCACTCTTGCCGTTGAGAGCATTTAAGATGGGTAAAATTGATTTACAATCAGTGGAGACATCAACATTGAAAACCAAAGACATGAATTGATTTGAATTCAGATTATCATAGAATAACAATTTTGATAATTTATGTGATCTTATAGAAGACATTGAAAGTTGATTTGAATTCAATGATTTTAAATTCTTCTTCAATTCATTGGTTGATTTAATCTCCGATGGAGATAATTGAGTTTGTTGTTTGAAAGTAGCTAAATCAACAATTGATAATCTTGATTTAGTATATGAGTTGCTTGAAACGTTTGAAAATAAATTGATGTATATAAAGCAATGAGAACTGAAAGATCTTGAAGAAACGCTCAAATCTCTTGAACTCAAACCTTTTCTAATAAGGTTGATTCCTTCTTCTGGATGTCTGATATAGAATTGAGAAACATTTGATGGCTCGATTTTCTTATCCTTGTTATCAGCTGCAATCAAAGTCTTAGAGTCAAATGTACCTGGACTTAGTAAATCCCTCACTTGATCGTTTAAGACTTCAAACATTGTGATTGTGATTGCTGAATCACCTTCATTATTTGGTTTAAAACTCCCATTTTTCAATGTGTTCCCAATGCGACTTTTTAGAGTAGGAAATGGAGCATACCCTAGTTCATTGACTTTATCGACCAACTGATACATAATAGGATCAATTTGCAAAAGAGATCTATTATATTGCGGGAAACTTTTGACATCAATTCTTGGATTATATCTCTCACTGAAATTCAGAATCATTACATCCTGAGATTGTGTTCCTAGAAACTTTTGAGAGACCAAAGAACCAACAGACTCTTTCAAAGACCTACCTTCTTTAGTGGTTTCATAATCATTGTCAATCAGATGGAAATCAAATGGGATTTTGTCATTCAAAGGGGCATCAAATTTCATCAATTCATTATCCCCATTCACTAGTACTTTAGCACCAGACTCGAGAGGGGCAGAAGGTTTCAAGACTTTCAAATTCACCTCAACGTTCGAGGATCCCCCTGTCATTGTAATTGTATAATTCCTTGATCTGTTCAATTGGGTGAAATAGGCAACAGAAGGCACTTATACTAATAATACTCAAAAGAGAGAAAAAAAAAATGTAAACAATTGATGCATGCATGAAGTCAAAAATCAAAACAAACAAAAGGAGCTAATTTCAGATTGCGCGGAAAAATAAAAATAAAAATAAAAATAAAAAATAAAATGTGGAGTATTTACAATTTACTTTATGCTGTGTAATAAACTAGATCAAACAAAAAATCATAAAATCAATTCAAATACTATAAAGAAAGTATATATTAACAAGTTTATACTCTTTCTGAAACAGGTTCAATATTCCAAATATTTTCAGCATATTCTTCAATACATCTATCAGATGAAAAGAAACCCATATTAGCAACACTTAAAATGGTTTTCTTACACCATTCATCTTTTTTCTTAAATTCTAAATCAATAGTATGTTGAGATTTCAAATAACTTTCGAAATCAGCAGCTACTAAATAATAATCTCCATGATAAATAACACTATCGATTAAAGATTTGAATTCATCTGAATTACCGAATAAATTTGATTGAATTGCATCGAATACTCTTTGTAATGGTTCTGGAATATCAATTTTACCAATTTGACCATCATGTCTAATTTCTTCAACATCATCTGCTAAATTACCAAATAAAAAGATATTTTCTTCGCCGATTTCTCTTGTAATTTCAACATTAGCACCATCAACGGTACCAATGATTAAACCACCGTTAAGTACGAATTTCATATTTGAAGTACCTGAAGCTTCAGTACCAGCAGTGGAAATATGTTCAGAGATATCAGAAGCAGGACAAATGATTTCTGCTTTCGAAACACAATAATCTGGTATGAATACAACTTTTAATAAATCACCAATATCTGGATCTGAATTAACAACATCTGAAACTGAATTGACTAATTTAATTATCTTCTTAGCAGCATAATAACCTGGTGCTGATTTACCACCAATGATAACAACTTTTGGTTCCCATTTAGCAGCTCTTTCTTCCTTCGGAGTTTCTTTGATTGCTAAATAACGATAAATAACACCAAAAATGTTCATTTGTTGACGTTTATATTCATGGATACGTTTCACTTGAATATCAAATAGAACATTTGGATTAACATCGATATCAGTCAATGTCTTAATTAAATGGGCTAATTTCTTCTTGTTGTTTAATTTGATTTGACTCCATTTACTTTGGAATTCTTTATCATCGGCAAATTTTTCTAAACCTTTCAATTTTGTCAAATCACTCAAATAGTTATAATTACCGCCTAATTTTGAAGCGATTAATTCAGCTAATTCAGGATTAGCCTGTTTTAACCATCTTCTTGGTGTAATACCATTAGTAACATTTGTGAATTTCTCAGTTCCGTATATTTTAACAAAATCTTTGAAGATTGTCAATTTAATCAATTCAGAATGTAATTCAGCAACACCATTAACTTTATGAGACCCAATAATTGCTAAATTTGCCATTCTAATATTCTTAGGAGATGATTCTTCAATAACTGATACATTACTCAAGATATTACGATCAGATGGGAATTTTTTAGCAACCATTTGTAAAAATTGATAATTAATATCATAAATAATTTCCAAATGTCTTGGTAAAAGATTTGCAAATAAATCTAAAGGCCATTTTTCTAAAGCTTCTTGCATAACTGTATGATTAGTATAACCAAAAGTCTTTGTCACAATTGACCAAGCTTCATCCCATTCTAAACCTTCTAAATCAACAAGAATTCTTTGTAATTCAACAATTGCTAAAGTTGGATGTGTATCATTCAATTGAATAGCTACTAAATCTGGGAATTCTTTCCATTGTCTCTTAGTTTTAATAAATCTACGAACAATATCATGTAAAGAAGCAGAAACCCAAAAGTATTGTTGTTTCAATCTTAATTCTTTACCTTGATAGAAATTATCATTTGGATATAATACAGCAGTTATGGATTCTGCACGTTGTTGTTGAACTAAAGAATTTTGATAATCACCTTCATTGAATTTTTGGAAATCGAATTCATTAGTTGGTTTTGAAGACCATAATCTTAAATTATTAACATTTGAAGTATTATAACCTGGGATTGGGAAATCATAAGCCACAGCCAAGATTCTTTCACCACCATTCCAAGTCTTGATTAATTTACCAGTCTTTGGGTCAGTTGAAGTTGAAACAGAACCATAAAAATCAACTGGGATTTGAATTTCAAATCTTGGAACTTCCCAAGGATTTGAGAATCTTAACCAATAATCAGGAGTTTCAACTTGATAACCATTGATAATTTTTTGTGAGAATATACCATAATTATATCTTAAACCATAACCCCAACCTGGATAATTACCAGTTGATAAAGAATCGATAAAACAAGCGGCTAATCTACCTAAACCACCATTACCTAACGCGGCATCTGGTTCAACTTCAATAATATCTTCTAAATGGAAACCTAATTCATCAACGGCTTTTGAAGTTAACGATTTAATATCTAAATTAATCATTGCATTATCTAAAGCTCTACCCATTAAGAATTCTAAAGATAAATAATAAATTCTTTTAACTTCTTTTAAAGTATGTAATTGTTGAGTTTTATTCCAATGGAATACTAATTTATCTCTAATTGAATTTGAAACAGCTAAATAAGCGGCTAAATTATCACAATTATACATTGATCTAGCTAATGTAGTTTCAACATGATCAATAAATCTATTTTGTAATTCAGATTCTGTATTAAATTCTTTGAAACTGAATTTGGACCAAATTTCTCTACATTTAATTGGAATTGAAGCATCAATTGCTTTGATTTCATTTGGGGTAAACCCAGTCATGGTTCTTTTGTGTTTTTTAGTTGATAAAGAAGACATTGTGGGGTGGTGTGGTGTGAGTGGTGTGAGTGAGTGAGTGAGTGAGTGAGTGAGTGAGTGAGTGAGTGAGTGAGTGAGTGAGTGAGTGAGTGAGTATGTGATTAAAGTAGATTACTGTAATATACCAATTGACACAATATAATTCAAAATCACAAAGAATTGATGAAACAAAAGTGAATTGAAAAAAGGTTTATTCCAATTTCTTATAGGAAGGAAAAAAAAATGGCTGCAAATTAGGTCCGTTTCTTTACTTTCCGTTCCGATAAGATTCGGATCCTCTTTGAAACAATAACAATAGTTGATTCTTTTATTGTCTGATCAACTGATTTTTCTTTATCAATTGGTGGACTGATGCGGATGATTAGTTGCTATAATATATACACCTAGGGGAATGTAGACCAATTCCTCTCTCTCTCTCTCTCTCTCTCTCTCTCTCTCTATCCCTTCCATCCCCTCCCCTCCATTTCCATCTCCATCACCTACCTCCCAACAAAGAAACACCACGCCACAATCGCTCCCCACTTAGTTACCTTTTAGAACAATCGCTTTCACTTTCGGGCGGTGCTTCTTTCTTTTTCTACGCTCAATTTAGTGGAGAACTAGATTTTTAAATTTTGTTCCGTGCGTTTAGTCTGTAAAGTTTAATGGGTTAAACTTTTGTTCTTTTGTTCTATGCTTTTAGTATGTAACAAAAGTTCCACTGTTTTAGTCAATCACGTGCTCATTTCAGTGATCCAGAAAAGGCAGTTAGTTCTAGAAGGCAAGACAAGACATAAATAGATATAGATAGATATAGATATAGATATATATTTTTTATAGATTGCTTGATATATTTATAACCAAATAATTTATAAACAAAAGAAAATAAAATATGGGGAACATAAATTATCTTCCTATGTTAGAAGATGTGAATCAACCACTTTCAGATCAACAATTATTAATATTAAAACAACAAGTTGATTCTGAATTACCTGAACCAACAATTGGATCTCAATTTAATTATGCATGGGGTTTATTAAAATCAAATGATATTAAGAATAATAAATTAGGTATTAATATATTAACCGATATTTATAAATCAATACCACAAAGACGTAGAGAATGTCTTTATTATCTTAGTATTGGTTGTTATAAAATTGGTGAATATGAATTATCTAAAAAATATATTGAAACTTTATTAATTCATGAACCAAATAATTTACAAGCTTTAAATTTAAAAAAATTAGTTGAAGATAAATTAACTAAAGATGGATTTATTGGATTGGCTATTGTATCTGGTGCTCTTGCTGTTGGTATTGCTGGTTTATCAACTTATTTAAAACATAGTTCAAAGACAAATCGTCATTAGAATGAATGCGGCTCAAAAAATAATATATATCTCGACCTCGATTCTATATAACTATATAACCTATACCTATACCGTATATATACATTTATATATATATACTTATTCCCACATGTGCATAATAGATTCATAATGAAGATTTATAATCGAAATCTTAAAGAATTAGGAGATTTAATATCATCAGTAATATTAAACGAATTTAATAATCCAAAAAATTTAAAGACAAATGATGGGAAATTGATAAAGAAATTTATTAATGCTAAACCTAATTCAAATGAATGGACTGTGATTAGTGGGATTGTTGCTATTATTGAAAATGATTCTTCAAAGAAGAGAAAGTTTGATGAGGAAAATGAGAGGAAGATTGTTCCATTGACTATAACTACTGGTTTAAAGACTATACCTGATAATAAATTTACATCAAGTACAAAAGGGAGGTTATTACATGATTTACATGCTGAGATATTGAGTATTAGATTGTTCAATTATTTATTATTAAAAGAAGTACGGAATTATAAAGATTGTCAAAGATCTGAATTGATTGAATATGATAATGATTGTAAATTGTTTAAATTGAAAAAAAATATTACTCTTGCAATGTATATATCTGAACCACCATGTGGTGATTGTTCATTAGAGTATTTGAAATCAAAATCAAAAGAAACAGAGTCGTGGGAAGTTGTAAAAGAGGTTGAGACAAATCAATCTATTAGGGGTAGGGAATTTTTCAATGAATTAGGCAGAGTAAGGACAAAACCAGGACGTAAAGATTCTCCTAGATCAAGTTGTAAATCATGTTCAGATAAATTATCATTAAGACAATTTAAATCTTTATTGAATTCAATTAATTCGAATTTATTCTTAGTTGATTCATTTTACTTGAAGTATTTAGTGCTTCCAGAGGGGAAATTTGATGTAATTGATTTACAAAGATGTTTCTACGATAGATTAATACACTACAAAAATCTTGAAATACCTTATCATCCAATAACTGTAATACCAACTTCAAATACTTTCAAACATGATAGATCAGACAAGGCAATCAAGACATGTGATACTTCTATTCTGTATTCACCTTTCTTGAAAGAATTCCAATCTTGTGTAAAAGGTATTAAAGTTGGATGTAATGTTAATAGCAAACCATTTATCAAATCAAAAGATCAATGTTTTATATCAAGAGAATCATTATTTGAATTATTTCGTGAATTTAATAAATTATCTGAATTGGATTACTATGAATTTAAGAAGTTGAATGTTGAAAGAACTAAATTGATCAAATTGGTTAAATCTACTGTATTTAAAGGATGGGATGATGGAATTTATGATAATTTTACAATTGAATAGGGAATAATGAAAAACTCGTGTTTCTTTGTGTATATATTTATGAATTTGATGTGTATATGTATTTGTGGATGTATTTACTCACTTTCACTTCCACTTCCACCTTCATCATCAACAGGTATCTGAGGTGGAGGAGGTAAATTACTAATATCTAAAGCATATTCAGCACTTTCTAAAGCATTTACTAATTTTTCATTATCTGTTGAATTTCTATCACATAATTGGACAGGTTTTAAATTTTCTTTATTCTTAATTGTTGGATCAGCCCCAGCTTCAATTAATGTCTCAACTAAAAATAAAGCATATTCAGGTTCTTTATAACTATATTCTACAGCATAATGTAATGGAGTTTCACCTGTTTTCAAATTAATTATATTTAAATCAATCCCATCAACGTCTAATAACCTATCTAATACTTCATATGATCCATATTTACATGTCAAATGTAATGGTGTATCTCCAATTGGATCTCTAGTTGAATTGATTAAATCACTTAATCCTTTTGTATCTACTATTTCATCTTTTATAAATCTTGAAATAATAGATTCTAATAAATCTATATTGTTTCTTCTTGATGATTCAATCAATTGCTCAGATAATGTTGCTCCTTCTTCATCTTGTGACATCTTTGTCTTCTTGATACTCAATTGTTGGATTCCTTGATTTATATCCACCATTGATTATCATTAATTCGTCATAATTAAAGACAGCCGAAGAAGTGCGATTAGAAGTGCGATTAGAATGATAAAGCGAATTTGATCTCGTTGATTTTGTGCTTTGTTTTTAGTTCCGAGCGTTTTTTGATTTGATTTGATTTGTTTTATTACTCTTTCTTCTTGTTTAGTTGATGATTGTTTGATTAAGTATCCAATTGAATCATCAATCATGCTTGCACTTCTCATCGAGTTCTGTGATGAATTGGAACTACCTTATTGGTTCAACCCTCGTAGTAACTACTCACCAATTACCTCCACCTAATCACTGAGATAAAGACTAACTGATTGATTTACAATCGAACAGGATTTATAAAATTCATATTAAAGTTGATTTTCTTTTTGTTTTCATTCATCATTGCAACTAGTTTAATCATCTCATTAATCATGGTATTGACTTATCCAATTTGGAAATTATCAATTGCTTATAATGAACTAAGTTACAAAAGTCCTGATTTATGGGTTGTTGATTTTATTAAAAATACTACTCGTAGATTAATCACTCATGGATTAACCTCATCTGATAATGATGATGATGATGATGATGATTACGATGATTATGATGGCTACCAAAACCACTGATGATCATTCACATTCACTTGTTTGTCTTGTATAAAATTGTAGAACTAAAATAGTCACGTGATCATATATTTCCTTAAATCTCAATTTCTCTTCACTAAATAAAATAAATAAACATCAATATCTTTTAAACTTATTTTGACCTGTAATATTTATATTCTGATTTTGTTTAGTTGATAAAAAATTACAATTTCATAACAAAACAAAACAAAACAATTCAATTGATAATACCTTCACACATTGATTTGACCAAGAATGTCTGAGCCTGTTGTTGATAAGACTAATGAGACTGTAGGTTCATCTGATACTAAAGAGCAAGTAATTGCAGAGACAGTAACTGAATCAGTTGAAGGTGAATTGGAAAAGGACAATGAAGAAGAAGAAGAAGAAGAAACACATGATAAGAAAAGAGCTAGAGAGGATACAGTTGAAACAAAAGATGACAAAGAGGAAGATAGTTCAAAAGAAGATAATGAACCAAGTATAAAACGTTTGAAAGAAGATAGTGTTACAGAAACTGATGAGAAAGATAAGGATAAAGCCAATACACCATCTGTTGAAAAACCAAAGTTTGTATTTGGATCGAATCAAAAATTCAGTTTTGGTTCAAATGGTGGTTTTTCAATGTTTGGTGGATTTAGTGGTAAATCAGTTTTTGATAAATCAAAAGATAATAATGAAAAGGGAGATGATGAAAAAGAGAAAGAGAAAGAGAAAGAGAAAGTAGATGATGATAAGAAAGATGATGAGAAGGAGAAAGCAGATGATAAGGAAGCAGATAAACCACAGGAAGAAAAAGAAACTGATTCTGAAACTAAACCAAAGATTGTCTTTGGTAGTAAATCTAAATTTGCCAATTCATTTGAAAGTTCTGTCAATTCACCATCTATCTTTGATAAATCTGCAAAGAAAGGTACCGATGATAATAAAGAAGGAGGAGGAGAAGAAAGTAAAGAGTCAACAAACAATAGTGAAGTTTATAAAGCCGTTCATCTTGAAAAACAACAAGTCAAATCGGGTGAAGAAGATGAAGAATGTTTATTTCAAGTCAAGGCCAAATTATACAATTTAGATTTAACAAATGTAAGAGAAGGATGGAAAGAAAAAGGTGTTGGAATATTAAAAGTTAATAAACATAATAGTAGTACGGAAGAAGGAGAAGAAGTAGATTATAAAGCAAGATTAGTCATGAGACAAGAAGGTAATTTTAAATTAATTTTAAATATACCAATTGTACCTGATTTTAAATTACATAAAGGAATGGTTAGTTCGATGCATAGTGATAAATTTATGAGATTTGAAGTTATTGAAAATGGTAAACCTACTCAATATGCTTTGAAAATAGGTATGATTGAAAATAGTGAAAAATTATTCAATATAATTCAAAGTGTTATACCTAATTAATTAGTTTACATTAGATAATTATATAAATAAATAAATAGATTATTATTCTTTGATAAATGCAATACTTGAAATACTTGAACCTTTAACACCACCGAATTCAAAAGATGAATATTTTATAGATTTCCAAACTTTAAATTCAGAATTCTTAGTTATTATACGTATTAATTCCTCGTATGTGAAATTACAAGATGTTATTAATAATATACCACCTTTCTTAATCAATTTCGATACAGTAAATGGATAAACTTCTACTCCTTTCACTTCCTCTTCACTTTCCCCATTTTCTAATTTGTGTTTCTCTTGGCTTAATCCAATGGCATCTAAAGTTCCTTTATCTGTTACAATATCAAATTTCCCCAAATTCTCTAAGATGAATGAATCTTGGTAATCTAATATATCTGATTGTTGGAAAATTATACTATCGTCTTCAATCTCATTCTGAATCTTGATCTTCGTTGCGAATTCAACACTTACTTCACTATAATCCACACCTACCAAGTTTCCCTTCCATCCTTCTTCTTTCAAACTGAATAATAAATGTCCATTACCTGTTCCTAAATCACATACTCTATCATCATTCTTGATCTTATCTTCTTCTTCTTCTTCTTCTTCTTCACTGTCAGATATATCACCCGTTGCATGGCTTATCAAGAATTCAACCATCTTCTCTTCGGCATCATTGTCATCAAACCAATTCTCTCCTGTGTCTTCAGGATTAGACTCAAAATTCTTCTTTTCTAATACATAAAATTCATCCCAACTTAATTAAAGTTAGTTAGTTAGTTGAAACTTAATTTGATAATAACTGAAAAATCGTACTTACTAGTTCTTAGTACCTAGTTTCGAGTGGTTGAGGTTGATAGTATCCTCAGCACCAGACATCTTCAATACTTTATACCCATTAAAGTATCAATAACTGAAGTATACTGAAAAAAAAAAAATTAATTCATCTTTATCTATTTGCATGGGTGTTAGAGTATATTTCAGTTGTGTACGGATGTATTATTTCATAAATTTTGGCAGTGTAATGTATTTTTATGGATCATTCATTAATAGGTAATTAATAGGATAGGTTATTAATATTAAGTTAATCGTTGAAAATAAATAAATTAAGTGAATTGTATATAAGTAAGTATAAGTATAAAGAAAAAGAAGCAAACTAACTAACCTCTAATAATTAAATCATCTGGAATACCAGCATATTCATCATACTTCATAGCTAAATTAATATTTTGTAAACATTGAGTTGCTGCACCTTTTAATAAATTATCAATTGTAGCAACAATAACAACTCTATCTTGTTTTGCATTTACTGCAAATGCACCAACTACAATACCATGTTTACCACTGATATCTTTAACCAAAGGTGCTTCTCCTGATATAGTAATTAATTGTTCTCCTTGATATCTTTCTTGATAAATATTTCTAATATCTCTTGATGTCATTTTTTCCTTTAATGGAATTGAAATTGTATGTGTTATACCTTGAAACCATTGTGCTACATGTGGCATAAATGCAACTTCTAATCCTAATTGATCTGAGATTTCACGTTCATGAATATGATCAGTTAATGAATATGGAATCAAATTATTACTTAAGAAATTAACATCATTCTTTGGAGATGGTTTTGTACCTGCACCTGAATAACCAGAAATACCAAAAATTGTTGGAATTCCTGAAGCATATTCTAAAATTGGTTTAATTGCAACTTGTGCTGCTGTAGCATAACAACCTGGATTTGAAATCTTTCTAGCATTTGAAATAATTTGACGATTGTTTAATTCTGGTAATCCATAAATCCAATCACCTGATCTATCAAATCTATAATCAGCAGATAAATCAATAATTTTAGATTTTCCAGAACTCTTATCACTTGATTCAATAGCATCGACAAATGGTTTACAAACACCATTTGGTAATGCCATAACCCAAACATCAACTTCATCATTATTTTCAAGTTTTTTAATATCTTCAATTTGTAAATTCTCATAAATAATATCTTTCTTATTATATCCTTTCAATTTTTGACCTTTTAATTCTCTTGATGATACATGACTTAATTCTAAATATGGATGTTGATCAATCATTGAAATTAAATTTTGTCCTGTATATCCTCTTGCTCCAATTAATGCAACTTTAGCCTTTTCAGTATTAGAACCTTGACGAATTGGAGGATTTGGATTAGATGTGGAAATTGTAGCTAAACCTCTCTTGAATTGAACATTGAAACCAGAACTGAAACTTAACCCACTCTTATTATTTCTTTGCTGCATCATAGTTGAAAAAGATCTCTTTTGAGTTGAATTACCAAAGGTACCATTTTCACTACCAATCTTAGAAACTTGTTTAGAAAATTGATCAATTAATTCAGATACCTTTTCAGTGGAATCAATACCATACCAGAATAAAGTTTGACCATTTTTAGAGAATGAACCATCGGCTTTAGAGAAATAGAAACCGGTATTTTCATTATCTTCTCGAAGAACCCAATACAAAGATGAGTAGTCTTTCTTAATGGCATTGAAAACATTATCAGTAACGTTGTTTAACCAACCGGATTTAGAAGCTAAGAATTTATCTAATTTAGCAACTCCACTTACAAGTTCATCTGAATCTTTAACAATAGCCAAGACTTCTAATGGTTCATCACCATAAGCTTTGAAAGGAGTATTTTCTAAACCTTTCAAATATGATGCAACACTTACTGCACCAGAAGCAATATCTTGATCTCTATTCAAAGCGGATCTCAATAATTCTGGGTTTGAAAAATCGGATAATGAACTCTTAGTCATTAATTTATAACCTCTTCTGATTAAAGTACCAGCACCAGAATCGGTAAATAATTCTTTTTGTAAATCATGAACATCAATAATTGCAACAGATGAAGATCTTGGTAAATGCATTAATAAATCTCTAATTTCTTTGATCTTTAATTTAGTACCATATTTAACCCAACTTTCTTTCAATAAGTCTTCGTATTCTTCATCTAAATTAATGGTGGATACTTTTTCGCCAGTATTACCATTGATAATACCACCTTTTTCATTCAAATAAACAATCTTCAAAGGTTCAAAAACACGGGCTAATTCACCAGCAGCAACATCGGCATTGACATTAAGAATTTGGCCAGATGGTGTTTCAGCTAATGAAGTTAAGATTGGTAATGCACCAGCATTAATTGAAGCTTCAATGGGACCTTTATTAACTGAATTGATATTACCAACTAATTTATACTTATCTTTCTCAAGATAATCTGCTGTAAAGACACCTGCTGTAATTGGTCTAGCACGAACACCCATTTTCTCAAGGGCAGTAACTAATTTCAAGTTTTGTTCAAGGAAACATTTACGAACAACACTCATAGTTTTATCATCAGTGATTCTAATACCATCGATATAATCTGGTTCAATACCTTCATTTTCTAAAATTTCATTGATTTGTGGACCAGTACCATGTAAGACAATTGGGTATAAACCAACATGGTATAAAAATGCTAAACAAGAAGCTAATTCTGGTAATTGTTGAGTAATAATAGCACCACCAACTTTGATAACGGCGAACTGTTGTTGAGAAACAGATGTAAAATATTTCAAATATTGTTCAACTTCTCTTCTTGAACCAATGTTGTTTAATAATTGAATAACAGTTGATCTAGTTGAATAAGTTCTAATTGAGATTTGATTTGATTCATTAGAAACTTTGTTCGTTGATAAAATCAATGGATTGAATGATTTTGAAGTAGCTGCTTTGATTGCCTGCCTAGCTAGCAAATTTCTTGTAGCTCTAATGGATGTAGTTGCAATCATTTTGAGCTTAAAGAATAAACCTACTAAGTAATATAATAAGAGTTATCAAATTTAGAGAAACTAATAAAATTTATACCAATTGAACGAAAGAAAAAAGGTTTAATTTATTCAGTTTACTACGATTTATGAATTTGGGTGAAGGATGATGACTCCTCCTCATGAAAACTTTTGCGCGCTCCCAAAGAGGAAACTCTTGGTTGCTGGTGTAGATACAACTTTTGAGTGTGTTG
Source organism: Wenyingozyma ramenticola (assembly GCA_024271885.1). NCBI lineage: Eukaryota > Fungi > Ascomycota > Pichiomycetes > Pichiales > Pichiaceae > Wenyingozyma > Wenyingozyma ramenticola. The sequence goes on from JANBXF010000001.1 coordinate 1,198,615, forward strand.
CTACTTGACTATTGAGAATGTTCAATGGCAATATAAAATAAGAAGTAGAGGTTCCTTATAAATCTCTAACATCAGTTATTTTAGTGGAGTTGTTCTTGATTATCGTCATTTTCCTCATCGTAACAAATTCGGAAAATTAATTAGGGAAAATTTTAGATTTTCTTTTATACGATTGTAAATACTAAATTACATAATACCCCAAAAAACACAGATCTAAGAAATTTTGGAATTTTTCCCTTTCTATACACCATTGAACAGTTATCATATAATATATCTCTGTTGAGAATATATCATCTTTTAAACCGGAGAATACAATGTGTGATTCATTACGGAATATAAGGAGTGGAAGCCGGTACCGGAGAAAATCCCGTATATAGTTGATGCGGCTTCGTGCGTTTGTAATATGGAGAAATATCGCCGGTACCGGAGCATAGGATGAGTAATTAAGGACTCCTATAAGTATGTCCTTGTTTAGCCCTCTCTTCTTGTGCTTACCAGTAAGTTACAATTGCAGCTGATATAGTATCAAGTACAGAAGAATGGCTACATACTCTGAAAAAAAATACAACGCTGTCGACTATAATAAGTTTAGACCAACCTATCCCTCAAGATTTTTCAAAGATATAATCAAATACCATGGGGTTGATGGTGAGTTTCAAAAATATCTTGATGTTGGTTGTGGACCTGGTGAAGCCACTTTCGAATTGGCATCTTATTTCCAAGATTCCATAGGTACAGATCCTTCGGGGGTCATGATTAATACTGCAAAATCATTGTCTAAAGAAAAAGAAGGACAATTGAATAAAACTATTGAATTTAAGATTGGTTCTGCAGAGTCAAGTCCTTTCATTGAGAGTAACTCAATTGACTTGTTGACAGGTGCTGAGTGCATACATTGGGTCAATCATGCTGAATTCATTGAAGAATCCCATAGGGTTTTGAAAACCAATGGAACATTGGCATACTGGTTATACCATGAATCTATTTTCCAAGGTCCTCAAGCTAAAGCGGCTAATGAAATTTACAACAAGTATATCTATGATGACTCAAGATTCATGGGTCCATACTGGGAACAACCAGGAAAGACTCATTTTAGACAATTATTACAAGATTGTAACGAAAAACTAATCAATTCTGAAAAATTCAAGGACATTAGAGTCGTTATATTTAACCAGGAAAAGTTGTCTGATGAAGCCAAGAATGAATTGATTCTAAGATCTTCAAATATTGATCCTCCTGATGAAGAGTATAAAGACAACGAGTATCCTGTATTATACATCAGGAAAGATATGAAGTTGAATAATTTCATGAATTTCATCAAGACGCATAGTGCTTTGCATAAATGGTACTCTGATAAACCAGATGGTATTAAAGGCACTAAAGATG